>OY743176.1:43070025-44275025 GCA_963555705.1 Ligustrum vulgare | reverse complement strand
CGAGTTGCAACTACGTGGAGTATCTAATATTGATCGATTGCACATTCGTGAGTTTTCTACTCGGTTTCACAAAAAGGTAAACTCTCTCGCACTTATAACTTACTTACATATGTTATTTCATCAAAATAGATGACTATTCTAACTCGTCTTATATATAATATAGATCTATGGTCTATACCGAGCAAGCTCCCCCAAAGTTACTCCAAAGCTATTGTCTTTGGCTTCTCGCTCAAATTATCATGTGCACTCGTACCAAGCATGCATTGTGAATGGAGTTCGATTTTTAATACATGAACGAGATACTAGGCGTACCACTCAGAACTGTGGTGTATCAGTGCCTGGAACTGGGGACCAGGTTTTTTATGGCCAGTTGCAAGAGACATTGGAGCTATCATATGGGAATAGACTATCAGTTGTTTTATTCAGGTGCAAATGGTTTAATTATGAGGGGAAAAGGAAAGTTGTGGACAATAATATCACAAGTATTGACATCAGTGTGGAGTTTTACAAAGATGACTAGTTTATACTAGCGTCGTAGGCAAGACAAGTTTTCTATATTGATGATCCAGCACGTGGTCCCAACTGGCGAGTTGTACAAGAAGTCAATCATCGTAGAGTTTGGGATCTTCCTCCAACTATTGTGAATGAGATAGATTTTTTGCGTGATGAAAATTCAGCAAATTTTTCCCTTTTCGTCGATCTGGGAAACATAGAGAATGTTACATTGGGAGGAAGAATTGAAGGAGCAATCTAGGTGGATCATCCACTTAGTACCTCTCCCCCCCCTCAATTTCAAGCTCCGAAGAAGAATCATTCATCAATGATGATGAAGAAGACGATGACGAGGGTGAGAATGAAGACGACGATGAGGACGAGGACGAGGACGAACTTTTGTATCACGAAAGTGACTCTGATTAAATATTTTTGTATGTACTTGACTTTCGATATTAACGTATATTGTTAGTGCTTTTAATTAATTAATAATTACTACGTGTATTAACGAATTAATAATTATTTGGATATTTTCTTAATTGCTATATTAGTACGATATTGTTATAAATTAGTAATAAATAAAATTATGGTAAAATTTAATGTTAGTTATGAATTAGATATTTAACATTACATATTGTTTTATGTACTTGACTTTCGATTTTGACATTAAATATTAATTAAAATTAATTGGCTGTTTTCTTAATTTCTACATTAGTATGATATTATTATAAGATAGTAATAAATAAAAATATGGTAAAATTTAATGTTAATTATGAATTAGGATGCGTTTGATTTTCCAACTTTGCGCTGTTTGGTAGTCTAAGTTTTCCATGAAATTCATTTTTTCACTTGCCTCGAAATCCGGTATTTTCCTTGTTTTTGATGAATTCGTTTTCCAAGGGGGGGAAGAGGTTTTATTTTCCATGGAAAATCTTATACCATTTTTGTTACGTTTGATCATTTTTGTTGTTGTTAATTGATTTATTTTTTCTCAAAAATTAACATTATTATTATTAAGTACAAACTTGTTAAAAAATAAAAAAATAAAATAAAAAATATTATAATAGCTAAATTTTACTTTATTGTCCATGGAAAATAATGTCAATCAAACAACAAAAGTTGAAAAATTCTCCACTTTTTCTACCTAGAAAATTAAACAAATCAAACACATTAAACTTTCAATTCCCTAGAATTCAGATCCCTGAAATTCATTTTCTTTCTACCCAAATTTTACCCTCACTATCAAACGCAGCCTTAGATATTTAACATTAAATATTGTTTTATGTACTTGACTTTCGATTTTAACATTAAGTATTAATTAAAATTATTTGGATGTTTTCTTAATTTCTACATTAGTATGATATTATTATAAGTTAGTAATAAATAAAATTATGGTAAAATTTAATGTTAATTACAAATTGAAGGGTGGTTCTTCTTCGTCATCATCTAGTACACAATCACAGTATGCATCTGGGGTTGGTCAGTTTTTAGAGCGTGAGGCTCAAATGAAGGCTCGTATTGCTTCCTATCACCATCAAATGACTGATTATATGACTGATTGTATGCAACAGCTTACGGGCTATCAGACAGTGTTGCCAGGATTACAACTACCGCCTTTACGACCACCGCCGAACCTTTCAGATGTGTTCAATGATGATGATGACGACGATGCTTGGGGAGGATGAGGATTTAGGAAATGATTAGTATTATCTTTCGTTTTCATGTAATTGAACTTGAAACTTTTGCATTTAAATTATGTTATTTATGTTGTATTTTGATAAATTTGCACGAGATTTTTTTTTTTATACGTCTTATATTATACACTATTTTAATTTTTAATTTATTATTATTATTATGTTTTTAATTTTTCAATAAACATACTTGTAGAGACGACATAGTTGTTTCTAAAGCCCAACTTACAGAGACGACATTTGTCGTCCCTATAAGTATAGATCTATAGAAACTAAATATGTCGTGTCTGTATGTGCAATCTTTAGAGACGACATGAGTCGTCCTTATATGTGTAGGTCTGTAGGGACGACTAAATCGTCCCTATATGTTGAGCTTATCAAAGACGCTATATGTTGTCCCTGTAATTTAGAGACGACTATTTTCATCTCAACTGACATTCAGGGACGGACCTATAGAGAGGACAAATTGGAACGACTTTGTCGTCTCTGAATCTTAATAGAGACGACAATTGGTGGTATAGAGACGACATTTGTCCTCTCTATTCCCAATTTTTCTTAAAGTGAATGCGATATTTTTCTGACAAATATATGGTCATTCTTATTCAAGAATAACGACATAATATATATAAAATTTTTTGGTAATTAAATTTCATATAATGAAAATCATATCACTGGAATTACCAAAGCCGGTTATCAGCTTTTCTTTTGGAGATGAACTTTAATGTTATTTATTTATTTATTTTCATCTCAATTGACTCGAATTCGTGTTGATAATATAAAACTATAAAAAGAAAAACATATATAATAATAAAAAGAAAGTAGGGAGAGTCGAAATTCAATTGTTTATTTATTCATATAGCAATAACCCTTATATTAGTATAGGGATTCAATGTGGATATAATATGAATAGAATAGAATAGAATATTTTAGAGTAAGAAAAAATGGCAATAGATAATTTATCTTATATTTTTTAATATCATAATCTATATAGTAATTTATAATATATTATTAATAACATATTTATATATTATTATTTGTGGGTTGAACGCCAACCTAAGGCACCCCCACCGCCCACGGCCCTTGTCCTTTTCTTGAAAATTGACGAATGATGTAAATTACAGGTTATACCTCAAGCCGGTCAGGGTAAATATTATTACAATAACATCCTTTCTCAATTTTTGATTCAAAATGGGCTTAATTATGGAATGTTTATCTAACTATATCAATTGCTACTACTTAATAACTAAGCCTAAAAATTATCTCAATGGTAATCACTTATTTATCCATCGTGTTACCTATCCATCACTCAAGTGCAAAAATTCGTTAGATTCCACAAATGGCATCGACACTGTGTATATTTCAATGACTATTGAATTAAATTTTTAAGTTCATTTATTAAATAGAAGCTCGAGGCATAAAGAAAAACAAGAGCATACCAAACAAATCCTTAGTCATCATAAATATAATGATGCTGTTCTCTCCGTCCCTCTCTCCCTTCCTTTAACTATTATAATAATGCCAGCTCAAAATAAACAACCTGTTATAAATAATATATAAATATGTGAATGACATTACCATTATATCCCTGTAAGCTTTACAATATTACAATTGTGACATTGTCCACTCCTATAAATAGGAGCCATTTCCTTTGTAATAGACACATCTCTTGGAGAGAAATTCTCTCTAATCTCTCATTCTCTCCATCCAAGATCTCTCTATCTATTTCTCGTTGTTATGATTTCGATGTTTTTACAACACGTTATCAGCACGAGTCTCTAACTAATTGAGTAAATAGAAAAATCTATATTGACCGTTCTTCTGATTCCCAGAAAATATGAATTAATCTTGGTGAATCATCCAAAAGAAATTCTCGTACAGTTCTCCAGATGGATCTCGGATCTTGACAGGAGATACAAGAATTAATCACAATGGTTTCAACGTCTTTAGCAAGAAAAGATCAGGATCCGAGGATCAATGGGATCGAGAAGATTTCATCGCAGCCAAGAAGGCGATGAAACCAATGATATGGGAGATCCAGCGGCGGCGCTATCCAATACGGGCCACGTATTCGGTGAACACGGCGGCGTTAACATGTCAATTGAGGCATCAGGCATCCACCACCTTCACCATCATGGAGCCGGAGACCATGCTCCGTATGTTCTCTGGTGAGCTTGGCCCCGATCGCGATTTTTTTTATTTACCGCCGCCTCCACCACAGCTTCCAAACCCGCCGTTGCTATCAACTCCCAGATTCGCAGCAGCAGCAACTAGCAGTGTTCACCTTAGCAGCAAAACAGCAGCAGCAACTAGTAGTGTTCACCTCAGCAGCAAAACAGCAGTAGCAGTCCGGTTAACAGCAGCTGCAGTTCGAACCAGTGTTATTTCAGTTCGGCTATGGCAGTTACACCTTCTTCTTCTTCCAGGCTGCAGAAGCTTAGTTCCAGCAGTAGCAATAAAATCAGGAATAATATTAATCCACCAGCAGCTGTGCTTCTCCTCCTGTTTCAGCTGCAGCAACAGCTTTCCAGATTGCCGCAGCCACTACTTCTTTGTTTCAACAGCAGCTTCTACCTATCAGCTTCGAAGGTGATGCCTCAAGTGTTAGTTACTTCTTAGCTGGAGCAGCTGTTACTGGAAGAAGAAAAGCAAGCAACAGGCTGGAAGAAGAAAAGCAATAGGCGGGATCTCGTGGAGGTGGAAAAGCTGGAAAGTGATCCTTGGTGCTGAGTGCTGAAAAATGGTGGAAAGTGATAATCATGTTAATAGGTGGAAAGTGATAATCATATTAATTGGTGGAAAAGCTGGAAAGTGATCCTTGGTGCTGAGTGCTGAAAAATGGTGGAAAGTGATAATCATGTTAATAGGTGGAAATGGTGGAAAGTGATACCAAATGAACTGCCATCATTTTTTTTAGCAAGTGGAAATTTTTAATGGAGACAACCTTAGATGCGTAATGGAGCGATTGGGAGATGATGAAATGACCCACTGTAATGGGCTGCTTACATGTGCAAAGTGATAATTATTTTATGAAGAAGATACCCACTAAATTATTAGTGGTGACAACAATGAGTCAAATACGTACAAAGATAGTGAAAGCACCAAATATCAAAATTGAGTGTTGCCCATGATCTTCATAGTGGAAAATATGCTGTCCACCAAAGGTTAGTATACTTTTTAATATATTAACCATATTTTATAATATTTGATTGACATGATTAATAATACTGAGTAATAATCATGTTAATCACACAATTGGAACATGCATGTGAATTAGAAATAACTTGTGGAGCCCAAACTAATTATTATTAGAGGTTAATATTATTATTATTATTGAATGTTGATAAAAATATTTTATCAAATGGTACCAGAAGTTACCAATATCTGTATTTGAAAGGGTGGATGAAAATTATTCAACAAGAGAATGTTGATGTATGATAAAATAATATCACATAATAGCACGGATATGGCTAATGTGAAAATAATCTCATCAGTATTATGAGATGAATATTAGATGATAAATGTCTGGAAAAGTTCTTGCACGAGCACTTATGTATTCCAGAAGAAGTACATTTTTACTCCAGAAAAGTTCTTGCACAAGCACTTATGTATTCCAGAAGAAGTACATATTTACTCCAGAAGAAGTAAAAATTATCATCTAAACATACTGAAATGATATTATTATTGCTCCTGAAGAAGTATAAACGAGTCATACATGCAAAATACAAAGGAGGAAACATTTATGATCCTCAAAATTAGAGATGTATTTCGGGAGTAGCCGTATCCTAAGAAATACTCCATACTCTAGTCGTATCCTACCACCTCTGATATTTTGAGGAACATAAAGAGGTGTGTTTCAAGAGTAAGAATACTCTGTATTCTACCACCATTTATTCTAGGGTTCACAAAGTTAAATTTATATTAAGCGGACTCCATTTTCGCTTGGTTCCAATTTCCTAAATCCACGGCTGCTTCTAGATACCCAAAACATTTTCCTACTTTTGATCCACAAAATATACAGATAGTTTTGATCTGTCGAAGTTTTGGTCCTTACATTTTTGAAAGTAAACTTACGAGAAAATGTTATTTTGGGATGCATGAACTATGAAAAAGGTTTGGCTATTTAAAAACCGAAAAAACTTCACTATTTTCGCTCGTCTTTTGAGAAAGTGAAGATTTACTTTTGACAAAATCATCATACTCACCTTTTAGTGATTTATTTTCTAGCCTTTATAAAACTCAAGAAAGGAAAAAGAAAAATATTTTAAATATATATCAAAAGATTTACCTCAATCTTTCAAGTCGAACTCGGTAAATTCTTTTCAAAACATTTACCGGAAGATTGAAATAATATTTGCGAATATTTGAAATTATGATATCCATTTTTTTTATGGATCTAGCCTTCTTCCCAAATCATCTATTTAAATGCATTATTCAAACGCGTGAAAGAGCTATGGCTTCGCGTGTCAGTGATTCCATTAAGAAATAATGGAATAAATTATTGAAAAGGTAGGAACAATTAGATAATGCGTCATTACCTTTTTCGATATAAGGGAAGATTTGGCGACAAGATTGAGATGATGAGATATTTCCTTGAATATTGTATTGAACCAGAAGTTCAACTATACAGAAATACGTACTGATAAAATGAATACTGTATTGAACCAGAAGTTCATACATATGTACAAGTGAAATATCTTGCTGAACCAGAAGTTCATACGTATAAGTGAAATATGTATACTATATTGAACCAGAAGTTCATACATATGTACAAGTGAAATATCTTGCTGAACCTGAAGTTCTATAATGATTGGTTAGATTCCAATTCAATAAATGAGATTTATTGAGAATTCAAAATGGTATTAATTAAAGAACCAGAAGATTCAGGTTAACAAGTTATCATTGCTGCTTGTTCTCAAAAGCAAATTAATTATCTCACTAAGAAAATGAATGACTGATTATTTGCTCAAGTAATGATATTACGAGCAAAGTGATAAATGCTAGCATGAATATATCTTAAAGTCATTAATTATTTTACGAATTAGTTGAGATAATAGAATATTATATTGCTAATGGTTTAGCAGATTAAAAGTCTCAGGTTATTTGCTATGAGAACAACTTGAATATAAATATTTCTCATGCAGCAATATTTTACATACAACATGTCAATACTATGAAATAAAGATTTGCTTATGAAGCTTTATGATTTGTAAAAGTGCGATATGTATACAATCCACCAAAGCGCACTTAGATATATGATTGAGATTATATCTCTAAAAGAATGACATGTGTTATGGCATTTTTAGTCGATTGATATAATATAATGTTTATGAACATTATGGTGAAAACACGCCTGAAGCGTAATTATGCCTGAAGCATAATAACTATCGATTCCAAAAATAAATATCTCTTGAATGATTGAAATGATCCCTTTGAGGCTAAATACTCGTAGTGAGTAAAAGAGACATAGTTAAATGATGAGAGACTCAGGTACCTAATGATAGAACATATAAAGAGATCTCTCTATGTTATATTGAGATGGAATCGATAAATAAGTCGACTACATACCCTCTTATGAAAATGAGGTTGATGAAATTATAATACTTTGGCCAAGTATACAACCCCAATGTAGGGATTATTGTTCAAGGACCAGAAGTCCAAATTGCGACCTGAAGTCCAAATGCTTAAATGTGTAAAGCCAGTAATTATATGTACAAATGAAAAATATTTCACAGTCGTAAAAGACGACTCGTTGCGACCTGAAGTCCAAATACTTAAATGTGTAAAGCCAGTAACTATATGTACAAATGAAAAATATTTCACAGTCGTAAAAGACGACTCGTTGCGCGCAAATTTTTTCATTGAACTGGCATGACATATGGTGGATAGACTATAGTCTAAATCACTAGCTTGAGCTCTTTGATATACCAATGAGTGAGATCAAAATGTATGTTTCTCATCTCGGTACTTTGGGAGTATTCTTTGATGTACCAGTTGATCGCGGTACGTTGGGATTTCAAGTAAAATGATTGTAGATTATATGTCGAAATTGATATCTATTTCAATGATTGATTATGCTCCTGCAAATTAGAAATTGCAGTTTATAAAGTGCAAGAACATACATGTATAAATCATTGAAAGGTTCAATATGCCCATATTAGTATCACTATAGAATGATACAAATGACTCCATGATATAATATGTTGAAAGTGAAATTGGAGTGTACTATTATTATATTTGGGCATGCAATTGATTTTCAATATGCAAAATTATATTATCCACCAGAAAATGAATATTCACCAGAAGTGAATCCAGAAAATGAATATTTACCAGAAGTGAATCCTGAAAATGAATATTCACAAGAAGTGAATCCTGAAAATGAATATTCACCAGAAGTGAATTTGGAAAATGAATATTCACCAGAAGTGAATTTGAAAATGAATATTTAATTATTCATCTGAAGTGAATTCTAGATTTTGATAAGAGTGAATCAATTCTAGATTTGATTATTCACCAGAAGTGAATATGAAAATGAATATGTTTAATTATTCACCAGAAGTGAATTCTAGATTTTATTATTCACTAGAAGTGAATTCTAGATTTGATTATTTACCAGAAGTGAAAATAAAAATGAATATGTTTAATTATTCACCAAAAGTGAATTCTAGATTTTATTATTCACCGGAAGTGAATTCTAGGTTTGATTATTCACCAGAAATAAATTCTAAATTTGATTATTCACCAGAAGTGAAAGATGCAATCGATAAATTAGTAAAGCTCATCATGAATGATATGTTTGATGAAAAGATACGAGATTGCATCAATATACTTGTGATATTCCATGAAAAGGAATAAATACGCGTTGCACTCTTTTTCCCTTAGCTGAGGTTTTGTCCTACAGGGTTTTCCTAGCAAGGTTTTTAATGAGGCAACAGCTGAAGCGTATTGATGAAAATTAATGAGAATAATGTACTCTTTTTCCCTTCGCTGAGGTTTTGTCCCACAAGGTTTTCCTAGCAAGGTTTTTGAGGCATCATCATAGCTATCAACAAGCTATAATTCAGCAACACATTGTTATACTGGAATGATATCAACAAATGAAGAAAATCATACACATCTTATGAAGAATGTTATGATATCGGCTATACACAAGAAGATTTTCATATATATTCCAGAAGAAAGATGATATCATTATTCAAAAGGTTCATGAATACTTGATTGCACATTTCAGGGGGAGAATCATGCTGTCATGCTGTACTCTTTTTCCTTCGTCCAGGTTTTGTCCCACAGGGTTTTCCTGACAAGGTTTTAACGAGGCAGCGGTTGTACTCTTTTTCCTTCGTTCAGATTTTGTCCCATTGGGTTTTACTGACAAGGTTTTAACGAGGCAGCACTAAAGCACTAAAGCACTGAAGCAGTGAAGTACTTCAGATTTCAGTACATGATTTGTACTACTTATCATTGATGTCATTTTGGATATTAGACTCAATGATTAATGATGGCCAACATCAGGGGGAGCAGCTGTACTCTTTTTCCTTCGCTCAAGTTTTATCCCACTGGGTTTTCTTAGCAAGGTTTTAATGAGGCAGACAATTGCGGAATATGTCATTCAAGGGGGAGTGTTATAAATAATATATAAATATGTGAATGACATTACCATTATATCCCTGTAAGCTTTACAATATTACAATTGTGACATTGTCCACTCCTATAAATAGGAGCCATTTCCTTTGTAATAGACACATCTCTTGGAGAGAAATTCTCTCTAATCTCTCATTCTCTCCATCCAAGATCTCTCTATCTATTTCTCGTTGTTATGATTTCGATGTTTTTACAACACAACCAACCACAAAAAGTGAAAAAAAGAAACAATCCATTCACCAATAACCGTTAAGTTAGTTAAAGCAACCTATAGAAACCCAAAAATAAAGAAAAACACACATATTAATTGATCTATGCCATGAGCACATTACAGAGATCATCATGTTCATTCAGGAGGCAGGGATCTTCCGGTCGAATCTGGGATAACCGGTTTCCGACGCCGGATCTAAAGGCCACCGGTGGAGTCGCTGCCCAAAGTGTCAATTCAAATCTTCCTGTTTCCCCTCCGCCGGAGACTATGGTGCATTCTCATACCAATTCAGCCTCAGAAACTAAGGCCCCAAGGTGTGCCTTTGTGTCGATTTTTGGCCGTTGTTTGAAATCACCATCCTCTTAGAGGTTTCAATTTCTTTTGTCTACGTTTGGTATATAGTATTGGATTGGATTTGATTAGATTGGGTTAGATGGTTACATGACTTTCACATATTTATATGGAATTTTTGGGGTTTCTATATCCCGTAAATTTGATATAATACAAGGTTGTGTTTTAGAAATATATATATATTTTCTTTCATTGATTTAAGAGATATTGTTTATTAAGTTGTTCAATGTGTTAATTTTATTCATGAAATTATGAATTTTAATTTTGATTTTTGACTATTGGTTGAAATACAACATCAATTAGGATCGAACGCTATAAAAGACAATTTCAATTTTTTTCCTCTTTCACCGGTGTCCAATCTTGCGTAGCTAACATGCCCTTGATTGTATATGGAATTGATAGGATTTCAATTTCCTAAACATCGAAATAAATTAGGTTGTTGGCAATTCATATCATTTGGTTTTGTCCAATGATTCACATGTTAATTTTATTCATGAAATGTTATAATTGATTATAGAAAGTAATTTTGAGGTGGGGGGTCGAATTTCCTAGTTATGAAATGAATAAAATGACAGGACATTATCAATATAATTTGTCTCAATCTAGTCTCGTCTATCATTAAAGGAGTGTTATAAGCATAAGGAATAACAACTTGACATAGTCAGATCTCATGTTTAAACTATTTTTGACACTTGTTGAACAATGAAAAGAAATCGAGACAAACAAAACTCAAATTGTCAAATAATGGATTTTACTATGCCTATCAAAATTGTTGAAAATTTGTTACTTAATATTTTAATGACTTTCATTTTAATTTTCTAAATACTTTTTGACAATTTTAAATTTTTAATGGGGATGATTGCATCTATAGTTCCAAATCTTTCAAGCTTTTGCAACTTTTACCTTAATTTGATTTATTGCAGTCATAGTTTCAAACATCTCATTTACGTGCGACATATAAAGGATATTGTTGCGTATTTATCCCACCGCAATTGTACGGATCGAAAAAGTAATAAAGTGGATTGTGAGCTCTGTATATCATTCTCACATGAATTTTGATAAATTATTTTCAAACGTCTAGCCTTAGACGAAACACGTAAATTCAAGATTGATTTTTGTGAAATAAGGTCAAACCATGTAAATAAAGTTGCTATGAATTAAAATTAGAATAACTGCAGTTCATTTTGAATCAATATTTTGACTACAAGTATGTGAATGTAGTGCTAAGATCTATAATCAACTTTTATTCTATCTTATTATTTTCGGTTATTTAATTGAAAAAAGTTTCGATAATGAAGATCAATATGCTTAATGTGTTTAACAATCTCTCTCGAATAGAATTAAACATATTCTTATACGTGACCCGTTAGTCTAAGTGAAGTTTTAAGTTATGGGAGAAAATCAAATACCAATGAGGGGTTAAGATATGAAGGAAAAGGAAAAGAGAATGTGTCCAAGCCATTTGAGTTTGTCAATAGAATTGTAGACATCATAGACTCCGCAGTCAAGGTAAAATTGGACTCTTGCAGGAAAGGTCTTGACAAGAACTAACGTAGCGATTAAAATTGTATTAGATAGACATCAAAGGTATCAATCATATCAAAAGAATAAGTTGTAGCATTACATGAGATTTTCCTTTTACAATAAATGTGGAAATAATTTCTTCATTCTCTGTCATGCAAAAAACTTGTAGTTAGGCTTAAGAAACAACAAATGTTAAATACCAAAGTAAAATAAGGTTAGATAAGAAAAAGTGATATGAAATGCCTTGTTGTCAAAATTGCTTATAATTCAATTATTCCTAACTCCTGGTAATCTGATAATGGAGCTTAAAGCCGAATTGAATGTGAATTGACTATTATAGTTGATGGATTACCTCTTCTTACTAATGTGATATTTGTTACAGACTTGAAATCCAATCAAGCTTTTGGTCATGTTCACAAGAAATTCATGCAAAAGTGTTAAAAGAATGTCGTAATTGTCTTATATATGGGACTATTTCTAGTGATAACTGTTACACTATTAACTTTCGTTTTACTTGTCAAGCATTTAAGATTGACATTACATATCTATGTCACAAATGATTGGAACACTTGAACTATAGCGAATTTTTAAGACTTACCAAGATTGATGCATTTCGTGGAATTTCTAGACTTACTGAAAAGCCTAGAAATGTGTATGATTCATGTAAAAAAGGTAAACAAACTATAAATATACACACGTAAGTTCAGATTCTTACAACATCTCATATAGTAGAACTATTACATATGGACATGATGGGACTTATTTAGACCGAGAGTTTATGTGGCAAACGATATATTTATGTTTGTGTAGATGAATTTTCCAGGTATACGTGGGTAACTTTTTTTTTGAGAGAGAGAGAGAGATTTATATTGTTACACGATAATTAACTACTGAGAAATGTTTTTGAGGGAATAAAAATTGCTAGAATTAGGAGTGGCCATGGAATGGAGTTTGAAAATTCCATTTTTTCTAATTTATATGAAGAATATGGCCTATTTCATAAATTCTCTGCTCTAGAAAGACCTGAACAAAATGGAGTAGTTGAAAGAAAAATAAGTCATTATAAGAAATAGTTGGAGTTACATTGAATAGTAAGAAACTTCTTGTTAAATTGTGGGTTGAAGATATTAATACTACATGTGTAACGCCCCGAATTCCGCGGAGCCCGGGACGCCACTTCGTCCTTTAAAACTGACTTTATTGCTGAAAATAAATTTAATTCAAAGCATCACATTCATCATTTGAAAACTTCAGCGGAAATTTGAAATAATTTAAATATAAAACAATTCATAAAACTTGTGTCTCAATTATTTAAATGAAATTAACGATAAACAATTTAACGAGTAACATTCGTAAAATTGTCTAATAACATCATCATTTATTTAATTTGCCACCGCTCCCATTTCATTCGCCGCCTTCTCCGAGATCTACAAAAACTGTTAAAATAATGGAATGAATATTTCGAAAAATACTCAGTAGACTCATTGCCAATAATTAATTTACAGAATAATTGAACACGTAATTATGCAATCATATAGTGACATCATCATCATATTCTTGAGCTATTTTATTTTCAAAATCAAGGCTCGTAAAATCATAGGGTGTGGGTAGTCTCGTCTCGTGTACTTAAGGCACATAAGTTATGCATAACATCATCATTTCTCATTTATCTCATAAGAGATATTCTTTTCTCGTCTCATGCATCAAAGCATGTAAATCACGTAATTTCACATAAGACATGCAATTATAATTTAAACTAATTAATGGGGGCGAGTCTGCCTCAAATCACGAGTCTGAAAGTTGAGCAAGAAAATTCACGTTGTTCTTTTAAATGTCCAAGCGCCTCGTCTAGCTCATATGTTAAATTTTTCTTTAGAAATTAATTGTTTATAACAAATTGAGGACTAAAATGATTATTTTAAAACTTGGGGTCTAAAATGAATACTTTGAAAGTTGAGGGACTAAAATGAGTACTTTGAAAGTTGAGGGACTAAAATGAACACTTTGAAAGTTGGGTTGAAACTCAAAACGAATATTAAACTATAGGGCTGAAATAATTGATTTTCAAAATGAAAGGGCTGATTAAAACTCATTTAAAACTTAAGGGCTAAAATTGATGATTTGAAACCAAAAGGGACTGAATTGAATAACTTTTCAAACTTGGGGGCTGAAATAGATAACTTTTGAAATTTAAAGTAAGATTTTAAATATTTAAAACTATAGGGACTGATCTTTAAAACAAAATAAGACTAGGGACTGAATTGAATAACTTTAAAAAGTTGGGGGAATAAACATTAATTTTGAAAAAATATAAACATAATTTAATCCCAATCCTTTATCTCTCTCATTCAGCAACCGAAGAGAGAGAGAGCCCGAGAGATGGCGACGGCCAACGGCTCATCGCCGGTCCAAGATGCCGGAGCGCTGGCGACGATAGTGCCACCACACGACGGTGGCACCGGTGTAAGGTGCAGTGGGATTAGGGCGCGTTTGGGTGTGAAAGTAGAGGCAAACTGAGGGTAGGAGGTCGCGAGTTTTTTTTTTTGAGTTGTGACTCCGGAAAATTTCCGGCCAACTAGACGGCGGTCGAAGGTAAGGTATTTGGTTCAGGTTTTATTTCTTGGTTTTGGGTTTTGATTTGGGGAAATTTGATTGTGGCTTTAACTGAAGCTCGATTCGGACATGGGTTGATGTTAGAAATGATTTTGGGTTGTGAAATTGATTGGAGGAAGATGTGAGGTGGTTGTTGGGTTCGAAGATGAAGGTTGAGGTTCAGTCGGATGACTGATGGGGCAGATTGTAGCGACCCAGAATTTTTACGCAATAATAATTATTTTTAATATTTAGAAAATTGTGTCGCTACTATTTCACCCATTATTTTGAAGTTAACACCGCGACGTGTTCGTCTAGCCAAGTCAAGAAATATCGAATTTGTTCGATTTTAAATTAAAATCCGAATTTCTAAAATTATGTTATTTTAATTATTTATTCAAAGTATTATTTTCAAAATCATTTTAAATTCCAAATTATTAAAGATATCTAATTAATTATCTTAAATTAAACATTAGCCTAATTATGCTAGTATCCCATTAATTATTTTTATTCTTTCTTTTTCTTTTTAAATTATTTTCCTTCTCCATTTTCATCACTTTGTACACTCATCATGAAAACCAACCCACACTTTAAAACATTTTCTTTATCACTCTTTTCCTACCAATTCTCCACCATCTTTTATTATATTCTCCATTCATCATCACTACCATCTCGGTTGAACACCACCACAATTCTCTCTTTATACCATTAGAATCTTCATCATTCATCACACACATGGCAACCCACATTTTATTCCACCTTTACATCTAATATTCTCCAACATCATCATTTTCATCACCTTAATAGCCGAAAGCATACATCTTCATCACCATTCAGAAATCAAATTCAACCCACTATATCACCATTATCATCTCCATCTTAGCAACTACTGCACAAACCATTTACACTGCAATCAGTATCATCACTGCCAAGTTACCACCTCCAACTCACAGTCCGAACCATCACATTGCAATCCAGCCACCACTGTCTGCACTCATCGACTGCAACTTCACCACCTAAAACCAACTGCTAATCCCAAATTCACACTTTGATTCACAGAAAAGTATTTTTCGTCCAAGCCACAAACTTGGATCTCTAATTTGCAGCCAACATCTACCCTCGGTTTCGACTCAAATCAAAATCAGAACCCAAATCAAACTCAAAACCCAAAACCCAAGAATACCCAAATACTTACCTCGATCGTTGATTTCCTAGCCGGAAAACCACGAATTTTCCGAGACCTAGAGCTACGGTTTCACTTCGAATCAACATCCAAATCGTGCCTTCCTACTACCAATACCTTTTCCTTGTCACCGCCACCTTGTGCCGGCGTAGCGCCGGAAAATCCCCGGTGAAAGACCGGATTTCGCAACCCTCGCAACTCCGTCTCTCGCCTCTTTCGCCTGTCTCTCTCTAATGCTCTGATTTGCGAAGAATGAGAGAGAGGAGTAAAGAATAGATAATATATTCAATTTTCAGAATTTGCAAATTAGCCCCAAGTTTGAAAAGTTATTCAATTCAGTCCCTATGGTTTTAAAACAATTCACTTCAGTCCCTTAAGTTTTAAATGATTTTATTCAGCCTTCATTTTTAAAATATATTATTTCAACTCTATTGTTTTGAGTTTCCGACTCAACTTTTAAAAGTATTCATTTTAGTCCCTCAACTTTCAAAACATCAATTTCAGTCCTCAAATTATAATTTATCATTTTGAACTATATATTCGATAGACTAAAGTGACTTATTGGCTAAGACGAAGCGTACGGAGAATTTAAAGAAATTGAAGTCATTCCCGCTCAACTTTGCACTTGTCGGATTTGAGGTAGACTCGCACTTATTAATTGATTTAAATTATGATTTCATATAAATGTCATGTGACTTGTGAAAGTCAATTTTTAAGAAAAGTAAGTATGTTTTTATGAAAAGAAAATATACTTTATGTTTTTATGAAAAGTAAGTATACCCTATGTTTTTACGAAAATGTTTTATATGTTTTGGATCATTTCTATGAAATCAATCTCCCCAGATTGCTATGTTTTCAATCTCCCAAGATTGACATCAATCTCCCATGATTGCTATGAAATCAATCTCCCAAGATTGCTATGTTATGATGGAATAAGAATTCTTGCCACCTAAGTTCGGTAAAATTCTTGTGTATCCATATGTTTATGAGGATTTCGATCCTATCCATGTTTATGAGGATTTCGATCCTACCCTATGTTATGATGGAAATGATCCCTATGAATTTCGAAATTTATGCTTGGTATACTTACTGATATTTTTATGATATGTTTATGAGGATTTGGATCATATCCTATGTTATGATGAAAATGATCCCTATGTTTTCAAAGAGCTATTTTCAAAGAACTGTTTTCAAATAGTTTATGATTTTCAAAATATGTCCCGTGCTGTAATGCACAATATGAGATCTATCAAGAGCCGTTTTATAAAGAAGCCCTATCAATGCCCGTTTTATAAAGAGCCGGAATTTATGTGTTTAATCATCTTATAAATTAATTAATTTGCGATGAGTCTACTGAGTATTTCCCCCATGAAATACTCACCCTACTTTTAACAGTTTTGCAGATTTCGGAGACGGTGGCGAGCGATGAATGATGGTGGCAATAATCGTTAAACTGTTGAAAGTTTGACATTAATAATTTCCGTATTTTCCAAACATCGAATAATTTAGAGAAGTTCATTTATTTGAGAAATTATGACATTGGCAATTTCTTTACAAAATTAATGGTTCGATTTACTATTTCAAATGGTTTCATAAATGTTTTCAATTTTATCGACCATTACAGTTTATTTAATGTTGCCAAAAATGAATTTCAATTATTTCTTCCGCAAAAATATTATTCGAAAAATTTAGACCAGTAAATGACGTGGTTAACCGGGTATACGGAACTCGGGGCGCTACACAGATCGGGGTGGTGCTCGAATTTTGGTTTGGGTCGGATGCGTGGTGATGATTTCTGGTGGTTGAAGGGACATGGTGGTTTCTGTTTTGGACTGGTTGTAGTTGTGTATGGGGCTAAAACCGTGGCTTGAGGTCACTGTTTGATTGAAGGTAGCAAGAAGCTCAGTTCGTGGTGGCCGTTGATGGAGGTTGTCTGGGTTTGTATTGTTGGAGTTGGTTGCACCGGTGATGGGAAGTGGTCACTGTAATGGTGAATTTGGATATAAAAGGCTGTGGCATGTTTGAGGTGGTTGGTAGTTGTTCGGTCAAGGGCTGTTCGGTGGAGATGATGTTTCCATTGGCTGTGGCTGGGTTAGGCAGTGAGTTCACGGTTTGGAAGGTGGTTCAAGTTGCTATGATGCAGATTGGAGGAGACGGTGGAGAGGTTTGAGGCTAGTGATTGGTTCAGATGATTGAGGCTCTGGTATGTCGAAGGGGAAAGAGGTGAGGGATGTATTTAATAGTTGACTTAGGTGTTAAACATGTAGATTAGGTTAAATCTTGATTCATGGAAAATTGTGAGAATTTTTGGAAGTGAATATGGTTGTGTAAGGAAATACTTGAAAAATAAGTTGTTGATTTAGTTGGGCCAAGAATTTATTGATTGGGTTGTTAAAAGGACTTGAATGATCGGTAAAATATTTGGGCTCGAGATGTTGGATTGGATTAAAACAGTTGAAATTCAGACTCAATATAATTAATACTTGGATTTCAAATAAATTGTGACATTTGAAATACTTTTGATAAAGATAGAAATTTGACGAAGATTTTGAATAAATTAAATTGAAATTGAACTACGATAAATTTAAATAATTTAAATCTTAACTTAAATGACTAGATAAAAATGTGTTTAAAATAAATAGGTAAAGTCGTAGCGACACGTTTTAGATAATATTTATTTAAATAAGTCATGGAAAATTCTTGGTCGCTACAACATGTTAAACTCTTAATCTTGTGTCATTGAGAATGGGTACTACAAAGACTCACTATGATATCTAGAAAGGAAGAAAGCAAAATATCAAGTATTTTCATACTTTTCGTAACAAGTGTTGTGTATTGAATGATTGACAACACTTGGGAAAGTTTGATCCTAAAGGTGATGAGAGAGTATTCATTGACTATTTTGAGAACATTCGAGCTTATAGGATCTACAATATGCTACTCAAACTATCATTGAGTCTATAAATGTTAAAATTGATGATAATGATTGATGTGATCCGATACGGGGATCACCAAGAACACGCGGAATTAAACGCCGGAAAGCTCTAAAATCCAAGATAGTAGACGGTAACAATGCAACCCCGACCTCACGACGCAAGAACTATGGGTATATTAAACCCAAAACCCGTTACAATGCGGAGATAAGAACCACAAAGGGGGAACGCCACAAAGGTTGTCAAATCCTTTGATAAGTTCAATTTGTTCGACGAGAACACGAAGAAAATTAAGGGAATATCTCACCTTCAATATCATTAATCTCAAGAATAAAAGTTGTTTTTTACAATGCTGAATAAAGCCATACATATAGGCTAACAAAATAAAGTAACCAAAAATAACTAGAATTAAAACTAGCCTAATACGCCTAAACTAGGTTTTAACTGCGGCGCTAATTTACGGCCGTAACTTTTAAGTTTACGGCCGTAAGTGACTTACGGTCTAAAATGCAAAACAAATGTTACGACCGTGACTATTTATTTTACGGCCGTAAGCGACCTTCCGAACAAAAATTAAAAGTTACAAAATCCTGGGTTACGGCCGTGAGACTTTGATTACAGCCGTAAGTCTTCTATTTCAGTTTACGGCCGCGAGAAGATATGTTACGGCCGTGAAGGCTTTTCTGTCCAAAATCTGCCAACTGTTGACCTATGGTCAATTTGACCTTATTGTTTTGATCATAACAAACAAGAATTTATTGTGTTGCTAACAAGTGTGCTTCAAGTGTTTCATGTAATGATAAATATTCAAAAGCACTCTATGTTCAAATCATCTCTCAAAGATATAAATCAAAATTATGTGATCGAGCATATGAGACGTAAAGAAGATCATGAAAGAATTGAAGATATTCAAAGATCAAAATTGAGGTTGAAAAGCATGACATGAAGATCTAGAATTCAAGCTTACAAGATTAGAGTTGATTTAACGTATGTAAAGGTATAACACTCTCAATCTTTAGCGATGAAATTCAACGAGCTCGAAAATGATTTTTATGCATCAAGAAACTTACTTGAAAATTCATCAATTGCATAAAAATGATTTTTCAAATCATATCATGAAATAGGTTTTGGAAAAATAAACTCTTTGACATTAAAATAAAAATTCCAATTTTTATACTTTCGGTCGACCGAAAGTATACTTGATCGACCGAAAGTCTGGTCGACCGAAATAGCTGATCAACCGAAAGTTTCAACGGCTATAATGTGTAACGGCTATATTCAAACTTTCGGTCGACCGAAACTCAAGAACCGGTCGACCGAAACTGGTTGAACTTGAATTTTTTCATCTATAAATAGCCATCACATTTGCATTCAATTTGAACAACTTAGATAAGATTTTATACAAACTTTCTTGTGAAAATTCATTGTTCTTACTTAGTTTTTATTCATCTTTTATTTTCATAAAACTTTGATTGATCTAAACTTTGTTTTATCAAATTCATCAAAGTTTTTGGAAGAAAGTTTTGTGAAGATTCTTGGTTTTACATTGTTTGAATTTCTTCAACATCTTAACACTATATTGGAATTGAAGTGTAAGTCTCTCTTTGTTCTAAACTTGTTTTAATCTTTTAAAAAGAGAGAAATTTCAATTAAGGAACTTTGATTATTTGTGCTACATTTTTAATCATCATTTGATTCATCAAAGTTCCATTGCCTAAACACTTTGAGCTTAACTTATTGTTAATTATTCAAGTGTGGCATCTCTTGGTACTTAATTCGATTCAATATTTTTAACAAGAGATTATTTGAAAAACTTTGTTTGATTGCATCAACTTTTCATTATCATTTGCATCAAAGTTTTTCTCTAACACTCGAGCTTAATTCATTGCTATCTATTGAAGTGTTAGTCTAACTCTCTTGGTACTTAATTTGAGTATATCATTTGTCAAGAGAGTTATTTCAATTGTAAACTCAATTCATTATATCTTGTGGTTTCGAGAGCCTTGTGAAAACTCGATTGTTGGTTTTCGAGAGCCTTGTCAAAACTCGATTGTTGGTTTTCGAGAGCCTTATCAAAACTCGATTGTTGGTTTCGAGAGCCGTGTGAAAACTCGATTGTAAAAGGATAGGCGCTCCTTGTTGTAAGTCGCCTAAGGATTTGGTACTCCTTGTTGTAAGTTACCAAAATAGTGGATTTGGCCTTGCTCGTGACGGAGAGCTCGGTAACGGGGGACGTAGATCACGTTGGTTGATTGAACCTCCATAAATCGCGTTTGCACTCTCTCATCCCTTTTATTTACTTACATCGCACTTACTCTATTCTATCAATTTATATTGTGCAACGCTTTATCTTAGTGCTATACTTGCCTTATCAATTAAGTTTACACATATATAGCACACTACATTGATAGTTTAGTTACTTGTAACACTAAGTGCTAATACTTGTACCTATTGGTTTTAAGTTTGAGATTATTTATCGAAAAAGTTTTATAAACCAATTCACCCCCCTCTTGGTTAGTTTACTCTTGGGCTAACAATTGGTATCAGAGCTTAGGTGCTCATTTTTAAAAGATTTTACAATCTTGAGTAAATGGCTAACCATAATCTTGAGGGGCATTCTACAAATCGTCCTCCTTTCTTTGATGGTACAAATTATAATTATTGGAAAACTAGAATGATGATTTTTATTCAATCCATTGATTATAATATTTGGGATGTCATTGAATCCGGTCCTCATGAGCTTACTATGGTCATTAAGGTTGATGGAAAACCGGATCAAACTATTTTAAAACCTAGAGAGGAATATGATGAAAATGATAGGAGGAAATTGACTTTAAATGCTAGGGCCAAAAATATACTTTATTGTGCTTTGGATATTAATGAATTTAATCGTATTTGCACATGTGATTCCGCATTTGATATTTGGCATACACTAGAAATCACACACATGGGTACAAACAAAGTGAAAGAAACTAAGACAAATCTTTTATTTAAAGATTTTGAAAATTTCTTTATGAAACAAGATGAGCTTATTACTTGCATGATTACTCGCTTTACCGACATTGTCAATGGTATTAAAGGCTTTGATCATAAATTTTCTAACGGTGAACTTGTGAGTAAAATTCTTAGGTCTCTCTCCCAAGATTGGAATCCTTTGAGGATGTTGATCGAAAACACGATAGACGTCAACACACATCCATTGGAGGAGCTTTATGGAACATTGATGACTTATGAGCTCAACAATGCCGAAACAAAGGAGAGGACAAGAAAAGGAAAAGAAGAGGCCAAGCGCGAAATTGCTCTTAAATCATCACATGGTCACAAAAGTACCAAGTGTCGAAGCAAGAAAATATTTTTCAAAAAGAAAGCTCTACAAGCCACTTGGGATGAAAGTGATGATGAGCAAGATGAAGATGAGAGTCAAGATGAAATGACCAACATGTGCTTCATGACTATTGAGGATGAGGTAAAATTCTTTGATACATCTTGGACTTTGAATGATCAATGATTTTAAATTTTTATCAACATTTTTGATTTTAACCTCATGCACTTCATAAAAATTTCTAAACATTGAAAAGAGGAATGAGTATGAATTTGTAACATAGTGCTAATTTGTGTCTTTTACATAATTTTATGTTACATACATGTTTTAACCGAAATCAAATAAAAATTTCAATTTTTAGATTTCGGTCGACCGAAAGATTTGTCGGACGACCGAAAGTGTACTTTCGGTCGAACAAGCGCTCAACCGAAAGATTTTCGGTCGACCAACTGTACGACCGAAACCAAACTTTCGGTCGACCATTAGTCAGCCGAAAGTGTCTGCAGCTTCCTGATTTTTACTCTGCAGAGTTTCGGTCGACCGGTTCATACTTTCGGTCGACCGAAAGTGGCTGAAATAAGGGATTTTCTTTTATTTTCAATATTTTCATACACAATCCCTAAATGACTTGATATCATCTTCTTCTCTTCGTGAAACTCTTGTAATACATTTCTTTGATCACTTTTTTTTTGGCTTTGAGAGTGATATGATTGTTGACCAAAATTGTTTTGATATGTCGACAAAACGCATTAACTTTTAACTCATTTCATGATAACAATTACTTCATAGTCAAACATAGATATTATTATTTCTCATGAAAGAGTACACACTAGAGTCACACTTGAAAGGAAATACATGGTACACGCAAATGCTAAAGAGAGAAACATGGAAAGTCCTCATAATGAGAGATGTGTTTCCGGAGTAGCCATATCCTACCACCTCTGATCTTTTGAGGAAACAAAGACAAATCTTCAAAGAGGTGTTTTTCGAGAGTAAAAATACTCCGTAATCTACCACATTTGAAGCACACACACACACAAGATTTAAACATTAAGGAAATCCTAGGAAATTAGAGGGGTGTCTCAAGAGTGAGTATACTCCGTACTCTACCCCCACCTATTTTAAGGATTCACAAAGTCAAATTTACATTAACCGGACTCCACTTTCGCTTGACTCCCCTTCCTTGCGACCAATCTATCTTTAAACCTGCTGGATCTTGTATTGGGATATATGACTGCAGCTTATCCAGTAGTTCATCAATAGTAGGAGCAGAAATAAGGATCCTTCGGGAAAATGGAGAGATGAATCCCTGTTCCACTGCATGATCAAGAAAGGTTAACAAACCATCAAAGAAATGGTTAACATTTAATAGCCCAATAGGCTTAGTATGGAGATCTAGTTGAGCCCAGGAGGTAATATTAAAGATTTCTTCTAAGGTGCCAAAACCTCCGGGCAGGGCTATAAATGCATCAGATCCATATAGCATACAAGTTATGCGTTCATGGATAGATAAGGTTTGTACTTCATGACCTCGTGTTTTGCCTGCTATATCTGCTAAAGGGACAGGAATAACTCCAATCACCCTTACTTTCTCTGTAAGAGCAGATTGGGAAACACAGCCCATCAGACCACTGCTACCTCCTCCATATACAAGATTGATACCTTTCTCCCCCAATTTCTTTCCAAGGTCTACTGCTGTCTCAAGATACCCAAAACCTTTCCCCACATGTGATCCACAAAATACACATACAGTTTTGATCTATCTAAGTTTTGATCCCTCCATTTTTGAAAGAAAAGAAAAGAAAACTTACGAGAAGTTGTGATTTTGGGATGCATGAACTATGAAAACCTCTGGCTATTTAAAACCGGAGAACCACACTATTTATGATCGTCTTTGAAAAAGGAAAGATTTACCTTTGTCAAAATCAAACTACTTTTGAATATTTTTATCGTATCGAGGTGTCACCTTTCGGCGATTTAATTTTTTTTAAAACCGTTCTCAAAACTCGTGAAAGGAAAAAGTATCAAAAGTTTTACCTTATATCAAATGCTGAGTTGCCAAAACAGACTGGCAAACCGGATCTTTTGCGATTGTATTCTTGAGACTATATCGCTTTTTATCCTCGTTAAATTGAGCATATAAGGAAAGAAGTTCCCGTTGCACATATCCACTTGGGTGCGTCTCAAGAGTTAATCGAATATCATCCAAACACTCCCTACTCAGTCCACCCTTTATGAACTCAATTTTATCATCTCGATTGTTAGATGAATATCCGACTGATTTGCAACGAGTATTACAGTTCCAACGAGCACATTTGTAGCAACCATTCAGCCTTTTTGCTCTTCGTTTCTTTGCAAAAGTGCTTTTACCCAAACCAGGCAGGTGTTTAGGAAATGTCAATGGTAATTCACCTGTTAATCGAACTTTTGCTTCTATCAACCAGCGCACGTCTTCTGGAAGGCCTTGAGCCATAAGCAACCTCAATCTTTCGAGCCTCATTCGATAAATTTTTCTCAGATCATTAATTGGAAGATTGGAATAATACTTGCGAATGCTTAAAAGGATGTTATCCATTTTTTTGATGGATTTAACCTCTTCCCAACCGATCTATTTAAAGGTGTAAACGATCTGAGTAGTTCTTCATGATATTGATTCCTGCAAGATAATATGAAATAGAATAATGAAAAGAGGGAACAAGATTTCATGCCCTGTATCTTTACTGTTAAAGGAAGATTTAATTTGCGATATCGAATATTTTTCTTGGATTTTGTACTGATATTTTTCAGTATAATAATATTCAAGGTATATAGGACCTGGCTAGATCCACATGCTGTTGAGTCCAGCGAGAAAGCAAGGAATAGAAAAATTAAAAAGAGGGAACAGGATTTAAATGCGCTGTAACTTTCACTATTAAAGAAAGATTTGATTTGAGATATGAGATTATACTGGAATTCGTGAAACTGAATTGTGTGATTTCTGGTAATGTTTCATGCTACGAATGCTTTTCTAAGGGGGAATGCGTTACTAAGGGGGAATATAATTACAATCAAAATATTCTGCTTATGCCCCATTATTATGCTTATCACACCTATGCTCATGAATAAGGGATAGATGCCACCTTTTTGCTTATGTCAAAAGGGGGAAAATATGGTGGTGATGATTTGATTTAACTTTATTTTGGATAATCTATATGCATGAAAATGATTATATTATATGATAGATTATACCTCATTGGTTTGTATAAGATAGGGGGAATATATGCTAAAATTGAACTTATCAATTATTCTCATTTCCCTATACTTTGATTATATGCTTCAATTGCTTACATTTATCATTACAAATCATCTTGTTTGTCATAATCAAAAAGGGGGAAATTGTTGACCTATGGTCAATTTGACCTTATTGTTTTGATCATAACAAACAAGAATTTATTGTGTTGCTAACAAGTGTGCTTCAAGTGTTTCATGTAATGATAAATATTCAAAAGCACTCTATGTTCAAATCGTCTCTCAAAGATATAAATCAAAATTATGTGATCGAGCATATGAGACGTAAAGAAGATCATGAAAGAATTGAAGATATTCAAAGATCAAAATTGAGGTTGAAAAGCATGACATGAAGATCTAGAATTCAAGCTTACAAGATTAGAGTTGATTTAACGTATGTAAAGGTATAACACTCTCAATCTTTAGCGATGAAATTCAACGAGCTCGAAAATGATTTTTATGCATCAAGAAACTTACTTGAAAATTCATCAATTGCATAAAAATGATTTTTCAAATCATATCATGAAATAGGTTTTGGAAAAATAAACTTTTTGACATTAAAATAAAAATTCCAATTTTTATACTTTCGGTCGACCGAAAGTATACTTGATCGACCGAAAGTCTGGTCGACCGAAATAGCTGATCAACCGAAAGTTTCAACGGCTATAATGTGTAACGGCTATATTCAAACTTTCGGTCGACCGAAACTCAAGAACCGGTCGACCGAAACTGGTTGAACTTGAATTTTTTCATCTATAAATAGCCATCACATTTGCATTCAATTTGAACAACTTAGATAAGATTTTATACAAACTTTCTTGTGAAAATTCATTGTTCTTACTTAGTTTTTATTCATCTTTTATTTTCATAAAACTTTGATTGATCTAAACTTTGTTTTATCAAATTCATCAAAGTTTTTGGAAGAAAGTTTTGTGAAGATTCTTGGTTTTACATTGTTTGAATTTCTTCAACATCTTAACACTATATTGGAATTGAAGTGTAAGTCTCTCTTTGTTCTAAACTTGTTTTAATCTTTTAAAAAGAGAGAAATTTCAATTAAGGAACTTTGATTATTTGTGCTACATTTTTAATCATCATTTGATTCATCAAAGTTCCATTGCCTAAACACTTTGAGCTTAACTTATTGTTAATTATTCAAGTGTGGCATCTCTTGGTACTTAATTCGATTCAATATTTTTAACAAGAGATTATTTGAAAAACTTTGTTTGATTGCATCAACTTTTCATTATCATTTGCATCAAAGTTTTTCTCTAACACTCGAGCTTAATTCATTGCTATCTATTGAAGTGTTAGTCTAACTCTCTTGGTACTTAATTTGAGTATATCATTTGTCAAGAGAGTTATTTCAATTGTAAACTCAATTCATTATATCTTGTGGTTTCGAGAGCCTTGTGAAAACTCGATTGTTGGTTTTCGAGAGCCTTATCAAAACTCGATTGTTGGTTTCGAGAGCCGTGTGAAAACTCGATTGTAAAAGGATAGGCGCTCCTTGTTGTAAGTCGCCTAAGGATTTGGTACTCCTTGTTGTAAGTTACCAAAATAGTGGATTTGGCCTTGCTCGTGACGGAGAGCTCGATAACGGGGGACGTAGATCACGTTGGTTGATTGAACCTCCATAAATCGCGTTTGCACTCTCTCATCCCTTTTATTTACTTACATCGCACTTACTCTATTCTATCAATTTATATTGTGCAACGCTTTATCTTAGTGCTATACTTGCCTTATCAATTAAGTTTACACATATATAGCACACTACATTGATAGTTTAGTTACTTGTAACACTAAGTGCTAATACTTGTACCTATTGGTTTTAAGTTTGAGATTATTTATCGAAAAAGTTTTATAAACCAATTCACCCCCCTCTTGGTTAGTTTACTCTTGGGCTAACACCAACATGATTTTACGGCCGTGAAAGAGGTGTTACGGCCGTGATTCCACTTCTGCCTTATTTTCTTGTCCTTCCTTGATCCCAATGCATTGCAATAACTTTGGCTCCTCTTCCACTTTGTTATGCAACGTAAATGAAGTCTTTGCACTCGAGCACTCGTCCATCCACGCTTGCATGAATCCTTGCATTGCCTGTTTGATTCTTTTGGCTCTTTGCCTCGTTATTGGTCATACGGGCACGTGCAACGGGTCAACGTTCGTCGAGCCACTCCGGAACTTATCATCCCCTCCCTGTTGAAAAGGATTCGTACTCGAATCATCACCTGCATCAAACAGAGAAAGATTAGCAACATTAAAAGAAGCAGACACGTTACACTCACCTGGAAGATCGAGCTTATATGCATTCTCATTTATCTTTTCAAGGATCTGAAAAGGTCCATCACCTCTTGGCTGCAACTTAGACTTTCTTTGGGTTGGAAATCGCTCCTTTCGCAAGTTGACCCACACCCAATCACCTGGCTCGAACGTCACTTGCCTCCTACCTTTGTTGGCATGAGTCGCACAACGCTCATTTTTCTTTTCAATTTTCCCTTTCACCTTCTCATGAAGCTCTTTCACAAGCTTAGCTTTTTTCGCCCCGTCCAAACTGCTCCGTTCATCTGCAGGTAAAGGAATTAAATCAAGAGGAGTTAGCGGGCTGAAACCATAAACAACTTCAAAAGGTGAACATGAAGTAGTAGAATGCACAGATCGATTATAAGCAAATTCCACAAATGACAAACATTCCTCCCAACTTTTTAAATTCTTATTTATTATAGTGCGCAAAAGTTGGATTAATGTCCTATTAACCACCTCCGTTTGGCCATCAGTTTGCGGGTGATATGTAGTAGAAAATAATAATTTAGTACCCATCTTCCCTCACAAGACTTTCCAAAAGTAGCTTAGGAACTTAACATCCCTATCAGACACAATACTCCTAGGTACCCCATGGAGTCTCACAACCTCCGTAAAGAATAAGTCAGCTATGTTTGTTGCGTCATCAGTTTTATTACAAGGAATAAAATGTGTCATTTTGCTAAACCTGTCTACCACCACAAATATCGAGTCTCTACCTTTTTTTGTCCTAGGCAGACCTAACACAAAATCCATGGATATTTCTACCCAAGGGTCATTAGGTACGGGTAAAGGTGTATACAAACCTTGTGGTAAGACTCTAGACTTAGATTACTTACAAGTTATGCACCTTTCACAAATATGGTGAACATCCTTTTTCATTTTAGGCCAATAAAAGTGCTCTTGTAAAGTTTCTAATGTCTTAATAACACCAAAGTGTCCCATTAACCCCCCACCATGAGCCTCACGCACTAACAATTCACGCATAGAACAATTAGGCACACAAAGTTTACTTTCCCTAAATAAATAGCCACCATGCCTATAAAATTTATCAATTGCACCTTTTTCACATGAAGCGTAAATGATAGAAAAATCAGGGTCATTAGCTAGCATACATACCTCTTATATATTCAAACCCAAGCAACTTCGCATTTAAAGAGTTTAGAAGTACGTACCTGCGAGAAAGGGCATCTGTTACCACATTCTCCTTACCTTGCTTATAGCGAATGACGTATGGAAAAGTCTCAATGAATTCCATCCAACGGGCGTGTCTTTTGTTTAGCTTACCTTGTCCCTTGAGGTGTTTCAGTGACTCGTGGTCAGTGTGTATGACGAATTCCTTTGGCCACAGATAGTGCTGCCATGTCTCCAAGTCACGAAAAGGAGCATAAAGCTTCTTGTCGTAGGTAGGATAATTCAAAACTGCCCCACTCAGCTTTTCACTGAAAAATGCAAGCGGCCTTTTTCCCTGCATAAGAACGGCTCCAATACCTATTCCTGATGCATCACATTCAATCTCAAAGGTTTGGTTAAAGTTAGGTAAAGCCAAAACCGGTGCAGAACATAACCTATCCTTAAGCATTTTAAAAGCATTTTCTTGTGCTACCCCCCAATGGAATCCTACACTTTTCTTGACTATTTCTGTGAGTGGTGCTGCAAGTGTGCTAAAATCTTTAACAAATCTCCTATAAAACCCAGCCAACCCGTGGAAGCTCCTAACCTCCGTAATACTTTTGGGAGTTGGCCATTCTTTAATAGCACGAATTTTCTCCTCATCTACCTCAACACCATTAGCACTAACCACAAAACCAAGAAAAATTACCTTTTCCATGCAAAAAGTACACTTTTTAAAATTAGCATATAGTTTTTCAGTTTTCAAAACTTCCAAAACAGATCTTAAATGTTCAATGTGATCACCTAAGTTCTTACTATATACCAAAATGTCATCAAAGTATACCACAACGAATTTACCAATGTAAGCACGCAAGACATGATTCATTAATCTCATAAAAGTGCTAGGTGCATTTGAGAGGCCGAACGGCATAACCATCCATTCATATAAACCATATTTGATTTTGAAGGCGGTTTTCCATTCATCACCTTCTTTCATACGAATTTGGTGATAACCACTCTTAAGGTCTATTTTGCTAAAAATACAAGCACCATATAGTTCATCAAGCATGTCATCAAGTCTAGGTATGGGATGGCGATACTTTACCGTAATATTGTTGACTGCTCTACAATCAACGCACATCCTCCAAGTACCATCTTTTTTTGGCACCAACAAAACTGGTACTGCACATGGGCTCATGCTTTCCCTAACATAGCCCTTTTTCAACAGCTCTTCAACCTGCTTTTGTAGCTCTTCGGGATTGCTCCTATAAGCTGGCCTGTTTGGGATGACTGCTCCCGGCACGAAGTCAATCTGGTGTTCAATCCCTCGAATTGGCGGCAGCCCACTAGGAATCTCCTCGGGAAATAAATCTGCAAATTCCTGCAAAAGAGACACAGCTAAACTGGGGAGGGAGTGGTTAGCTTCATCAAGTACAAGGAGAGATTCCTTATACATGAGTAAAATCACTGGTTTATTTGTAGAAATAGCTTTGGTGATATCACTCTGTTTTGCGTAGAAGCTCACCTTTGTTTTCTCTCTTTTATTTTTACTGGCACTCTTCACACCCTCTCCTTTTTCTGGGATCGTGGTCTCAACTCTCGATTTTTCACACAACTCTCCTCTTTCCGGGATCGTGGTCTCGACCCTCTTCTGTTCACTCAACTCTCCTTTTTCCGGGAACGTGGTCCCGACCCTCTTTCTCTCTTCCTCACTTTTTAATTTCAATTGGTCTTCATAGACCTGTTGAGGTGATAAAGGCATTAGTTTGATATTTTTCCCATCCTTAGTGAAGGTATACCTATTTTTAAAGCCATCATGAATAACCTTCCTATCGAATTGCCATGGCCTTCCCAACAAGATGTGCCCCGCATGCATGGGTACCACATCACAAACCACCCTATCTTCATACTTCCCAATCGCCAAATCAACTACCACCGGTTTATTCACCTTAATCTCACCCGATTCATTTAACCATTGTAGCTTATATGGCCTAGGGTGTTTTAGTATAGATAGGCATAATTTCTCCACTAGAGTAGTGCTAGCAACGTTTGCACAACTACCACCATCTATTATCAAACTACACACCTTGTTATTCACAAAGCACCTAGTATGAAATATATTTTCTCGCTGCTCACCCGACTCTTCCACCTTAACTTGAGTACTAAGGGCTCTTCTAGCGACAAGTGATTTAGCTACTGCATAGTCCCCATCATTATTTTCACTAACATCCTCTAGAGCTGGCATATCCTTATACTCATCCTCCACTTCTCCCTCTTTCTCATCCTCCTAACTTAATACCCCGTCACGCATAACCAATATTCGTTTATTTGGACATTGTGAAGAAATATGTCCTAAGCCGGAACATTTAAAACAACGAATATCTCTAGTCCTAGGAGTTTGAGAATCAAAAGCAATTTTACCTTTGTTGGGTGGCTCTATTTTTCCCTTTGGTGCCTCAAATTTATTTTTCTGCACAACCTGTAGCGCCCCGAGTTCCGTATACCCGATTCACTACGTCATTTTCTGTCTAAATTTTTCGAATAATATTTTTGCGGAAGAAATAATTGAAATTCATTTTTGGCAACATTAAATAAACTGTAATGGCCGCTAAAATTGAAAACATTTATGAAACCATTTGAAATAGTAAATCGAACCATTAATATTGTAAAGAAATTGCCAATATCATAATTTCTCAAATAAATGAACTTCTCTAAATTATTCGATTGTTTGGAAAATACGGAAATCATTAACGTCAAACTTTCAACCGTTCAACGATTATTGCCACCATCATTCATCGCTCGCCACCGTCTCCGAAATCTGCAAAACTGTTAAAAAGTAGGGTGAGTATTTCATGGGGGAAATACTCAGTAGACTCATCGCAAATTAATTTAATTTATAAGATGATTAAACACATAAATCCCGGCTCTTTATAAAACGGTCATTGATAGAGCTTCTTTATAAAACGGCTCTTGATAAAACTCATATTGTGCATTACAGCACGGGACATATTTTGCAAATCATAGGCTCTTTGAAATTAGCTCTTTGAAAACCATATACTTATAAAAACATTTTAATTATGCCGAGCATAATTTCTTTTGAAAGCATAACATAAGATAGGATTGAAATCCTCATAAACATAGGGAGACACAAGAACTTTACCGAACTTAGGTGGCAAGAATTCTTATGCAGTAAAATCATAATAACAGTAAGTTTTCATCATAACATAGGATAAGATCGAAATCCTCATAAACATAAGAATTTTACCGAACTTAGGTGGCAAGAATTCTTATGTAGTAAGTATACCAAGCATAATTTTCTGAAATTCATAGGGATCAATTGCATCATAACATAAGATAGGATCGAAATCCTCATAAACATATGCGACAGGAATTTTACCGAACTTAGGTGGCAAATCCTCATAAACATATGGAAACATAGGAATTTTACCGAACTTCGTGGCAAATCCTCATAAACATAGGAGACACAAGAATGTTACCGAACTTAGGTGGCAAGAATTCTTATGTGTAGCGCTACTAAAACTCCGGTCCCCTTAACATATCATAACTTATCATATGGGACCCAAAACAATCTTGGTAGATTGATTTCATAGCAATGATCCAAAAAAACATTTTCGTGAAGCATAGGGTATACTTACTTTTCGTAAAAACATAAAGTATATTTTCTTTTCATAAAAACATACTTACTTTTCATAACAACATAAGGTATATTTACCTTTCATAAAAACATACTTGTTTTTCTTAAAAATTGACTTTCACAAGTCACATGACATTCATATGAAATCATAATTTAAATCAATTAATAAGTGCGAGTCTACCTCAAATCCGACGAGTGCAAAGTTGAGCGGGAATGACTTCAATTTCTTTAAATTCTCCGTACGCTTCGTCTTAGCCAATAAGTCACTTTAGTATATCGAATATATAGTTCAAAATGATAAATTATATTTTGAGGACTAAAATTGATGTTTTGAAAGTTGAGGGACTAAAATGAATACTTTGAAAGTTGAGGGACTAAAATGAATACTTTTAAAACTTGGCTTAAAAGTAAATCAACAGTGACTGAAATAATAGATTTTGAAAATGAAAGGGCTGATTAAAACTCATTTAAAACTTAAAGGACTGAAATGATAGTTTTTGAAAACATAGGGACTAATTTGAAAACCTTTTAAACTTGAGGACTAAAAGGTAATTTCCGAAAACTTAAAATATTAAAATCAACATTTTCTCTCTCAAAACCACTCTCTGTCTCACGACCTAACCCTCTCTCACTCGCGATCGGAAAGACGGAAGAAGGTCACTGTCCGACGGAGTTGCCAGCGAATACTCCGGCGCAGGTGCGGCGAACTGCGGGAGGGGTGGTAGACTAAGTTTTTATGCGGTTTAGGTGCGAGATATAGCTAAACCGAGGCTTGGAGTTCGCGATTGGGTTTTGAGATTCCGGCGAAGGGAGCAGCGCTTGAGGTAAGTAACTGGTTTACGTTAAATCCTGGGTTTTTGGTTTGGATTTTGAGTGTTTGATTTATGATAGTGGGCAGAGTTTGGTGGTTGGACTGCGGTGTGGTGGTTGGGTGATTTCTTGAATTGAGGGCAGTGGACTGGTGATATTCATGATGCCGTCGAGGTTTGGTTGTGGCTGCGAAGGGTTGTAAGCGGTGAATTGATTTGATTGTGGTGATTGCTTCCGGTGGAGGTTCTGGTATTGGGGGGGAAATTCTTGGTTGTGATGATGATTGGTGATGATGAAATGTGGTGATGCAGTGACAGTGTGAATTGTGATGAAGGAGGGCTGAAGCAGATAGTGGAATTTGGCAGCTTGGTGGCCGTGACTGTGGAGGTTGCAGGGATGGTGACGGTGATTGCAGGGATGAGTTTGGTGATCGTGGAGGCAGCGTACTGATGAGGATGATGGGTGCAGTGTGGATCATTGGTGATTGGCTACTGGTTGGCAAATTTGTGAGTTGGAGGTGGTAACTTGACAGTGATGATACTGATTGCAGTGTAAATGGTTTGTGCAGTAGTTGCTAAGATGGAGATGATAATGGTGATATAGTGGGTTGAATTTGATTTCTGAATGGTGATGAAGATGTATGCTTATATATATTGTATTGTGGAATCTAAGTACATGGAAGTGTGAGTTGTGCCATGAGTATTGAAATGAAGATGGGGTAGATGATGATAATGATGAAGATGCTTTGCTTGTACAATTATGGTTTAATATAATGAAGGTTCGTGGCTATGGATTGATGCTGATAATAATGGAGCTGAAAAGGAATTTGTGGGTGGTGGCTATGGCTTAGAAAATTGACTAACTTTGATTAAGAAATGTATTTAAAACAGATATATTTTGGACTGAAAATAAATCTGAGAATGGATGAATTTTGAGATAAAAATTGAATTACATATTTTGGACTTAAAATAATTTAATAAGGAATATTGGAATTAAAATGATTTTGAAAATGATACTTTAATTAAAATAATATAATTATAGAAATTCGGATTTTAATTTAAAATCGAACAAATTCGATATTTCTTGACTTGGCTAGACGAATTCGTCGCGGCATAAATTTCAAAACAATAGCGACTCAATTTTCTAAATATTAAAATAATTATTTATTGCATAAAAATTCTGGGTCGCTATACAACCCCATCATTTTTAGAAGTCCCACTCCATGTAGACTTACCAAAAGAATTGGAACTTGTATAGAATTTTGAAGTTCCCTTCCTTTTTAATTGTCGCTCCACTTTCATGGCCATGTGAAGCATCTCCCCCAAATCGATATAATGCTGCAATTCAATAACATTAGCAATATCTCGATTTAAACCATTTAAAAACCTAGCCATGGTTGCCTCCGAGTCTTCCTCTATATTTGCCCTAATCATGGCAACTTCCATCTCCCTATGGTTATCCTCCACACTTTTACTACCTTGGGAAAGGGTTTGTAATATTTGGTAGAGATCCCTATAGTAATGTCCAGGCACGAATCGTTTTCTCATAAGAGCCTTCAACTCATCCCAAGTTTCAATTGGCCTCTCCCCATTCCTCCTTTTACTAGTAACCAATTGATCCCACCATACTATAGCATAATCGGTAAATTCTACGACTGCCAATTTAACCTTTTTAACTTCAGAATAATTATGACAATCAAAAATTAATTCTACCCTCTTTTCCCATTCAAAATAAACGTCTGTATTACTCTTACCTTGAAACGAGGGAATGGACATTTTAATGTTACCAACATGTCCATCTACATCATCCCTACGATCACGCCTATATCCCCTATCACGTCTTTCTCCCCGATCTCGTCTCCTACCAACACTAGTAATAGATAATTCACCACTATCCTCATCACTATCAACAACCTCAACACGTTCATTCCTAGCTCTAAATTGTGGGTTGAAGTCATACCTTAGTGGTCTCCGTAAATTAGGAAAATTGCGCGGTTGTTCCTGATGTGGTTGAACATTTCCCGCACCTCGTGTCTCCCCCGAATTAGTAGCCCTTTCCACATTCACGCCGGATTGTGGACCAAATTTTGCTTCCAACTTGACATCCAACCTCGCCTCCAGTTTTGCAAAACGTTCCTCCACCATTGCCAGCATTTTGAAATCTTGAAGATCCTTTTCTGTCGACGAAACTTCCTTCTGTGACATGGTTAGTAATAAAGAAAAAGAGAAAAATTTAAATAAAGATCCTCACGTGTTTTTATCGCTCGTGTATCACTCAATTTGGCTTTTTCCCTCTATTAATCTCACCACTCTGCCTTTTTCCTCTCTATTCCCTTTTTCCCACGTTCTCAAAGAACCCACCAAACTAGTCACGGATTTGGTCCTTGTGGAATAAACCCCAAAGTGCAAATAAGGAAAGTTGATGGAAAATATTGGAATTAGGAAATTTAAGAAAGAAATTATGGAAACAAGAATTCTATTGCAAGAAGAAGTTTTATGGAAACAAGAATAAGGAATTTTATGGAAACAAGGATTTGTTGGAAAGATTTGCCAAAGATTATTTTCTTGGTTTCTTGTTCAAATCAACAACTATCTCTTTTTTTTTTTTTTTTTTTTTGTAATTTTCGGAATTGGTTTCTTTTTTTCTTTTTTTTTAATATCTTATTCAACAAGAATAATCAAGAACAAGAAAACAGAAATTGGCAAATCTTGAATTTTATGGAGAAATTTCAAGAAACAAGAATTGGAATGGATTTTTTTTTTTGAATGATTAATAACTGTAAATAAAAGAAAAAGAACTGGAATACTAAATAATTGGATTTAGAGACAGGCTCTGATACCAGATGATGTGATCCGATACGGGGATCACTAAGAACACGCGGAATTAAACGCCGAAAAGCTCTAAAATCCAAGATAGTAGACGGTAACAATGCAACCCCGACCTCACGACGCAAGAACTATGGGTATATTAAATCCAAAACCCGTTACGATGCGGAGATAAGAACCACAAAGGGGGAACGCCACAAAGGTTGTCAAATCCTTTGATAAGTTCAATTTGTTCGACGAGAACACGAAGAAAATTAAGGGAATATCTCACCTTCAATATCATTAATCTCAAGAATAAAAGTTGTTTTTTACAATGCTGAATAAAGCCATACATATAGGCTAACAAAATAAAGTAACCAAAAATAACTAGAATTAAAATTAGCCTAATACGCCTAAACTAGGTTTTAATTGCGGCGCTAATTTACGGCCGTAACTTTTAAGTTTACGGCCGTAAGTGACTTACGGTCTAAAAAGCAAAACAAATGTTACGGCCGTGACTATTTATTTTACGGCCGTAAGCGACCTTCTGAACAAAAATTAAAAGTTACAAAATCCTGGGTTACGGCCGTGAGACTTTGATTACGGCCGTAAGTCTTCTATTTCAGTTTACGGCCGTGAGAAGATATGTTACGGCCGTGAAGGCCTTTTTGTCCAAAATCTGCCAACATGATTTTACGGCCGTGAAAGAGGTGTTACGGCCGTGATTCCACTTCTGCCTTATTTTCTTGTCCTTCCTTGATCCCAATGCATTGCAATAACTTTGGCTCCTCTTCCACTTTGTTATGCAACGTAAATGAAGTCTTTGCACTCGACCACTCGTCCATCCATGCTTGCATGAATCCTTGCATTTCCTGCTTGATTCTTTTGGCTCTTTGCCTCGTTATTGGTCCTACGGGCACGTGCAAGGGCAACGTTCGTCGAGCCACTCCGGAACTCATCAATGATGATTTCTCTTCTTATTCGCAGAAACCTAGAATTCTGGACTTAGGAAAACAAATTAGAACTGTTTATAAGATCGTGCTTGTAATATAGGAAGTTCTAGTCAGAGGGGATCACCGAAAGTTTGTTCTAGAAAAGATGCTTCTGCTGCTGACAATTCTGACTTGCCTGAACATCAAGCTAGATGGCAGCCACCTACCTGGATACAAAATGCACATCATCGAGATAATTTGCTCTCTAATCATGGAGAAGGAATTCTTACTAGAAGAAGGCATCTATTAAACTAGGAAATATCTGATACACTTCACAGATTGAGCTTAAAAATATTACAAAAGAACTTGAATATGAGAATTGGGTCCCTGTAATGCATGGAGAATTTGCTCAATTTGAACAAAATAATGTACAGGAGTTGATACCTTGATCAAAGAGCACCAACATCATTAGAACAAAGTATATCTTCAAAAATAAGTTAGATGAGCATGACATTTTTTTCAGAGAATGGCAAGATTAGTAGCACGGTTATATGCTTAAGTGAATGGGTAGACTTTGATGAGATGTTTTCACCTATTACAAGACTGTAATATCCATTAGACTTCTATCATCTATTGGATTTCAATTGGGATTTAAACTCCAGCAGATGGATGTCAAAAGTGCATTTCTAAATGGAGTTCTGAATGAAAAGGCCAATGGATTTAAACAAGATCCTCGTGCTTAGTATGAAAATCTTACAATGTTCTTGCTAGAGTAGGGGTACAAAGGGAACGATCTGAAAAGACATTATTCATCAAACATTACATCTCTAATCTGGATTAATAGTTTTACAAATCTACGTTGACGATATTGTGTCTGGATCTACTTTGGAAACAAAATATAGGGAGTTTGTTACACTTATATAAAACAAATTTGAGTTGAGTGTGTTGGTGAAATGTACTATTTCTTGGGCTTGCAGGTCAAACAGGTTGAAGCAGGATCTTATTGCTCAAACAAAGTACGCAAAAAATCCGGTGTAAAAGTAGACTTCCTTTTGTACCAGAGCATGATAGGCAGTCTGTTGTACCAAACTGCAAGTTGTCTTGACATAGCCTTCAGTGTTAAAGTTTGTACACTATATCAAACCAAACCAAAAGAATCTCACTTGACACCTAAACAAATCATTCGATACGTTAACAGTACATCTAATTTTGGGTTGTGGTATAGTATTAACTCTAATTCACATCTTGCAGGATACACATGTATAGTATCGGACTTCATGGAAATTAATATGTCTAACTAGTTTTCAGTTTCTCGAATCTAAATAATATTAATAGCTCAAAATTAATAAAAAATATTAAATTAATAATCTAAAAATAAAGCTTCATCTTGATCCTAATACAATTGAGAATTTAGTCTAACATCCTGATTTGGAATAAACATCAAGAATTTATTTAATTCATCTCTTGAAAATGTATCTTCGTTAGATGAAATATTGATGCAAACTATGATGTTCTCTTGTTCTTTAATCCCAAACTAGGTGATGTTCTTCCTTCTGATTTTCATGCCTCAGAATTTATAATGTCAAGAAAATCCAGTCCAAAGCCCAAAAACTTAATAGAAATTAAGTTAAAAAGAAAATAGAATTTGGCCATCGTTTGTGCCAAGCAACTTGTGGTTCAACCTTCCTCAATTACCCTTAGGCAATCACTTGGTTATACCAAGGTGATCACTTGAGGAAACTATGTTTTTGGTCCTCCATGTGTTATTGCAATGTAAGCCTGTCATCTTTTAAATAAGTGCAATTAAGCCCTTCAACTCTTGATTTTTTTCCATTTAGCCCTTGATTCATTCTCAATTTTGGTCTTCCACTTAGGAGTGTCAACGAGCCGAGCGGAGCCGGCTCGTGAGCCGAAGATCAAGGCTCGAACTTGGCTCGAACTTTTTGGGGTCGAGCTTTTTTTGGCCCGAGCCGAGCCGAGCTAAAGCTCGTCCCCAAAAATAAGGCTCGACTCGAGCTTTTTCCTAGCTGAGCCGAGCCAAGTCCCTAACTTTTACTTTTTCTCTTATTTTTATAGCAAAAATTCATTAAATTTTTATTGAAAATGTGTATATATAGCAAGTTGAGCCGAACTCGTGGTCGAAATTCATTGTTCAAGCTCCCATTGAGCTTTTTTAGCGGGCTTTTTTTTGGCTCGAGCCAAGCCGAGCCAAAGTCCGTCTCTCAAAAAAAAGCTCGGCTCGAAATCTTGAGCCGCGAGACGAGCTTAGTCCGAGCTTTTTCCGAGCCGAGCCCGAGCGGCCCGAGTCGACGAGCCATTTTTCCATCCCTACTTCCACTTTTATAGTATATCATTGAGTCTTGAATGCATTTAACCATGAATTAAGTAGAACATCTATTAAAATTACAGAACAATTGCTTAATTTTAGAACACAAATAAATGTACAAAATGCACTTATTAGACACATCACATATAGATGGAAATTGTCCATATGTCGGTTAGTTGACTAAAGAAAAATGATTTTACCTTTTTTGACCAATTAAGTGAAGGTTAAAGTTGTCCTTTCATTTTTAACATAAAATAACCGAAATAATTAAATAAGAAACTCACCCCAATCCACTCAAATCCATCGCCAACCCAATTAAATATATATCGACTGTGACTGTGAGTCAGCCTATTCATAGTTGGACTGGTCATCTGGCCACTCTTTCTCCAGTTATATAGTATTAGAGTATCTCCAATAGGCTCTCTAAACTTGAGATGCTCTATATTTTGTAGAGCCAGCCCATAAAATCTCACTCCAATAGGTTCTCTACTTTAACATTTTAAATTAGAGAGTGAGTTTGACTTTCCAAATTTGAAGTGCTAAACTCAATCTCTATTATTAAATGTATTCAAAAAGTTCAAATTTGCAATATTCCTACATTAGCTTTCTTTATTACATATTTGATATCATAGGTCATTCACTTTTTTAACAAATAAATATTAACTAAAAATAACGAAAGATAATAAATATTTTTATGAAAAAGTAAAATAAAGAGTCAAAAATAAAGAGTTTGTTGGAGTTTGTAAAAAATCTTACTCTTTAAATTTAAAAATACTCTCTATTATGTAGAATATGTTCTTTAAATATAAAAAGTCTATTGGAGATTCTCTTTAGAGGTTTAGATATCAATTGTATCCCTGATTTCTTTTCAAAAGGGAAAAGGGAAAAAAGGGGTTAAACTATTTTCAAATTTTAGGTAGAAAATTATTTATTCGCACGATTTTTGCAAAGAAAAATAGGTCATAAGAACATTCGGTGGAACTGGTGAACTTCTGGATAAATGTGAAAGACTGAGGGCCCGTGGTGAACTTCATATGCTTTGAGAAACTTGTGAACGAACTGAATAGTACACAATACACTTGCTTATTTATCTATCTTTACATTTAGGCTAAATTGCAACAGGATTCCGAACCTTTCAAAAACGTAACATGAAGTCTCAAACCTTTTCATTTTGTGTCAATATTCCTAAACATTTAACTTAATATACATCAGGTCACTTGAACAATTTCGATCTAAAGGACCGTTAGCTGACCAAAACTCAAAACCTTAAACAAAAATTTGACCATGGTGTGGTTAGGGCTTAGAGATTTGCTAGGGATATTAGATAGGGTAAGTCGAACATTTCAATTCACTTGTCATTGAGCTCGCCTTGTTCAATAAAAGTGCCTGCTTGGTTAGCCTCACAAACTTGTCCTTTGGTGAGGAGAGTCGACTTGTTCTCGAACTCACAACTCGTTAATTTTTTTAAATTAAAATTGTATATTTCTCTCAATTTGGCGAATCGATTCGCACATGAGTCAATGAGCTCGCAAGCAGCTTGTATTAATAAATCATTGCTCGACACACAAGTGGAAGAACCGAACTAGCGAGCGACTAACTCCACTTAAAATCTCTACGATTAGCTAGAGCAGATGAATTTCTTTTTAATCTTTTTTTAACTATTTTGAATAAAATGGTATAAAAAGATACTTTTAGCTAGAGCAGATGAATTTCTTTTTAATCTTTTTTTAACTATTTTGAATAAAATGGTATAAAAAGATACTTTTACTCTTCTATGTAGGGGCGGATCTACCTCATGGCGAGATAGGTTTGCCACCTGTGCTGGATTCGGTGCAAAAAATTTAGTTAAAACTTTTTTGCATTTTTTGGACCGCGACTCAAAAAATATAATTATTTTACTGAAATCTGCCCTAGCTGAAATTTTTTTATTGATGTCTGCCCGAGCTAAACAAAGTTTCTAGATCTGTCATTGCTTCTATGAGTGGTCAATATGATGATTGTTGGGTCCGCTTACAATCATTTTATGAAACCATCCTCAAGGAACGTCGTGTTGCTATTTATTTAAAGGTTGAGGATTTCAAATGTAAAAAATAAAAGGTTTAGGACCTTGGTTACTTTTTTTCAAGGATTGAGATCGATATGCAAATTACACTCGAAATAATTATTTAATTGAAGATAGCTATGTTATTATATGTAAAATAATTATTTTAGGAATATTGAGAGAAATAATAGTGAATCTCACTAAATATATAAAAAATAATGAGCAGCAGTTATTAATATTTGAATTAAATTAATTTTGACATTGGCCGAATTTATAAATCAATTTAGCCTCCGTTCGGTGGCTAGATTAAAATGGAAAATTTAATTTGCACAATTTCTCAAATCACTTTTTAACCACACACATTTTCTCTCTTCAATTTTTAACCACACATTTTACCTAAAAAATTCAAATAAATCAAATTAATTAGCCGCGGAACGCAGGCTTAGTATGTGCTTCATAAACTTCATTTTTTATTTTAGATAGTCAAAACATTTTTTTTGAGGTGTTGAATGCACTCTTTGCCTCTGTTTGAGCGTTATTACTAAAAAATATTTTTTCAAACCCATTTTTAACAAAATATTTTTCCAATAAAATAATTTTGCAAGTAAATTTAAAATTGTTCCATAAATTTTAATCAATGATGCTAAAAAAAATCATTTTTACAAAGTCAATTTTTAAGAAAATGGGGACTCAAACAAGAGTTTTATGTGTTGATTTTGTTTGTTTTAGAAAAAAATCAATTTTGAATGCATTTAGATGCTAAAAGAAGAAAATGAACCAAAACCGTACAAAAATTGCAAAGTACAAAGTTTGACGACCAAATAGCAAATATACAATGGTTTATTCAGATCACAAGACGATACTTAGGAATGGAATGGATGAGAATATTATAAAAAATTGATTCCAATCGTACAAGATTTCGACCAGATTTTTCGTCGAACATTGGGACATATATAGTAAAACTTCGAGTTATTTTTGAAAGAATTGTATCCTTTTAAGTTAACTTTTCAACGCACTTTGAATTGCCTAAATTGGATACCAGGAGAGAAAGTTATGATAAAATATGGAATACTATGCAGATACAAAAACATGCGCGCGAAGGTAACTTTCCTGATTCGATAGGAGCTCTTTTGGTAATCAATTTGGACGCAATTTTCAACTCCTACAAATAAAAAAAAAAGCAAATTATATTAAGGGGTGGAATATAACATCAAGGGGAGGCACAATTTAGAGGGAGGTTTTGGTCAAGAAATTCAAGACACATCAAGAAAAGATCCAAGAAGAAGAAGTTGATCCACTCAATTCTTTCAATTGTTCTAATTTTCGAGTGATTTTTTCCTATTCTTTTTGTGTAATTCATATTTAAAGATACTAAGCTAGATTCCCTTTATGTATTGGATAGAGATCAACGCTAGTTGTTATTTATTTTAATTAAAGATTCATAATTTAGTATTTCTTGCGTTTCTTGATTTATCTTGCATTCCAATTGTATTGTTTGATTGCTTGATTACCAATTAGATAATTAGTTGCTTGTTGTAGTTTTGAAAAAGTCACAATAAGTCTAGAAAGCGGTAAGATAAATACACGAATACTATATGTTAGGAATAATAGTATAACATGTACAATATATTTTGATAATCATAAGATTTAATTCTTCATGAACAATTGCATTTGGACTAGGATTCGGGTCATGTTTGTGATAGATTTAATTTGTCTTGAAAAAGAGGATTAAATATGGTACTTTTATCGAATGTCATGAACGTGTGAATTAGCTAAATTATGTAATTGAGAATTGAAATAGATATCACTAGGTGGATTCAAATTCCAATGCATTCCCCATGTATTTAAAACCATTTTTCATAATTGCAATTTTAGTTTTATTCAAACAAAACACAATCACTTCTTCTAATTTTTAATTTAGATTTAAATTCTCAAACACACCTTGAATTTTCTTGTTTCTGTTAATGTTAGTAATCTATAATATAATTTTATCTCAATTCTCAAATGAACGATATATGGACTCATTATCCACTTTATTACTGTGAGTACACTTGAGGTAGGAAAAAGCGCAATAATATTAAAGGCAAGGAAAGTCTTATTCCAGATTTTCTTACTAGTTATGAAGCTACTAAAGAAGGAAGTAGAAAAACTCAAATTCAAAACAAATTTGAAAATATCAACATTGGAAGCCAAGATGACATTAATGAAGAAGGTTACAAAGCTAATATCCGAGAAAGCCAATAAGGCGATATTATACGAAGGTCCTAGTGCCAATATTGAACAATAAGCATTCAAGGTTCGTAAATTCTCTATACAAGAAAATACTGTCTTAAACACTCTCTTACTAGAGATAATGATAATAAAAAAAAAAGAAAAGAAAAAAACTAAAAGGGACAGTATTTCGATTACAAAGCTTAATAGCTCAAATATTATCAAAGCTTGTAACGATGTCCTAGGTGTTATGGACATTAAAGAGAAAAAGGATTTTATTCAAGCACATATATTGTTTAATTTGGTATACTGTTGGTTCACCAGCATTGAAAACTAGATGAAAACTTTAACATATGGAACATATAACGAAATCAACATATATCCAGGAGCTCTAGTGATGTGAACCCCTTTGATATTTGATCAAAAATTCTCACAACAATTTGAATCAACCTAAGAAAGCTAAAATTGATCAGAAAACACCTTGACTCAAGTTTAAATCTAATCCAAATTCAAAAGGTTAAAGAACCTAGCCCAATAGATGAAGATTAAACAAATTTTAAGATGGTGAAAATCAACACCAACACAAGAATAATATACTGAAGATTAAGTTGAAGAACTTTCAAGAAATTACAAGATAGAAAGGAGGAATATTTACCTCTCAAAGTGTTTTCAAACACAAGACTACAAGCTTCAAAGTTGGATTAGGGTTTGAGAGAATTGTTCTATTTGTAGTACAACTAATTAGGAAAATAAATAAAAATATAAAATGTAATAAAAATTTGGATTTTTCTCCCAAAAATGAGCTGTGTGGCCGCATGCAGTTTTCGGTCCAAATTCAGCACGCGTCATTTTTAGTATTTTAGTCATAACATTTAATCCCAATGTCCGATTGAGGTGATTCAAAATGCGTTGGAAACTAGACAAAAACTGATACAAGTATTCAAGAAATAGTGGATCTCAAATTCGGATTTTATCTCTGTCAAAACTTTAATTGAACCTCAGACACGTACTAAGTTGATCAATTTAGTTCCTTTCCCAACTCATTCTCGTTTGGAATTGAAAGTGTCTTCTATTTGAGCTTGATTCCATAATTTGTGAATGAGTCACACCATCGACCCTTGAACCTCCTTGTCCTTAGACCTCGTCATGGGCCCCACCGTCATGCACATCGAGGTTTGACCTTCTCGATTCTCATCATCCCCTCCCTCATGAAAATGATTCGACCTCGAATCTTCACCTACATCAAAAGGAGACAAGTCAGAAACGCTAAAGCTAGCAAAAACATTGTACTCACCTGGGAGATAGAGCTTATCTGCATTATCATCTCAAAGATTTAGAATGGACCATCACCACGTGGTTGTAATTTTGATTTCCTTTAATTGGGTAAATACTCCTTTCTCAAGTGGAGCTACACCCAATCACCCAGTTCAAAAGTGAAGAGTTTTCTACCCTTGTTGGCATTGGAAGCATATTGCTCATTCCTCTTCTCAATTTGGAGTTTCACTTTCTCATGAAGAGATTTAACCAACTCCTCATTCTTCTTCCCATCTAATCTACCTCTTTCATCAATGGGAAAAGGAATCAAATCCAAAGAAGTCAATGTGTTAAAACAATAAACAATTTCAAATGGAGAGAAAGTGGTAGTAGAATGAACACTTCTATTATAAGTGAATTCAACAAATAGTAGACTCTCCTCCCAATTCTTTAGATTACCTTTAAGGATAGTGCGAAGGAGTTGTGATAAAGTTCTATTAACCACCTTAGTTTGACTATTGATTTGGGGATGACAAGTTGTTGAAAATAATGTTTGGTTCCAAATTTCCCCCACCAAACCTTCCAAAAGTGGTCAAGAATTTTACATCTCTATCCGACACAATATTCCTAGGGACCCCATGAAGTGTCATTATCTCCTTAAAAAATAGGTCGGCTATGTGATGGACATCATCCGTTTTATAACAAGCAATGAAATGTGTCATTTTTCTAAATCTATCAACGACCACAAAAATGGAATCACTCCCTTTTGTACACCTAGGTAAGCCCAAAAAAAAGTTCATAGACATCTCGGTCCAAGGTTCGTTAGGGACATGTAAGGGCATATATAAACCATGTGGCTCTACTTTGGATTTAGCCTTCTTACATGTTAAGCACCTAGAACAAATTCTCTCAACATCTCTCCTCATTTTTGGTCAAAATAAATGTTCTTGCAAAATTTCTAAAGTTCTTTTCACACCAAAATGTCCCATTAAGCCTCCCCTATGGGCCTCCCTAACCAACAATTCTCTCATGGAGCAATTTGACACACAAAGTTTGTTTTCACGAAATAAAATCCCTCACACCGATAAAATTTGTCACGTGCAACATTTCCACATGACACAAATATATTTGCAAAGTCTAAATCATTAGCATACAATTCCTTAATGCATTCAAATCCCAATAACTTTGCATCCAAGGTCACTATAAGAGCATACCTTCTAGATAATGCATCGGCTACCACATTTTCTTTACCTTGCTTGTATTTGATGATGTGAGGAAATGTTTCCACGTACTCCATCCACTTGGCATGCCTTTTGCTTAACTTTCCTTGCCTCTTCAAGTGCTTCAATGATTCATGGTTGGTATGGATAACAAAGTCCCTTGGCCATAAGTTGTGGTGCCATGTCTCCAATAAGGTATAGAGTTCCTTATTGTACGTTGAGTAGTTCAAGGTGGCCCCATTGAGTTTCTCACTAAAGTAAGCAATGGGCCTCTTTTCTTGTATCAATACCGCTCCAATACCTATCCTTGAGGCACCACATTCAATCTCAAAAGTTTTGTCAAAGTTAGGTAATGATAAAACGGACGCGGTGCATAATCTTTCTTTTATCTCATTAAATGTCTTTTCTTGTGTCTCCCCCCATTTAAAACCAACATTCTTTTTAACAACCTTGGTAAGTGGTGAAGCTAGAGTGCTAATATCTTTAACAAAACGATGATAAAAACTAGCTAGCCCATGAAAACTTCTTACATTGGTGACTCTTTTGGGAGTTCGCCATTCCTTAATGGCCTTGATTTTCTCCTCATCAACTTCAATTCCCTTAGTGCTAACAACAAAGTCAAGAAAAAAAAACACTTTCCATGCAAAAATGATGCTTGTTGAGATTGTCATATAATTTTTTCTCTTTCAAAACCAAAAGCACACATCTCAATTGTTTTCCATGCTTTTACAAATTTTTGCTATAAATTAAAATATCATCAAAATAGTCTACCACAAACTTCCCAATAATGCACGCAAAAAATGATTCATCAATCTCATAAAAGTGCTCAGTGCATTAGTGAGATCAAATGACATAACCAACCATTCATACAAATCATACTTAGTATTCAATGCGATTTTCCATTTATCCCCTTCTCTCATTCTAATTTGGTGGTATACACTTCTCAAATCAATTTTACAAAAAATGCAAGAACCATGTAATTCATCAAGCGTGTCATCTAATCTAGGAAAAGGATGGAGATAATTTACATTATGTTGTTGACGGCTCGACAATCAACACACATCTTATAAGTCATATCCTTCTTTAGCACTAGGAGCAAGGGAACGACACAAGAACTCATGCTCTCTCGAACATATCCCTTCCCCATCAACTCTTCCACTTGTCTTTGAAGTTCTTTAGTCTCCTCCGGGTTGCTTCATAAGACGGCTTATTTGGGACAACGGCTCTGGGAATGAAATCATTTGATGTTCGATGCCTCTAATGGGTGGAAGCCCACTAGGCATTTCCTTCGGGAAGACATCTTTAAATTCCTGCAACAATGAAATAGCTAAATCGGGGAGGGAATTATGAGTTTCATAAAGTGTAAGGAGAGACTCCTTATACACCAACAAAAGTATTTGTTGATTTTTCCTTAAAGACACTCCACATACCCACATACCCTTTACTTGCATAAAAATTTATCCTCTTTTTGCTTTCCCTCTTCTCTCCGTTCTCCTTCTTGTTGGGATATTTGACTCAAATTAAAAATGGAAATATCTTGGACAATTGATTTTCATATTAAAGTGGTTAACTTGGAGACCAAATTAAAGGTGAAAAGGAAAATAAAAGACTTTATTTTGGTATTCTACTTCAATAAGGAAACTTACTTGGACACGAATTCTACATATTCTAGGTGTTGTTTTTACCTATAAATATGTGTGTTAGGGAGCCATAATATTGTGAATCTTATGGGAGACTAATTAGAGAGAATTGGAGAGCTTTATCATTGTAGTTTCTTGTGAACTCTTTGTGGGTTTAATTCAAAGGGTAGAAACTTGGGTTAGATAGAAGTTCATTATTAGTATTTTCTCTGTAGTCTATGAGATTGGGTTGGTGAGTGAAATTCTGTATAATTGTAATAATTTATTATATAGTGAAAGGCTTTGGAGATCCAAAAATTTTGCGTTGTTATTATAATTATTTTCTTATTGCTCAATTAATTCTTGAACATCAAAAGATCCTGTGGGTTAAAGAAGAGGGAATCAACGTGTAATTCCCAACACTTCTCACTCTCTCCCCACTTCTTTCTCCACCCTCTTTTCCACCTTTTACTCCACTCCACTCCACTCCACTCTCTTTTTTCTTTCTTCTCTACCTCTCTTTTGAGTTTTATTTGATCCTTGTAGACCTCCTCCGAACTCAATGGTAGCAATATCACTTGTTTCCCGTTTATTTGGAAGCTATACCGGTTTTTCTTCCCATCATGAATCACCCTCCTATCATATTTTCACGGTCTACCCAAAAGTATGTGAGTAGCTTGCATGAGAATTGTATCACAAAGTACTTGGTCACTATACGTCCCAAAGTTGAAGGTAAGGAGGAATTGTTTACTCACCCTCACCTCCTCAAAATCACTCAACCATTGCAACTTGTAAGGACTTGGGTGTTTCTTCACCAATAACTTCAACTTCTCCACCATGCTAGCACTAGTAACATTAGTGCAACTTCCCACATCAATAATAACACTACATGCCTTATCATTAACAAGACATCTAGTGTGGAAAAATATTCTCCCTTTGCTTCTCCACCTCGCTAATCTTAGTTTGGGTGTTGAGAGTCCTCATGATAATCAAAGATTTAGGTGGACTAACAATTCCTTCCACCTCTACTTCATCACTATCACTCTCATTCCCCACCAAATTTTGCTCCTCTTCATTCTCATCTTCGGAATACCATTCCCAATTTCTAATGATCATTACTCTATTATTCGGGAAATCTCGAGAATAATGCCCCTACCCCTACATTTGAAGCACTCGACATCTATACTTCTAGAAGTAGTGGGAGAACCTTAGACTTGTCTTTATGGACTATGATTTCCTTCCCTTTGGGTGGTTCGTTCTTCTCATAGTAGGTACCCTATCAACTCTTTCATTTCCCCACTTGGATTTCCAAGTTGAATTAGACCCCCCCTCCCCCAAATATTTTTCTTGTCCTTTCTTCTTAAATTGGTCCTTCTTTTTCAATTGATCCTCCACCTTGATAGTCATGTGCACAAATTCCTCCATTTCCACATAATTGTGCAACTCTACCACATTGGCTATCACCTTATTCAATCCACTCATAAATCGAGTCATGGTGGCCTCTCTATCCTTCTCTGTTAGCCCTCGTTAAGGCCTTCTCCAACTCCTTGTAGTAATCCTCTACTCCTCCAGAACCTTGAATAAGGATTTGTAGTCTTTGATAGAGTCCCCTATAATAATGATTAGGAACAAATCTTTTCCTCATGAGACTCTTCAACTCACCCCAAGTATCAACACTACCCTCCTCCTCCTAGTGAGCAATAAATTATCCCACTAATCTAAGACATAGTCGGAAAACTCCATTACCGCTAACTTAACTTTTTTGTCTTCAGAGTATCGATGATCAACTCCATCTTCCTTTCTCATTCTAAGTAAACATTTGGATCACTTTTCCCATGGAAAGAAGGAATTCTCATTTTTATACTTCCAAGATTACCATCCACCCATCTCTACCTCTATGATTCCTCCCATGACCTCGACCGAACCCTCTAACATTCCTATCTCCTCTATTTCTATCTATGTTCCAATTTTGGTCACTACCCCCTTCACTCTCCTATTCTTCTTCTTCTTCTTCTTCTTCTTCTTCTTCTTCTTCTTTTTCTTCATCATCATCATCATCATCATCATCATCATCATCATTTCTTCTATCACCCCTCCTATCATTAATATCCCTTGGTGGTGGGACTTCCCTCCTAGTCTCCAATCTTTCTAATCTCCCCTCCAATCTTCCTCCCATTTCCTCCACTTTCCTAGCCATTATAACTGTTAGAACTTGTATCATGTCTCTCAATTCTTGAGTCTGGGCATTATAATCTTGCCCACTTGAAGCATTAGTGTTGGACATGGTGTACAAGTGTGAAAGTGTTCTCACAAGATGCTTTCTCTCGTGTTTCAGTCAATTTAGTCTTTTACCCGATATTGAGCTCACCACTCTTGCCTTTACCACTTCAAATTTCCTTTCTCAAGTTTTCCAAGGAAGATAATCAACTGACCAAGAAAATTATTTCTTGTGAAGTAAAAAATCACAATCAAACAAGAGAAATTTGAGAAGTGAATAGACAAATAGCAAGTGAAATCTCTTTGCTTGCTATAACAATAAGAGATGAAATTTGAATTGTAGGACAAGGATTTAAGAGTACAAGATCAACAATGGATTTGACAAATCACAAGTAACTATCAAGGAAAGTGTTTTAGTGTAGAGAAAAGTGGTGTACACTAGTGTAGTTTTCTTTGAAACATTTCATAAAACACCTTGTGTGCACAACTTGAAAAACATACATTATCAAAAATTTAATTGAATCTCAGACACTTACCAAGTTGATCAATTTAGCTTCTTTCCCAACCCATTCTTGTCCGGAATTGAAGGTATCTTCCATTTGAGTTTGATTCCATAATTTGTAAATGAGTCCCACCATCGGCCCATGAACCCCCTTGGCCTTGGACCTCGTCATGGGCCCATCGGCATGCGAATCGAGGTTTGACTTTCTTGGTTCTCATCATCCTATTGGGTTCATGCTATTTAAGAGATGGGAAATATTATTTTTATTTATCCATCTGAATCTTCAAAAGAAATATCAATGTTACCAAAGGATGTTGTCATTAAATGATATTGTGAAGTCCTTAAACACAAGAATATTTATATTAGATTTTAAGAAGAGTACAAACTGCTACCAGCGGGTCATGTCATAAGAATAACTAACACAACTAAACAGTTTCAATCTAAAAGTAGTAAAATACATCAAACTACATTAGAAGATGTCATTAATATGGTTGCCTTCCATATAACAAAGGGATATAAAGAACAATTTGAACACCTTCAGAAGATAATAGAAGAAAAATAGAAAATTCGGGTATACGAATCCTAAAATCATTTAATATATTCCAAAGTAAAATCACCTACAAAGATAGAAGTTAGATGTATCTTGATGCATGGTGTGAAAATATATTTGAAAATGGAGCCGGCGAAACAAACAAGATGCATGACGAATTGTGCAAACAGCTATGGTGCTATCCAAATCACAACTGTAGAATTTGTACAGATGATGGTGATATATCACCAATTTTGTTGGACCCAGTGGAATTTCTAGACAAGTTGTTTGAGAGCCACATGCAGAGAAATAATTAAAGTGGACACCTTTATCATTCACTTTGTCAAAAGTTACTTTGACAAAGAAAAATTATGGGCCTTTTACTTCAATTATACACCAATATAGAATAAAAGACTTTTTACAAGTGCATTACACCTAACCCACTTGCCTTATCTCAACCATTATTGAAGGATAACTCTCGAAAGTCAAAGGTCTATAGTTACCACTGAATTTCTAAGTTAAAGTTATCCAATAATTGCTCTCTCAAAAGATATAAAATTACATAAGACCCTACAACCTTTTTTTAGTGTATCAATCTTTTATCTTTAATCTTTCAGAAGCTTTGAATAAGGTAATTTCTATGGAGTTCTAAATTCCTTAAAGAGAGTACCAATAGTAATACTGGGATATGTATGTATACTTTGATATAAAGAGATATTAGTGTGATATTTTTATAAAATAAGTTATTTCAAAAACTTTGTTTAAAAATTTTTATCTTAAGATACTCCGACAATGAAAACCTTGAGTGTTATGTGGTATCCTTGTTGATGTTAGCCGTGTGTAGGCATTTAGGCCTTGTGTGGAGAAAGCTGTGAGAACCCTGATACTTATAAGGTATTGTTTCAATAGGAGTTGAAAAGAAAGTTGTGATCCCCTGCGATCTAGATTAAGATATGCAAAAGAGTCAGAGAGAAAATGAATAAGTGTGTGGAAGTCGTGTTGGACCATAACTTTTATATTTACAAATAATAGTCGCTTCCTCAAATTCTGTATCCCTCTCTCAGGTTCGTCGTCACCTATCTGATATATCGAATACACAACATATAGACGCAGTCTCGAGGGAAATCTCATTTTAGTCATACTCTGTTTTACCTTATGCAAACATTTGCACATTTACTATAAGATCTTTCTGTTATCTGCAAGTTGCTTGTTTAATTCTATTATTACTTGCTTTAATATTTCTACTGAAGTGTTAGAATATTTAATTGAATTTGGACATTGTATTACTCTATATCATTGTAGAAAAAATCAAGAAAGTAGATCTTTTTACATACCTCTTGAAGTTTTCTTAAAGTATACTAGAAATATAGAAATACCTCAATATTGGAAAGACAATATAGTCGAATTAGTAAGTTAATTCTTAAAAAGGAAAATAAGCTAATAAATATAAAAGATTGTTTATCGAAAGGATATAATGATAAATACAAGCATAATTGGTTATTTTATCCGTTAAGAAAAATAGACGAAAGTATTTCTATTATTAATTTAGGGGGTACCTTGATCTATTTGAAGAAAATTCAGACTCATCTCAAAGATCCAACTCGGTGGCCTGAGATTTGTAATTTGTAGAGTTCATTAAGGGCAAAATAATCTTTTAGTATATTGGAAGGGGTTTTAGACAATTGGCACTTATATCAAATTATTATATTTTCAAAATTCTCCCATATTTCAAACATATTAGGGACTTAAATATATAAAAAATCTAAATAGGTATTCAAGTGCTGTATTTTCCAAAACGTAAGGACACTAGTTGCAAATTCCCTGGTACTAGCGTACCACTTATATTTTTTCAAAGGGTTATACTATTTGTGCAGATAGGTATACAAACAGGTATACAGATAGCCTAATGAAGACAAAAGAGTCAATAGTATCCAGACTAAATTATCCTTTTATTTTTTATTTCATTTTGTGTGACTAGTTTTTTCTCTCATTTATCACCACATTGGACTAGATGAACTTTATAAGGTCTAAATTCTTTAAGGATTCTTAATAAATATGCACAAGGTGCTTATAACATTATCATGTAATTATTTTATTTGTAATATTGAAACTGTTGTATAAAGTCATTGCTTAGTAGTATAATACATTCTAATTTATCATAACTATATATTTTGTTTACTATTATTTGTTTACATTCAAATAGTATATTAATTTTATCAGCACTATTAGTTATTTGTGTACTTTCTTCTGTTACTCCTATTATTTTTATTTTACTATTAGTATTCCATGACTTTATTAAGAAACTTTTAAATATTGCTATATCACTTCCTGTATTCACTAATGCACATGTTGTTATATTTGTTTCTACAATGGTAACTTGTACATAAACAACTAATGGAAAACATATTTGATTATTCATACATTTTTTCTACATAATATAATTTGACTATTATGAGTTATATATAGTCCTTTTTTTATACTACAGACTTCTAATCCATTTAAAAAACTCATTCCTAATAGTATATAAGGGTTTATATCCATACTGCTATCTATATAACATGGCACTAAAAGATTAATTCCTCCTATTTTATTGGTACTTTAACTTCTAGTTCTATGTAATTGTCCATCAAAATTTACATATCTATATGGTTTAGTTCTATGAGCTAAATCCTTTATTTCTATTTGAAGCTATATGACATTCACTAGCTCCCAGATCTTTTAATATATTTGATCATTTTATATTATCTTTTCTATTGAAATATTCTCCTTCTATCTTCATATTTCCAACATTTCTAAGAAATTTTATTTCTCTTGTATTACCAATTTCTCCTAATTGTTTTCTATTAGGTAGTCTAAGTCTTTTTAATCTCCTAATTAATCTTCCATATTTGATTGTTATTTTATTATCAGGACTTCATCTCTTAATTCTATTATTTCGGGTTTATTTATTTCTATGCTAAATTCATAGTCTTCTAGGACTAAATTTATCTGTTTATTTGGTTCCATTATTTTACTAATGTCTTTACATTCTCTATGAATTTCTATATATGATTTTTTAAAGTAAATATTTCCATAATTAGAATTAGTAAATATGTATAATGAATGCTCTATATTCTATAGTCATGATTTGATCTTCTGGTTGCATTATATCATTTCTATGTAGTTTTAAAAGTAAACCTAAAACTTCATTGAAGTTTTTATCTTTTAATGAAACACAATATTTTGAGTAACAAGTGAATAATAGTTTCTGATATACTAAGTTTCCTTTTATAGTTCCTAAATGGCTATGTTGCAAATTTATTATTCTTCCATCATATAAACTTATAGTTAAGAGTGAATCTATTCATTCTCTAAATAAGGATTTAAAAATTATTTGTATTCCTGCTAAATAAAAATATTGGATTTTTTCACTTTTTTTTTATTAATCTTTGTTAATAATTCTGCAACTGTATTTTTTGTTAAAAGATTTAATTTATGTGTTCCTTGAGTTGTTTTTAACATCTATAGCCTTTACAATTTTATTTTATGATATTCGTTTATTACTATCCTTTCTCTTTTCCATATTTTATCTAAGACTTCCCATTTTCCTATTTTCAAATCTAAGGATAATTTTTGTATTTTCTTAAACTTATTGCTGTCAAAGGTTACTTTTAATACATAATCATCTATTCCTTCACATTCTTGTATATCTATGTTATTATTTTCTATTTCTTTTATTTCCTTATTCAGATTCATTGTTTTCTGCATCTGTTTAACTTATATAAACTTCTTGATCATAATATTGTTCAATATCATATATTTCACTTAATTCATTCTCTATTTCTAAATATTCTTTTTGTAATATTTTAATTTTTTTCTTATTACAATCAGAACTTATATGACATATTTCTTCACAATTCTAACATTTGTATTGGATTTTATCTTTTTTTGTAAGTTTTATTTTTCTGTTGTCTATTTGTTTTATAATATCTTTTCATAGGTTTTATATATTTTTTTCTTAAAATTTCTAAATTTTTTGAATTTTTTATTTTTATAATTTCTCTTAGTACTTCTTCTTTTAGGATTATATCCTCATTGCATAGTCTTTACAATATATATTCTAGTTAATTTTCCTGATTTTTTTCAAAAATTGTCTTCGTTGGCAAATATATATGTGTGTGTGTGTATAAATGTTTTTCAAATAGAAATTTTATTTTTGATCCTAAAGTTCTAGGTATTCCAGGTTGTCTCTGACAAATTTTTCAAATTCTATTTTAAAATATATTCTCCATGAACCTGGAAATTTATTATAATACATATCTTTGTATACTTCTTGATTTTCGTTACTGTAAAATTGAACATAATAATAATCTTTAAATTCACAAGTGTATCTTTTAATTTCACACATGTCACATATTGTTAAATTTATTAATTTGGTCATAGCATTGTCTTTTCTCGTATTGCTTCTTCAACATTTCTTATCCAATTTTCTTCAAAAATTTAATCTACAGTATATTATACTAATCTTTCTATAGCTTTTCTATCTGACTTTATTATTTCTATTTGCATTTTTTTTTATTAATATTTTTGTATCATTACTTATTCCTTCCCAGTTTCTATCATTTCCTTCAAAAGATGCCATTAAGAAATATATTCTTCTTTTAGTAATTTCTTATGTATCATCTTTATTATACAAAAAGAATAATATCATCGAGTCTGCCCAAGTTAATAAGACTTTTTTAGTATCTATTTTACAATCTAAATCTAATTTTTTTCTTCCATGATTAATAGATTTATCATAATTATCATTTGGTTTAAATCTATCTCTATATTTATTTCCTTTAGATGGTTGTCTATTTCTAACTCTATCATAATATTGTTTGTATGATTTACTGTATAAAGGCGCATAACTTTCATTTGAATATGATAATTCTTATTTAGAAGTTCCTATTGGAGCTGGATTATGTGCTTCTCCAGTATTTACTAAAACTTGATAATCACTTAAATTATCTAAGCTTAATTGATCAAAATTTTCTATAAGCAAATCTAATTCTTCATTTATTTGTATTATAATTTGTTCTTCTTCAACTTTTAGTTTTCCTAATGCTTTTTCTTTGGTTTTTTCTAGTTCTATTTCTTCTTCAAATATGTTATGTAATATATTTTACCTAAATTCATTATTCATACTTCCTGCTTCTATCACAATTTTCTCTTGTTCTATAAGTTTCTTTCCTATTCTAGACATTTCTTTGTCTATAAATTTTTTGTTTATCTTGTGTTTATTTTTATAATTTTCTTTTAATCTCTAACTTCAAGTTTTAATATATTTATGTTATTTCTTGTTTCTTTTAATTCATTTTTTACTTCTTAAACATCATTTATTAATGTTTTTATTAATATTTTTAGATCTTCAATATATTCACTTATTGACATTTAAACACTTGGTTTAGTACTTTGAGTTTTTTGTACTTTAAATAGTTTGTCATACATATAATCTATGTTTATTTCTAATTTTTTAATTCTTTCTTCTAATAATATGATTCTTTTATTATCTTCTTTTCATATTTTTTCATTTAATTTTTCTATTTTTTTATAATCAATCCAATTTTTATAATCATTCCAATTTTATCTTGATTGATTATTTCTCTTGATTTTCTTTAAAATTCTTTTAGAATATCTTCATCTATGTTTTTGACCTCTCATATTATGTCTTTTAATTCTTTAAATTGTAAATTTATTTTGGATATCTTGTAGTTTTTCTTTAACATTTTTGTCACGTATATTTAAATGTTGTAATTCTTCAATAGCTATTTTATCTTGTGGATTTATATTTTTATAAGTTTTCCATAAGAAGCACTTATTCAATTTAATTGCATATTAAGAAATTCATCGGATTCTCTCCATGAACTTAATGGTTGGAATATAGTTGTATGTGCTCCTCTTATTTGATAGGACACTACTCGAGTTTAAGATTTTCTATTACTTGCTTTTCAAATTTTATTTCTGGTAAATTTATTATCCTTTTCTAATTTCTTTTATTACTTCTGTATAATAATAGGCCGTGTATATATTATACTCCCTCCATCCCAAAAAATTAGGCCCACTTTCTCTTTTTATTTGTCCCAAAATATAGCCCACTTACTAAATTAATAGTGCATTTATTTTTTTATTTTCCTATTATACCCTTAGTCAAATTGGCAAAATTAACAAACAACTTTTAGAATTCTTCAACTATTTCACATTGAGAACATAGAACTCTTGTATTTTCCCATAAGAAACCACACCATATCTTCCACACGGAATAGTTGGGTTCTTTCAATCCAAATGATTAAACACATCAAAAAATAAGTTAGGCTATTCGTGATTTGAAGAAATCAGATAAACCAATGCGTGATTTGAACGCTCCACCGAAGGAAGAAGACTACATTTCGGCCGATCAAAAATAGAAACAAAGGAAGAAGGAGTGATCTGAAATTTAATCAACTTTTGCTCCATACAAAAATGAGACTACAGCTCAGAATTTATACACACAACCTATACAAGCAAAATACACACAATAGATTAAAAGACAAAGAATAACCAAACATGGAATATTCAGTAGAAGGGAGAGGACGATTTCTCTATAAAACAATCCACACAAAATCCCATGAATTGAGGTGGGTCTAGCTGATGGCATCATTCGGTTGTGATGGCAGAGGTTTTACCATCAAGTTCATTTCCTGCACATTTGCTACACTGGTAAGTCGCATTTCTTCCATTATGTTTTATGTTTCTCGCTTTATTGAAAATTTCATCCTTGCATTTCTAATTCTGTGCACATTAGTCCTCAATAAGTCTCATTTTAACTCCCCCCTTCACGGTGGAGTTAGTAGATTTAACTCCCACCTTGTCACGCATAAGTAGAAATCTGGAAGTAGGTAAAGGTTTGGTGAACAAATCTGCTTTCTGGTCTACAGTTGAAATATATTGTATCTGAAGTTCTTGGTTTGCAATCTTATCTCTGACAAAATGAGCATCGAGCTTTATGTGTTTCGTTCGGGCATGAAAGACTGGATTCAATGCCAGAGCTTTGGCTGCCAAATTATCACACCACACTATTGGTATAGATTTAGGACTCATCTTAACTTCACTTACCAGGCTTTGTATCCCGCATACTTCAGATGTTACATGTGCTAATGCTCGATATTCTGCTTTCGTACTTGATCGAGCCACATTGTGTTGTTTCTTTGCACTCCATGACACTAAGTTAGCTCCAAGATAAACATAATAACCAACAATAGATCGCCTATTGTCTGTGCAAGATGGCCAATCAGCATCACAAAAAGCTGTCAAATCAAGCTGATCACTCTTTTGTATGCTTAACCCAAAATCTGTAGTGGCCTTGACATATCTGTAGACTCTTTTCATCATATTCCAGTGCAAATCAGTTGGTTTCTGAAGGAATTGGCTTAGTCTATTAACTGCAAAGGCTATATCAGGTCTTGAATGAGCTAGAAACTGTAAGGCACCAACTGAACTTCTGTATAGACTGGGATTATTTAATTCATTGCCTTCTTCTTTTGAGATCAGCTTCCCAGATTGTTGCGTACCTGGTCCTCAAGGGTTGCCGGCCGTCTACTCATGGTCTTTCTACTCCCCCCTGGTCGTCCTGCTCCTCCAGGACTGACAGCCTCGTTTCTAGGAAGTGGATTTTTGCCTCCCCAGGGATTCGAACCTTGTACCTAGGGGTTAAGTACAAACTTCATGGAATCCCTGGTACCATTAGACCTGCTCCCCCATTTTTCACCTTGAATTGGTCAAAATATGCAGAATTTCTTACTTTTCGTGGAGGATTAGATCCAGTAACTGGGGGTTTATAGCTGACCGATATTGCACACCATCATTTAGCTATTGCAATTCTGTTCCTGATAGCAGGTCACATGTATAGGACTAACTGGGGCATTGGCCATGGCCTAAAAGATATTTTAGAAGCTCAGAAATTGTTGAAGAAACAACAAGATCTTTCTTTGGTCCCTTCTAGGGGTCTAATGGTACCAGGGATTCCATGAAGTTTGTACTTAACCCCTAGGTACAAGATTCGAATCCCTAGGGAGGCAAAAATTCACTTCTTGGAAACGAGGCTGCCAGCCCTGAGGAGCAGGACGACTAGGAGGGAGTGGAAAGACCATGAGTAGACGGCCGACAGCCCTTGAGGACCGGGTACGTTTGTACTTAACCCCTAGGTACAATGTTCGAATCCCTGGGGAGGCAAAAATACACTTCCTGGAAACGAGGCTGCCAGCCCTGGAGGAGCAGGACGACTAGGGGGGAATGGAAAGGCCATGAGTAGATGGCCGGCAGCCCTTGAGGACCGAGTACGCTACACGGACCGTGCCCACGCCTACCTTAGAGCATCTCCAATGAGACATTGTCCAAGTTTAAAAAGTGTGCCACATCATTTAAATAGACAATGTCTACTTATTTTTCCTCCAATGTATATGTTGAGTTGGCAAAAAAATAATTAGACATTGTCCAACTCCATGTCCAATTCTAGAAAGCATGTCTAACATGCTGATTGTACATATCCTCAAGAAAATCAAGAGAATTTTGACTGCTATTTTGGGTATTCCACCGTCATGACCGCTATTAATGCTTATTGCCTTCTAGCTCAGAAAAGGATTTATGTCTTCAACCTATCGAACTCAACATTAAACATACTCCTTCATTTGATGCTGAAAAACAAGAAAATCAACAAAAATAATTGTAGGAAGCAAAGAAAATATGTGTTATACAAGGATTTGATGGTGCGTAAAAAAAAATAGAGATTCAAAAAATAAAATAAAGAAGACCCGAGATGTCAAGGAATATTATTGAGTTTTATTTTAAATAATATAAATGTCACATAGACATTATAATTGAGTTATAAACATGATGTATTAGAAATCAATTTTTTACATCAATGTCTATTTATTAGATAATCATAAGATATCCAATTAATATATGTCAAATGATATCTATTTTCTAGCTTGGACAATGTCAGAAACGAACATCTTTATATTTAGGGTCATGCTACACACAGGAAGTTATATATTCTTCATTGGCATCATAAAAAATTTATTGTGTGAAGACTAACTTTTTCATTGGTAAAATAAATCACCTCATTTTGATGTTACATCTGTTTTGTTTGATTTGCTTCTTATAAATGTAGGAAGGATAAAAAATATAAGATCTATTAGATTTGCTTCCAAACCAGACTCACTGCATCTTCAACAATTCTTACAAGCTCAACAACTTGATGCCCCACATGAAACTATACAAGCTCTAGATTTGGTTCTTCAGGAGAAACTGATGTGATCCGATGTACAAATTCAAAGAATAGATCATCAGGCAAGGAGCAAGGTAACAGGTGCAAGTTTAGTGGCTCAAAAGAACTAGCAAGAAGTGATGATAAAAGAGGTCCTAAGACGAGTGAAAACAAATGGAAACTAAAATTCAAGTCAAAGGACAAAGTTGGGAAAATTCAGCCCAGATTATCCTCAGTCGGCTGCACTGAATGAAAGTACGGTGGCCACGCGAGAGCTTTGAAATTAACAAAAACTGATTTCTGCCTGGTGCGCGGTCACGCAAAACATAACCACGCAGACAAGCAGTTAAAGTGAAGCAGAATTCCGCGAGTTTTTAATAATTTTCCGTTTTAATTATTTAATTCCATAATTAAGAACCCTTTAGCGGCCAAGGTTAGTATTAGGGCATTTTTACATTATATTGTGTTTCTTTTCATTATTGAACAATTAACTTTGATATTATTGAATTGAAATTGAGTATTTTCTCTAAGAAATGAGGATTCCTTTTCTTGTAATTCATTGAACTTATCAAATATTTTTGAATATTTGTGGCGTTTCAACTAGAACTTATCAAGGAAATTGACATCCCCTGTGACTTTCGACAACTTTGGTTCTTCAGTCTGCATCTACTCTTCGCGTCATGATTGTTGGATCAAGGTCCTATCGTTAAATTATATCTTTTATTATTGTTCTCATTCTTGGTTCTTATTATTTCTTTGCTGAATTTGGATATTTCCTATTGTTTGTTGCTTATTTCGCATTCTTTATCACGTTTCCTAAAAGGAATCACATCAGGTGGTATCAGAGCTTAGATCTAAATTTAGTTCTTGATATTTCTTAAATTTCTTGATTTTCTTGAATTTTTCGTGTTCTTCGCGTTTGTCATAGTTTTCTTTTAGTTTTGATCTATTTGAAAACCTCACAAAAATTCAAACTTGTTTATTTTACTCAATTATCATTCGAATTCAATTCCATTTATTTTACCATAATCGTAGTCGAATTTTTGGATTAAAATTCATCAAAATTTCGAGAATATTCCCAAATTTTCTCGAATATCAATTTTCTTTGTCTTCTTCATGTCTTTCATTACTTTTTCTAATTATTGAATCTTTGATTGGTTCTTTGGTTGCTTGAAAATGGATTAAGAGTGATATAGGAGCGAAAACAAATACGTGAAGAAATTGTATTTGTTTCTTTTGAGAACTAACCATGCCTCGCAGGAAAAAGTCCATAACTTCTTCATCATCAGGTGACAACAAGAATTTTAAACTGTTGGAGGCCTATGCAGGCACAAGTTGAGAAGCTAAGGGTTAAGATGGATAGGAGGGAAGCGATTATTTCCCAATTGCTAAAGGAGCGATCTCAGGTGAATTCTAGGGATATGAGGGGTAAGAGGCGTGAATCCAATATTATGTTTGGAGATAGAGTGGATGAAAGAGCGTTTAAGAGAAAGGAGGAAGAAAGGCCATATCCGGGATCCTATCCCACATCACGATCAAAATGGGAGAGTAGTGGTCATATTCCAAAAAGGTGGGAGAAACCAACACCCAAAGGTAAAATTGATTCTGATTCCAAAACCTCCAAATGATAGAAATACTAAATGCTTTAAGCATTTGGATTTGGGGCAAATTGCACTTCGACATAAAAAGGGGATGGTTGGTTGTGATGGGAAGGTTGTTTCAAAGAGTGAAAATATAGTTGAGAAAATGCTTAAGTTAAAGAATGCTTGTTATAGTGATAAATTGAAAAATGTTGTAGTAGGTGAATCACTTGTTAATAGGCGATCCCGTAGCACTTGATGTAAAGAGAATGATGTGGGAGAGCAACAAGATAACATTTTTAGTACTAGGTGCTTTGTAGATAATAAGGTTTGTAGTATGGTTATTGATGGTGGAAGTTGCACCAACGCGGCTAGTACTACCTTAGTGGAGAAATTGGGGTTGCCTTTGATCAAACATCCTAATCCTTATAAATCATAGTGGTTGACTGAATTTGGGGAAGTTAAGGTGAACAAAAATCGATATAGCTTGGTGAAAGGTGGAAGAAAGTTCACTCTTGTTCCTTTATCACCAATGGAAGCCCATGAAGATAAATTGAAATTAAAAGATGAGTTTGAGGGGAAAAATAGGAGAGTTGGATCCACAACCTCAGAAAAAGGAGAGGAAGAGAAAATTGAAAAAAAAAAAACAAAGAGTTGAGGCCATAAGCCCAGAAAAAGGAGGAGTGAAAATTAGAAAAAGAGAGTTGGAGTCCGACCTCAGAAAGTGGAGAGAATGAGTGTAGGGTGAAAAAGAAAAGAGAGTCGACCACAAAAATGAGTTAATTTGCACAACAGTTAATGTACAAGTATCCATGTCTTGCACTTAGCCAATCTAGCAAATCCCTCCCCAGTTTGGTTAATTCTGTTTTGCAGGTACCAAAATCAAATCATATTATTAAAGCCAAGAAGAGAGCTACTTGCAAGGAATAACAACCCAAAAGGTTGAAGGACAACCCCAAGCACAATCATGCTCCCATAACAAACAATTGCAGAAGTTACAAGAAGATTGGGCAAGTTGTAGATTCAAGGTCGAATCCTCTGTAAACTATAATCTTAATGCGGAACATATAAATTTAAACATGATTTTGTTCAGGATCTTGACCATAAAAATTAATTACTGTAAATCATATAACATACCAAATTCCATATCAATAATGTTGAAAAGTCATGAGTTCCTGTTACAGCTTTAATTGAATCCCAAAGAAAAATATTGATATGAAATTCGCCTTCTCTCTCTTAACCTAAGCCTTTAGTTGTTTTTCATAAGATTGAACTACAATGATAGAATTTGAGTTCAGTATATATAGGTATAGAGAAGGGGGCCGAATATCCTATTGTCTTTTAATCTCAACCATCCATCAAAGTTGTAGTATTAATAGGAAATACATCTAATTAAACCAGGTTTCTATTAATTCATCAGTTTACCTAATAAAACCAGGATATGTAAAATGGACCACATAATGAGAAGATATTAATTTCTATCAGCCTCCTACTTGGTCCATATGACAATCCTATTTATGGTTTCATATAAGAATCATAAGGCGCGCAAAAATTGCTGAATTAATATACTTAAAATGTTTACGTAATTACCTTAGTTAATTGAATTACTGATAAGAGTCATAGCGGTTCCATGTGCTTTATTCCTTTGAATATCTATCATTCTTTAAAAAGAGTACTGCTGCAGCATTATCACAATAAGTTTTCAGCAGGCAGCAATGGAATCCACAACTCTAAGCCCTAAAATGAAATTTCGCAACCATAATCCTTGAACTGCAGCATCAAAGCATGCTACAAATTCAGCCTCCATAGTGGATGAAGCAATTATTGTTTGTTTGGCACTCTTCCATGATACAGCACCTCCAGCTAATACAAACACAAAGCCAAAAGTGATTTTCCTAGTATTCACACATCTACCAAAATCTGAATCTGTGTAACCAATCACCTTAAGGTGATCAGTATGACTAAATGTGAGCATGTGTTTCTTTGTTCCCTGTAAATACCTCAACACTTTCTTAGCAGCTTTCCAATGATCAATTACTGGATTGCTTTGATAACGGCCCAACATACCGACTGCAAAGCTAATGTCCGGCCCGGTGCAAACCTTTACATCCTACCAGAGAAGCATAAGGAATTTTTTTCATTCGTTCACGTTCCAATTCAGTTTGAGGACACTGTGTTAGGCTGAACTTATCCCCCTTCTGAATTGGAACAACATTAGGATCGCAAGACGCCATATTAAATCTTTCCAAAATTTTTGTGATATAGGCATTTTGAGACATTCCCAAAAATCTACGTGATCTATCATGAAATATTTATATTCCAATCATGAATGATGCCTCTCCCATATCTTTCATTTCAAAGTTTTGGGAAAGCAAATCCTTAGTTTCTCGTAATAAACCAAGGTCACTGCTGATAATTAATATGTCATCAACATATAGAACCAAAAAAATACAAACTTACTCTCACTGATCTTGAGGTATATACATTGATCAACAATGTTTTCAGTAAACCCAAAAGAACTAATGGTATTGTGAAACTTAATATACCATTGTCGTGAAGATTACTTTAGTCCATATATTGACTTCTTTAACAAACAGACCATGTTTTCCTTGCCATCTGTAATGAAGCCTTCAGGCTGTGCCATATAGACTTCTTCTTCCAAACTCCCATTAAGAAAAGTTGTTTTCACATCATTTGATGTAGCTCTAAATCAAAATGAGCAACTAATGCCTAATGAATCCTTTTTAGAAACTGGAGAAAAAGTTTCATTGAAATTGATTCCTTCTTCCTGATTAACCCTTTGGCTACAAGTCTGGCTTTATATCATTTGATATTACTATGAGAGTCACATTTGGTTTTAAAAGTCCATTTACAACCAACTTTCTTGTGCCCTTTTGGTAATTCAACCAAATCCCAAATTTTATTAGCAGCCATAGATTTCATCTCCTCAAACATGACATCGATCCATTTTTCAGATTCTTCACATTTAATGGCTTGTGTTTACGTAATCAGATCTTTTCTCATCCCTACATTAAATTCAGATTATTGTAAGTACAACACGTAATCATCCGAAATAGCTGATTTCTTGGGTCTTTGGGACCTCCTTAATGCTACTTCTGGTGCTGCATTTACATTTGGTTCAATGACGAAAATCTCATTATGGAGTTCAGGATTATTGACATTTTGTTCTACATCGTTGATTGGATCAACAACATTAGGCAGAACTATGTCATTCGAAATTCGTGATTAGGGGATTGGTACTCGAATTTCTTGAATAATCACTTCTTTAACTTTTTCACTCCCACTGACTTCGCCATTCTCAATGAAATTAGCATTACCGGTTTCTACAATTCTCGTACTATGATTAAGACGGTAAAACCTATACCCTTTTGATTTTTTTGGATATCCAATAAAATAACCACTAATGGTTTTTTGATCCAGTTTATTTTCTTGTGGAATATAAATGCGTGCCTCCCCTGGGTAGCCCCAAACATGCAAATGTCTTAAATTTGGTTTCCTTCCTTTCCACATTTCAAAAGGTGTCTTAGGAACAACTTTACTGGAACCCGATTTAGGATATACACATCAGTCCTAAGGGCATGCATCCACAACGATATGGGTAAATTAGCATTACTCATCATACTCCTAACCATTTCCATAAGTGTGCAATTGCGTCTTTCAGCTACACCATTCTGCCAAGGAGAACCCGGCATTATGTATTGAACACAAGTTCCTAACTTTTCTAAGAGTTTAGCAAAAGGACCAGGACGTTGTCCGAATTCATCATATTTTCCATAATATTCATCATCCCTATCAGATCTAATAATTTTCACCTTTCTATCTAATTGTCTCTCAACTTCAGTAATGTAAATTTCTACATCATTTACAGATTGAAATTTGTCATGCAAAAGGTAAATATAGCAATAACGTGAAAATTCGTCAATAAAAGTGATGAAATATTTTTCTCCACTAATTGATGGAGCATTAAAAGGTCCACAAATGTCTGTATGTATTATCTCAAGCAGATCGTTACTTCTTGTGGCTCCTTTCTTGGTATGTTTGATTTTTTTACACTTAATACAATCCACACAAATATCAAAATCAGTAAAATCAAGATTTCGAAGAATCTCATTTTTTACTAATAAATTAATTCTTTCCCTGGATATATGACCTAGCCTTTTATGCCATAAGAAAGAAGAACTTTCATTCGTCATATTACATTTCAAACCAACATTCGGATGCAAGGTAACAAGAAGAGATTCAAAAAATGAAGAATCAATATTAAATTGATATAAGCCATTGACCAAAATTCCCGAACCAACAGAATCATTATTCTTGTATAAGATAAAACAACCACCACCACCTATTTTAAAGGAGAAACCTTCCTTATCAAGTTTCGACAAGGAGATCAGATTATGAGAAATAGAAGGAACATAAAGGTTCACTCTAAATCTAAGAAAAAACCAGAGTCTAATACTAAACGAAATGTGCCAATGGCTTGAACTAGGGCTTTGACTCTATTTCCCATGTAAATGTAGTCTTCATTTGGATTTGCAGTTTGGGTTGTAAGGAATCCCTGCATCGAGTTAGAAACATGAACATTAGAACCAGAATCAATCCACCAAGTATTAGAAGGTGCTTCAACAAAATTTGATTTGAAACATACAAAATCCAAAGGCTTACCCTTCTTTTCGAACCAAGCCTTGCATTTCAAGCAATCCTTTTGAATGTGTCCACCCTTTTTACAAAAGTGGCACTTATCATCCTTCTTAGCTTTCTTCAGTACGGGTCAATCTGATTCATTGGATGGGCCCCCCTTAATGCCCTTCCCTGTTATCTATCGAATTTTTTCTTCCCATTATTATGAACCATGTAATTTGCTTGAGCAACATGACCACAATGCTGCTTAATTCGAGCCTCTTCCTGAACCAGCTTGTTGGTCAATTCATTCACATTCCACATATCCTTAATCATGTTATAATAAATTTGAAAAGGACCATACTGTTGAGGCAACAAGTTTAGGATAAATTGGACTTGGAACGAATCAGCCACTGTCATGTCCAATTTGCCTAATTTTGTAGCTAGATTAGTCATGTCAAGTACATGTTGTTGCATAGTTTTGAAACCATCAAAACGGGTTGGGTGAGTTCAGCCATAAGTTTTCCAGCAATTGCTTTATCAGCAGTCTTAAAGTGTTCAGTTATGGTAGATAAGTATTCCTTAGCTATCTCGGTTTCTTTGATGGAAGATTTAATGTTGAAGGCTTTAACTTCATCTTCTATGGACGAAGCAGTAAGATTAGCAGGTTTGTCCCCAGTAAGAGCCAAATCAATATCAAGAACCCCCAAACTGAACTCAACACGCTCCTTCCACTCCGAGTAGTTAGTTCCATCTAGTTCAGGAACGAAGTTGATATAGGTATTAAGTTGAGCAGGATGTGGAACTGTATTATAGGAACAAACTCACTACGTTTAATCTTTGAGTTATAAACACAATAAACATATATGACTAAGATTTATTTATGAGTGAGTGATCAAAACTAACAATCAAACAAGTATGGTATTTGTGGATATCCTCCACTTGATTAATTGTAGAAATAAATCAATCCTGTAACGTTTATTCTACTATTAATGCATGGTATACTTGTGGGTAACGCATAACGCAAGTAAATAAACCAACAGTGATATTACTTAGTCTAACATTCATCAACATAATGTGAGTCCATTGTGGTGAACACCAACCAATAATATGAATGTCACAAAGGATACCAATATGCATGTACTAAACTGAAACCATTATGGTGATTATCAATTCAGTATATTATGTATATTGTAGTTCAAATCATATGCATAAATTAATAAAAGTATACAACATATCATTAATGTTGACAAAATAATAATATTTTCCAAAATATTGAGATTTTCAAACCTTAAGAATTAAGTAATCAATAAGTTGGAGGGTTAAATTGCAATTTGATTAAACTTGATTGACCAATTATGAAAGATTTTAAACTTTAAGGATTAAATTACAATTTTTCGAACTTTAGTGGCCAATTTATTATAGTCTCAAACTTTAAGGACTAAATTAGAAAATCCTCAAACTTTATGGGATGAATTAGAAAATCCAAAACTTTAAAAGGTCCAACTTAAATAATTCATGACCTTCGAGCTTAATTATAAATTTCAAAACTTTCAGGGATCAAATTTAAGTCTTTAATAAGTTAAGAGGACCTGATTTTGCAATAAACTCAAAAATCCAAAATTGCACATGAATCCTCAAACTCTTCTAATTTTCAGCCAAAGGCCTCGTCCCCTACAAGCCGAATTGCAGCTATGGTTACCCTAGTGCCGCCAAACATTCGGTAGGGACGCAACCCCCTTTCGCGATGCCAGCGCTGCTGGACTGTAGTGTTGTGCGCAGCTCTAGCCCCGGCGCTGCACCCCTGCAGTGTTGTTCTCCTGTAATGCTGCACGCAGCCAGCGTGCGGCAGTGTTACAAGTGCCCGGTGGCTATTGTGCCACCGGCCACATCTCAGATCAACCAAAGTCCATTAGAATCTTCCAAACCCATCTTGATTTCATTTTTCCATTGCCCGAATTTCATACCCACCGAACAAAACCCAATCCTCGGTGAATCCAGAACATAAATCCGTACCTTAGTCTCGAAAAGTATATACATACAGATTCTATATACATACAACAAAATCTATATTTTAATCCAACACCCAAACCTCAAAATTCACACGTAAATTTCAACGAAAAAGTTTGAGGCAGTAAGTCTATTTGAAGTAGACATATAATTCGGTAAAATATATTTTATACACATAAAGATCTGATAATTCAAAATGAAGGTTGATATGATTTATTCATACACAGAACTAATTATAATGCAGTTTTTCTAATTAAACCAGGATATGTAATATGGACCACATAATGAGAAGATATTAATTTCTAACATCCTTTTCAAGAGAGAGAGGATGATGTGATCTGGCGTAGGAATTCAAATAATAGATCATTAGGCAAGTAGCCAAGTAACAGGCACAAGTTCAGTAGCTCAAAAGAACCCGCAAGAAGTGATAAAAGAGGTCCCAAGACAAGTGAAAACGAGTGGAAGCCAAAATTCAAGTCGAATGACGAAGTTGGGAAAATTCTGCCCAGATTATCCTCACGCGGCCATACCGAATGAAAGTAGGTGGCCGCACGAGAACTATGAAATTCTGCCCAGATTATCCTCACGCGGCCATACCGAATGAAAGTAGGTGGCCGCACGAGAACTATGAAATTAACAGAACCTGATTTCAGCCTGGTGCGCGGCCACGCCAAACATAACAACGCGGCCGCGCGGTTAAAGTGAAGTAGAATTTCATGAGTTTTTAATTATTTTCTGTTTTAATTATTTAATTCCATAATTAAGAACCCGTTAGCGGCTAAGGTTAGTATCAGGGCGCTTTTACCTTATATTGTGTTTCTTTTCATTACTAAACAATTAACTTTGATATTATTGAATTGAAATTGAGTATTTTCTCTCGAAGAAAGGAGGATTTATTTTCTTGTAATCCATTGAACTAATCAAATATTCTTGAATATTTGTGTATTCCAACCAAATTTTATCAAGGAGATTGACACCCTTTGTGGCGTTCGACAATTTTGGTTCTTCAATCCGTATCATCGATTCTTATCGTCGTGATTGTCGGGTCAAGATCCCATCGTCAAGTTCTATCTTCTATTATTGTTCTTATTCTTGGTTCTTGTTATTTCTTTTGCTGAATTTAGATCTTTCCTATCGTTAGTTGTTTATTCCACGTTCTTTGTTGCGTTTCCCAAAAGGAATCGCATCAGAAACCATCCAAAATATTTCTCTCTTCCATATGTCGGTCTGCAATATGGATATTTAGTGTTCGAATTAAGCTATTTTAACATTATATGTCATTCAATTACAATTATGAAGTCATTGGAAGTCGTTATTTTCCACTTCGTTGTAGTCCTACACATGCATTTATCATTTATATATTTTTTGGTGACACTTCTAAAGCTGGTATTCGTTCATGTAAGGATATCATCTTTTGTTTAATCATATATATCCATGTTATAGATATGTCAGCTAGAGCATTTTATGAACCTATATTAGTTTTTGAATATATTGTCAAGCATTTCAATTGTGATCTAACGATGCCTTTGTCTGGCCAAGATTGTATGTCATAGGGAAAATAAGCTTAGAAAAATTGAGTTCTTTTGTAAATCTCCATCTTCTATTAAATACTTTAGAATTTACATTTATTTCAAAGTTTCTCATTAGTGTTTGCTTTTATGGGACATTTTTTTTTTTAATTTTCTGGGAAAGAAGTTTCCTCTCAAAATGATTTACTTCCAAGTTCTTTCAGAATGCTTTCATTTAAGTTCCATATGTTGGTCCTACAGTAATCTGAATGCATTCACTGATGCAGCAACTCCTCTTCTTTTTTTATGATAATTACTAATAAATGGCATCTTCAAGTTCGTTGAAACAAGTTCTCTTATCTTACTTGTGTATGTAGTTCTTTTCATATTTTGTTGGAGGTTTGAATTTCTTTGAGTCTTTAACTTATTATTATCTTTCTTTGTTCTAGAAATTTAACAATGGTGCCGTGGTCAGTTGATTTATTTCCTGCTCCGAAGTACGTTAAATTTTTTCAGGATTTTCGTCAGATCTGATGATTTTTTAAAGATGTAATCTCCCTCTTTTTTGTTCCAGGAATTGAAGAGCAGTGTTGTGGTGAGTTCATCCACTGTCTGCTCCGAACTATGTTAATTTTTTTTTTCAGAAAAATCTTTTGTGAAATAGTCTCTAAAAGTTAATGAAACTTGTATATGAATTTAAAGCTCTAAAATTCATGATTTCTGGCAGGTTTGATGTTGCATTGCTGGCGCTGGAGCATGTTTAAACTGTTATACTAATCCTTCATTCTTTAAAGTAGAAGTACCATTTATTGTAATGACAAGAACATATGTTCACAAGGAAAAGAAAACCCACAAAGCAAAGGCAATTTATTGGCTATTGGCTTATTGCAGCTATCAGCACCTAATATAATCAATTTACCCTTGAGCAAGTTTATGCCCTCTATTTAGATATCTTCTTTTGTGGCAGTGTTATTTGTTTATATATATGGATGTCCTTTGTTTATATATGAATTCTTGAATTACAAAGGTTTAGATAGAAAGTCAAGCCATTCTTTTATTTTCTCCTTTCGAAATGAATGGCGCCTGTGTTGTAAGGGTAAATATTGGAATTTTTATTTTTATAGATGTTTGGCAAAAAATTCTTATACAATAGATGTTAGTCACTAATATGAGACAGGAAGTACAACATGGAAATCCTACTTTAATAAACTTTCAAGTGCACATTGATATTTTATTTACGATCTACAAAAACTTACAGTTAATCAAGCCTTGGTACTTTTATGTAGGTTGGATACCACCATATTGACTATGCTCGAGTGCATGAAAATGAAAATGAGGTATGTTTTTCACTCCATCCCTATTGTTCAGGCATAAGAATCATTTTATTCAATGTAAAGATACATTAGTAATCTTCCCTTGAAATGATGAATGAAATTTAACTTGAGGGGGTAGTGGATTGGTACTTCACTGGAAAACTGCTTTGGAAAAGATATCTAATAGCTTGAAGATTATACACGATAGTATCATGGAGATAATGAGGTTTTTGTCCCATTTTGGTTGAAGACACATTTTCGCTAAAAATGGAAATCTATATAAACGCATCATGACTATATACTTGCCCTTACCATTTTTTCAATATATAATAGACAATCAAAAGAGAAGTTGTTCATACTTCTTATTTTATTAATTTTAGAAAACGGAATAAGAATGATAAAAAATTGATTTACAAAATTAATTCGAGTACTCGGTCCTCTTTACCATTAATAGTAAAACAATACAAAACTTCCAAAGCCAGTTTTGCTACAACATGCAAAAAGGAAGAAAGCCTTTACATGTTCAATTCTTCATTTGTTCTTTGAATATTTTTTGAGATGTCAAGCCATAAAGTAATACTTTTCCTTAAAAACAACAGAAATGGAGGCAACAAATACTTCTACTTCATGAATATGAATCATGAATTAATAGTTAAGACTGATACTCTAAAATGATGAAGAATTGGCTTTGGCAAGAGGTAAAACAATAGAACTCCAAGATTTTTTCAACACAGGAGAAATGGAGGCCCAAATTTGAAAGGAAAAGGCCATAAAAAATGGAGTACATAGAAAGGAATAGAAACTGTAGTAGTTGATTTTGGAGGTTTTACCTGGATAAACTAGCTTCAAGGAGAAGAATGTTTCAGAAAGAGTTCTTAGTTGCCTTTGGGTTTCTCCATTGTGGTGTAAATTATACTTTCCAAATTACTTATCATTATGTAATGTGCAAGTCAGAAAAAATACCTTCCTAACAACTCTATAATGCTGCTTATTTTGGAAAATGTGTATTTTGTTGTTCATTTGTTTATCAGTTTATTGGTATTATTTACATCCTTAATTGAAAATGTTATTTTTCCTTTTGATTTCTTAAGTGGAATGTCCTGCACATCGAATTTCTTGATGTACAGTTTAGACGCTATTATATACGCCATTACTACTATGCCCGTGCATCGCATGGGAAAAAACTAGTATAGAAAAAATTAGGGATATATAAGATAATAATATTTAGGGCTGCATGAGTACAAATTACTAGGGGTGGGTAAAAAAAATCGGAATTGAGAGAACCGAACCTGTTGAATCTGGGCCCAAAGAAAGGTACAGTGATCCACCAGCGAAGGCCCGATAGTGGCCCAATGGACCTTGACCCACAGCTGAGGCCTAGAATATCACCTTAGGATGAATGCCGAGGTGGTATGTCAAGCAAACCTCTTTAGCCGACCTGGTTAACGCCCATCCGATGTGCTTTATACTCAGCCGGGGCGCTTTATGGCGTTGACCAGAAGAGAGAGATGGAGTCAGTGATGGGACACTGCCTTTACCCAGACGTGACAGACACCCATCCCCTACGAAATGTAGCAATGATTACGGTTGGAAAGCAAGATTGTCACATCCATAAGCTAGGGTGATGACAAGTGTAAAGTATGCCACGTGTCGTGATCCAAGACAAGAAGTTCCTCTATAAATGAAGCGCAATTGTCTTCAAAGAGGGGGTTAGCAATTTCTCACTCTAAACTCTATACTTCTCTCACTCCCTTTTCTCTCTTCTACACATTTATATTTCCCGCACCCAATATATATTTGCCTAAAATGAGTACTGACTTGGGCATCGGAGTGCAAAAGGGAGCCACCTCGGCCCCCTTTGCAAACTGATTGTTTGTCACAGTGCGCAGGAGATCCACGTGTTCAAGAGGGAGGAGCTGAGACGTGTTGGTCCAAGGTCCATCTGGATTTTGTGGTCAACATTTTGGCTCCATCTGTGGGAAACCATACTGCTAACCACGAAAACACATGGTAAAAAGTCACACATAGAAAGGTAGTTCTGAAAAAGGACGAATAACCTCTTATGAAAGAGCGGATAACATCAAAGAGCTTTGAAAGATAAGCTGGTTGGCCTTGAAAAAGGCAAGAGCTTTGAAAGATAAGCTGGTTGGCCTTGAAAAAGGCAAGAGCTTTGAAAGATAAGCTGGTTGACCTTGAAAAAGGCAAGAGCTTTGAAAGATAAACTGGTTGGCCTTGAAAAAGGTAAGAGCTTTGAAAGAAAACTTTGAAAGATAAGTTTGTTAACCTTGAAAAAGGTAAAGAACTTTGAAACATAAGTTGGGTAACCTTGAAAAAAAAGTGAAGAACCTCTTGAAAAAGAGTGAAGAACCACACAAAACCTTGAAAAAAGGTGAAGAGCCTCTTGAAAAAGAGTGAAGAACCACACAAAACCTTGAAAAAAGGTGAAGAACCTCTTGAAAAAGAGAAGAGAAATACTACAAAAAAAAAAATAATAATAATAATAATAATAAATAATAAATAAAAACCTTGAAAAATGAAGGAAACCTTTGGAGAAAGATTGGTAACAAATGCCTTGAAGAAAGGCCTCCTCGAAAGAAGGACCCCTCTTATTGTCCTAAGCGGCATGGCCGAAGTTCTTCTCCCTCGTATTGCCTAACTGGCATGGCCAAAGTGCTTCCCTCTTATTTCCTAAGTGGCATGGCCTAAGTAGCTTCCCTCTTATTGCCTAAATGGCATGGCATAAGTGCTTCCCTCATATTGCCTAAGTGGTATGACCGAAGTGCTTCCTTCATATTGCCTAAGTGGCATGGTCGAAGTGCTTCCTTCATATTTCCTAAGTGGCATGGCCGAAGTGGCTTCCCTCATATGCCTAAGCGGCATGGCCAAAGTGCTTCCCTCTTATTGCCTAAATGGCATGGCCGAAGTGCTTCCCTCTTACTGCCTAAGTGGCATGGCATAAGTGTTTCCCTCATATTGCCTAAGTGGCATGACCGAAGTGCTTCCTTCATATTGCCTAAGTGGCATGGCCGAAGTGCTTCCTTCATATTGCCTAAGTGGCATGGCCGAAGTGGCTTCCCTCATATTGCCTAAATGGCATGGCCGAAGTGGCTTCCCTCTTATTGCCTAAGTGGATTCCTTTCCGAAGGACCTCTTTCATGGACTCCTTCCGAAGCACCTCTTCCGAAGGACCTCTTCCATGGACTTCTTTCCGAAGCACCTCTTCCATGGACTCCTTTCCGAAGGACCTCTTTCATGAACTCCTTCTGAAGCACCTCTTCCGAAGGACCTCTTCCATGGACTTCTTTCCGAAGCACCTCTTCCATGGACTCCTTTCCGAAGGACCTCTTTCATGAACTCCTTCTGAAGCACCTCTTCCGAAGGACCTCTTCCATGGACTTCTTTCCGAAGCACCTCTTCCGAAGGACCTCTCCCACGGACTCCTTCCGAAGTACCTTTTCCATTAACTCCCTCCAAGTGAGGGACCTCTTCAAAGTGAAGGGCTCCTACAAGGGACTTCTTCCAAGAGAAGAACTACGTTAATTGACTCGCTCCAAATGAGGAACCCCTCTTCCTAAGGAATCCTTCCAAGATAAGGACTTCTTCAACGAACTCCTTTTACAAAGGACTCTTTCATTGGTCGATTTCACTCTAGGAAAAACATCTAAAAGCTATAAATCCGAACCCCATCCATGAATACCTGGGACATCCAAATTTATGGGACTAGAGAGCATATACATGCATGTCAACACAAGACACAATGTATACATACTTTGTTTCATATTCTCCAAAGATAGACATATCTAAACGAGACAGGCTTGTAAGCCCTCCAGTCGCTTGAATTATGCGTATTCTCTCTGCAATCCAGACGGGCTATTAGCCCTCACACATCTAGGAGTAAGATCTTCAATGTTATTGAAGACAACCTTATAATTCCCCTCCTATTTGAGGCATGCTTGGGATATTACTATGAGCTTATATGTCTTCGTAAGTTCGAAGCACACTCGAGTATTCTTTTTGTTGGGATAAAAATGCACTTTCAAAATTTGAATAACACTGAGGTTGAAATTCACACATCCCCCTGAGGTTGAAATGGTAGATAATACGGATGACAGCCAAGAGTGGAAATTGTTCGTTGACGGGTCCTCGGCTGATGGGCGATCCAGCGCCGGGATATTGTTAGTAAGCCCAGAGGGGTTTAAATTACACAGCGCAATCCGCTTCGAATTCAAATCCTCAAACAATGTTGCCGAATACGAGGCGTTATTAGCCGGGTTAAGACTTGCGAAAGCCTTGAAGGTTAAATCCGTAGTGGCCAATAGCGATTCGCAGCTTGTTGTGAGCCAATTCAACGGGCAATTTTCTGCCAAAGAACCTTTTATGGTCGCTTAATTGAAGAAAGTAAGTGATTTGGCTATGCACTTCAGAAAGATGGAGTTGCAACACATCCCCAGAACAGAAAATTCCAACGCCGATGCGTTGTCCAAATTAGCAAGCAACAGCGATTCAGAGTTACACAATCTAATCCCAGTTGAGCGCATGTTGACTTCGTCTATTGAGCCAGGACCGGAGATTTTGGCGATTGACGAAGAGGGGTCCTGGATGAACCCCCTGGTCGCATATTTGAAGCACCAGACAGTGCCAAACGAGCCAGAGACAGCTCGAAAATTACAAAAATATGCTGCACCTCTCCGTTACTAAGATGTGTGGGGCCTGAGGAAGGTCAATACGTGAAGAGAGAAATCCATGAGGGCATATGTGGCAACCATGCCGGGGCATTATCGCTAGCCCGGAAAGCCCTCAAACAGGGATATTTTTGGCCTACTATGCGAAAGGATTCCCATGACTTCGTTCGCAAGTGCGATAAATGCCAAAGACACGTAACCATACCACATCAGCTACATCACAAGCTAACTGTGGTAACTAGCCCTTGGCTTTTTGCAAAATGGGGGGTTGACATTATTGGTCCTATGCCTAGAGGATCTGGTAACAATTGCTTTGCGATAGTAGCAATTGATTACTTCACCAAGTGGGTCGAAGCGGAACCTTTGATGAAGATCACCGAGGCCAACACCACCAAGTTCATTTGGAAAAATATCATATGCCGGTTCAGGGTACCACATTCGCTGGTTAGTGACAATGCGAAACAGTTCAAAAACAGAAGCGTCGATGAGTTGTGTGACGATTTGGGAATTACGAAGCTGTTCTCATCTCCACATCACCCACAGGCCAACGGACAGGTCGAAGCGGTGAATAAGACCATAAAAAATACCCTGAAAAGGAAGTTGGAATTCAGAAAGGGCGCATGGGTAGATGAACTCCCACAGGTGTTATGGGCGCTTCGAACCACCTCCCACACCGCTACTGGTGAAACACCTTTCTCGCTGGCTTAGGGAGCCGAGGCGGTATGCCCCATTGAAATCGGAATCCCTTCGCTTCGTCAAATTCATTATAACAAAGTTAGGAACGAGGAAGCATAAAGGGACGATTTAGATTTCCTCATGGAAAGGCGGAATGATTCCGAAGTGGTAATGACCAAATACCATAAAAAGATGGCTCAATACTACAACAAAAGGGTGAAGAGCCGACGCTTTAATATTGGGGACTTGGTCCTCAAAAAGGTTCTTCCTTCAACACAGGAGCCAGGAGTAGGGACTATGGGTCCTAACTGGGAAGGCCCTTACAAGGTCGTTGCCGAGGTGGTATCCGGAACATACATAATTGAGGACTTGTCTGGAGTACCTCTACGTAATCCTTGGAACACGGACCACCTTCGCCGTTATTTTCAATAAAACTAAATTCCTCTATGATTGCAACATTATCGTATTATTTCAAAAAATCGTGGGCGAGCTGCGTTAAAAGTTACGCCAATCTCTATTAGATAACCATAACGGATAAACGCACATTCTAAAAATATTTTGGTCATGACGCCATACGTCCACACTATGCATAAAAATTGTTAAGGACAAGGGACTCTCATAAGGCTAAACTACGATCACCACGTAAGGATTGGGAGTTTTAATACAATAAATGCTTCGAACCACTCAAATCTAAGGTGCTGCACTCTTTTACCGTCATTCACCGCGCGATATGTTTGGAATCATTCAAATATAATCAAATGTTGTCATATAAACCAAAATCCTTGGTGCGTTAAGTTAGTTCATACATCCGGACAAAGCGTTTGCAAGATATAAATATATACTAAGTGCTGTGTGCATGAACGTAAAAAATTCTTATGTTATTTTGGCCGCAAATACAACACGCCTCCGCCAGGCAGGATCTTTGTTAAAAACAATGAACTCCGGTGAATTTACACTGCGACATTAACAGAGGCTCATGCAAAGTTGTAAATGTAGATGTCACATAGTTTTAAGGTAAAATCGCTCAAAGGTTGGTCAAGATCAGATCTACTTAGCAAAAATAGGTACATCGACTATGCCGGATCTGGGGGTATAGCACATGATTAAACTTGAATATAATTATTGCTGCAAAGTGATGAAAAATTCGATCCACTCATGAATGACCACATCGGATTTGAGGGACTAGCACACCCAAAATATGGCCATCCATGACCAAAGGGTTAGATATCGCCTTGGACTAATGGTCGAGGAGGAAAGGCACAGGCGCCCCTCCAGCATAGCTAAGTTATGCTTGTCCGTGGTGCTCTAAATCATGTGCATTTTACAAATCAAGACATTTACAGACAGACATTTACAATATGTGCATTTCACAAATCAAGACATTTACAGACAGACATTTACAATGTCCCACATATCATCTTACAATTATGAAACTCGCACTTGGAAATACTCATGTTTAAGCAGTAAAGAAAAAACGTTGCTGCACCAAAATATGAATAAACTGCTCCATTCATAAAAATGAGACATGTACAATATGAAGTGCCGGGGGACTTACAAAAAGAAAGAAAAGAAGAAAACAAAAAGCTAAAGCTAACAAATGCAAAAGAGGATTATTGTGGAGGAGGGACATCTTCCAAGGGGCCTTTATCAGACACGCCCAGAGGATCCGCAAGATCACCTTGAGGCTCGGGGTAAAAAGCCTCAATGGAGGACAGGTCCAGTGTCGGAAAAGCTTCCTTCACATCCCCTAAGGCCATTCTGGCCCCCAAGTTCCCAAAGACCCTCTGCATAGCCTCGTATTTCGGGGTATCTTCGAAAGTATCCTTGAAGTTCTGAACTGCCTTAGAAACTTCTTCACCCAGAACCTCCTGCACCCTAGCCGCAATGGTATGTTCCAAGGCCTCAGAAATTCTGGAGTCAATATGTTTCTCCAGGGAAGTGTAGTCCTCCTCAGCTTTCTTCCTAGCCTCTAGTTCCCTCCCCAGCTTTTCATTTACTTCTGCCACTTTAGCTTCTAACTTCGACTTGGCTGCATTAGCAACGGCCAGGGCCTCAGAGGCGATAGACTGTGCCCGGTTGGAATCATCCAATTTCTTGCACAAGACCGCCATGTCTGATTCAGAGGCATGGAGGTCATGCTTCAATTTGTCATTGTCCTCTTGGAGGCGCTTCGCATTATCCCTCTCTTCTGAAGAAGATTTGCGAGCTATGGACAGCTGGGCCTTAAGGTCATTAATCTCCTTGAGCATATTGTCAGCGTGGCGGAGAGCAGTCTCAGCATCCCTCTTATCCCGTTGAGCTACCTCCACAGAGGACTCTACCTCGTCAATGAGAGCCAGAGTTCTGGCTTTCATAGCCTTGGCAGCGAGCAGCTTTCGAGACGGAGTAGCACTGGAGGAAAAGGCGGCCCAACCCTCTGTCCAAAACTGTTCGGTAATTAAGGCCGCCCTGGCTGGAGGCGAACTGGGAGAGTCGAACAATGAAGGGTTGAAAGTGACATCTCTGGGGAGGATGCTGGTTTTAATATGCTTAAGCTCTTCCGCCCCTTCCGGTGTCACTTCATAAGCCAAGCCCGGCATGGGCACGGATGGCTCGTCCTCCAGCTCCTCGATCATTGATGGCGGAGGTGCGGAAGTTGACTCCTTGCCTTTTCCCTTCTGAGCCTTTTTAAGGGAGCAGGCTCCTCCTCAAGTGCTTGCTCAGAAATGTCCTCGGACAAGGAAGGTGGCACTGGGGGATCCTTAGTCTCCCTGCCCCTCTTGGGTCCGCCTCTATCCGACCTCTTCCCTTTCCCTTTGGCGACACCTTTTTCAGGATCGGCCTCTCCAGCAATGTTGGGTTGTTGGGGACCCACTGGGTGCAAAGTGGGCGGTGGCAGTAGAGCTGGGAGAGGGCCCTGAAGTTGGGCAGTAGACTTCTCAAACACTTCTCTTGCCACCCCAATTTGCAGGTCGGCCAAGACCGCTTTCTGCTTTCTTTCAACCTCGCTCCCATGGCGCAGAGCCGGAGGAACCTTCGTAGCCATGAGGCCCTTTAAAGAAATCTTTGAGAATTCTTTGGAACCTAGCAAGGAAAGGAGGACAATGGGGGTTATATATATAAAAAAAACAAACACAAGATGTAACAGCAATAAGGAGGCGAACTTACTCATAGCTCGCATAAGACCGTGCTTAACGAATAATTTTTTATGTTGTATGACCCCTTGGAAAGTGCCCTTGTAGGCAAATAGACGCCTCACTGCCACTAGATCCGCGTCAGGGAGGAGATGGGCAAAAATGTCCCCTGCCATAAGCCAATAATGTGTTAAGAAGCAGTCAAGAAAAGTGAGTATGGATGAAACAGCAAAGGACGCATGACACTTAAAGACTCTAAAGCAAATATAAGACTCACTAGGTAGGGAAAGAGTTCGGGGAAGTGTAATTTCTGGACTAGGGTCCACAGGGGAACTCTGCTACTCCCCAGCAACCCAGGACCACTGGTTCCTCCAGGTCTTTATTGAGGTAGGGTGACCGGTAATAACGGGAGTATAAGAACCTCTGGGGGACAAATAATACCAATCCTTAACATCCGATCTCACGTCTCTCTCCCTCCTAACTGATTTCTTCAAAGTATAGAGAGTGTGAATGATGTGCAGTGAGATGGGATGATCCGGGTTGACCTCTTGCCACGCCAACCAAGTCCCTACAGCCTGAGTCCAGAAATTGGGGGCCAGCTGGTAGGGGCACAAGTTATAGCTCCTAAGCAGTGCCCTGAAAAAGGGATGCAGGGGGAGCCTCATCCCACAAGAAAGGGCATCGTGACATATAGCCGCCTGACCCGGGGGAGGGCTGCAAGGTCGGCAGGAAGGGGTAGGGAGCACCAGATGGACCCCTTCTGGCAACCTGAATTTTTTCGAAGCCGAGGCCAAATCGATCCTTCGAATTTCAGTAGCAACCTCACTGCTTTCCCATGACTCTGGGTTTGGATCGGGGTCGACATGATAGCCCGAAACTTTGTTGACCTGGTCAACCCAATCTTCTACCTGAGCGATCTCCTCGGAAATCAAACCCAACTCTTCCCTATGCGCCCTAAACGGTGCCCTAACGATCAAGCCGAGGTCCTGGTGACCTGAAGAGGAGCCCGCCGCCATTTCTCCTCCCAAGTCCCTGTCTCGTTTGCTTCGGAGTTCCCTAAGCGCGGATTCCTCCTCGGATGACAGATGAGCCATGTAGTTCTGGTGTTTTTCTTCTTCGCTGTCAGAATCACTCAAATAAATTATGCCACTGGTTTTCCTATTTCTCCTCTTAACCTGCTCCCTAAAGAAACGGGAACTAAAAACTGATAAAGAGATGGGGCAGAAACCTCTGATGGGAACCGCCATCGCTAACATTTCATGTGAACCCGTTCCCCCAACTCTTTCCATTTTTTCTTTTTGTTTTAAAGGAGAGTCAAACTCAACAAAAGGAAAACAAGGTGTAAAAACAAAGTTCTCAAACCCACAATGAGAAACTAATAATAAGAAAATCTTGCATATACAGGGATCAAGAGATTTACCTTCAAAAGACGAATGCTTGACGCTGTGCACTTGAAATGAAGAACTCGCCAAGGAAAACTGTGGAACGTTAAGGGTGGATGCTGGGTAGAAAACCCTTGAAGAAAAGACACGAAACCCGCAAGGAAGAGAGAGACGGCGCAAGTTTTCGCGAAAGTATGGCTGCAAAGATTATAAGAAAATGGTAAAAGGTGAAATGGTAAAATGAAGAAGGATTTATAGGCATCCTAACGGTCTAGATTCCTTGAGTTTTGTGAGCCGCATGATTAATGTGGGTAACCCATGCTTCTTGGAAAATGAGCTAATCAAAGCGCCAGCCGTCAAAGGGAGGGACAAAAGCCGTTCAGCTACCACAGTGCATGCCACGAGCTGCGAAATGCTGCCCCCCTCCCATTTTATGTATATATTTCTTGAAACTAAATATCGATAGCTCCTCCGAATTGAATGCGCCGCCTAGGAAATGCGCTGATATGATCCTGGCCAGCAGGGAGAGAAAAGCCGAGGCAGAAGGTCGGCTGTGATATGGATCCGAGCCTTACCTACGGAATTTCATTATTGAATCCCTAAAAAGTTAATGCTGTGAAATCATGGCAAACCTACACGACCATGAATGATCCCTTCGGATTTGAGGGACTAGTGTTGAATCCGGGCCCAAAGAAAGGTACAGTGATCCACCAGCGAAGGCCCGATAGTGGCCCAATGGACCTTGACCCACAGCTGAGGCCTGGAATATCACCTTAGGATGAATGCCGAGGTGGTATGTCAAGCAAACCTCTTTAGCCGACCTGGTTAACGCCCATCCGATGTGCTTTATACTCAGCTGGGGCGCTTTATGGCGTTGACCAGAAGAGAGAGATGGAGTCAGTGATGGGACACTGCCTTTACCCAGACGTGACAGACACCCATCCCCTACGAAATGTAGCAATGATTACGGTTGGAAAGCAAGATTGTCACATCCATAAGCTAGGGTGATGACAAGTGTAAAGTATGCCACGTGTCGTGATCCAAGACAAGAAGTTCCTCTATAAATGAAGCGCAATTGTCTTCAAAGAGGGGGTTAGCAATTTCTCACTCTAAACTCTATACTTCTCTCACTCTCTTTTCTCTCTTCTACACATTTATATTTCCCGCACCCAATATATATTTGCCTAAAATGAGTACTGACTTGGGCATCGGAGTGCAAAAGGGAGCCACCTCGGCCCCCTTTGCAAACTGATTGTTTGTCACAGTGCGCAGGAGATCCACGTGTTCAAGAGGGAGGAGCTGAGACGTGTTGGTCCAAGGTCCATCTGGATTTTGTGGTCAACAGAACCGATGAACAAAAAAAAATTGAAACTAGTCGGTTCTTTAGGAAAACAAAGAACTGAAATCGAAAAATGGAGAATCAAGAATCAATCGGTTCCTACTTGAAAACTAAAAATCGAACTGATAATTGAATATTCTTAATTTAAAAATTAAGCCCACATGGCACTTTTGACACTTTCTATGTTGCTTAACGTGAAAGGTGTACAAATCCAACTTAATTAGATGTATTATGATAATTATTGAATTGTTCATGTCATGTTGCATCTTACATGAAATTTTGTCCAAAAAGAATATTAGATGTCTAGTCTCTCACTCGCACCGGTTCAATGCATCTTTTTTGAGCAATATTTACAAATTCAGACAATCCTTGTTGTGTTGATATGTATTGCATTGTGTTGATATGTATTGAACTAATCTCAGGAATGATGCGTGTCTTGACTTGCATGTGACTTTTGTGGATGTGCATTAGTGAATTGTGGTTTTACATTGAAGTATGAGATAAGAGTTCTTCGAAGTATAATTAGGTTCAAATGAGTAAAATGGTTTTATGTTACGGTAAAGGTGTCTATATGCCATCATTATCATTTAATATTTTAATTCGGATGATTCGGACACTCCATCATAAGTAGTACATAGAACAACAAAAGATGAGATCCTACCTTTCTGGTTGCCGTGGGGATATACAAAATATTATAACCGTCTTTAGTGATTTTAGTACCTGATATATTCAATTTGAATATTTTACCGCATTGATGGTTTTGTTTGGGAAATCTTGACTCGATACTTATTTGTTTTTTATACACATTTTCTCAAAGCTGATTTTTTTAATAAAAGAACTCAACAAAGAACCAAAAACCGAAATCGAATCGGAACTAGAATCGTTCAGTTCTTGAGTTTTAAGAATTGAAACCGGAACCAAATTGAGATTTTCGGTTCGGTTCCGGTTCCTTCAATAACCGAACCAAAAACTGAAACGCCCATCACTACAAATTACATTCACTATACATATAGTATTTACAACACTCCCCCTTAAATGAAGAAATAGTTGTCTCGTCAAAACATTGTTTGATAAAAACTCAATGAGACGAAAATATCAAACGAAGGAAAAAGTATATACTTATTTTGGAGTATTAAAATAAATGCTGTCTCATTAAAACCTTTACAGGAAAATTCAATTGGACAAAACCTAGATTAAGGAAAAAGGGTATAGTTACTCCCCTTGATGTTGATCTCTTTAATCAATTAAGTCGACGCATCCCAATTTTGTGAGCTAATTTCTTGAATGTAGTGTTGATATTGTTTTTGTGAATAAATCAGTTACATTCTCACTTGAGCGAATTTGTGAAGATTTTGGAATAATTTGATGCTACCCGTTAAAACCTTATCAAGGAAACCTAGTGGGTCAAAACATGAGCGAAGAAAAAAGAGTACAACTACTCTCCTTGATTTAATCTGGATTGAATCATTCATATCTTGATTTCCTCAGGAGTCTTGTAGAGGAGAGTATAACAATAGATATATGGGGTATATGACTTATACGTTATTATAATTCATATTAATCATAAAAATGCTCTACGTGTAATTTCATCATATAAAGAATATGCAACATTATTACTTGATATTGTATATCATGTTTATCAATTTCTCAAGTGTCTTTGAAAGATCTTCAAGAGATTCAACCATATTTAAATTATCATTAATGATAATACCGAATACAAATATTGATATTTTTATTATATGGGTTAAATTGGTTTTTATACCCGCATATATTCACTAAGCCAATTACATTTTATATTCAGATCGCAAAGCATCTATATACTTTGATCAAATAAACTTGCATTATATGCTTCGAGAATATTTAATCCTTCGGTGATTATAATTGTATGCTTTAAGCATCTTATATGTTTTACATTGCAATTGTCAAATTATTACAATCAAATTTAAGTTTTGAAACTTTAAATAGAAGTAATAGTTCTCTAATCATTTAGCGCAATCTTACCAAGTTATTGATTACCATTTTTAATCTCACTCATTGGTACTTTAAAGAAGACTCTCAATGTATTGAGTTATTGATCATACATTTTGATCTCATTTATGGTACATCAAAGAGTGCAAGTTAGTAATTAGAGTCAACCATCTTTTCATAATTTACATAAATAAAAATTATATATTTATTGGCACTTATGGTGCATTGTCAGGCAAACAAAAGATTACATCTATTGCATATCGTTTTATATTCAACATCAAATCTTTGAAATATTTATTGTGCCACAAGTCGTTATTACAAATGCATTTGTAAATATATATCTATATTTTTCTTGCTTTACACTTTTAAATAGTTAAATAAAATTACAAGTCTCAAAACTTCAGGTTTAGTAAGTTCAATTTAGTCTGGATGCATACTTTGGCCAACTATTTTTATGTCGATTTTCTTCGACATGTTTTATTTTATTATACTCGCTATCATTCATATTATGAAGCATTTTCTTATAAAAATTTTACGGGCTTGAAGACTTCAAGCACCATGCGGCTAGCTTCACAATTTGCTTTTGCACAAATGCTTTATAAAGTGTGTCGATACAATTGTCATTTCAATTATACTTATTTCCCCACGATGACATATCTCAATTTCAATATTTCCAAGCACTTGAAAATCTTTTTTAGAGATTTACAATTTGTTATGTCAATATATACTCTCTCTCACGAGTATATGCCTCCTCAATAGGATCATAATAATTTGCTCCATTTTTTTTTATTTAGAGATCTTTGTTTGAATCGAATATCATTACGCATCAAGCATGCCATACATCAATATGAGATGGAGCATTTGTAACTATTATATGAGATTTTATTAATCTCTTATATATATTGAATAAGTGTATCTTTTAATTATGTCATCTTTCAAACTTTTCATCGATATTTTCTATCAAACTTTTGGTTCATATTATTAATCACGAGGATATAGATAACATAAATATTTGAGATGTAAAATCACTAGCATTATCAAGACATGTTATCTTATTTTAAAAATCTGAAAATTGTGCTCATACTATATCAGTTTAAGCAAATCATTTGTAAACTTTCAGTTACGAGTTTCAATGAACAGACATGTGACTATTTAATGAATCCGTATAATCACATAATAATATTTCTAGTTAGGCCCCTATTTGATAACTCTAATTTTTTTTTAATTACTATCCAAGTCAAAGTTAAAATCAACAATTAATTTTAACCACACATTTCATAGGTCCCACAACTTTTTAATTACACATGGAATTTTACCTAGTTGTGGTCTAATAACCATCTTATTTTGAGAACATCTATAAGCAACTTATTGAGAACAAGTGACATATGAGAATTTATTGGACTGAAGAATCTCCTTGTTCTTCATTTAATATGTTTTGAATTCTCAATAATAATGTGCTCAAGTATGGTCTTACAGGTCATATCAACAAGTTTTTTCATCTCATTGAACTTGTGGTTCAATATATTGTTTATTTTAATTGTATCAATATCATTATGACATACATTTTAATTAGAAATTTATTATGTTTATTTTTAATTTAGTAGACAATAAGAGCATGTTTGGTGTAGAAACTTTTGGATGAATTTTGAGTTTTTTTGGAGAATGTATGGTTGAAAAGTGATTAAAAAGTGTGAAAACTGATAGGTCCCGTAGAAATGTGGAGTTGAAAATGAATTTGAGGAAAATTTTGAAAATTTTACCATTACCAAACATATTCTAAATCTATCAATAGTAAAATTTTATCATTTCACTCACACATAATGCATCATTAACTCTTCTTAAGTATCAAAATTATATTCTTTTGAGATATCAAAATAATGTTGGTTGTATGTTTTATGGAGCATCAACACTATATTTGTTTAAAATAAATAAAATTTTCAATTATGATTCTTCAAGAATATTGACATAATTGAATATTTTTATTCTATTCAATTTAAAATAAAAATATGCTTATTCTAGAGTAATGGATTCAATAATCTTCTGAAATATTGAAATTATAATATCATACTCTTCAAGAACAAATAATATTCTTTTATAATTGTTGTACTTCTTCGAGAGCAACAACAAATTAAACTTATTATACTTTAATATTTAGTGTAAAATGAAGTTTTGCTTTAAGAGCAAAAACAAAATATTTTTCTAGAATATCAATATATTGCATTTTCTTCAAAGAATTACAATTGATAACAATCTCATTATATCGTGCTCTTTAAGAGCAAACCATATTATGCTTGTAATAAAAATAAACCAATTTATGAAAATAGTTTTCATATTGGGGGTACACTGAAGTAGGGCAATATTTAGATAAATATTACTTAAGAGTGAACATTTGGATATTTATTCTGCTAGGTATTTGAAGATTCATGAGTTTTGAACATGATGTCAAAATTTTACTACGATCGAATGATGGATCGTTAAGATATCAATGTTTGATCACAAATGTGCATGTTGCTCAGATTTTGCAAATTTCTACACTATTGATTCCAAAATAATAATATAAGTCTTCCACGCTATATAGAATTACCCATTCTTCGCCAATATTAATCCATTATTCTTCCAGATATTGATCATTTAAGAAGTAACATAGGATGTATTAAGGTTTATATTTCTTCATGAGTATTAACACAATATGTTATTAGAATTATACAGATAAAGTCATGTTTCACTAAATACATTGACATGAAATTTGTAAATATTATTATTGCGTGAATTTGTACTTTTTCAAGAGCAACAAAATAATTCAAATGAAACATTTATTTTGGAAATATATTACAATATATTTTTGGAATATTGATTTAGATTTTTTTCAAGAGTAATAATACATTATTGTTTTGAAATATTATACTAAAAAACTCAAATAACACATTCATTTTAGAATAAAGCTACAATATTCTTCTTGAATATTGATTTAGATTTTTTTATAATAACGATACAATATTCTTCTAGAATATTATACTGGATTATTGACCGAAAATATTACATTCAAACAAATGTTTATTATAAATTGGTATAGTTAAAATGATATGATCAGATTGAATACCTTAGTTATGGACAAAATTTAGTGAATACTAAAATTTACTTTAAGTAGAAAAAGAAACTCTTATTTATAAACTCTATTGCCTAGAAGTTCTCGTCTTTCTTTGATTGGAGAAAAAAATTATTTTTCTTGTTATAACTTGCTTGAGATTAGTGAACAAAAAGAAAATAATTTTTACTAATTCAAGTAATATTCTTTTAGAATATTAATTATAATGTTATGCTATTTCAAGAGTAACAACATATTATTTATATTAGACATCTATAATTAATATGCGATCCCAACCCTTGTTGTAGTCCAAGGAGAGACTTCAAAAGCTGCTGAAAGAAGGAAAAATGGAGAGTTTGAAGTCGAGATTTTGGCAGCACATTGACTTGCAATCCTAGCGCTTGCTCCTCTCCCTCCATCGCCATGTATAAACCGTTTGGGAAAAGCCCTGAAGAGATTAGAAACAATTCGAAAGACATGTTAGGGAAAATTGAAAAGAAGAGATTGCAGATAGGAATGATGATGAGGATGAGGATGAATTAGCGAGCTAGTGGAGAAAGCGATGAAATTAACGATTAAGATAGTGAGAGAAAGGGTTTGTTTCGCTCGAAGCTAACAAATTAAAAAGAATTCAAACAATGTGTAAGAACAACAACCTCTCAAGACAAAGACCCAAAAAGGGGTGCTTTATTTACGAAGATTACTACAAAATCGAAGCAAGGCCTCCAAGGAGTGCAAGTACACGAACTAGACTAAGATTTGACAGGAAAAGTAAAGATAAAAGAAAATTACATATCTCTGTTTGAGAGTTGATTGATTGGTGCTTGTAAAAGCCTAAGTTTCTACTATAAATACAAAGCTATCTACAACTGCTTCCTAGCATTTGAATTCTTGATTTGTTGCTTGGATTTGCAACTTGTATGGAATAAATGCAGCCCGTCATGTTGCATAAACATTGCCCACTTCCTTGTATAACTGATGTCCAGTATCTTGCTTCAAGTAACTTCTAGATCCTTTCCAACTTCCCAGAACGTAGAAACTGCGGCTTAATAACCATATGAATCGTGGGATGAACCCCCAAAATCGGTTCTTCAACCTTACCTAGCTTGGTCACCCAACTTCCCTTGCATTCGTCCTGTCCCCCCAAGCACTCTAGTGATCACCCAGCCGTCCAGCTCCCTTCACATCACCATTCCATCTATAATGGGCAATCATGTTTTGGGCCTTTTATGCTGGGCCTCTGACTTGGTATTTTTTAGGTGTCAACAATTACTCCCCAATATGGCTGAATTAGTGTGTAACTATTAATTCTGCCATATTCAAGCATGTTCATTTTCTATAGGACATTTGACATTCCGACTTCTCTCTTTTCCAAGATTTAGATCTTCAAGTCTGCCATGCATGTACCTATCTGTTCACATTCGGTTCCTTTGCCTTCTGCCCTTCTATAAAATTGCAGATTTTGTTATACATTCGCATCTCCTATCTCCTATTCTCCACCGATCTCACATGTCACCATCATCTAGCATACGGATGATTGATCTATCATGTTCAACAGATCAATTGTTACCCTTCTTCACAAAAAAAAAATCCTTTAACCTTTTTACAATTTCACCGTCTGTCTTGATTCTTTCTTTAATATGGGAGATATAGGAAATGTTTTTTTGCCGATGAATGTCTTCTCAGTGCCTCTTTCCCTTGTAATCCCTAATAGGGGTCATTAATGTAGAGGAATGACCTGTTGAAAGTGCTTCACCTACCATTCTTGGCTCTTTGGTCAATAAAGGTCTTCTCAGCGCCCCTTCCATTTATGATCTCCAGTGGAAGCTCTTGATGTGACGGAACGGTTCGCTGAGGGTGCTTCTTTGACCACTTTCCTGTTGGGAGTGCCTCTAAGGCTTTCCTTTGCAGCGATGGCTTTAAGAAGGTGATCGCGGAGGCTTGCTAGAGATACTTCTTAGGTCGTTCTCCTATCTTTGCAGCGAGTTTTTTGAGAAGGCGATGAAAACTTACTCCCTCCCTCTATAATAGTTGATAGGGGAACGAGAGTATCCTGCTTCCAGTTGCAACTAATAGAATTTTCGTATTTGTATCCCCTGACTTGTAAAAACATTTGATAATAATAAAGATTTTATTTGGGCATATTTTGTTCTTTGTTTTTATCTCAAACATGATTATCCAAGTTTGCTCTAACATCATGGGGCATGCCCAACATCTTTATTTTATATAGGCATAGTATTTCTTTATATTTGTTCGTTCTCCCATATGGAAGGAATATATTTCTTTAAATACGTGCCATTAATAGACCTCACGTGTTTTGTGCTATTCAAATCTTCCAAATGATAAGTTCCATTAGGTAACACGTTGTTTACCCTATATGGTCCTTCCCAGTTGGGTGACCACTTCCCGTATTTCGGATCTTCGCTATCTAAGGGGAGTATAGTTTTCCAAACTAAATCCCCCACACTAAAGAACTTGACTATAACTCTTTTGTTATAGTATTTAGCCATTTTTTGCTTTTTGATTTTGCAGCCTATCTAGGATGTCCAACCTCAATTCGTCCAGCTCTAATAAATTTTGTACCAAAGATTCTGCATATTCATCATTACTTAAATTATTTCGTAATCTCACTCTGATTGACTGCACATTAATTTCCATAGGAAATACTGCCTATTGACCATAAGCAAGTTAGAAAGGAGTTACTTTGGTACTTGATCATGGTGACATCTAGAGATGGCAATGGGTTGGGTATGGGTCGGGTTTTCCAAACCCATACCTTACCCACTAAATATTTACAACCTCCATACCCTACCCATATACCCATTTAAGAATGACGGGTTGGGTGGAGGTCGGGCGCGGGTCGGAGGCTGGTATGCTTCTATACCCATTTGAAACCCATTACTAACTATTTATTTATTTTATTATTTTTTTAGGGTTGTAAATAGGTTATAGGTGCTCCAAATTCACTTGAAGCAATTAAATATTGGGCTTTACTTGAATTTAGCTTGAAAAAAGCTTGTTCTAGGTTGAAACTAAACAAGCGAATTTGGAATTTTTTTTAGACGTTAACAAAGTCAATTATTTGAACATATTAAGGTTTAGACGTTAAAAATGTCAATAGATATTTGGGTTCTATTTTTTATTATTTTTTATTTTTTTACACAATCACTTTTGTTTTAAGTTTTATAATTTTTTAAGAAAATTAATGGGTATGCGGGTCGGGTATGGGTATTGTCGTAAAACCCACACCCGACCCATGCCCATGTCGAGTTTTAAAGTTTTCCTCCATTCCCTACACACGAACCCATTTAGTCGGGTAATCCCCACCCATTTATGTCGGGTCTCCAATGGGTATCGGGTTCGTGGGTATTACTGTCATCCCTAATGACATCCTATAAGCCGGTAAAGCCTTATTCAAACACTCGTGCCAATTTCTGGAATTTTCATCTATCATTTATTTTTCAGGATCTTATTAGAAGATTCTTCTTGTCCATTAGATTGAGCGTAATAGGGTGTGGAGTTCACTAGTTTGACTCCAAATTCACTCAGGAATTCCTTCACCTAAACTCCGTTCAAAGAAGTTACATGATCCACCTTTAATGTTTATTGTATGCCAAATCTATAAATGATATGATCACGAACAGATTCTATAATATTATTTTGAGAGATCTCTTTTAAGGGTACATCTTTCACCCATTTAGTGAAGAAATCTGTTGCAACTATTATGAATGTATCCTGCTTGGACGATGGGGGATAAATCTTCCCAACGAGATTTATCGCCCAACTTTTAAATGGCCAAGGTTTAATGATAGGTGTCATCTCCCTTGCTGGCACTCTTTGGATTGGGCCATGTTTCTGACACACTAGACAACTTTTAGTAAACTGAACACATGACTCGCCCATTTTGGGCCAAAAGTATCCGCTTCTAATAAGCAACCATCTCATTCTTTGGCCTACCTGATGAGCCCCACATATTCCTTCATGTGCTTCAACCATTACCGTTTTAGCTTCTTGCAGACTTATGCATTTTAATAGTACTCCGTCTAAGCGTTTCTTGTGTAATTCTTCATCTATCAATGCATAATTTAGGGAACGCGGCTTCATTTTCTTATTAGTCCCCTATTCAGGTTTCTTCAAAAACCTTTTTATTTCTTCTCTCCAATATATTGCATCTCCATTTTCTATGCAAGAAATGTTGATCTTTCTTTCCCTTCTATGAATCACATGCAATATCACACCATATTTGCAAATAGAATCTAAGTTTACTATTTTTGAATAGCCCGAGGCCATTTGGGCCAATTCGTTTGCTAGGTCGTTATACATCCTATTGATGTATTGAAGTTCTACTTGATCGAATTCCTCCAACAAATCTTGGGAAATTTCGTATTGGTTTATCACACAATTACTCTAGCATTTAAAATCGCCAATCAGTTCATAAATTGCCAATTGGAAATCGCCCCTAACTATTACATTCTTTACTTCTGACTCTACTAATAACTCCAAACCCACAATCAATTCTTCGTATTTGGCTTGATTGTTGATACATATTCCATCCAGAGTGAAAGAAAATTTATAACAAATCCCCAATGGGTTTATCAAAACTATTCCTACCCCTGCACCTCCAGATGTTTTTGATCCATCAAAGTATAAAATCCAAGGTTTTAACTCAAAGGAATCGGCTTCCAATTCAACTTCTTTAGGTACATCGAGGCGTGGGTAATTGGCCAAAAGTTGGCCAATGCTTGATTTTTAACTTCCTTTTGAGGTACATATTGGATTTCAAATTTTGACAATGCCAAAGTCCAAAGACCTATCCTTTTGATGTAAGATAGGGCAAGAAAACATATATTTGACCAAATTTACTTTATAAATTAAGTAAACAGTTACGGGCCGCAAATAAACCCTCAATTTCGTACATGTGAAACATAAAGCCAAGCAAAGCTTTTCAATGGTAGAATAATTACATTCACACTTTGTTAATTGTTTACTTAAATAATAAATCGCCCTTTCTTCACCAAACTGGTCTTCTTGTGCGACCATTCCAGTGATGGATTCTTGTTCAGCTGATATACATACTTTCATTGGCTGTCCTTGGATAGGTGATATAGCACATGTGGATTTGACAAGTATATCTTCGGGCTATCAAAATCCTTTTGATGTTCTTCTTTTCAGACGAATTTGACTTGATTTTTCAGCTTTAATAGAGGTGAAAAAGTTTTCGTTCGCCCTGCACAATTAGAAATGAAACGCCTCAAAAAGTTAATTTGGCCAAGAAATCTTTGCCATTCTTTCTTGTTACCCGGTGGTTTGGCCTCTAAAATGGCCTTTGATTTATTCTTATCGAGTTTGATCCCTCTTTTGTGCACTAAAAACCCAAGGAAATTTCCAGTATTTATTTCAAACGCACATTTCAAGGGGTTCAACTATAGCTTGTATTACCTCATTCGCTCAAAGGAACGCTTGAACTGTTCAAAATGGTCCTCTTCTTTAGGAGACTTGACCACTATATCATCTACAAAGACTTCAACAAATTTTCCTATCATATCATGAAAAATCAAGTTCGTTGCCCTTTGATAAGTAGCCCCTACGTTCTTCAGGCCAAAAAGCATAACTACACATTCAAAACATCCCAAGGCTCCAGGGCACCTAAAGGCAGTTTTATGTATATCTTTTTCAGCTATGTATATTTGGTTATAACCTAAATATCCATCCATAAAGGAATACATTACACGCCCAGCGGTTGAATCTACTAAAGAGTCTACCGTAGGCATTGGATATTCATCTTTAGGTGTGGCTAAGTTCAAGTTCCTAAAATCTATGCACACCCTGACCTACCATTCTTTTTTAAAACATACATTATATTTGATAGCTATTCAACATACCTAGTTTTTCTAATAAAATTAGACTTTAACAGTCATTCTATCTCTTTCTTTACTTCAGGCAATACATTAGGGACCAAACGCCTAGGAGGTTGCTTATGAGGTTTAAAATTTGGCTTAGTTGGTAATCTATGTTCTACCAAACTTCTATCCAAACCAAGCATGTGCTCATACTCCCAAGCAAAACAATCTTTGTACTCTTTTAGAAAAGTGATTAATTTATCACTTACCTCTTGACCAAACGTTTGGCTGACAAAGGTTGGGTGGTCTTCCCCTTCGTTGCCAATGTTCACCCTCCTCAAAGGGTCTTGTGCTTGAGCATGTCCAGACTTTGAGATCCCTTTTACCTCATTGTTCAAGTAATTTACCAGCATTTCCTCTTCCAAGCAATCCACCTTGTTGATCTCTCGACCAACACTCTTTTCCATTTTGAAAACTGCTAATTTGTTCTTCAGCGACTTCAATGATATTGCTTCTTCTGCTTCTGCTTCACATTCCTTATTGAAAGTCATCTGTTTGACTTTGAAGGCCTGGATTTTGGCTAGGCCTTTATGCTGTAAACAACTCAATTAAAGTTCTTTGATTGCCTTTTTGCCAATCACTGGCTCTTTGAGTGCCACTATGTTTTGCCTCATCTGATTGAACATTTCAGTAAGTGCATCTATTGAAAATGGTTCTTCGCTTCATGTAATGATTTGAGTTTCTTCTCCATCTTGCACTATCCTAACAGGTCCATAATATCCTTCGTACATGAACCTTTCCATTGAATTTACTTCTGCGAAAAAGGGTCTGGGATATGCCTACACTACCTCTACTTCGCCTTTATCATTCCAAAAAACTAGGCGCTGGTGGAGTGACAAAGGTATGCAACGACTCCCTTGGATCCAGTCTCTTCCTAGTAGTACGTTGTAGCTGGTAGGACCATTTATTACAAAGAAAATTGTGGTTCTAGTAGTTGTCCGCACAGTTATATCTAGTGGCATTTCTCCCTTAGCTGAAGTTGCCCCTCCATTGAAGCTTGTAAGTATAACCTCTGTTGGAATCATGCCGCTTTCTATTTTCACAAACTTCCTTATCATCCTAGAAGAGATGGTATTTATGGCTGCCACATTGTCAATGAGCACATTTGACACGGGTATACCACTGAGTAAGGCCTTCGCATACAATGAGCTTAAGTGCTTTGTTAACTTCATAGACGGCTTTCTAAAAATGACCTTTTCAGCCGCATCTATCTCTACTTCCTGCTTATCTTCCACTGAACCAAATTCGTGCAATAACCCACCTTGATCTTCTGCAATCTGTGCCTTTTTGCTTTCTTCTTGCAATTCCTCATCTGCCAACCAACCAGTAGGGGGAGGCAGTATTCTAGGAGGTGATCCATATTTTTCAAAATGAGGCACCTCACTCTTCTCTTGGGTGTCCCATACAACACGTAATAATCAAAGGAACGTCTTGATGGTTCGCCCAAAAGATCCACCTCACAGACACCTTCTTGTATAATTGTTTCAATAAGGTGTTGCGCGATACTCCCCTTTTCCTTATTTCTACTTCTAAGTCAATTTATTCCTCCATGTCAGTCATGCCATCGTCCTCATCATATACTTCTTGGGACGTTTGACCTTCAAATTCCAACACACATGCTTCCTCCTCCTCATCTTCTCTCGCTTCTTCTCCTCCCTATTTACTCCTGAATTCATTAGCTACTAAGTATTTATTAGACATAATAGGAGGCAATGTCCCAAATTGAATGGTGAGGGACTGTCCTAGGTCTTCCTCATCTTCGTCCTTCTAACTACGCTCAAATTTTGACTTTCCAGAATCCTTATCATTGACTCTCCTGTGCTGGTATCCTTACTGTCGTTGAGAACGTTTTTATTTACCACCTTAATCAATTTAGGTGGTTTAAGATGTAGAGATTCCTGCTGCTGTCTCGTCATTCTCCCATAGTTTGTAAACGTCTCTGCTGTGTTCTAGTCATCTCATTAAATGTAACAACTTTCCTTGCTGCTAGAAAGAATGCCATACATTTAGCTGACGAGGTTGTGGTCTAAATGTTCTTCTACTGTTCATCAGCCTAAACTGCCTTTCAAAGGGTGGTTTTCTATGGTATGGTCTACTCTGTCCTCTATCGGGCTGGAGATTAGGAACATCATCAGAATGATTGTAATGTCCTTATGTCTCCACATGCTTACTTATTTCTCCCTTACATTTAGCACACAAAATGCCTTTGTCCTTTCTGGGTTCCTTTCCTGTGATTTACTCACAAACACTGTGATGTGGTTCGAGACCCTCTTCTCCATCATCTATGACTAACTTGAATTTTGGAAATCTGCCTTTGAAGCCGTCAACATCATATTCACCCCAAGTGGCTGTGGGAAAGGATTTTCATCCACTGCCATCTTCTTTTGGCCCCGAACGTGATTCGCCCAGACTTAATGGCATGCTGTAACACATGACGGAAAATGAGGCAATTGTTTGTCATATGGGACCATGCATTGTGCCATTTACAATATTTCTAACCCTGATTTGTTCAGGATTTGGCAACTTATGCTTATCACTCAGCTTTATTTGCTTATCCTTATATAGTTTATCAAATATAAGGTCAGCTTTGGTCACATCAAAAGAGAACACTGTAGATTTTTTGTTTTTATATCCTATAGGCTCACTTTTGACGGCTGGATTTGATTCAGCCGCTAAAGGGAAGGCATATGTATCTCCCTTAACCAATTCGGCCAAACATACTTTGGTTTGATCATAATAGTCATCATCGACCAGGTAAACGTTAAAATTTGGGTCTTTATAGTAAGTCCCTTTACTAGAATTCTTCATTTGTTCTTCTTCTCTAATCAAACGCTCATACCTGACTACATTAGCACTCAACTGGAAAAGGTCAGAAAACTCCGTGTCTTGGAATTTCTTTTTAGATCAAAACTGAGGCAACTTGAAGCGATCTTAACGAATTCTTTTTCAGGAAAAGGTACAAACACTTGCATCTGGCTGTTTTGAGTCCCTGAAGGAAACTTTCTGCCCATTTGTTTGGAATTTGGCATAAATTCACCAAATCAACCAAAGTAACCTCAAATTTAGATTTGTAAAACTGAGCGTGGAACAATTGTTCTAGTAGTTGCCATGTCTGAACAAAATTTGCTGGAAAGTTAATGAACCACGAGAAAGATACCCTTGTTAGGGAACTAGGGAATAGTCTCATCTTATGGTAGTCATTTACCTTGCCACATTGCAACATGAAACGCCCTATATGTTCTAGAGTAGAAACTTCCCCAAGGCTAGTGAACAATGAGAACTCTGGTACTTTGTACCCCCTAGGTCATGGATATGCTTTATCTACCCAATCAAGATATGACTTTGGGTAAGTAGGCCTAATACAAGGACATATTCCCACAGCTCCTGCACTATCTCAGTGATTTGATTTCTCAACGAGACATTAGGATCATAAGGGACACCCATAGGTTGGTTTCCTGGTGGTATCGCTTGAGGCCTGATGTTTGGTAATGGGTTAGCAGCAAAGGCGACATTTTTAGACCATTGTTACCATTAGCCTGAATATTCCCCCCCCCCAATCAATGACACGTGGGGTGTTCTGTCTATTATTTTGGACATTATCTCTTGTACTTGGGTTACCCCCCAAGTTTGGTATCTCACTACTATTATTCAAGTTAGCCATACTACTACCCCCTAGGTTGGAAGTAGACGGTCCAAAAGGTAGTTCTATTCCCTTATTTGGACTTACAACCGTGGGATTATGTCCCACAATTGTTCTGGCTTGGAAGTGGTTTCCAATATTTGGAAAAGTTGACTGACAAATTTGGCCTGTTAGCCTATTCATAGTATCATCTAAGGTTCTTAGTTGCTTAGCCATGTTGTCATAATATTCTCTTTCACTTTGAATAAACATTTTCATATTATGAACATATTGTAAGTTTACCTGTTCAACCACATCTTGGGTGAGTTCACCAAGTAGCGAGCGCATAATCCAAGGACTTAGTTCCGCCATTGGTTCATAGCAGCTATGACTTTGTCCATCTATCCCTGGAGTGCTTTGCTGCTCCTCATATCTCTCGATCACAGAATGAACTCGGTGGCTTGTAGGTTCCTTATTGGAATTTTTATGAGGCATATTGCTTCACCTTTGTATCTTCGAACACAAAAGTTATCCCACTAGGCATGCCAAATTTTTTTTGTGCGAAGCCAACAAATTAAAAAGGATTCAGACGATGTGTAAGGAACAACAACCTCTCGAGACAAAGTCCCAACGAGGGGTGCTTCATTTACGAAGATTACAACGAAAGCGAAGCAAGGCCTCCAAGGGGCGCAAGCACACGAAATAGACTAAGATTTGACATGAAAAGTAAAGATAAAAGAAAATTACATATCTCTGTTTGAGAGTTGATTGATTGGTGCTTGTAAATGCCTAAGTTTCTACGATATATATAAAGCTATGTACAACTGCTTCCTAGCATTTGAATTCTTGATTTACAGCATGAATTTGTAACTTGTATGGAATAACTGTTGACCGTCATGTTGCATAACCGTCGCCTACTTCCTTGTATAATTGACGTCCAGTACCTTGCTTCAAGTAACTTTATGGTCCTTTCCAACTACCCAAAACGTGGAAATTTCTGCTTAATGACCAGATGAATCGTGGGATGAACCCCCAAAACCGCTTCTTCAATGTTACCTAGCTTGGTCACCCAATTGCCCTTGCATTCTTCCTGTACCCAAAAACTCTAGTGATCGCCCAGCTAGAGATGGCAATGGGTTCGGGTTTGGAAAACTCATACCCTACCATTTATAATACACATACCCTACCCATATACCCATACCCATGTCGAGTTTCTAAATATACACCCATACCCTACCCACAAATCCATTGGGTCGGGTAATTTTCGCTCATTTGTGTCGGGTACCCAACTGGTTTTGGGTTCGTGGGTATTATTGCAATCCTTACGCCCCAGCTCCCTTCACATCGCCCCTCCATCTGTAATGTGCTATCATGTTTTGGGCCTTTTATGTTGGGCCTCTGACTTGGGGTATTTTTTAGGTGTCAACAGGGTTTAATTAAATTGCATAATGATTAGTAACCAATACTATTGTGTGAATAGTAACTTCAAGACGACAATAAGATTCTTAATATTATCGTTCCATTGGAAAAAAATTTCTTCAAAACACATACATTTTCAAAGTGATTCTTAGAATAATATTGTCAATTTATGGCGTTACTTAAGGATAGTGATATTTTATTATCATCCTTATGTCATCTCCAATATGTTTTCTTGATATGGTTCCTTCAGAATTTAGGAGGTGTGCGACTCAACGAGCCTTCTAGATCGAGTGATTCCTTCTTTGTAGCATCGTCGCCCTAAGATACAAAAATATATAAATTTGCCAAATTTTTGCATTTTCCATATTTGGATATGGGAGGAATTGTAAAAGATGAAGAGGCTTTGGTTTCAGTTGGCTACTGCACCATGAGTTTATCAGATAGTCACTTTCCATTTCGTTAAACTTGATTCCACCAAAACGCTTCCAAACTACCCTTATTCTCTCTACGCCCTTTGAAGTTTCTATTTTAGATAATGTGTTAGCATGCCTTCTGTTGGAGAGTTTGTATAGTAATAGAGATTTTGGATGTTTTTTAGTCCCACATAGAATAGAAATAAAAAGAAATACTTGTTTATAAATGTGAAAATAATACACTTAATAAATTGGACAAAAGACCACTCAATTGGGCTTTGGGCCTAAACCATATGATTTGGGCTTGATTGGGCTCCTTGATAGGCTATATTTACAAATATATTAGAGATAATTGTATAGATTACTTACTTTAGATAATAAAACTGATTTTTACTACTCAAATAAAAATTTTTGAAAAATACTTCATTGTTACTAAAAAAAAATTGAAAAGTATCATAGGTATCATACTGTGATACTAACATTTTTGAGAAGTATCAAAAGTATCAGATTGTGATACTTCACGTGATTATGAAGTATTTTTCAGTTTTTATGATTTTATTATAAGTAATTTTCAATTTTTATAAAATTCAAGTAAATTTCAATTTGATACCTAAAAGTAGTGTAATTATGTGAATAGCCCAATATATTATATAGTCAAAAGATGGGCCTTGGGGGTCTTGGGTCTTGTGATTTCCAAATTCTAGTTTTAGCATTTATATTTCTTTTTCGGTTTTGTATGAATGGATGTGTCTAATCAACAAAACTTACCAGAAATAACCGACACCATGAATAAGACTGTTCATTTTCTATAAATAGGAACAAAAAACTTCATTTTACATACACAAAAAATCCTGACATTTCAATCCTTCGTACATTCTGTCTGAGAGAAAAATACACCAAGTAAATTCTCCAGACCTAGGAATATGATGCTAGATTCTTTGGAAAAAGATTGTTGAATCTTGGTACCAGATGCTCGTTGAACTGCAAACACGTGAGTAGGGACGAAATTCTACTATAGGACATAGCAACACGCTTGCCTCAATTGGCATTCAAGTCGGTCAATTATTTATATTCATTTGTTGAATTTTATTTTATTTTGTTTTGTACATTTTTACAGATTGTTTCCAACAATCTATAGCAGAATTTTTCTATCGTTCATTTTATTAATTTTTATTATTCAAGTATAGAACAATCTGGGACTAGTGGGAAAGTGAAACCTCTTGTTGAGAAGCCAGACAAGTTCAAGGGTCTGGGTTTATAACGATGGAAACGGAAGATGTTTTATTTAACAACATTAAATCTCGCTCATGTTGTCAAGGAAGAATGTCCTAAGGTAGAAGTAGATAATATTTTTGCAGAACAACTCAGTGCTGTCGATGCATGGAAACACAGTGAGTTTTTATGCAGAAATTATATTCTGAACAATCTTTGTAGCGATCGAGAATTTTCCGTGACTTATTTAAATATTATTTAAAATGCATCACTACGACTTTGCCCATTTATTTTTAAACACATTTTCGTCTAACTATTTTAAGTAAAATTAAATTTATTTTGAATTAAATATTAGTCAAATTCCAAATTTTATCAAATGATGTCCCAAGTCCATTATTTATTTTGAAAGTCCAATTTTCAATCAATTGAATTCAAATTACTTCAAGTCCAAATTTTAAATTTATTCTGGATCCAAACTTTTAAGCCCAAATTATATTTGCCAATCTTTCAAGCCCAATTTCTATTTATTGTGGATTCAATCTATTATTATTATTATTATTATTATTATTATTATTATCCAATTCCGATGTAACCCAATCAAATTCTTTAGGCCCAATTATAAAGCCCAACCTATCTATCAAAACCCTCAATTAACTATTTTGAACCCCAAAATTTATCCCATAATTCTTCCCTACATAGACACTCAATTTCCTTCCTCCATTTCCTTCCCCATGATTACTCCCCAACCAATTCATCAGCATAATCCTCCCCAAAACCCCCTCCAATTTCCACACATTTTTCCCCAATAACATACCTATGTCCCATAATCAAATCCTACCTCCCTCAACCATCAGCAATCGTGCATTTACCAAATTTAAGCACAACTTACACATTAATAAATTCCCATTCATCTGCATCATTCAGCCACCACCCGCAACTCCAAGAACCACCACCTACTGCCCATACCCAACCACCGGAACACCACCAATTCATCACCGACTGAACCCAATTTCACAACCACCATCATCTCCCAACTACACCTCCATAATCGGACCTCCACATTTTCCCACAGGCACCACCAATCTGAGGTCGCATCCATCATCACCAATTACAAACATTTCCAGAACCCACAACAATTTGGAATACAAAATTGAAGAACACTCGAAGCAATCACCGCCATCACCAAAACGGCTGAAACACCACCACTGCCATCCTCGAGTTCTCCCATCATCCAACCGCCCATTTCAATATCACCAAGAATAAGTCTTGAACCATCATTTCAATATGCTAAATCGAAACCTCCACCTTCATCATCCAACCGTCACTGCCCATTCACCACCATCACGTTCGAACCCAACCACGGCCAATATCACTGCAATACTGACATCACCAAACTCGAGCCTCTTGAATCACCACTCCAATTTCACAAACTGAAAGCAAAAGAACCACACACACCACTCGATACATCCCCCACCTTCGACCACCTACTGCAAAACCACCAAATCGACCCACACAGCCACAAAATCAAGAAAATAATCTAAACCCAATACTTACCTCAACCTTCGATCGGAGTTTAACTGGAAATCACCGCCCCAAAATCTGAACCCAAGCCTCGGATTTAGTCCCAAATTGCACCCAAAATCGCCCAACTCTCCTTCTTCTTCCGCCCTACACCGCTGCCATCACAGCCCCTCGAAGGCGGCGCCACCGCCTACGAACGCCGGTGAAGGCACCGGCGGCTTGTCCCCATCGCCGTCTCACTCCCTCACTCTATATATATACATATATATATATATATATATATATATATATATATATATATATATATATATTTGTATATTTTATTTTGAAATTTACTTTTTAGCCCAAAGTTTGAAAAATATTGAGTTTAGTCCCTAAAAGAGTTTTAAAGGCTAAATTTCAATCCCAAAGTTTGAAAATCGAATCCATCAGTCCCTATTGAGTTTTTGAAAAATTATTATTTTAAGCCCCTGCAGTTTTAAAATATTTTATTCAGCTCTTATGCTTTGCAAATAATTTATATTAGCCACAACTATTTCGAAAATTAAAATAATTAGTCCTCAATATATTTAAAATATATGAGTTAGCTCAATAGTTTTCAAAGTCTTTTATTTTAGTATCAACTCATTTCCAATCCCAACTATGTTTGGTTTTAGTTTTAATCCCTAAACTTTTATTTCTTCTTTTAAAACTCTTTCAAATTTAACGTTTGATTTCCAAATACCACTTTAAGGTTTATTTATTATTGTCTAGACGAGGCGCTTGGACATTTAGAAGAACAACGTGAACTTTCTTGCTCAACTTTCAAACTCATGATTTTAGGTAGACTCGCCCCCACTAATTAATTTAAATTATAATTGCATGTCTTATGTGAAATTACGTAATTTACATGCTTTGATGCATGAGACGAGACAAGAATATCTCTTATGAGATAAGATGAGAAATGATGATGTTATGCATAACTTATGTGCCTTAAGTGCACGAGACGAGACTACTCACACCCTATGTTCTTAACAGCCTTGATTTTGAAAATAAAATAGCCCAAGAATATGATGATGATGTCACTGTATGATTGCATAATTACGTGTTCAATTATTCTATAAATTAATTATTGGCAATGAGTCTACTGAGTATTTTTCGAAATACTCATTTCATTATTTTAATAGCTTTTGCAGATTTTGGAGATGGCGGCGAATGAAATGGCAGTGGTGGACAAATCAAAAATAATGTTAATTTTCTTTTTAAGTCGAGTTTCATAAATGTCATCAATTTAATTATTTATCGTTACTTTACTTTAAAACTTAAGATTTAAGGTTTTTATGAATTTGTTAGAATTATATTCCACTACATTTTTTTAAATAATAGATGTGATGTTTTATAAATTCATTTCTTCCGCAAAAATATTGTTTCAAAGGTTTCAAATAATAAATATGATGTTTGAAAAATTTTAATTATTTCCGCAATAAAATCAGATTTAAAGGATGACGTGGCGTCCCAAGCTCCACGAAATTCGGGGCGTTACAATCTTGATGACACACGATATGATGTGTATAGATCTTATTAAATTGCAAAGGAACTCTGGGATTCACTAGAGAATAAATATAAGATCGAAGACGCTGGTTTGAAGAAATCAACATTGGGAAATTCTTGAAGTATCAATTGGTGGATTCAAAGGTTGTTATCAATCAAGTTGAAGAGTTCCAAATTATTATCCATGAACTTGCTGCAGAAGGAATGGACTTACCAAAATCATTCGATGTCGGATCTGTAATATAGAAATTACCTTCATCTTGGAATGATTTCAAGATTTATCTAAAGCATAAGAAAACTAATATGTCTATGGAGGATCTAGTTCCTAAACGAAGGGTTCAAGAAGATCACCGAAAAAGTGAAGGGTTGAATGCTTCAGCGTTCAAAGCCAAAGCCAACGTCATTGAGGGCGCAGAATCATCCAAGCCTAAGCCTAAATTCCAGAAGAACAAAATGTTCAACAAAAAAGGCAAAGGTCCAAGTGTTCTTGCTCCAAAAGGAAAGAATTTCAAGGCAATTAAGGGTACTTGCTGGGTATGTGGAAAAACTGGACACAAAGCAATAAATTGCCACCACAAGAAAGCAAATCCTGCTACCAACAACAACAACCAAGCCAATGTGGCTAAAGAATTCGTTGGTGTTATATCTGAAGTTAACATGGTGATTGATAGCAAGGATTGGTGGGTGGATACCGATACAACAAGGCACATCTGTGGAAACAGAAATATGTTTAACATCTACACTACTAACAATGGCGATGAGAAGATGTTTATGGGCAATGCATCAACTGCTAATGTCGTTGGAAAAGGAAAAGTGGTTCTGAAATTAACTTCTGAAAAAGAACTTACTCTTATGGATGTACTGCATGTTCCTAGAAATTTTGTAGAAAATGGCTACTTGACTGAAGGGCTCTTTAAACTTAATGTGCTTGACTATGATGTTATTAATAATATAAATAAGGCTTCCATCTGCTTGATTGAATCTTCTACATTATGGCATGCTAGATTATGACACGTTAATTTTAAATCATTGCATAGAATGGTTAATCTTGGTTTATTGCCTAGTTGTAAAATGGATAACATGCAGAAATGTGACACATGTATTGAATCAAAGTTTGCTAGCAAGTCATATAAATCTATTGTTAATAGATCGAACGAATTATTGGGATTAGTTCATACAGATTTGGGTGATTTAAAATCAACGCCAAGTAATGGAGGAAAGAATTATTATATTACTTTCATAGATGATAGTAGCAGATATTGTTACATATATTTGCTACACACTAAAGATGATGCTTTGAATATATTTAAGACATATAAAGTAGAAGTGGAAAATCAGTTAGATAAGAAGATCAAAATACTGCGTTAGGATAGAGGAGGAGAATTTGAGTCAAATGCCTTGGCAAAATTTTGTACTTCTCATGAAATAGTACATCAAACAATGGCACCATACACTCCTCAACAAAATCGAGTGGTTGAACATAAGAATAGAACATTGAAAAACATGGTGAATTCCATGCTTAATAATTCTGGTTTACCACCTAATATGTGGGCTGAAGCTATACTTACTGCAAATACTATTATGTGATCCCACCACGGGAATCACGAAAAAAAAGCGGAATAAACGAAACAACAAACGGAAAGATCTAAATTCAACCAAACACAAGAAAACAAGACTTGAGAAATGATAAGAACGATAAATAAAAGATAAGATTGACGATAAGACCTTAACCCAACAATCAAGACGCGAGGATTCGACGATGAGGATTGAAGAACCAAAGTTTTCGAAATGCCATTTGCTTGATAAGTTTCTGATTTGAACGTCACAAATATTTCACAATATTTGATAAGTTCAGATTTGTTTTTGAAGAACACATAAGGGACTCCTCAACCTTTTAATTTGGAGAAAACTCTCTCAAACAATATCAATAATCTCAAAACTAATGTTCAATAATGAAAAAAAAAAAAACAATTTAAAGTAAAACTGACCTAAACTAGCCCTAGCCGCTAATTAGGGTTCAAATTATGGAAAGAAATAATTAGAAACGGAAAAACAACTAAAATCGCGAAAATTCGAAATAAAATAGTTACGGCCGTGAAAGCAATGTTATCAAACCCGGATCGGATCAGCCGGTCCGGCCTGGAAACCTGCAACCTGGTTCAAAAATCGAGTCGCAAATTGTTAAAAACCCGAATTTAAAAAACCTGGTTAAAACTCGATCGAACCGGCCTGTTTTGAAAAAATCGGCAACCCGGTTCCAAGTTTCTCGGATTCAACGGGTCAAGCTAAAGAGTTAATTTTTTTTTTTAATATTAAACTCAATAGTTGATAGGCTGAACGCAACCCATTCAATTGAGAATTTTCTCCCAAACAGCCTATTTATGAGCCTACAGATTCTTTGTCTCAACATATGCTTCCGATGTGGATTCAGACATTGACCCTTTTCTTTTTTTTCCCCCTCCCCTCACTACTATTTCGGTACTTCCAGCTTCCACATTCCACTGTAATTAATTGTATAGGTCACTGGTAAATAGTAAATAAATACTAATAGTATATTCCACATATAATATAAATACCAAATATCATATGCCTTTTTTTTAATTAAAAAAAAAAACCCTCAATTATGAGATTTTAATTTTCTTTTTATTCTCTTATATTTATTCAATTCTTCAACTATTTTTATTTCATTATTATTATAATAATTTAAGAATCTTTTTTTATGGGTTAAAATAAATTTAATATTAAAGTTTTGAAATAAATTATACTAATAATTAATAAATATAGTTAACAACAACTAATCTATGTTTCCTTTGAATTAATAATTCTAACATTAAAAAATATTGTTGCCATAATGTTTTATATCTTGTGTAGATTTAATTTTTATTTAAAAGATTATTTATGTCATAAAATAATTAAAATAATATTAGAAATCTAAAATTAATTATTGCTCTCAATTCCTGTTCTCTGTACTTCAATTTTTTTATAATTTTATTTAATGTATTAGGTCGACCACAGATTGACCCACTGACCCTTGACCTTTTCATTTTTCCGAGTCGATGTCCGGGCCGATTTTTAAAACATTGCACGAAAGTGATACTTACGGCCAAGTAGTCTCCAGTTTGACAGTTAAGGTCGTGACCTGCACTCTTACGGACGTAAGCTTTGCTTGATGGGAATTCTTGTTTCACCCTAGGATAGGTTACGGCCATGACTCTCTTCGATTTACGGCCATAAGTATGGAAACTCCGCAATTCTTCATTTAAACCAGAGGATATGTTACGGCCGTTTCTTGCAAACCTTACGGTATTGACTTTGCTTCTAGTTGCCAAACTTTGACTCTTTGCTTCGGCTAGATCCTTTTGTCCTCCAGGCTCGACCCCAACACAGAACTTGCTTTGTTTCTCTAGTAGATCACTGTCGTATTGCCGATGGCTCGACTTCTCCCTTCGATGCCTGGTCTGGATCACTTCATCCCCCCTTTCTTGAAAAGGATTCGACCTCGAATGTAGAAATGGTCCAATCCTCTTGCAACTCCTGTGTCTGTGGGCTATTAGTTCATACCTATTTTTGCCTTTTCAAGATTGTTGTTCATGCTTGGGCTTTGTGTACTCCTTGGGATTTAGGGGCTGTCCCTTCTTTTAATTACATTCAGTCCTAACTTGAGTTTTGGAGTTGGATTTTGATTTGGGTACCTACAAAACAAATTTAGCAGAACTGGGGAGAGATTTGTTAGATTGGTTAAGTGCAAGGCATGAATCCTTGTACATCAACCTTTGTGAGAAAAAAATCTTTTTGAGGGTGGACTCTCTTTTCTTTTTCTTTTTGTACTCAAGCTCTCCTTTTTCAGAGGTCGTGGCCTCAACTCTCTTGTTTTCAGTTTTCTCACCCTCTTCTTTTTCTGAGGTCTTGGCCTCAACACTCTTATTTTTCCCTTCAAGCTCACATTTGATTTTCAACTGATCCTCTTGAACTTCTTTAGGAGATAAAGGAACGAGAGTGATCTTCCACCCACCTTTCACAAACGAATATTGGTTCTTAAAACCATTATGCACCACCCTCCTATCATGTTGCCAAAGCCTTCCCAATAAAATATGTCCAACGTGCATAGGCACCACATCGCAAACAACCTCATCTCTATAACCTCCAATGGTAAACTTTATATTAACCTGCCGGTTCACTTTAAGTTCCCCCGAATCTATTAGCCATTGCAATTTATATGGATTCGGATGTTTTAACTTTGGCAAACCCAACATGCATAGGCACCATATCGCAAACAACATCATCTCTATAACCTCCAGTGGTAAACTTTATATTAACCTGCCGGTTCACTTTAAGTTCCCCCGAATCTATTAGCCATTGCAATTTATATGGATTCGGATGTTTTAACTTTGGCAAACCCAATTTCTCAACCAATAGTGTACTAACTACATTAGTACAACTACCCCCATCAATCACCATCCCACATACTTTCTTACCCACAAAACACCTAGTGTGGAAAAGATTATATCGCTATTCATCAATTTCAACCATCTTAGCCCGAGAACTTAGGACCCACCTATTCACAAGTGACCCCTTCACCGCATAAGTTAACCTCTCTTCATCGCTACTACTAGCCCAAGCATCCTGTAGCCTAGGTATCCCTTTAAATTCATCCTCCAAACTAATATCCCCATTTTCACGCAAGATCATAACACGTTTATTGGGACTATTTGAAGCAATGTGCCCCGAACCTAAGCATTTAAAATACTTGATATTTCTATCCCTAGTAGGTTGGGGTTCAGCAATATTTTTACCTCTAGGTATTAGCTCCTCCTTCACTTTCGGGACATAATCGTCATTTACCTCTCGTTTTGGCTAAGATCCTAGAGAATGCCGTGTTGCTCCCTTCCAATTCAACTGTCTTTCCACCTTCATGGTCATGTGGACCATTTCATCTAGTTCCACGTAGTGTTGCAGCTCAATAATGTTGGTAATGTTCCTGTTCAACCCACTCAAAAACCATTCCATTGTAGCCTCCCGATCTTCTACCACGTTGGCCTTAGTCATTGCCACCTCCATGTACTTATGATAATCCTCCACGCTCCTCGACCCTGAGTCAAACCCTGTAACCTTTGATATAAATCCCTATAGTAATGAGTTGGCACAAATCGCTTCCTCATTATAGGTTTTAGTTCACCCCAAGTCTCCACCGGATCCTCAAGGTTCCTCCTCCTACTCGTCAACAATTAGTCCCACCAGCTGATTGCATAATCCGTGAATTCAACCACCGCCAATTTCACCGTCTTCTTTTCGGAATAATGATGACAATAAAAAAGTAGCTCCACTTTAGTCTCCAAATCCAAATAGGCTTCCGGATCACTCCTACCTTGGAACACGGGTATTTTCATTTTGATGTTCCCAAGGTCTCCATCCTCAACATCTCTATCCTCATGCCTCCTTCCATGCCCCCTTTCACACCTATCACCTCGCTCTCTTCTCCTACCTAAGCTGGCCATAGACACATCCCCGCTATCACCATCACTATCAACCCTTCCATCATCAAAACCATATCCGACCCGATGATTATCTTTCCTCCTATGCTCCCTCTCTTCGCCCCTGCGAACCCTATGAGTTCGCTCCCTACGTAATTGATTAATAGTCTCCTCCTGCCTATCCATTCTAGTCATCAACTTCTCAAAGTGCTCATTTAAAGTAGCCATTACTCCTACATCATTCTCACCCACCTTATTCATACCTATGGGTCGTTTGTTGTGGCTCATTGTTGAAGCTGCTGGCTCCCTCCGTTCATTCCCTTGTTGTCACCAACAGATGAAGAAGATGATCCTCGACCGCCAAACATTGTTAGGTACCAAAAACACAAATGGAATAACCTCACGTGTTTAATTTTCTCTCGTGTATCACTCAATTCCCTTTTAAGACCTCCAAGAAACAATCCAAGAACTCAATCAAGGGTTGGGAAAGATAGACGAATAAGAAAAAGGAAATTTGGAAACTGAGAAAATTCGGAATATTTGGGGGTAAATATGAAATTTTCGAACCATTTTTTTTAATCTGCCAGAAAATTTGACTATAAGTATGGCAGGAAAAACAGAATTGGATTTGGACAAAAGACGAACAAGAAAAACACTTTTTGAATTTTTGGACTAATATTTATGGATTAAAACTGGAAAAATTATGACTGGCATGAATAACATGAAAATACCAAGAACTGAATTTAGATCCAAGCTCTGATACCACCTGATGTGATCCTACAACAGGAATCACGAAAAAAATGCGGAATAAACGAAACAACAAACAGAAAGATCTAAATTCAACCGAACAAAAGAAAAACAAGACTCGAGAAATGATAAGAACGATAAATAAAATATAGGATTGACGATAAGACCTTAACCCAAAAATCACGATGCGAGGATTCGAAGATGCGGATTGAAGAACCAAAGTTTTCGAAATGCCACAAGGACTTGTCAATTTCCTTGATAAGTTTCTGATTGGAATGCCATAAATATTTCACAATATTTGATAAGTTCGGATTTGTTCTTGAAGAACACAAAATAGATTCTGGAACCTTTTAATTTGGGGAAAACTCTCTCAAACAATATTAATCATCTCAAAACTAATGTTCAATAATGAAAAACAACAATATAAAGTAAAACTGACATAAACTAGCCCTAGCCGCTAATTAGGGTTCAAATTATGGGAAGAAATAATTAAAAATGGAAAAACAACTAGAATCGCGAAAATTCGAAATAAAATAGTTACGGCGCTGAAAGTGATACTTACGACCATAAGTAGTCTCCAGTTTGATAGTTACGGCCGTGACCTACGCTCTTACGGCCGTAAGCTTTGCTTGATGGAAATTCTTGTTTCACCCGAGGATAGGTTACGGCCATGACTCTCTTCGACTTACGGCCGTAAGTATGGAAACTCCGAAATTCTTCATTTCAACCAGAGGATGTGTTACGGTCGTGTCTTACAAACCTTAAGGTCGTCACTTTGCTTTTGGTTACCAAACTTTGACGCTTTGATTCGGCTCGATCCTTTTGTTCTCCCGGCTCGACCCCAACACGGAAGTTGCTCCGTTTCTCGTAGATCACTGTCGTATTGCCGATGGATCGACTTCTCCCTTCGATGTCTAGTCCAAATCACATCATAATATCTTAAATCGAATCCCACCAAAGAAAAGTGATCAGTCTCCATATGAAAAATGGAACAAGAAGCTACCAAGTTACAAAATCATGAAAGTGTGGGGTTTCGTAGTGATAAGTGCATTTTATACACTTATTTATATGTCTAAATTATATTATTTTATTTTCAGTCTTGAAGAATTACTACTTAATTGCTTTATATTTGTTTACATTGTAGGAATTTTTCCAAAGTCATGAGAATGAAGCGCTAAAGTGGAAAAATGGACATTTGGATGTCATTTGAAGCTTAAATGAGCAAAATCGATGATGGAATCGTCAATCAGAATTTCCAGGGAAAGCTAAGTGAAAGAATCAAGGTTCGAGAGCTTAAATTGAAGATAGATTGAAGTTTGGAAAAAGATTTGAAGAGTCTTGAAAGTTCAGGGGCTAACTTAAACGTACCAGAAAAGTTAGAAATCGCACTACAGATTTTGAACTGTGCGACCACGGGCCCTAGATTTAGTGGCCAGGCTAAAATCTTCATATTAACAGAACCAGTTTTCAGTATACTACACGGCCACCACAAGTTAGCCTGCGCGGCCGCGCAGTAGTCCGACTCAGGGAGAGAAAAATCTCATGCGTGGATTTCAACTTTCTTTGACCTAGGTTTCATGGGGAAACTATTTAAGCAACATATTATGTACGTAAAAGGGACCTTTGCGCACATACTCTAGAGGCAGAATTCACCATCAAAGCTTGGAGTTTTTGGATGCTCAATTGGAGGCAAAGGGCTAGAAGATTTGGAGATCAATTTGTAGAAGATAATTCTTGGTGCAAAAATTCTTTTACGTTCTCTTCAAATTACTCATAATATGTAGTTTAGATTATTATTGCGTTCTTATTGTTTTTATTATGAATAAAAAAACTATTTTGTTGGGATTAAACGATGTAGCGTAGTTTTATGCTTTTAATTTCATTACTCAAGTTTTACGGTTTGATTGCATGTGTATGGTTTTATTTTGTGATCAATGCGTGAATTAACTGACCACTAATTCATTGTTTAATTGAATCGTTTTCATAATTCGAGAGGTGAGCTAATGATCTAGACCTAGGAATAAAATCCGGTAATTAAATGAGCGATAGAGATATACATTCATTATTATTGCGGTCTTATTTGAGTTCTTGTATTCCATGCACCTAATCATTATAACCAGTTGTTCGTTAACACAGTGAACTAATTAGGTAGAGTTGATTTAAACCAGAGAGGGGAATTTCATGTGCGTAAGTGAGATTGACCGATCACATTAGTAAATTAAGACTTGAGTGGTGTGATTAAAGGTATTGACTAAGTGATATCTTGAAATCCCAACTTTACATCTATTGATTTAAAAACACATTTTTATTTCTTGTTTATTGTTCTTTTAGTTTAATCTTTAAAATAATCATAACTTCAATTATTTGTCATTCAAATAAAGTGAGAAATAAAATAACTTTGATAATTGATCCAAATTCTCGTGAGTACGATAACTCGGACTCTAAAAGTCTACTATATTACTTGTCACGACCCATACACTTGCGGTGTTATTTTTGTGAACACTTAGCAAAGGTTCAAGTTCCTTTACCTAAGAGAGTAAAACTTAGTCCTAAAACTATTGATTGTGCATTTATTGGACATGCCAATAATAGTGCAGCTTATCGATTTCTAGTTATTAAATTTGGAATTACGAAAATTCAAGCAAATACCATTATTGAGTCTAATGAGGCGAATGGTTCGAGCATATTTTCCCATATAAAGAAAGACTAGATCAAAATAAAAGAAAGCTACATGATTTAAGTCATGAAATTGATGATGTTTCATCAACTGCTGTTCGAGAAAATGACTTTGAGCCAAATAGAGACACGTCACTTGTCCAAAGGGAAGAAATAGAACCTAGAAGGGGGAAAAGAATCAAAGTTGCAAAAGACTTTGGACCTGATTACTATACCTTTCTCACTGGAACTGAGCCACAAACATATAAAGAGGCTATAACTTCATCGGAATCAATTTATTGGGAAGAAGCATAAATAATGAAGTTGAATCCATTTTACAAATAATACATGGGAGTTAGTAGACTTACCACCTGGGTGTAAACCGATTGATTATAATTGGATTTTCAAAAAGAAATTGAAGTCGGATGGTATTATTGATAAATACAAAGCTTGATTGATAGCAAAAGGCTATCATCAAAAACAAGGGCTAGATTTCTTTGATACATACTCACCAGTAACTAGAATTACGTCTATAAGAATGTTAATTGATATTGTAGCTATTTACAATTTGGTTATACACCAAATGGATGTAAAAATCGCATTCCTTAATGGTGAGTTAGATGAAGAAATTTATACGGAACAATATGAAGGTTTTGTGGTAAAAAGGAAAGAAAAGAAAGTGTATAAACTGGTAAAGTCCTTATATGGACTTAAACAGGCACTTAAGCAATGGCATGAAAAAATCGATAATACAATGATATCACATGGATTTCGGATCAATGAATTTGATAAATGTATTTACAGCAAAAAGTTTGAAAATGGTTCTTACGTAATTGTATGTCTATATGTTAATGATATGCTCATCATAGGACCAAACTTTGATGTCATAAACTCCACAAAGAGGATATTGAATTCAACCTTTGATATGAAAGACATGGGAAAAGCTGATGTTATCTTAGGAATTCGAATTCAAAGAACTAATGATGGGTATATACTTAGCCAATCACATTTCTTGGAAACAATACTTAAAAATTTTGGACACTTTGATAGCAAAACGCCTAGTACTTCATTTGATCCCAAGAGTTTCTTGAAGAAAAATGTTGGAGATAGTGTATCTTAACTAGAATATGCATGGATTACTAGTACACTATAGTACATTACAAATTGAATTAGACCGAATATCGCTTATTCTATGAATAGAATAGCAAGATATACAAGCAATCCATCAAAGACTCATTGGGAAGCTTTAATTAGAGTATTAAGATAATTAAGATATACAATGAACTATGGATTGCATTATACAAAATATCCTCCAGTTTTGGAAGGATATAGTGATGCAAATTGGATTTCAAATGATAAGAAAAAAGCTACAAGTGGTTATGTTTTTACACTTGGAGGGACTGCAGTATCATGGAAATCACAAAAGCAAATGTGTATAGAACGTTTTACAATGGAATCAAAATTCATAGCCTTAGATAAAATCGCCGAAGAAGCAGAATGGCCTAAAAACTTCTTAGAGGATATTCCATTATAGCCTCAACCTATGACAACCATATGTTTGCATTGTGATTGCAAGACAACTATTGGTAGAGCGAAAAATCATATATATATATATATTGGCAAGTCAAGGCATATAAGGCGTTGACATAACACTATAAAACATATGCTCACAAGTGGCATTATTTCCATTGATTATGTGAAATCAAAGGAGAATATTGCATATCAACTTACAAAGGGTATATCAAAGGAGTAAGAGTTATATTTATCGAGGGGAATGTGCTTAAATCCAATAGAATGAGGATCAACTTGGCGGGAACCAAACCTAGCATTTTTGGTTATCTAATTCTAAGTTCAAAGAGGAAAACTAGTTGAGTGAAACTCAAAAAAATAGAGCATATAATATTTTTCATTCCTATGATAAGAATTGTATGCTACCTGTGACGATAAAGGTGAATGATTAATCATTCTTAATGACTTAAATAAAATATTAAAAGAATATTGTGGGGTATTTATAATTATCAATATGGGAGTAATGTGGGGTCGCATTTATCGGAATGACATGGCTAAATTCTCTAAAGCTCCTATGAATCCAAGATTGTTTAGGACCAAAATAAACACAATCGTATGAATCAAAAGGCGTCAAGATTCGATATGTGTGATACTTGTTTTCTCAATTTACTAAACATGGTGAACAGTTCAATTTCTCCTATACATACTGATTCACTAGTAACTCTGATAAGTATTCACTAAGGAAGATTCAAGTCCAAAAGACACCTATCCTGATGCAAATCGAATATAGTTTTTCTCCAGATCATCCAAAACACTGTGAATGACACTATTTGCTATACAAACGTGGGGTATTGTTGGAGAGTTTGTATAGAAATTGGGATTTTGGATGTTGTTTAGTCTCACATAGGATAGGATAGAAATAGAAAGAAATACTTGTTTATAAGTGTGAAAATAACACACTTAATAAATTGGATAAAAGACCACTCAAACGGGATTTGGGCCTGAGCTATGAGATTTGGGCTTGATTGAGCTCCTTGATAGGCTACATATATAAATATATTATTGGGTTAATTTCACTCTATAATACATTTTTAGTGTTAATTGCACAAATTACTGTGTTGAGAAAAAACTGAAGAATACGTTTTCTTCTTCCCGAAGCGATATACGTCTTCTTCTTCCCGAAGCCATTAGCCCATCATCGCTGCTATATCACCACTTCACCCCCACCCGACTGCAACTCACCTGGAAGAGCTCTCGAGTGACCGGCTCCGATGAAGTCAAATTAAGATTCTTCTGAACTAGGCTACTTCTACTTAGGATGTCGAAGTTGAATGTGTACGAAGTTTCGGGGGAACACGTGTTGGAGCCTTCTTCCCCATTTAAAACCGATGAAGTTGACATTAAGGGGATTCATCTTCCTCAAAATTCTCTTTCCCATTCGAATCAGTGTTCAGATTAAGATCAAACATCTCTTCCACTATGTCTTTCTTTCTATGCTCTGCTCGACACCAATTAACTTATAGGACCACCGTTAAAAAGCTGATCAGAGCTAATGGGTATTCAAGGCTAAGTGTGTCTGATGGTGGAGATTGTGGTCTACAACTGTGCACGAGAAGTGATCGATCTAATGTCTTAGTCAAAGTATCATAACTATTTGGTAATGTATCAAAGTGTAATACCAAGATTTCACCTTAAGTATCATAAAAAATTGAAAAAGTTTCAGAATATGATACTAAAAATTTCAAAGTATCACAAGTATCATGTTGTGATACTTTAAAAGTATCACAAAATAATTTAAAGTATCACAATATGATACTTGTATGAGAACAGTATTTTTCCCCAAAAAAAAAAGAAGTATTTTCTAGTAACTTTTTAAAATAAAGCAAGTTTAAATTATGATATTAAAAGCAAGGTATTTATGCAAACGCCCTATATTATATAGTCAAAATATGGGCCTTGGGGGTCATGGGTCTTGTGATTTCCAAATTCTAGTTTTAGCACTTATATTTCTTTTTTCGGTTTTGTCTGAATGGATGTGTCTGATCAACACAACTTACTAGAAATGACTTACTCCATGGATAAAACTGTTCATTTTCTATAAATAGGAACAGAAAACTTCATTTTACATACACAAAAAAATCCTAACATTTCAATCATTCATACATTCTGTCTGAGAGAAAAATACACCAAGTAAATTCGCCAGACCAAGGAATCTAATCCTAAATTCTTTGGGAAAAGATTGTTGAATCCTGGTAGCAGAAGCTTGTTGAACTGCAAGCACACGAGTAGAGGCGAAATTATGTTATAGGATATAGCAACACTCTAACATCAATCTGCATTCAAGTCAGTCAATTATTTATATTCATTTGTTGAATTTTATTTTATTTTGTTTCGTATATTTTTACATATTGTTTCCAACAACTTCTTGGTATTGAGAATTCAAATTTTTTTTTTTTAAATGTCATGTCAAACTCATGAACCTGGTTAAATATTAGTTGTGAATCACCTTTTACTTCAATTCTCTGGGCAGTGATGAATTCATGAATTTTGTTCAGCTAGGGCAGCCATTCAAGAAGTTTGTTTAGTTATGGCAGACATCGGTCAAATAACTGTATTTTTCGGATTTCAGCCCAAAAAATGTCAAAAAATCTAACAATTTTTTCTCTCTTGATTGATTCAACATGGGTGAGCATGTTGGCTCGATGTGCTATGGGGACATCCCTGTCTCTGGGCATGCATTTCTTTAGCCAAACAAATGCCAGCTAGTACACCCTAATATTTTGTATTATTGTTCAACGATTTGAACGTAAACCTCATCGCACAATTTAACTTATGTCCTTAAGGTACTAGTTAAGATTATCCCAGCCATAGCACCACTTTTTCTTGATGAACCATCGAATAAAATTTCAAAACATCTTCTTGTCCAGGTTCATTTTCAAGAATGGGGGCTTCTGAAAGCTTGTTGATGAAATCGGTCAATGCTTGTGCTTTGATTTCATGTCGCCATTTATAATTTATCTCAAATTGTCCTAACTCCATTGTCTAATTCATCAATCTTCCTAATGGATCGAACTTTTGTAATACTTGAATGGGAAGGCGGTGGCTAATTTTTCCACATAAGGTTATCTAGCATCGGCATCTTGTACAACCTTACATAATATATTGGCAATTGTTGTTGCCCTTTCTCACTTGCTAGCTCACAACTATCTTGGAGACTGCTTAAATGAGCAATATTTTTCATCAGCTAGTGATTTAGCATCTAATAGCGAGGCATTTTTTAGATGTCCTTTCAAGGCTTGGAAAGCTTGTTCAAATTCTTCGTTCCATTCAAACATTTTCCCTCCTTTATGAAAAACTTCATATCCTCACATTGCATCCCCGAGTTGATCAATTTTGGGTAGTGAAAAATTGTCTTCGGTTCATGTTTCGTTTAAATCTTTAAAATCTTGGAAAGTCCGCCACTTCTCTATTTACTTTTGGGAACTAAAACTGAGTTGCAAACCTATACTAGATACTGCAATTCGCAAATCGTTTTTCAATAGTTTATCAGGTTTGCTTTTTGGATCTTTATATTTTTTTGGAGCTCATTGGTCGTCTATTTTGCATTTTAGGTTTTTACTTATGATCGATTTTCATTACATGACACGTCACCATTGGATCTATTCCCACCATGTCAACATTTAATCATATTTCTTGATAGCGAGTCCCTAACTTAAGTTGACTAAATACAGTGAGGATTTTTGGTTGGCTGGGCGGGGGGGGGGGGGTAAACCATGAAACCAATGAAATAGAGAAGATTATGGGCCGTTCTATTTGTGTTTCGATTTTGAATTGTGAGTTTTAAATTTTGTTTTGAATTTTGGATTTTGATTATTTGTTGTGGGATTGCTGAAAACATGTTCTCTTTGTAATTTTGAAAAACTGTTTTCAAAAATGGAAAACTGAAAAATGCGTTTATTTTGTAATTTTTTGATATATTTATTTTGTGATATTTTATATGTAAAAAATGATTGATTTGTTGAATTACATTAATTTTAATGTTAATAAATCAGTTAGTTCTCTATGTCAATAAATTCATCATTAATATTGTTTCAGCTAAACAAAAATTTAATCTCATACCAATAAAATCTTAACATGGATCTATATATAATGGCAAAATAACATAAAAATTTCAAGTGAAGGAAGTGTCTCAAATTTACAAAATAATAATAATAATAATAATAATAATAATAGTAATAATAAATTACAAAAAAAAAAAAAACCTTAACATGAATCTATATAATGGCAAAATAACATAAGAATTTCAAGTGAAGAAAGTGTCTCACTTTTACAAAATAAAAAAAATATATATAAAAAAATTTACAAAAAAAAAAAATAATAATCTTAAAATGGATCTATATATAATGGCAAAATAACATAAGAACTTCAAGTGAATGAAGTGTCTCACTTTTACCAAAAATTTTTTTTTTTACCCAAATTAAAAAAAAAAAAAAAATCTTAATATGAATTTATATATAATGACAAAATAACATAAGAACTTCAAGTGGAGGAAGTGTCTCGATTTTACAAAATAATAATAATAATAATAATAATAATAATTTACAAAAAAAAAAAAAAAAAATTAACATGGATCTATATATAATGACAAAATAACATAAGAACTTCAAATGAAGGAAGTGTCTTATATTTAAAAAAATAATAGTAATAATAAATAAATTACAAAAAAAAAAAAAAAAAATTAACATGAATCTATATATAATGGTAAAATAATATAAGTACTTCAAGTGAAGGAAGTGTCTCACATTTTTAAAAAAAAAGTTCAAAATGCGCATTTTGGTCATTTTGGATTTTTTAACACAAAATATCCAAAACACTATAAACTCGTTTTGAGTTTCCTTTGTATTTTTTTTTATTTTTTTTATTTTTTTTTTTGGTGTTTTGAAAAATGCGTTTTTAAAAATGGACAAAGTGAACGCATTTTCGATATTTCCAAAAATTTAAAACTCAAAACGGACTGAAAATAGTAAAGAGAACGGAGCCTTAGATTTTGCCAAGCGTGAAATTTTTTATGAAAAATGTTGTAAAGTTTAGTGGGGAAAACAATGATTACAGCTGTTTCATATTGTATTAACTGATTACATGCGAAATAAAAACAAAACAAAACCAAACCAAACCAACTTCATTCACTGTTTGGTAAAAATTGTTTATAAATTTTGTTCATAAATGTCACGTAGCAACATCCTATTAGTCCCTTTTTTAAAATAAAAAATAAAAAATAAAAAAATAAATCAACAATTTCAATCAATAAAGAATTTATTGCCTACCATTTTTGACTTTTTTCAAAAAAAAAAAAAAAAAAAATCAACGAAATGTTAACACATCACTATTTATAAACAAGTTTACCAAACATGTGACAGCATTTTTGGACAAGAAATATTATTCGCATTTCAGAGTTTCACTGCAAAAAATGATTATTGCAAATTTGCAATTATGATCTTGTGATTTTTCCTGTATGGCCAAAATGAAACATAAGTAATCATAATTATGTGCCATTCTAAATTTATAGTCCACAAAATTAATATGGCTAGAAAACAATCACAACGAAGAACACATTCCTAACCAACATCACATGTGAATTCAAAAGGTCGCTATCACACTTAGGTAAAATAAATCCTTGAAACCGACTTTTAGAGAAAAAAATGTTGACCTCGTTCATACTTTAGCTTAACAACGTAAGACGCAACTCAAGATTAAAACCGACTTATAAGAAAAGAAGATTCCAAGCAATTATAAGCCCATAAGTTTGTTTTAACTTCAAGAAAGAAATTGAGTCATCATTACAAAAATAAAAAAAATAAAAAAAAAAATAGAAAAGAAAAAAAAAAGGTTGAACTCCGATCTTAGGAACCCTACAACCTCTACCCTGCAGATTTATAGAGAATGTAAATCGCGAGATATGCTCCAGTGTAGGATAAAATATAGTTGAAGTATGATAAAATACAACTCAAGCAATCATTAAAATCACAAACATTTGCAGGACTAGAACCAAAGTTAGGATCAACTCATTGCTATTTATCTACTTCTACAGTTTTCCTTTCTCCAAGAAATCACCTCTCGTTTCCATATCTTCACAAGCAAGGGAGCCTAGAACACAAAAACTCCCATTTCGACGGGTTTACTTTCACTTTCTCGATAATTTCTTGATTCTTTTTAGTTGTCACTTCCACGAGAGGCTCCATTCTCAGATTGATCTTTCAAAGAGACTCCGATATCTTCAACTTCTCGGCACAGATTATCTACGAGCTCTCTCTCACTATTTATCGAATCATCCCCATCAATACTAATTTTACAATCCTCATTCGGAAATGGCTTCCCGTTTGATCGGTAAACTCTATGAACATTCCCATTCTCAGCAAAGCCCACACTTTTTCTAGCCTTTGATAGAACCCCACCATCCCTTTTCATCAAACCACCATCTCTATTCTGAAAGACACCTTGATTTCTGATAGTAGAAGTGTCACTGCCACCAGAGTGTTCAATCAACTCGACTCCCTCGTCAGAATCGGATAGTCTTTCTACTAGACCTTTCAATTTCTCCACATTGACATTGCCAATGATTATCTTACCTTGCAAAACCCTAGATTTAACATTATTCTCCCCATTCCTCACATTCTTTACTAATCTACTTGAAAGCGCCCTTCTTTTAGAACCATCGATAAACTCCAAGAAATTAATCAATTCCCTGCTTACTGATCTTTTCCCATCTCTTATCATAGGATCAGCACTCTTCAAAAAAAAAAAAATATATATATATATATATATATATATATATCAAAAAGCCCACATCAGATCCGCAGCATGTATTATTTATAAAACAAAATGTTAGGTAATATGTTACCAAATTAACCCCTTTTGGCGATGATGAAAAATCGATGCCCGTTTTAACTTCAGGCTTTTATAAGTCAATATTGAAGAACAGTTAAGTTCACACCACAATTGTTTGTAGCCCACTTGGTCGGGTATTTTGAGGGAGTCAACCCAATTGGGATTGGTGCTCGATACCCGACTTTAAAGATAATGTTGGAAAAAGGAGATAAAACCGAACAAAGCTTATCTTTATCTATTATACTCATTATTCTCGGTTGGTTAAGTATCAAGATAATTTTTATCTTGATTTTGATAAGTCTCATCCCGTTCCTCACTTTTCTCCATTCCGTTAAGCTCCATCTATGGGAAGGATTCTTTGTCTATAAAATGGCCGAGTCTGGCCATGACTTCTAAGTGTGCATTTTCTGTGTGAAATCTCATATGCTTCATTCGTGCCTTCTTCGTGAAAATCAGTGTGCTCTTCGTGACCTTTGTGGGCTGCCTTTCTGCGTGAACGGTTTCGATTTGTGATTACCCGTACTTCCTTCGTGGTTGTACAAATCTCCAAACCGTGGTGTTGCACTTGTGGTTGTTGGATTGATTTTCTGAGTCAAACCAAAAAGGGGAAAAAAATCAAATCTCTAACCTAGTTTCTTCCATTTCATCTTAGCTTGTTTTTTCATGGTTTCAATTTCGATCTAATCTATTCATTTGTTGAATTGCAGGTGGAATTGAGGCCTACAACTGGTATCAGAGCTGTTTGTGAAGAATTTTTTGGTCCAGAAAATCTGAATTTTCGAAGAACAGAGGCGGAAGTTCGAAAATTTCAAACTGATTTTGTCCGATTCCGGCCAAACCAGTGACCGGATTGTGAAACGGAGACCACCTCCTTACTCAGAAGGTCGATGCGGTTCCGGGTGTGTGGTGCGTGATCTTCCTGCGGCGGTCCGGCGGTGGTGCGTGATTTTCCGGCGAAATTTTTTTTTCCCCCAGAATCTTTATTTTATTATTTCTAACAACTGTGTGCTGTTAGTTTTGTGTTTTTCTGTTTCAGCAGTTAAATTTAGCCAGAACTGTCTTTGTGGTGTTAAAGTCGAATTGGGATTAAAAAGCTTCCAGAACCCTAGGGTTTGAAAAAATAACTCTAGGGACTCGCATCTCTCGATATACGGACACAGACAGTCCGCTCTGGTAAATTTGCTGGAACTCATTTAATTTTTTCGCACTAGCAGACCATCGTGTGGGGTGGTCATGGTTTCAATTTCGATCTAATCTATTCATTTGTTGAATTGCAGGTGGAATTGAGGCCTACACAAAAGGCAAGATTATGTATGTATATATTTTGAACACTAGATTTAAATGAATACACATCAGACTTCAGAGGTAAATGAGATGGCTAATGTGGATAGGATGCATTTGTGAAAATTGTGCACTCTTTGAACAAAAAATGAGTTAAATAACAACATAAGATAAATTTTAACAAATTTGTAAAATATTTTCCTTTTTACCTTAATTGAATCGAGTTTGAGAAGTAGGGCCATGGATTTATGAGATAAAGCTTCGTAATCGAAATGGGTATTTTTAGAAACAGAGGATTTCAGAATGCTGAGGGTTGATTTGATGGAAGCAAGATCTTTGAGCTGCCGAAGGGTCCTTGATCTGCGCGCAAGGAAGACTCTGAAGTGGGACTGGATAATAGACGCAGCAGCCTCGCGAAGGGACTGGAAAGAAGACGGAGATCGTTGGTGGAGAGCGGTCTCGAGAGCGGCGATGCGGCGGAGGAGGGAGGACACATAAACGGTCGGGTCTGTTTCTATTTCTCTTCGTTGGGCTTCTTGGAAATGGCGATGGGGGTAGTGTTGAGGTGGATTTGGTTTGTGGTGTGGGGTAGGGTGGTGTAAGGTTGATTTATGTGAGTTGGTGGGTGGTGAAAGTGAGAAGAGGTAGAATGGAGGAGGAGCTCCACCGCTGGCGCTGGTGGAAGAGGTTGATGGTGACAAGTAGAGTTGGTAGTGTGGCAGCAATGGCATAAACAGGTGGCAGTAGCAGCAGCGGCGGCGAGGTTGCAGATGTGGTGATGTGAGGCCATTCTCCGGCGAGTGAATCTTTGTCCTGCGTCACTGTTAAAGGATTTGATGGCACCGAGGGTGTAGGACTAGAGTATTTTGAGAATATTGACATGGTCCAAGCTAAAAAAAAAATATGTTCATTTGATATAAATTAATTAAATGTTTTATGAGTGTCTAATAAATGAACATTGAGTCAAAAAATAGATCTTCAATATATCATTTTTACAATCCAATTATTATGTCTATATGACATTTATATTGTTTAAAATAAAATCCAATCATTTTCTTTGACATCTCGGGTCTTTTTTTTTTTTTTTAATCTCTATTTTTTTTACAGCACCATCAAATCCTCCTATAACACATATTTCATTTGCTTCCTAGAATTATTTTTGTTGGTTTTCTCGTTTTTCAGCATCAAATGAAGGAGTGTGTTTAACGTTGAGGTCGATAGGTTGAATGACATAAACCCTTTTCTTGGTCAGAGGCATAAAGCATTAATGGCGGTCATGGGGTTTAAATACCCAAAACAGCCGTCAAAATCCGCTTGAATTTCTTGAGGATATGTACAGTCAGCATGTCTAACATACCTTCTAGAATTGGACATGGAGTTAGACAATGTCTAACTTTTTTTTTTTTGCCAACTCAACATGACATGGGGTGCATTGGAGGAAAAAATAAGTAGACATTGTCTATTTCAATGATGTGGCACACTTTTTAAACTTGGACAATGTCCCATTGGAAATGCTCTTATTTCATTTTCACGATGGGCTTAGAATGTGGGATCCACTAAGTACGTGGCTGGGGAAAAAGGTATTAAAATTTTTGTTTATAAATAAAAGTTGTGAGGTTTTTGACATAAAAAAATATTAATTAACTCATAAAATATGGAAACGAAAGTAGTGTTTGATAGGAAAATGTGGAAACGAAATCAAATTTATCTATATTTATATATTCCTAAATTAAAACAGTTTATATTCATTTTACCAAATACTTTCTACAATTTTCGAATCTATTCTATATTATATTTATAAAGCCAACAATGATTCTGAATCTTTTTCTCTCCCAAAATCTCTGTTCACAATATAATTGTCCATTTTTTATTTTATTTTTTTGGCATATTTTTTCATTTTCAAATTTTCAGAGTTGTTACTAAGTAGTGGATTATAAGTGTGTTTGATATTGTTTGAAAAGAATTTTTTTGAAATGAACAGTAATTTTTAAGAGAATTGATGGTTAAAATTTGGTTGAAAAGTAAAAAATTGTGGGCTTGACTTTTGGTGGATGGTTGAGATTGAATACTGTGGAAAAAAAGAAAAATTTAAAGAGTAACAAACAAGGGCTAAAAGTAATAAGTAGTTTCCAACATGTATTAGAATTCGTTTGGTGCAGCTATTGTAAATAGAGTTTTTTACAGTATAACTTTTCAGTACAATTTTTTTTAAAAAAAATGTTGTTAATATAAAGCAGTTGACTATTTGGTTGTCACTCCAGAAAGTACTATTAAAGATTAAATTGATTGTTAGACAACACAACTATAAAAGTGATTTTGTATAAACTAACACTAATAATTATATTTCATATTTAACTAAAAATTTAATAATTATTTCACCTCAATGTTGAAATCTATATTGGGAAAAAAAAAATTAATTAACTTATAAAATATAATATTTCACTATTTTCACTATATTCCATGTTTTTATTAATTAATTACGAAAAAATATATTTTCAATTTATTTTCATAAGATTCTATATTTTATTAATTAATGAATTATAATATTTCAATATATTTTTCATAAGAGTTATAGAAAAAAATTTGTCAATAAATTTTATTTTGTTAATTAATAAAATAAAATTCCATATTAATCAATAAAATATAATATTTCAGTACGAGTTATGAAAAATAATATATTTTCAACATATTTCGTATATTATTAATTAATAAAATATAATTTCATATTAATCAATAAAATATAATATTTCAATACGATATATGAAAAATAATATATTTTCAACATATTTCAAATTTTATTAATTAATAAAATATAATTTCATATTAATTAATAAAATATTATATTTCAATACGAGATATGAAAAATAATATATTTTCAACATATTTCAAATTTTATTAATTAATAAAATATAATTTCATATTAATTAATAAAATATTATATTTCAATACGAATTATGGAAATAAAATATTTTAAATAGACTTAATAATAAAAATTATATATTTCAATTTTTTTGTAAAAGTGCTTTTTGGAAAAATTATAAATTTGAGCTTCTTTAAAACAGCTTAAAAAGTGGATTAAAAATTGGTTAGGGAAATTGTGTAGATTATAAATTGATTTATAATTGATTTTTTTCATTTATCCAATCAGAGATAAAAAATGGGGTGTCAATATATTTATAATTTTAAAATGAGATATGATAAAAATTGTAGATAGATTTGCCATGCCTCAATGCCTCCTATGTTCTCAGGTCCGCTCCATTATCAAAAGTGGGTAACATTATGTTGCCCACCCATCAATGAGAATGCGCCAAGTGTTGAGAATGCGCCAAGTGTCTGCACTTGGCGCATTCTCAACACTTGGCGCATTCTCATTGATGGGTGGACAACATAACTTTGTCCACTTATGATAATGGAGCAATTTCGCCTATGTTCTATTACAGACACTTGGCACATTCTCATTGATGGGTGTGTAACATAACGTTATCCACTTTTGATAATGGAGCAATTTCGCTATTGTTCTATTACAATCATTATATTTAAATTATTATTGGACCGTATTATCAGACGCATTTTCAAGGTTGCTCAGTGTTTGTTTCGATTTAGGATTAGGAAATTAATTTGAATCACATTCTTTAGTCAACCCTGCCCACCCCAAACGGGCAAAAAACCTATATATATTACCAATCCCTTCGCCTTCTCATTTAAAATCTCTCTAATTCTCTCTCTTGAATAAAGCTCCGTTCCGTCAGGTTACCTGTAAGATGGTGATGAAGAATGAAAGTGATGCCATGATTAAGAAGAAAACACAGGGTAGAAGGAAGATTGAAATGAAGAAAATAGAGAACTTGAGCAACAGGCAAGTGACTTTTTCCAAACGCCGAGTCGGACTTTTCAAGAAAGCTAGAGAACTCTGTGTTTTGACGGGCGCTGAAATCGCTATTATCGTACAATCGGTAGCCGGAAAACGTGTCTACGCTTTTGGACACGACAATGTGGAATCCGTAATCAATCGTTTTGAGAATGGAAGTTCTGTTGGTTCCTTGGAAAACTCTGCAAAAACAAAAGATTATAGCAACGATTATTCTAGGGTTTGTAAGGAGTCGGAGGCGGAGAAGAGGCAAGATGAGGTGAATGACTGTGGCAGGTTCTGGTGGGACAAGGCGGTGGACGGACTTGAACTGGAGGAACTTGAATCGTACAAAGTCGTGTTGGAGGAATTGATGAAGAATGTGAAAGCAGACCCCCGCTTCCGCTTGCTCGATTGATTATCTTCTTTATTAATTTTTTTGTATTATACATGTTTAGAAAGATGTTTTTAGGGCTCTTGTTGGTACAAGAATTGATTCTTGTAAATGAAACGAACATAAGTTTCCTTTTTGTTATCCAATTTCTTGCTGCAAATTTCAAACTGTATTATAGTATTCATTAATATAACGAGATTTTTGTTTGGTTTTATTTATTCTGGGATAGTAGTTTTTTTTTTTTTTCTTTTTTTTTTTTTAAATTTTTTTTGGAGGTCAGATAGATCTTGAATATGCTGGCAGTGAGTTAATGTTCCATGTTTTATGGCTTGTCTTTAGATCTGCACATGAAAATCCCATGTGAATTTACTTTGACTCAAATCCCATAAACTTGGGATTCCACCAATTAACACCTAAAGTTTGGGATGGTGCATGCACCCTTGTTCGGATGTTCCTATGTTCATTGATCGACATTCGTGTTACTTAGAGCGTTGTGATTACAAGGTTCGGGAATGAATTTGAAATTAATTCTAAAATACACCCGCTTTAAATCTCACTATTGGAGATTATTCCGATGACTTTGAAGATGTAAAATACTAAAAAGACCTTTTTTCACACTTTTTAGCGTAAAGATTTATTATACATAATGATTGGGATATTCTCACTCCATCTTTTAAAATCTAGTAAAACTCCACCCCACAAAACAGAATATACTTTTCATCAAATCAACTAGACAAGTCAACACAGAATCAACGAAAGTCCAAGCAAAAATCCAAGAAGGAAAAAGCAAATTCAATCAAATTTACTTTTAACTGATTTTGCCAACAAACTTTGTCGCCTAACAAAACTAATTTTTCTATTAAAAAAAAAAGTAACTTTCAAACGCAACCATGTAAAGCTGAATAATGAGACAAAAAAAAGTTGCTAAAATTTATCACCTTATAAGCCACAGAAAAGAACAAATCAGGTCCTTGAAGAGGACAAGTAAATGACAGATAGCAGTATCATAAATTATGGTAAGAGGAAACAAAATGTAGACATTTGAAGAAATGCATTTTATGCAACAACAGGCATGTCTTTGAGCCAGGCATCAAGTGGTTTGCCAATTGAGTACACGATAAAGCCAATTTCCCTCAGCTTGTCCACATTGATGACGTTCCTTCCATCAAAGATGAAGGCGGGTTTCTGCATGTTCTCGTATATCCTCTGGAAATCGAGGGTCTTAAACTCATCCCACTCGGTGAGAATGCAAACAGCATGTGCATCTTTAGTTACCTCGTAGGCATCCCAGACAACACTAACTTGCTTCACTGTGGTGGGGCTCATTGGCTGCAGATGGAGAGGATGGTCCCAATCAAACTTGTTCATTGTATGGTCCCTCTGGATCTGGTCCTCAGTAACCTGAGGATCATAAATGCTCAATCGAGCTTTTTCGCCCAAAAGTCCTTTGCAAACATCGATAGCAGGGGTTTCTCTGGTATCACCAGTATCCTTCTTGAAAGCAAAACCTAAGATGGAAACTTTCTTGTTAGCGACTGTGTTGAACATAGAGGCAACAACACGGTTCACAAAACGATTCTTCTGATAGTCATTAATCTTAATGACCTGTTTCCAGTATTCTGCCACCTCAGGAAGACCATTGCACTCGCAAATGTAAACCAAGTTAAGGATGTCCTTCTGGAAGCAAGAACCACCGAAACCGACACTAGCAAACTTGGGACCAATTCTTGAGTCTGTACCAACAGCATAAGAAACTTGTGAAACATCTGCACCAGTGGCCTCACAAAGAGCAGACATGGCGTTGACTGACGAGATTCTTTGAGCCAAGAATGCGTTGGCAGCAAGCTTTGAGAGCTCAGCGGACCACTAGTTAGTGGTTAGGATGTTTTCTTCAGGAACCCAGTGAGCATAAACATCCTTCAGTGCTTTAACTGCCTTTAAGCCTTCAGGGGTTTCCCGGCCTCCAATCAGAACCCTGTCAGGGTTGAAAAGGTCTTTAATTGCAGTTCCTTCGGCAAGAATTCTGGATTAGATAGAATCTGGAAGTTAATTCCCTTGCTATTGTGTGGGTCAAGATTTTTTCAATGGCCTTGGCTGTTTTGACAGGTGGACATCTCAACCATGATTTTGTCAGATTTTGACACGTCGGCTATCATGCGAGCTGCACTTTCCCAATATGTCAAATCTGCAGCTTTGCCTGCTCCAAGACCCCGAGGCTTGGTGGGAGTATTGACTGAGACAAACATTATATATCGGCTTCAGATACATGTTTCTCGACATCCGTGCTAAAGAAAAGATTCTTGCCCCGACACTGTTTCACCACTTCATCAAGGCCTGGCTCATAGATAGGGAGGGAGCTGATCACTGTTCCAGGCATTGATGTGGGTAACAGAAATATCAACAACTGCCACTTCAATCTTAGGGCACTTGAGCGCTATCACTGCCATGGTGGGGCCTCCGACATATCCAGCTCCAATACAGCAAATCTTCCCCATTTTTCCTCTGCTCCTGTACTCTGGAAAAAAAAAAAAAAAACTCATTCCTCAGACACGCATTAGATATCTTGATTTATGCTTACAGACAGAAAATAAGACATGGGAACACTGTGCAATCATCATGGTGAGGTAAATCTCAGCCTGATTTTGGCAGCAATGTCATGTATAATATATAAATTAATTAGATCTTACCATCTAGGACTGCACAAAAAAATCGCGAAATCGCAAACTAAACCTAAATCATTGGTTTGAAACCGTTGGTTTGAAATCGCGTGAATCTGTAGTTTTTCTTTTCTCAAACCAAACCAAACCAAACCATTTCAAAATGATTTGATTTAAGTTTTGATTTTCGAAAATTGGAAAAAACCAAACCAAACCAAACCCCTTTTATATTTTTAAATTAAAAATTTATTTTATTAGATTATAAAGAAAATAAAATAAGTCAATATTATTAAAATGTAAACACACATTCTGAACATTCAGTTGCCTAATATTGTCAACAATTTTTCCAAAATACTTTATTCTATTAACTCTAACTCTAAGTCCCTGGTGATTATGAAAATATCTTTACTTTTCAAGAGTAAAAATTATATTACAATTCTAAATGTTAAACCTATTGTCGTGTGACATCATCTGAGAGAGCTCAATTTGTTGCTAGAAACCATTTTGGAAACAAGATTGGAACTAAACTGATACAATTCTAAGTGTTAAACCTATATTCTGTTCTTATATCTTATTAGTTTCCGTTTTATCTTATATATTAACTTATTTTAACTTTATAAATTAAAAAATACGAATTAATTTAACATCTAAAATATGTTATATTATGTCGATAGGTAAGACGCGATTTAAAACCGAACCAAACCGCAAAAAATGGTTTGATTTGATTTGGTTCGTAAAATGAAATTGTTTGATTTGGTTTGAAAAAATGTCAAATCGCTTGAAATTGTTTGGTTTGAAAATATGTCAAAAACCGTCCAAACTAGACCGCGTTCATCCCTACTATCGATCACCACATAGTAACTGCACGAAACAAATGGGTGGCAGTCTATAATCCAAAGCCGTAGTCTGAAAGTCCTTAATACCAATGTTACAAAAGATATACTTATTATTTCATAGATAAAATGTAACACATAGTATCCTCATTATAAGATCGCAACAGTTTCAGTAAAACCCCAACAAACCAATTCTTATTCCCAATAAATTTGGGGTCAACCACGTTAAATTTAGTAACATTCTTGTAAAGCAAAAACTAACCAGCACTAGAAAGTTTTTAAGTTACATATGAAAATATGAATTAAATGAAATTTTTCATTCTATTTTTAACCGAAAGAGAGTTTTGCTAATAGATGAAAACAATTATATGCCATTTAAGCCGGTAACAAGTATGAGATTACGAGCATAGAGATTCAGTTTCACTCAAAAAGAACAGTTAACTATACTAGAATAAAAGCTTATGCCTCTCCAAGAAACCCATTACCCCAAAATTTGATTGCATAGTTGCCAAAATCAACATGTCATTCAATCACACTTTCAAAATCCAACTCAAAGGTTCAAATCAGATCTGCCGTATCTAATGTTAACAAATAACTACACTAGCATAGAAACATATAAAAAAAAAAACTAAAGCAAATGCAGCATTTTATAATTCTTATGTGAAAGATCAAAATTTCACAACAGAATGTTCCATATCTTTAAGAAAAAAGCATATCTCCTAATTTTAATAATTGAAACAGATCTAGATATCATAGTCCAGTTGCACGTAATAAGCTCACAAAATCACTCCCTGTAAATTTGAGTTAAATCTTAACAAACAGAAAGCTAGATCCGAGCCAGACTTCTCTAAACAGTAATAGATCTAAGAAAACTCCATAATTAACAACACAGCACCCAAAAAATTAGCAGCAATAGACAGATGAAATCAAATTCATTAAAATCATTAAAATCAAACCATTGACCGACACAATTATTCAGATCGGGGAATTATCAAAGAAATTAATCAAACAACCATAGAAATCAGTTCCCTTTTATTTACACCGACACATTAAATCAACTTCGTTTCTTTTTCTTCTTCTTCACACACACACACAAAATGCACATAAAAACATCAAATCTACCGACGCTTATTTTGTGAATGTGTGAAACACTACTCAAAAGTATTGTTTGGATTTCAAATACGAAAAAGAAAATTTCACCTCTTAGATAGCATGTTTGGATATCCGAAATCGTTACATGGGAGGGAGGGAGAGAGGGGTACGAAAACCTGTAAGAGCGGGCACCCCCTTAAATAGTCGTTGAGTTACCACCATCTGGCCCTGGAGTTTTAGTGAAATGACAATAATACCCCTCTTTGATAGGTTTGTGATTACCCTTTACATTGTTGATCGATTCTAAAAACTGGAAGGAAAAAAGGAAGTTGGAAAGTGAAGGAATTTTATATTGCTCCGTGAAAATTTGCAATAGATGTCTTCAATCTTTTAAAAATGTACAATACAGTTCCAAATAATTTAATCAAGACAAACTTTTCAATAAATGTGCAATCTGAGGACATCTGGACAGTTTCGTCCAAATGCACGTAAATTGACCGAAACATTATCATTTGACATGCATTTATGATTTAACCATTTTAATGAAGAGTACTTTCAATTTAATTAATTACAATAATAATCTTACTATATATCTCTATATATAAAAGATTGAATGTGCAATTGACAAGTGTCAATTGCAATTAAACACTATTCATTCAATTAAAATTAAACACTATTCATCCAATTGCAACTAGTAATATATTTCATAATTCATTAATTTTTTCTTTCGTTTTCCTTTTCGGTTTGTCCCAAATTATATGTTATTTCCCTTATTGAGATTATATTAATATCTTAATTTTTTAATATACCCCTATTTAATATACATTGTTATCAACACATATGAACTACTTATTATTTAATGTATGTGTATATTAGATAAAATTTAAGCATATTTATATAATAATTATGTTTTCTTAATCTGTGTAAAAATAGAAATGGGTCTATCTTTGTGGGACATGGGGGGTATCAAAAAAGAAACATTATTCGAAACTTCTCTAATAGGAAAATGCTTGCAATATGCGTGCAACGCACCCACCAAAACTAGTATATATAAAAGATTGAATGTGCATTTGACACTACTCATCCAATCCAATTGCAATTAGAGATGCATCCATTAGAGACGAAGCTGCCATTAGAGACAAAGCTGGACTGCTTGGATTTGGTGGGATTATTCGGGATGATAAGGGGGAATTCGCGAGGCTTTTGCTGTGCAAAGGAGAGGAATTGTATCGTCGAATATTGTCAAGGCTTTAGCCATGCGAGGACTCCACTTTGCGGCTGACAATCCCTTGCCAATCAAACGAGTTGAAAGTGATTATTTGAGTGTGGTGCTTTGTATAATCAAGGAGGATCCCCTTGTACCTATCACCCCATTTATTCGGGAGATTCGTGAACTTCTTTTCTTTGGTAATTGTGGCTGATAGCTCACAAGATTGCCGATTTTGCTTCTTGTTTTTCCTGGATTGATAGGATACCTCTCTTTCTCTCAGCCTGGCTTGTGGAGGAGGGCAGCCCAGTGAACTGAATTGTTTTCCTGTTCTTTCACTTTAAAATAAAAAAAATGCAATTAAATTGGCACTATTCATCCAATCAAATTGCAATTAAACACTATTTATCCAATTTAGGCACTATTTCAATTGTAATCAAACATTATTCATCCAATTTAAACACTATTCATCCATTTAAATTGGCACTATTCATCCAATCAAATTTCAATTAAACAATAATAATTCAATTTATGCACTATTCCAATATCAATTAAACACTATCCATCTAATTTAGGTATTATTCATCTAATTAAACACTATATGCAGGAAACAATTGGATGCACTATTATTCATCCAATTGTAATTAAACACTATTCAATCAAACAAGAAATCATTATTCAAACTTCTCTGATAAAAAAATACTGACAATATGCTAGTAACTAATATATATATATATATATATATATATATATATATATATATATATATATATATATATAAAAGAAACAACAAACAACGAAAAAAATAATCTTCTTCATTACTCCAATCCACCCCTCCCCCCACGCAACTTGATATGGTTTTTTTACCTTAAATTTATCAACAAATTCTCTCAACTATTAGGACTTTTCACTCCTAAACTCGAATTCTTGTAGAGATACAGATATATATGTATTTTTATAATTTTCTTTTTCTTAATTATTGACTAATATTTTTTTATTTTAGTTATTTTAAGGAAAACTGTTAAGCCCCTGTTTGGTGAAAGAATATGATTTATAAATTGATTTATTTATATATTTTTAGATTAATGTGGTTAAAAAGTGAAGAGAGAAAATGTAAGTGGTTAAAAAGTGATTTAGGAAATTGTATAATTTATAAATCTTAATTATATATATCTATATCTATATATATATAAAAACAGAAGTGCCGTCAAAAAATTTTCTCGCCCATTTGCACTTTCTATTTTTGGAATTTTTTTTTTTTCAATTGAATTTCCGGAATTGGAAATGAGTTGTTGACAATTAATGAGACATTTAATGTGGGAAAGTGTGTAATGCATTGTAAATAGGCACTTGACTACATGTATTGAATGCTAATAGTTTGTATATATATATATATATATATATATATATATATATATATATATATTATTTTAGAGAACTATATTCATACAATACATTTTTTTAAATTTACACCATAGTTTAATTGCAAGATAGATCTTCGGTATTTGTTTAGTTTTGCTTTTATATCCTTAACTTTTTTTAATCGCATTGTTATTTATAACATTCAATTAATTAATAAATTTTATTTCTAATCGCAACTTCTATTCAAATATTCTGCCAATTTGCATTGAAAGGATGTGCAAATATTTTTTTTTAACTTTTGTATTAATTATTTATTTTGATTATTTAAAAATATAAGAGATAAATAAGTGTTTTTCGCCAACAAAACAAATATATTGAACAAAAATCGTCTCAAAAGACAAGATGTGGAAATTAATAAAGAGTTGATGATTAAAAAATTATAAATTTTTTTAATATAACTATTATAATTTGAAGTAGTTTTATTGTTTGTAAAATTTTAATAATTATTTTAATATAATATTATTTTTTATGCATTTTTTATACGGGATAAATTATGTATAAGCATTAAAAATTAACAAGCACTTATCAAAATTCATATTGTTAAATTGCAACTTCTGTAGATCATTTTTGTTTTTCAGTCTAAAATACTTTCCAAAAATTGGAATGCATTAATATTCATCATTAATTGCTTTATAAAAAATAAATTTTATAAATAAATTAATACATTTGGAAAACTACACATTAACTTTGAAAATTATAAATAACTTTACTTTTTCGTGCATTATTTGTGCATTAATTAGATTAATATTTTAATAAATTTTAATATTTGTTCTTTTTTGTTTAGTTAAAAATATTAGTGACAAATAAGTTTGTTTACACTTCTTAATAGATTTTTTTTTTCCAGAAAGCGATAATTTTTTTTTTTAGAAAACGGTGACTATTCATTTTTTTTAATTATTTGAATTAAACTTGCTTGTATCAACGTAAGAAGTACTCATGATAATTAATAATTTATTGAAACTAAAACTAATTATTATGTCATCACATTGATATACATTTGAATGGTATTATAGAAATCATTTTACATAGTGAAATTAATTACTATGTTATGAATGACGTGTTGACTGCATTTGGTCCCTGTTTGAGACCCATTATTTGGAATAATGTGATTTTGAATAGTAAATTTTTTGGAGAATGTGTATTTAAAAATTGGAGAATATTTTTGGACTTATGTGTAGATTATTTTATTGGTATAATGTGTGGTTGAAAATGAGTTTTTAAAAAATGAGATTTAAAAATAATAGGTACCAAACAGGGGCTTGATGATGCGTTTAGTGCAATGGGAAATGAAATTGAAATTATTAAGGATGTTCATTTTAATACTTAAAAACGCAACTCAAAACAATGTGCAAATATCTGTTATTTTCGATAAAAAATAATATCAATTTTTTATCGAACAACAACTTCATTTTTTTTTTTGTGAAAAAATGTGCAAAACTTAATAATCATTTACTACTTAAATATATAAATTGATTTTTATTACTCAAAGAAGCTATTATAATTTGAAGTAGTTTCATTGTTTGTAAAATTTTATTAATTATTTTAATATATTATTTTTTATGCATTTTGTGTACGGGAGAAATCTTATCTTAATCATAATATATTATTATTATTATTATTATTATTATTATTATTATTATTATTATTATCTATAGTATATATTAAACCACAATAGCCGTAAAAAACTTTTCCCGCCCACTGTCACTTATTTTTTTGGAAACCTTATGTTTTTTTTTCCTGATTTCCGATACAATTGTTTAACATTAATTAGCAACTTGAATATGTATTGGAATAGGTGGAAGACGTGTCATGCCAGTGACCTTTCATTTGTTGATGTTGAATTGATTAATGAGGTGTGGATGGGAAATGGCTTTTCATTTTTCCATTTCATATTAAATGCTCGATGTAATTTTTTGCTAGCTTAAGTATTAATTAGTATTAATACATTTTTTTGAATAAAACAAATATAAGATTAATTTTAATAATTGTCTAAAAATTATATGATTTAAAATTCTCGGTATAATTTTTTGACATTCAATGTTATCCAGTTGCCATGTCATGATAATTGCAAGATTTGCGTAAGTATTATTTTAACTACTTGATTTTATATGTAAAACTATAATGTTATTGGTTAAGAATGAATAATATTTTTTTAATAATTCTTAATTTTAATAGTTTTGTAAAGGTTATATGGTACGATTTTTGCTATAATTTTTTTACTCCAACATTGTCGATTGTTATATCAAGATAATTGCTAGATTTATGAAATTGTTATTTTGACCACTTGATTTTATAGGTGAAAATATAATTTTATTGGTCAAATGCAAATATTTGTGGGTTAAGATTCAGCACGCTTTTATAATTATTATGATTCTTATTTTTTAATGAAAAATTTAAAGCTTAAATACGAGAGGAGAATGCATAAACCATTAGAAATATATTGATACATTCCACATAATCAATATTGTATCCATAATATTAAATAAAAAACATGATACACCATTAAATAAACTACTAAATTTGGATTTTCTTTGAAATTGACCATAACTCATAAAAATTATTGAAATTAACAATCATTTTTATGGGTCAAATACAAATATTTGCTCTTAAGATTAAACAAAAGCTTATAATTATTGTGATTGATGTTTCTTAAAGAAATTTAGATAAAATGTTAAATACGTGAGGAAAATGCAAAAATTGTGGTTAAAAGCGAATAAAATTCTTTTAATCATTCTTAATTTTAATAGTTGTGTGAAGATTATATGGTATACCATTTTCGTTATAATTTTTTTGTCACCAACATAGCATGTTGTCATATCATGATAATTGCTAAATTTATGTAATTATTATTTTGACTACTTGATTTTATAATTAAAAATATAGTTTTATTGGTTAAATACAAATATTTGTGGGTTTAAGATTAAGCACACATTTATAATTATTGTGATTTATATTTTTGAATCAAAATTGGAAAAACTTAAATACGAGAGGCATAAATCATGAGAAATAATTGATACCTTCCACAATATATTTATATTTGGAGAATACTTTAGTATTATTTACTAATGTATTAAGTAAAATACTAAGGTATCCGACAAACATAGCATCCTCAATATCTCACTTATTTTTATTTATTGATTAAAATGGTGTAGTATTGAATTTATAATGCTTATACTAAACTTAAAAGAAAAGTGTTGACATATTTTATTACAAATCAAATTTGTATTTTCAATTGGAAAATTGCATTCGTACATGGCATGTACCTGTATGATTACTCTTTTCGATACCAAAATTATTCACTAATTTTACAATATATTTTGTACGATACAATATCCGTGCATCGCACGGGTGATGCACTAGTATTATATATAATAACAAGATAGTTAGCCCAAGTTTTCCCGCCAAAACTGCTGACATCATTTTTTTCGGTCAAAATATGAAATTTATTTGTTTGACTTAAGATCATTAAATATCAATTATATCAGCACCATTACATTGTCACTCATTCCCCACTACACGAGAATCAGTGTATTGATACTAACAAATTGTTTAATCAATTCTATAATACATTGATTCATTAGTTGGATCATTTTTATATGGATTTCAAGAACAAATTATGTAATATTCAAAAAAAAAAAAAAAAAACAATTTCCTTTTGTGAAATAGAATTTTTTTTATCATTATTATATTTTGACATTACTAAAAATATCTAAAAAAATATTATTTGTAACGTTGAGCAACATTAACGCAAGAAATAAAAAATATTTTTGTTTTCCATAAATAAATTTAATACACGTGCAATTCATTTTCATGTATTGATTGATGTTCTGCACGATCTAATCTTAATCTTAATCTTAATATATATCTGAATATATATATATATATATATATATATATATATATATATATATATATATATATATATATATATATATATATATATATATATAATAACAAGATAGTACTTGGCCCAAGTTTTCCCCGCCAAAACTACTATCATTTTTTTTTCCGGTCAAAATATGAAATTTATTTGTTTGACTTAAGATCATTAAATATCAATTATATCAGCACTATTGTATTGGTACTCATTCCCCACTACACGAGAATCAGTGCATTGGTACTAATAAATTGTTTAATCAATTCTATAATACATTGATTCATTAGTTGGATCATTTTTATATGGATTTCAAGAACAAATTATGTAACATTCAAGAATGTAAAAAAAAAAAAAACAATTTCATTTTGTGAAATAGAATTTTGTTTTTTCATTATTATATTTTGACATTACTAAAAATATCTACAAAAATATTATTTGTAACGTTGAGCAATATTAACGCAAGAAATAAAAAATATTGTTATTTTCCATAAATAAATTTAATACACGTGCAATTCCTTTTCATGTATTGATTGATGTTCTGCACGATCTAATTGGAAAGTTTTAATATCCTAAATTTTAAGGATTGATATAATAAAGTCCAATAAAGAAATTATGTCTATTCATTCTTTGGGAAAACATTTTTTTCCATTGATCATTCTTTGAATTATGTTTGGCATTCATTAATTCACATCTCATTTTTTAAAATTTGTTTTTAACTATATTTTATTAATGAGGTATTCTATACATGATATAAAAAAAATCTCTACTTTTTAACCATATATTCTCCTATAATATACATTTTTTTTAATTGTATTGTATGCAATGACCATGAATCGTAATTGTTTAAAAATTATGAACCACAATTATTATTTTTAAAGAAGTTTTTTTTAATTTACATTGAATTTTCTATTGAATACTTTTTTGTTTCTTCATATTCTTTCCCATAATATATGAATTTAATTGTTTTTGTTATATATTTCTCACATTTTCATTAATTATTGAATATATTTAGTTAGTTATTCATTAATTAATAATTATAATATTTTTTGTTCCGTGCAATGCTAAGGGTGTGAATACTAGTTAGTTTAAAAATAAGAAAAGTATTGTTACCAACGGTGGCTAAGAGACTATATTTTCTTTTTAAAATTGATCAAATTAAAACAAATAGTTGACTTTTGGTCAACTATCAATTATTTTTAAAGGAATCCTTCAAAAGGTTCTTTGTCGCGTGTTTATTGAAAAACTGAGCACGTAAAGGTTGAATCTCCACCTTAGACTTCCTAACAACCCGGTCATGAAGATTAGTGGAGGATGTAAATTGTAATTTATGTTCCAAAATTTTCAGGATCTGGATATCATTCACTGAAAAAGTGTCTTACAAATTTGAACCTCGGATTTCTGCCCTGTCAACTTTTGTGGATCATCAACATTTGTCAGTTGGAATGTACTAAAGGATGAAAAATTGGATATGTAGTTACTATAATTTTTAGGTTTCAGATTAAGCTGTATATTTTAACCTCTACTACATATTTATCTATATCTATATTATATTTATATTTATATATATAAAAACAGAAGTGCCGTCAAAATTTTTTCCCGCCCATTTGCACTTTCTATTTTGGGATTTTTTTTTTTTTTTCAATTGAATTTCCGGAATTGGGAAATGAGTTGTTGACAATTAATGAGACATTTAATGTGGGAAAGTGTGTAATGCATTGTAAATATATATTATTTTAGGGAACTATATATATATATTATTTTAGGGAACTATATTCATACAACACATTTTTTTTAAATTTACACCATAGTTTAATTGCAAGATAGATCTTCGGTGTTTGTTTAGTTTTGCTTTTATATCCTTAACTTTTTTTTAATCGCATTGTTATTTATAACATTCAATTAATTAATAAATTTTATTTCTAATCGCAAATTCTATTCAAATATTTTGCTAATTTGCATTGAAATGATGTGCAAATATTTTTTTTAACTTTTGTATTAATTATTTATTTTGATTATTTAAAAATATGAGAGATAAATAAGTGTTTTTCGCCAACAAAACAAATATATTGAACAAAAATCGTCTCAAAAGACAAGATGTGGAAATTAATAAAGAGTTGATGATAAAAAAATTATAAATTTTTTTAATATATGACTCGATGTTAAATCTACCCTCCAAGTATAAAGGGGTCAGGTTATAGCCTAACAATAATCCAGGGTCATTCTTCCTAGGGATTTTATTGGTATCGTAATATTTGCTAAATTCGAAATCTAAACTATGATTTCAATTGTGCTAAGATGAAATTGGAGAGAATATAATTAAATTGCAATGAAAGGGAAATTTGAGTGGAGTTATTCTTTCGCTATCAATTGGGTTTTGCAAATAAATTTAGCATGAATTTCTTGAGATCGATAAAATTTGAAAATATTAGTACGAGAATTAATCAATTTATTTTACGGCATTTAGTCGAGCATGTTGTGTGGATAATCAATACATACCACATCAACGACATCAATCGAAGTAAAATAATTTGAAAAATTAAAACACTCGTTAATTATCATCAATCACAAGAATTCATCTATAGAAAATTAACACTCACCCATTGAGGCTAGAAATAACTCTTCTCAAATATAATCTAGCCGGTCATAATTAAATTAACCGAAATAAAATTCAAATAAATACTAACCATTAATTAAACGAAATTCAAATTCGAAAATGAAAATTCAATAACTAGAAATATCTAAAAAACAAACTAACATCAATAATTTGAATTTATAGAATTTAACAATTGAAACAATAAAATTTCTAAGTAAAAGTGCAATAATAAAAAATATGGAACAAGTCACCCAAACTGAGGACTGGCTGCTACGTGAGATTGGCTGCTGCGAGAGGTTGCTGTGCGTCTGGTCCGTTGGCCGAGAGCAAGGAGAAAACCAGAGCTGTGGCTGGTTCCTGAGATGTTTCAGCAGCCGAAGGTGGTGGACTGTTGATTCTTTTTGTTTTGCAGAGAGAGCTGCTGGTTGTCGGCTGAAGGTTCAAAGAAGGAGAAGAGGCTGCGGGTTTGCTGTGCAGAGGCTGGGAAGACAGAGCTGGGTTGGGAAGAGGATGGCTGAGAGTTCAGAGGTTAGGGAAGAGAGGTTGAGGGCTGAAGGAGAGGATGCTGAGGAGAGTTGAGAGAAAGGTTGCGGCTGGAACTGATGGCTGAGGGAGAGGTTACTTGCGGCTGGCGTGAGAGAAGTTGGGAGAAGAAGACAGAGAACGTAAGTGAGGAGAGAAGAAAAAGGATAGCTGTGCGTGAAGTGCTGAGAGAAGACAGAGGCTCCTTGCGGCTGGAAGTGGTGAGGAAGAGAGACGAGGCTGTGTTGAGGCGTGAGGTTAAGGTGGAAAAAGGCTGCTGCTGTTGAGGTTGAGAGAGAAGGGCGGTTTCTGGCTGAAGATGGAGAAGACCCAGGCAGAGGGCGTAAGTGGTGAAAAAGGGAGAGAGGCGTGAGGTTGAGGGAGGAAGATGGCTGCTGGGTTCTTCAAGAGAAAATGGGAGAATGGTGTGAGGCTGCTGAGTGGATGGAAGAGAAGTGGCTGTCTGCGTGTGAGAGAAGTGAGGGAATATAGAGGTGGCGGCTGTGGGTTAAGGAAGAGAAGAAGTTGGCTGGTGAGTGGAGGATGAATTGGCCGAGAGGAACCTTGCTGCTGGGAGTCATGAGAATTAGTATGAGTTGTTGGTAGGTTTTTTTTTTCAATTGGGCTTTTTTCGGGTCCATTAAGCTAGGAATTTTTGAGATAAAATTGTCCAAAATGTACCTGCAATTAAATAAATGAAATTATTAATAGATAAAATCAATTTAGAGTTTAACAAATAAAATTGAATCTTTAATAAATTTTACTCTAAATTACAAAATTTAAATCCCCAAAATTGTATTTTTCATTTATTTACTTCTTTAAAATAAGTAAAATTGGACAATAATCAATATAACTATTATAATTTGAAGTAGTTTTATTTTTTGTAAAATGTTAATAATTATTTTAATATAATATTACTTTTTATGCATTTTGTATACGGGAGAAATTATGTATAAACATTAAAAATTAACAAGCACTTATCAAAATTCATATTGTTAAATTGCAACTTTTGTAGATCATTTTTGTTTTCCAGTCTAAAATACTTTCCAAAAATTGGAATGCATTAATATTCATCATTAATTGCTTTATAAAAAATAAATTTTATAAAGAAATTAATACATTTAAACTACACATTAACTTTGAAAAACAAAAATAACTTTACTTTTTCGTGCATTATTTGTGCATTAATTAGATTAATATTTTATTAAACTTTAATATTTGTTCTTTTTTGTTTAGTTAAAAATATTAGTGACAAATAAGTTTGTTTACACTTCTTAATAGATCTTTTTTCCAGAAAGCAGTAATTTTTTTTTTTTTTTAGAAAACGGTGACTATTCATTTTTTTTTAACTATTTGAATTAAACTTGCTTGCATCAACGTAAGAGGTACTCATGATAATTAATAATTTATTGAAACTAAAACTAATTATTATGTCATCACATTGATATACATTTGAATGGTATTATGGAAATCATTTTACGTAGTGAAATTAATTACTATGTTATGGATGACGTGTTGACTGCATTTGGTCCCTGTTTGAGACCCATTATGTAACACCCCAAGTTTCAAAACCTAAAACCTAGGCATGTTAACTTCCATTCACATTAATTGCGGAATTAAATCGTTTACACGACAAAAATGTTCTTTATCTATTACAAAATTTTAGCGAAATTTCGACAGAGTCTCCTCTATAAATTGGACATAGCCAACCTGTAGAGGAGCATCAAAACCATTTATAAATACACATCACAACTCACTCCATCCCAAACATCATCCAAACCATTATAATAAGTCCCAAACTCCTCAACAATACAATTCCAAGTAAATAAACTTTAGCAAATGAAATAAGAGGTAATTTAACCTCAATAATACATGAATTAAAGGATTAATAATTAGAAATTGAAATAAATTCTAATTTAACTTTATTTTAAAAGAGTTGATGCGGGTATAGCCTGAGTCAGCTGCTGAATGCTCTCCTCGGATCACCTAACTTTCATCACCTGAAATGTTGGGGAGGGATTGGGGTGAGCTAAAGCTCAGTAAGTAAACTGTATGCATGAATGCATGCTTATGACGTGAATGCTTTTCAAAAATTCCATGTATGTATCCCCATTTACTTTACTTTCCAGAACTTTCAAACATTTCAAAACTTTCACTTTACATTTCAAAACTTTCACTTCATTTCCATCGTGAGCTCACTTGATATAACTTCTAGTCAATCAGAATACAGTGGGCAATTACTTATTTGGAACCAGATTAACATGCGCATTTCCACCGCAAATCGGTTTAACATTCACTTTCCCACCGCGAAGCGGTGTAACATTCACTTTCCCACCGCAAAGCGGTTCATTACATTCGGGTACGCCGGTCCCCCGCGTCCCATTTCCCACTCGCATCTTTCATGAACTAGAAGCACACCCATTCATTCTTTAAAAACTTGGGATACATAACTTTTGAACAAACTTGCACATTGACACATTTCTTTCATTTAAAACATTTGACTTCCAAATTTCGATGTCAATGCATGCTTGATGATGCAATGACATGATAATGTGCATGCTTAAACATTCTTCTCAATAACATATGCTTTCATAATGTAAATGCAATTCATCAAAGCAAGTAAATTGCACGACAGTCATTTACACATAACTTTCACATTTACATTCAACTTCTATGAAAATAGGGGGAAGTTTACTTACATGACATCCTTAGTATTTACCGTTATCTGGATTTGCAAGTGGAGGATCATCGGCTGCCCGTGACGTCAATGTACCAAAATCCTAGTTGTGCCCATTCATATAAAGAAATATACTTTTAGTTCAAATTCACATTTTAGCTCTAAGCAAGGTTAAAACTTCTATTTCATTCACAATTTAATCCCAAACGTGACCTTACGCTAGGTCCAACACATAATACCATGTTCGAAATAAGATGTCAATTTCAATCCACGTTAGAAACTCTCATTTTTTAAATTCAAACTCAAACTCAAATTTACATAATTCAACCTAACGTTATAAAATCAATCCCTTAAAAATCTCAACAAATTCACAAATCTTAAAATCAACATATATCCAAACGTTACCCAAACAGTTAACTAAGCTACAATTTTCATAAATCTCCAAAATCAGAAATTTTAATATACATACTTAAAAAATCAGAAATTTATTCACGTTTTTATCACTTTCCCACCCATCATTACTACTAAAAGAAAATCGATTAAACAAATCAATTTAATAATTTTCAAAATCTATCATTAACGTATACATAGACACTAAATACCTAAATTTAAAAACTGAATTTAATCAATTAAATTTCGAAATTTAAACCAAGTCTAAATCTAAATTTAGACACATGTATATCTATGCATTATCCAAAATTCCAATTAATAAATTCAAAATTAGACTATAATACGAGTCTGAAAATACACAATATATATATATACACACTAATTTATATATTGCCCAAAATCTGAGTTTAACAGTTTAAACTTCGAAATTTCAGTAAAACTAAATCTGAAATCTTCATATGTAAATGCATATAAATACTGATGTATACATACATATATACACAAGAATCAATAAATATATGTGTGTATCAATATGTATGTGTGTACGTGGAAGTGTGAACCCGTGTGTGTGTGTCGCGATTTCGGGTGTGCAAACCGCGTGCAACTGTGTTTTCGGGTGTGCGTGATAGGGAGGAGGAGTCACCGTGGTTGTGGGCGAGGTGTGTCGTCGCCGGTTGTAGCTCGTTGGCGACGGTGGGGGAAAGAGGCAGAGTGAGAACGGGCGGCCGAGAGTGAGAGGAAAGGAGAGAGTCGCGAAGAGAGAGAGAGAGACCGCGTAGAGAGAGAGTTCGTGAGTGAGGATAATAAGGTAGGGTTAGATATAAACTTTTGGTGATTTGCAAATTGGTCCCTCAATTCTCTCTAAGGACATAATTAAGTACACCTCTATCATAAATTTACAAAATACCCTAAAATTTACCACTTATAATAATTTGACAAAAATAGGAATTGACAAGCTTAAGAAATAAAACAATTATTCACATAAATTGCAAGTAAACAAGTTTAAAATTTCCTAATTGGCACATTGAACGAAACGGCGTCCAAGTCCTTCCACTGCAAAACAATTCAAATCATAGACATTAAATATCAAAATTTTATAATTTATAATCACAGTAACATAAATATTGAGCGAAATTTAAAATTGCACGTAGAATTGGAAAGCGGTCTTACAATTCCTTACCCCCTAAAAGAAATTTCGTCCTCGAAATTAAAATTTACCAAAATGAATACTTGGCATGCATTTCATCATTGCGTTCTCAAGTAATCTCTTCCACTACATGATTCCTCCAAAAGGACTTTAACTAATGTTACCTTCTTTCCCTTAAGTTCCTTATTAGCCCTTTTCTAAGGTTCTCGTATGACTATTCTTATATCAATTTTCTCACGAAGATCTAATTACTCATAGCTGAGATTGTAGATGAGTCTGGGTAATACTTCCTCAGCAATAAGACGTAAAACACCGTTTGTATCCCCGATGGTTTTGGTAGTAATGCAATCAAATAAATTAGGTCACTCATCATTTCTAGCATCTCAAAGGGCTCAACCTTCTTTTCTTCCCGAACCTCATGACTCTTTTCATAAGAGCTACCTTCAAAAAGATCATATCTCCTTCAACGAATTCCAAGGTTTCCTTCTTTTGTCCACATAGCTTTTCTGTCTACTCTGTGCAATTTTCATTTGTGGACGAATCTTTACAACAACTTCAATTGTCTGATGTACTATTTCTGGACCCAATAATCTTCTTTCTCCTACTTCATCCCAATGAACTGGCAATCTACATTTCCTATCGTATAGTACTCAATACGGATCGAAGTTTGATAGTTATTGTTGTAGAAGACCATCAACCGACATTATCCCACTTATGAATCCATTCACTAACTTTCCATTTCCAGCCTTTCATAGGATCTATTCTAACGTTTAAACCTTAATATATATATATATATATTGATTGATCACATTCTTAAAACTAAAATCAAGATTGACCAAAATAAAACTTTGTAATCCAGAATTAGTGAAATTTGACGTCCATACTGAAATATACAGTAAAAATACTAAAACTTTGACATAATCTTTCTGGAAAGATTTACAAACGAAATCATTTCTGAACATGCTGACATTTCTTTTAAAATTGGAGGATCAACTTAAATCCTGTAACCCATACATATATATTGTAATCAAATATTCAGCATCATACACTCATCTTAAAACTAAAGCCCAAGGTACTAATTTAAGAATCCATGCTTTCAAAATTATCATAAGAACAATATTCTAACCAAATATTTCATAAATAAATCATTGACCTATCCCAATGAATAAAACTTTTGTGATTCATGTAGAATTTCTCATCAAGTTTACTTAACCCAAAGATACAATCCCATTATAAGTAAAAGTCACACAGCTGAACTCAAATAATCATATCAATCTCTCTAAGATTACAACATAACAACCATCATATCCTTCACACGAACCTTTTACGTCAATATACTCACAAAAATTCTATATCAATCTCTCAAACTCAATAAATCTTGGACTCTGCCATTGCCACTCTTTCTGCACGCTACTCCATAATAAATAATCATTGTGAAGTCTTATTCTCATTTTCCACAAATCCTATCCACAAGGACAATTGCCTAAAATTTTATTTCTTACTTTTGAATCAAGATACCATCAATAATAATCTCCACAATTTCATGATATGTACTATCATAAACTTTCCTCCGATCAGATGCATTACTTCTGCAATACTTGTACAAATCTAGGACCTGATAAGGTTTCTTTCATCAATTTCATCCAACAATCTCTCATATGCTATTTTAGTATCATCAATGAAAACTTAACGTACCTCAGTGAATCATTCAAATTACGATGAAACATGATTTATTTTCCATGACTGAGATTCATCTTTCTTCGAATTCCACTTAAAACCAAATATAGCATAACTTATTTATGGAAAGTCAACTTATTTCATAATCTCAATACATCGTCACCTTCAGTTCTCACCGTAAGAGCAATCGCATTATTCCTTATAATTATCTCTTGTACCTTTTATATTCAAATGACCTTATGACAATCATCATTATCTCACATAATCCCAAACCTTCAATCGCATGTCCCCAGTTTCTCACTTTGAATAAATGGTTACTCCTTTAAGGCATCTCCCCATAAAATATTTTCAATATCTCCCATTCATGATAACTGACTAATCCCAATAATCATATTACATGTAAATTCAACAGACGGTAAATGGTTTTCCTAACCATCACAAAGGTCTAAGATGCAAGCTCTCAACATAGCCTCTAAACTCTGTATAAAGAATATTTGCTGATCACTTAAGTCATTATTCAATAACCCAATTGACATCACGTCTCTTCACTAATCTCTGTAAGCCCATGGAAAATTCTCTCCAAATTTCAATAAATCTTTACTATTTCTTTAAAAACATATCAAACCATAATAATTTGTCATCTCTAAAACTTCTTTACCACCACATATCACCAAAATAATTAAAACGATAGAAATTACCTGAATATTCTCTCTATGTAGTATATCCAATAACATATTATTCACAAATCAACATAATATCATCAGCTTATCTTTAATATATCTTCCCGATCAAATTCCAAAATAAATCAACAGTATTATCTCATATCCTCATAATTTATAATATTCTCCAATACAAGTGATCATTCCTTACTAGTGATCAATCTGTTCCCAAGAATAATTAAGATTCTTCCCAATAACGCCATAATACTTGTCGTCACTCATCTTTTCAAAATATAACTTATCGTTTCCCAATGTATGGATCAAATCATCACATAACTTCATGTATACCTTGATATCCTAGAAAACCAATCCATAATTCATCAACATAACAATTTCAAATCATAATTTCCAATATCAATATCTCACTTCCTTCAATACATTAGTTGGCTAAAAAGAATACTCGTACTTATAAATATATGCCACAAATCATATTCCCAAAATTTAATCACAAGACCAAATTACATAATAAATTTCTCTCAAAATAGAGGAATAATTCACTTACTCAACACAATATCCATTACTTAATTCCCAATAACTAAGAATCCAAATCTTTAAACCTCTAATTTCATAGTTCTTCTCATAAAAGTCTCAATAAAATCATATTTCTTCTTCATGTATAGCTCCTGAGCACCCCATGGCAAAAAAGCTAGGTCGAACAAAACCTTTGTCCATGAGATTCTATAGTTGCACTTTGAGCTCTTTTAAGTTACGAAGGAGCCATCCGATATTATACCTTGGATACTAGAGTTGCGCACTTAATCGATGACGAATTCAATTTCTCTTTTAGGTGATAAATCACAAAGATCTTTTGAGAAATCTTTAGTCATTCTCGAGTAACTGAAATTTGTTCGAGAGAAGTATTCACCTTAAACACTTCAATTATTGCAACCAAGTAGGCTTAATAACTCTTATTCATCAATTGACTAGCCTTCATCACTGATAATATCGAAATAGAAAGTTTCACCTTTACTTCAACAAAGTGAAAAGGGTTTCATTTGGAGGTTTAAATACCACCTTAACGTATCCAGTGATTGAAACCTTATACCGTAATAATCATTCCATTCCTAGTATAACATCAAGTTTGTAGGTATTCAGTGTTATGAAATCCATCATCTACTCCTTCCCATTCACCATGATTGGGACATTTCCCAACACATAACTTTAGTTCAACAATTCTTCAAATGGCGTTGAAAATATAAACTTGGTCTCCAGCTACTGAGATGGGTAAATCAATTTTCCTATAACTGTTGGACTATCAAATGAGTGGGTAGTCCCGAGATCAAATACGATCAATGCTTAATACTAAGTTCGATGACTTCTCAACTTCCGACTTGGATATAATATACATTCTTGCCGATGTAGTCCCCATGACTCAAGTACTATTCCCATTCATTTCTCGTTTGGACATTGTATACTCTCGATCCGATATCCCATTCATCTCCATTTCTTATTTCACAAAAAGATCTAATAAACGGCACCCAAACTTTTAATAACCATTACTTTCTCACTTCCTCATTTACATAACGAAGATATACTCATTATATTCACTGACAACATTCTTAACCTTTCACTTTCCGACATTACACATTAGCATGCAAGAATTTACAATAATTGGAACATCAATTAACATTTCATAATTTAAACAAAATTAACTTACCAGATGATCGAAGGAGAAGCACTTGAGGCATGACTCAGTACCCGAACCATTTTCAAATAAATTTTAAAAGTCTACAGAATCGCTTTTAAAACTCTTAGCTCTGATACCAAAAATGTAACACCCCAAGTTTCAAAACCTAAAACCTAGGCATGTTAACTTCCATTCACATTAATTGCGGAATTAAATCGTTTACACGACAAAAATGTTCTTTATCTATTACAAAATTTTAGCGAAATTTCGGCAGAGTCTCCTCTATAAATTGGACATAGCCAACCTGTAGAGGAGCATCAAAACCATTTATAAATACACATCACAACTCACTCCATCCCAAACATCATCCAAACCATTATAATAAGTCCCAAACTCCTCAACAATACAATTCCAAGTAAATAAACTTTAGCAAATGAAATAAGAGGTAATTTAACCTCAATAATACATGAATTAAAGGATTAATAATTAGAAATTGAAATAAATTCTAATTTAACTTTATTTTAAAAGAGTTGATGCGGGTATAGCCTGAGTCAGCTGCCGAATGCTCTCCTCGGATCACCTAACTTTCATCACCTGAAATGTTGGGGAGGGATTGGGGTGAGCTAAAGCTCAGTAAGTAAACTGTATGCATGAATGCATGCTTATGACGTGAATGCTTTTCAAAAATTCCATGTATGTATCCCCATTTACTTTACTTTCCAGAACTTTCAAACATTTCAAAACTTTCACTTTACATTTCAAAACTTTCACTTCATTTCCATCGTGAGCTCACTTGATGTAACTTCTAGTCAATCAGAATACAGTGGGCAATTACTTATTTGGAACCAGATTAACATGCGCATTTCCACCGCAAAGCGGTTTAACATTCACTTTCCCACCGCGAAGCGGTGTAACATTCACTTTCCCACCGCAAAGCGGTGTAACATTCACTTTCCCACCGCAAAGCGGTTCATTACATTCGGGTACGCCGGTCCCCCGCGTCCCATTTCCCACTCGCATCTTTCATGAACTAGAAGCACACCCATTCATTCTTTAAAAACTTGGGATACATAACTTTTGAACAAACTTGCACATTGACATATTTCTTTCATTTAAAACATTTGACTTCCAAATTTCGATGTCAATGCATGCTTGATGATGCAATGACATGATAATGTGCATGCTTAAACATTCTTCTCAATAACATATGCTTTCATAATGTAAATGCAATTCATCAAAGCAAGTAAATTGCACGACAGTCATTTACACATAACTTTCACATTTACATTCAACTTCTATGAAAATAGGGGGAAGTTTACTTACATGACATCCTTAGTATTTACCGTTATCTGGATTTGCAAGTGGAGGATCATCGGCTGCCCGTGACGTCAATGTACCAAAATCCTAGTTGTGCCCATTCATATAAAGAAATATACTTTTAGTTCAAATTCACATTTTAGCTCTAAGCAAGGTTAAAACTTCTATTTCATTCACAATTTAATCCCAAACGTGACCTTACGCTAGGTCCAACACATAATACCATGTTCGAAATAAGATGTCAATTTCAATCCACGTTAGAAACTCTCATTTTTTAAATTCAAACTCAAACTCAAATTTACATAATTCAACCTAACGTTATAAAATCAATCCCTTAAAAATCTCAACAAATTCACAAATCTTAAAATCAACATATATCCAAACGTTACCCAAACAGTTAACTAAGCTACAATTTTCATAAATCTCCAAAATCAGAAATTTTAATATACATACTTAAAAAATCAGAAATTTATTCACGTTTTTATCACTTTCCCACCCATCATTACTACTAAAAGAAAATCGATCAAACAAATCAATTTAATAATTTTCAAAATCTATCATTAACGTATACATAGACACTAAATACCTAAATTTAAAAACTGAATTTAATCAATTAAATTTCGAAATTTAAACCAAGTCTAAATCTAAATTTAGACACATGTATATCTATGCATTATCCAAAATTCCAATTAATAAATTCAAAATTAGACTATAATACGAATCTGAAAATACACAATATATATATATACACACTAATTTATATATTGCCCAAAATCTGAGTTTAACAGTTTAAACTTCGAAATTTCAGTAAAACTAAATCTGAAATCTTCATATGTAAATGCATATAAATACTGATGTATACATACATATATACACAAGAATCAATAAATATATGTGTGTATCGATATGTATGTGTGTACGTGGAAGTGTGAACCCGTGTGTGTGTGTCGCGATTTCGGGTGTGCAAACCGCGTGCAACTGTGTGTTCGGGTGTGCGTGATAGGGAGGAGGAGTCACCGTGGTTGTGGGCGAGGTGTGTGGTCGCCGGTTGTAGCTCGTTGGCGACGGTGGGGGAAAGAGGCAGAGTGAGAACGGGCGGCCGAGAGTGAGAGGAAAGGAGAGAGTCGCGAAGAGAGAGAGAGACCGCGTAGAGAGAGAGTTCGTGAGTGAGGATAATAAGGTAGGGTTAGATATAAACTTTTGGTGATTTGCAAATTGGTCCCTCAATTCTCTCTAAGGACATAATTAAGTACACCTCTATCATAAATTTACAAAATACCCTAAAATTTACCACTTATAATAATTTGACAAAAATAGGAATTGACAAGCTTAAGAAATAAAACAATTATTCACATAAATTGCAAGTAAACAAGTTTAAAATTTCCTAATTGGCACATTGAACGAAACGGCGTCCAAGTCCTTCCACTGCAAAACAATTCAAATCATAGACATTAAATATCAAAATTTTATAATTTATAATCACAGTAACATAAATATTGAGCGAAATTTAAAATTGCACGTAGAATTGGAAAGCGGTCTTACACATTATTTGGAATAATGTGATTTTGAATAGTAAATTTTTTTGGAGAATGTGTAGTTAAAAATTGGAGAATATTTTTGGACTTATGTGTAGATTATTTTATTGGTGTAATGTGTGGTTGAAAATGAGTTTTTAAAAAATGAGATTTAAAAATAATAGGTACCAAACAGGGGCTTGATGATGCGTTTAGTGCAATGGGAAATTAAATTGAAATTATTAAGGACGTTCATTTTAATACTTAAAAACGCAACTCAAAACAATGTGCAAATATCTGTTATTTTCGATAAAAAATAATATCAATTTTTTATCGAACAACAACTTCATTTTTTTTTTGTGAAAAAATGTGCAAAACTTAATAATCATTTACTACTTAAATATATAAATTGATTTTTATTACTCAAAGAAGCTATTATAATTTGAAGTAGTTTTATTGTTTGTAAAATTTTATTAATTATTTTAATATATTATTTTTTATGCATTTTGTGTACGGGAGAAATCTTATCTTAATCATAATATATTATTATTATTATTTTATTATCTATAGTATATATTAAACCACAACAGCCGTAAATAAAATTTCCCGCCCACTGTCACTTATTTTTTTGGAAACCTTATGTTTTTTTTTCCTGATTTTCGATACAATTGTTTAACATTAATTAGCAACTTGAATATGTATTGGAATAGGTGGAAGATGTGTCATGCCAGTGACCTTTCATTTGTTGATGTTGAATTGATTAATGAGGTGTGGATGGGAAATGACTTTTCATTTTTCCATTTCATATTAAATGCTCGATGCAATTTTTTGCTGGCTTAAGTATTAATTAGTATTAATACATTTTTTTGAATAAAACAAATATAAGATTAATTTTAATAATTGTCTAAAAATTATATGATCTAAAATTCTCGGTATAATTTTTTGACCTTCAATGTTATCCAGTTGTCATGTCATGATAATTGCAAGATTTGCGTAAGTATTATTTTAACTACTTGATTTTATATGTAAAACTATAATGTTATTGGTTAAGAATGAATAATATTTTTTTAATAGTTCTTAATTTTAATAGTTGTGTAAAGGTTATATGGTACGATTTTTGCTATAATTTTTTTACTCCAACATTGTCGATTGTTATATCATGATAATTGCTAGATTTATGAAATTGTTATTTTGACCACTTGATTTTATAGGTGAAAATATAATTTTATTGGTCAAATGAAAATATTTGTGGGTTAAGATTCAGCACGCTTTTATAATTATTATGATTCTTATTTTTGAATGAAAAACTTAAAGCTTAAATACGAGAGGAGAATGCATAAACCATTAGAAATATATTGATACATTCCACATAATCAATATTGTATCCATAATATTAAATAAAAAAACATGATACACCATTAAATAAACTACTAAATTTGGATTTTCTTTGAAGTTGACCATAACTCATAAAAATTATTGAAATTAACAATCACTTTTATTGGTCAAATACAAATATTTGCTCTTAAGATTAAACAAAAGCTTATAATTATTGTGATTGATGTTTCTGAAAGAAATTTAGATAAAATGTTAAATACGTGAGGAAAATGCAAAAATTGTGGTTAAAAGCGAATAATATTCTTTTAATCATTCTTAAGTTTAATAGTTGTGTGAAGATTATATGGTATACCATTTTCGTTATAATTTTTTTTGTCACCAACATAGCATGTTGTCATATCATGATAATTGCTAAATTTATGTAATTATTATTTTGACTACTTGATTTTATAATTAAAATTATAGCTTTATTGGTTAAATAAAAATATTTGTGGGTTTAAGATTAAGCACACATTTATAATTATTGTGATTTATATTTTTGAATCAAAATTGGAAAAACTTAAATACGAGAGGCATAAATCATGAGAAATAATTGATACCTTCCACAATATATTTATATTTGGCGAATACTTTAGTATTATTTACTAATGTATTAAGTAAAATACTAAAGTATCCGACAAACATAGCATCTTCAATATCTCACTTATTTTTATTTATGGATTAAAATGGTGTAGTATTGAATTTATAATGCTTATACTAAACTTAAAAGAAAAGTGTTGACATATTTTATTACAAATCAAATTTGTATTTTCAATCGGAAAATTGCATTCGTATAGGGCCTGTACTTGTAGGATTACTCTTTTCAATATACCAAAATTATTCACTAATTTTACAATATATTTTGTATGATACAATATCCGTGCATCGCACGGGTGATGCACTAGTTTCTACATAATATTATAAATTTTGGCGGTGTATGCGAGTGTGTATAGGGAAAAATAGAGATTTTAGGAAATTTTTCTTACCGTCAAGGGATTTATAATGTCACAAAATTTACTATACCAGGTTTTAATTACAATAAAATTCCTCAATTTTACTCATTTTGGCAATATAATTAATTAGAATACCTATTAATCTCTCATGACGATTTTAATCCAAATATTTTGTTAACGTACATTTCAACGAGGACATATACTTTTAAAAAACTTTGTACGTTAATTTATTTTTCTTATTTCAAATGATAGAGACAAATAAGTTCCTTAAAATGTCTTTAATGGGCTCAAAGGCAAATATGCAAATTTAAAGAAAGTTGGTGATAAGAATGTGATTGAAAAGTAGGTAATTCAAGTGGGGGAAAAATTGTAAAAGTTAGGGATACTCGTTTTAATTAAAACACGGTGTAGTTAACAGTAACTATAGTGCGAATATAATTGTCATGCTAACAAATTGGGATGATATTTGCAAGTTTTTATTTATTTATAATATAGTCGATCAACTATTTTATATATCTTTAGTTGAAAAAACAGTCACTATTGGAATGGATCCATATAATCAAATCTATGATCTATCTATAGCAATCGAGCAAATTAACCACAATTATATTTTGTAGATTCTATTTCATTAAGAATATACAAAATTGAAACGAACACCAACCACTTCACGTGATTGAACTTTTAAAAATATTTCTTCCATGATTATGTTGAAATAAAAAATTTACTACCTATTTTGCTACAAATTAAAATTCAGATTTTAATCTAAGTTAAAGTTAACAATCAATCTCAACCTCATATTTATTGAACCCACAATTTTTTAACCATGGATTTCAAAAAATTTTCATCAAAATGTACTAAAATTTCCATTTTAATCTCAACTAAATAGGGGCTTAGTTTTACATTTATAGCATGATTCAATTTATTTATATGTTACCACGTTTTTAATGAAAATGTCATTCCATTTATGCTGTCGGCTCAAATATTCCCGTGAAGTTTCATTAATAAGAGTCACAAATTCCCAACATAAATTATTTTTGATATATATTTTTGTATATTGAGATCAAAAGTAGATGTTATACGAGGATGTCGTAACGGAACTTCCTACAATTAATTTTATTCAAAATTTCTTATTTTGGTAGATTTTTTCACTTGATGAGTTTCAAGGAATTTAGCCCTTGTTTGAGCCCCATTATTTCAATTTAAAATTTGGGTTTTGAAAATTTAATGGTTAAAAAGTGATTTGAAAAGTAAAAAATTGTGGGTTTTACTTTTTTGGATGGTTGAGATTGATTACTGTAGAAAAAATCTGTAAAAAAATGAGAAATAATGGGGCTCAAACAAGGGCTTAAATGAAAGTTGAGATGACTTTTTGATTCTTAAAATGAAAAATAAAAAATAAAAAATTACTAAACACTAACTTATATATTGTGCAAGTTTATTACGCTTACAAAGATATATAGAACAATATATTTTTAAGATTTGAGCTTCTCGATCTGTCGATCATATCGTAAAAGTAATTTTTATTTTAAAAAGAACTTCTCTCGATTGGACTCGTGTTATTTATAAGGGTATATTTGTATGTTTTAGGGTATAACTCGAAATTTTTTTATTAAAGAGATAATGTTATGTCAAAGGCAAATAGATAATTAAACCTTGGAAAATTAATAGGCTATGATTTTTATGCAACTTGAATTAAGGCTTTAATTATAAGAAAAAAGCTAACTTCAAAATTAAGAATGAACCTGCAGCCTTGCCATGTGGTTGTGAGATTCAGAATTTTGAGTGAAATTTAAGCCACTACAAAATGATGATTTTTCAAATCGAAAGCATTAAACTAAAAGTTTGTTTTCAGTGATTAATCACCAAGCCTATAATTTGAAAACGAAGTAAGGGTAAATTTGATTGCAATAGTGAAATTTGTTGAAGTTGAATTACCTTAGTCAATTCAGTTTTTTTTTTTTTTTTAAATATTTTCCTTTACAAATTATATTCCAATTAACCAAACAAAATAATAATAAAAATGTTATACAATATTAATATTAGTTAGGTATGAATGACCAATTACAATTATACCCTTGTAAACTTTACATATTACGATTGTGTCATTGTCTACCCTTATAAATAGGGGCCTAAGTTTTCATTCTAAGGACACACCTAATGAGAAGTATTATTCACTCTCTCTATCTCTATCTTTCTATTCTCTTTATTTTACTCTAGTTTTACAACACGTTATCAGCACGAGTCTCTAACCAATTGAGTCTTGAATTTGAGTAATCTGAAGAAATTATGCTCTGCAGTTGCCTCTAGTAGGATCCTCTGCATCAGAAACCTGATTATTACTAATCAAACACACGCTTAAACCAAATTCCTGTGAAGAGATCATCCTTAGGCATCCACTCAACTGTAAGTCTTCAAATTTATATCTTTGTAAGAATCAAATTCATTGATATTTCTCGATCTAGATTTCATAATCATTTTAAACATTTATGATTTTTATTAAGTATACAATAATTCGGAAATTACTTATTTTTGAGTTGTCCATATTCATCCTTTTGAAATTATTGTTTATTGAAATTGTTGCTTAATTATTTAGTAGTTTTATGTGCTTTAGAATCTCTTAAATTATTGTTTCTATGCATGATAATATGATGTGTTAGTCAAAAAGTTAAAGTTAAAGCTAAAAGTTAAAGATAAAGAAAAAGAGATATAAATATAATATGTGATAATACAATATTAAATATTTATTTTTCTTCTAGTTTATATTTTTGTTTTAGTTTAACGATCTTTTTAATTACCAGTATAATATCATATTATGGAAACAATTAAATAACTATATTTGAATTAACTAAATATGGATTATTGTTGTACTCTTGCAAAACATTGAATTATTATGGATTTTAGACTTATGGACTTTGGACTATTATAACCTATGCTCTATTATGGATCTTGGACTCATGGACTTTGGACTATTATAACCTATGCTCTATTATGGATCTTGAGCTTATTGACTTTTGACTATTATAATCTATGCTATATTATGGACCTTGGAATTATGCACCGTGGATTGTTACGAACTTTGAATTTATGGGTTTATCATTCTAAATTAAAGATAATTTATTAAAGTTATTTATCTTGATTTTATATGCACATTATATTCAGATTATTTCTTTATTACATTTGTTAGTCATTCATTAGATAGTTATATTTGTTTACTTGATTTTATTTTGTAGTCTTAAATACATGGCCAATCTCATAAAATTAGAATTTGTGGCTCTTGATATATCTGGAAAAAACTATCTTTCATGGATCATTGATGCTGATATACATCTTGAAGCTAATGGCCTTGGGGATACTACAAAAGAAGAAAATACCGCATCCAATCAAGAAAAGGCCAAGCCAATGATCGTCCTTCGTCATCATCTTGATGAGGGATTAAAAGCGGAATATCTTACAATCAAGGATCCTCTTGAATTGTGGAATAATTTGAAGGAAATATATGACCATCAGAAGACAGTCATACTGCCAAGAGATCGTTATACTTGGATGCATTTGAGGCTGCAAGATTTTAAATCTGTATCTGAGTATAATTCCGCATTTTTTAAAATAACTTCCACATTAAAATTATGCGGAGAAAAAGTTACTGAAGAAGATATGTTAGAGAAAACTTTCTCTACTTTTCATGCCTCGAATGTTATCTTACAGCAACAATACAGGGAACGAAGCTTTAAAAAATATTCAGAATTGATATCATGTCTTCAAGTGGCTGAGCAAAATAATGAGCTCTTAATGAAAAATCACGAATCACGACCGGTCGGATCAGCTGCACTACCGAATAACATTTCATATAATAAACAAAGACAAGACCATGGTCACAGTTACAATCATGGTCGTAGTCGTGGTCGTGGTCGTAGCAATGGTTAAGATCGAGGACGAGGACAAAGCTACACTTGGCAACGTGGAGGACAAAATCATGCTCGTCCTCACAATGGTCATAATAAACAATCCTTCAATTTTGGAGGAACAAATTATGGAGAAAGCGGGGAAAGTTCCCAAAAAAGAAAGATGTCAACAAGATTGACAGACAGTTCATGCCATAGATGTGGTATAAAAGACCATTGGGCACGTGCTTGTCGGACAGCAAAACATCTTGTTGAATTATACAGAGCCTCTCAAAATGAGAAAGGAAAAAATGTTGAAACAAACTTTGTTTTTCAAGGAAATAATCTGTACCATTTCTCATCAGAAGTAACACATCTCGATGTTGATGATTTCATTGAACAACCTGATGAGAACATTGCTAAACACGATAATGATCGAAGTTGAGAAGTTATTACATGTAATTGAATGTATTCATGTATTTCAGTGTGTTATCGGTACTTTTATCTATATGATAATTTTTGCACGTTGTTTTTAATGAAAATATGTATGATAATATAATAATTTTCTTCTCAATATAATTATTTTGTGCGTAACCGTATTTCTCTTTGTTAATGAAGAAATGGACGCTTCTGATTTATTGAATGGCTCCAAGATCATTGATGGAGATATTTGCTTAGCAGACAGTGTATCAACAAATACAATACTCAGAAATGAGAAATATTTCTTGAATTTGACAATGATGACAACTAATGTGAGTACGGTAATAGGATTTGCACCTATTATTAAAGGATGGGGAAAATCAAATATTGTACTAAGTGGAGGAACAAAAATGGCCATCCAAAATGCCTTATTTCCCCTAAGTCATCTAGGAATCTGCTAAGTTATAAAGATATATGAAGTAACGGGTACCATACTGAGACTGCCGAAGAAAGTAATAAAGAATATCTTTATATTACTTCTATTGTCTCTGGTAAGAAATATATACTTGAAAGGTTACCCGCTTTACCTTCTGGCTTGTACTATACAAAAATTAGTACAATTAAATCAAATTTTATATTATGCCAAAGGTTCAACGAGCCAAAGAATTTTATAATTTGGCATGACCGGCTGGGACATCCCGGGTCAACTATGATGCGAAGAATTATTGAGAATTCAAAAGGACATTCATTGAGTAATCAAAAAAATTCTTCATTGTAATGAACTCTCATATGCTGCTTGTTCTCAAGGAAAATTGGTCATCAGACCATCATTAACTAAAGTTGGGTATGAATCTCCAATATTTTTGGAATGTATACAGGGTAATATTTATGGGCCCATTCACCCTCCATGTGGACCATTTCGATATCTTATGGTTTTAATAGACGCATCTACTAGATGGTCACATGTGAGTTTATTATCCACTCGCAACCTGGCACTTGCGAGATTACTTGCTCAGATTATTCGTCTACGAGCACAATTTTCGGATTATCCAATTAAGACTATTCGTCTTGATAATGCTAGTGAGTTTACATCTCAAGCATTTAATGATTATTGCATATCAATTGGGATACAGATTGAACATCCGATTGCTCATGTTCATACTCAAAATGGTCTAGCAGAACCATTTATTAAATGCCTCCAATTAATAGCTAGGCCATTACTTATGAGAACAAAACTTCCCGTATCTGCTTGGGGACATGCTATACTACATGCCACAACGCTCATACGCATCAAACCAACATCTTATCATAAATTCTCCCCATTACAAATGGCTTATGGTCAGGAGCCTAATATATCCCATCTAAGAATTTTTGGTTGTGCGGTTTACGTACCAATAGCCCCACCAAAACGAACAAAGATGGGTCCTCAAAGGAGACTGGGAATATATATATATTGGGTTTGAATCTCCTTCTATAATAAAGTATCTTGAACCCAATACGAGTGATGTTTTTACTGCACACTTTGCAGACTGTCATTTTGATGAAACAATGTTCCCAGCATTAGGGGGAGACATTAAACAGTTGGAAAAAGAAATAACATGGAATGCATCATATTTATCGAAACTAGATTCTCGCGCAAAGCAATGTGAACAAGAAGTTCAAAAGATAATCCACTTGCAAAAGATAGCCAATCAATTACCAGATGCATTCACTGACCTAAAGAGAGTGACTAAATCACACATTCCAGCTAAGAATGCTCCAGTCCGAATTGATGTCCCAGAAGGACAAAATAAAGCTAATGAGTCTAAGATACGCATGAAGCGTGGTAGACCAGTCGGTTCTAAGGATAAAAATCCCCGAAATCTTGACCATTCGAGTGCCACTAAAAGTGACTCATATCATATTATCGAGACTTAAATAGTAATGTAAAATTATTCAAAAGAATAATTAGAATCCCATAATTTTATTTGTGAATATAAATAGAACATAATTTTCTTACATAAAGTTCAACATAATTATCTCATCAATCTTAACCACTTTTGCCACTTCCATGTTGACCGCCTCGAACCTTCAATTATCTGAAAATGGTAAATATCGTAGAGTGAGATTTATAAAATCCCAGTAAGTATACCAAGCATAAATTTTCTTTTGAAAGCATATGGATCATTTTCATCATAACATAGGATAAGATCGAAATACTCATAAATATAGGGAGACACAAGAATTTTACCGAACTTAAATGGCAAGAATTCTTATGTGTAGCGCTACTAAACTCCGGTCCCCTTAGCATAATCATAAACATATCATATGGAACCCATAACAATCTTGTGAGATTGATTTCATAGCAATGATCCAAACATTTTCATAAAAACATAAAGATATACTTACTTGTCATAAAAACATACTTACTTTTCATAAAAACATAAGGTGTATTTACCTTTCATAAAAACATACTTACTTTTCATAAAAACATAAGATATACTTACTTGTCATAAAAACATACTTACTTTTCATAAAAACATAAGGTGTATTTACCTTTCATAAAAACATACTTACTTTTCATAAAAACATAAGATATACTTACTTGTCATAAAAACATACTTACTTTTCATAAAAACATAAGGTGTATTTACCTTTCATAAAAACATACTTACTTTTCATAAAAACATAAGATATACTTACCTTTTAAAAGATTAAAATGAAGTGTAGTAGTAAATGGACCAAAACTTTCTAGACCACCTTGAATTTCTCTTACTTGTGGATTTTGTCAAGAGATTGGAAATAAGTGTATATGTGTAGAGTTGTGTGTAAAAGAGATGGGTTTAAATAGATGTATAAAGTTGGCATATTGTAAACATAATCATTCAATTCTATTAATTTTAACACATCATTTTCTTAAAGTAAAGCACCATTCATATACTTTTCCATATTTATACAAATAATATGCTCTTCATGATTATATATAATGGAGTATATAATTCATTCATATACTTTTCCATATTTATACAAATATTATGCTCTTCATGATTACATATAATGGAGTCTTATCAATCATTCATATACTTTTCCATATTTATACAAATATTATGCTCTTCATGATTATATATAATGGAGTATATAATTCATTCATATACTTTTCCATATTTATACAAATATTATGCTCTTCATGATTATATATAATGGAGTATATAATTCATTCATATACTTTTCCATATTTATACAAATATTATGCTCTTCATGATTACATATAATGGAGTATATAATTCATTCATATACTTTTCCATATTTATACAAATATTATGCTCTTCATGATTACATATAATGGAGTATATCAACCATTCATATACTTTTCCATATTTATACAAATATTATGCTCTTCATGATTATATATAATGGAGTATATAATTCATTCATATACTTTTCCATATTTATTAAATTAAGATTCTCATAATTATTATATATAATGGAACCTCTCATGCTTGCATATATTTTCTTAATTTCAATAATAAAAATAATTTTTTGTATAAATAAATATTGGGATAACATTGAATTAAGTACTTGGACTTAATATACTTTAAATCAAGAGAATGGAGATATTTTTAGAATTTCGGAATTTAATTTAAAATCGAACGATCTCGATTATTTCTTGACTTGGCTATACGAATACGTCGCGGCGTTAACTTAATAAAAATGGGTGAAATAGTAGCGACACGATTTTCTATTAAAATAATTATTAATCGCGTAAAAATTCTTGGTCGCTACAAACTTACCCCCTTAAAATAATTTCGTCCTCGAAATTAAACTTACTTGATCTTATGATTTCTGAACACTTAATCAGAATCTCTTCTTTTCTTCTCTTAGGTAGTATCATTGCTACTATGTTTAACCCACTGGACTTTGACTAAATGCATATCTTTGTTTTTCTTAAAAACATGGACTTTTCTATCAATAATAGACATATGTGTCTACTCATAAATTCTGACTCAAAAGGAAAATTCCCTATCGTATGTGATATTTCATCATGTCTTGTAGTACTCATGTAACCTGTCACTTATCATCGTATCATGTGACCTCAAATATTCGTATTAATATCTCTAAAATTTCAATAAATCTTTACTAACATATCATACCATAATAATTAGTCATTTCTTCTTATCACCAAATATCCCAAAGTAAATAAAATGGTTACCTGAATATTCCCTATGTAATATATCCAAACATATTATTCATCAATCAACATAATATCATCAGCTTATCTTTTCCCATATTTGTAACCAAAACGTTCTGCAAAATTCAAATAAATAATTAGCTCCCAAATAACTAAAATTCTTCACTTAATTGTCACAACATTTCCCGCAAGGTATTTCTTTCACTTGTACATACTTATGAATTCTGATTCGATACGGTCCTTATTTCACTTTCACGTATTCCCATATCATCACACCATACCTTAATTACTTATTATTATACCAAAAAATATCAGTACCAAATCCAAGAAAATATTCGGTATCTCAAAATCTTATCATCAAATCTTCCTTTATCGATAAAATTAAACAGCGCATTAATTCTTGTCTCTTCTTTTCATTATTCTATTCCGCGCTTTCTTGCTGGAATCAATATCAGATGGATCCACTTAGTTCCTTTATACCTTTAAATAGATCATGTTGGGAAGAGGTTAGATCCATCAAAAATGGATATCATCCTTTCAAACATTCGCAAGTATTATTCCAATCTTCCTATGAATGATCTGAGAAAAATTTATCGAATTAGGCTCGAAAGGTTGAGGTTGCTGATGGCTCATGGTATTCCAGAAGATGTTCGCTGGTTGATCGAAGCAAATGTTCGATTATCTGGTGAATTACCTATGACATTTCCAAAGCACATGCCTGGTTTAGGCAAAAGCACCTTCGCAAAGAAACGAAGAGCAAAAAGGCTGAATGGTTGCTACAAATGTGCTCGTTGGAACTGTGATACTCGTTGCAAAACAGTAGGATATTCTTCTACTAATCGGGATGATAAAATCAAATTCATAAATGGTGGACTGAGTAAGGAGCCTTTGGATGATATTCGACTGACTCTTGAGACGCACCCAAGTGGTTATGTGCAACGTGAACTTCTCTCCTTATACGCTCAGTTTAACGAAGACAAAAATCGTTATAGTCTCAAAAATATAACTGCAAAAGATCCTGTCTGCCAGTCTGTTTTACACAATGAGGTTGTGGCAAATCAGCATTGATATAAGGTAAATCTCTTGATACATATTTAAAATATTCTTCTGTTTCCTTTCACGCGTTTTGATAAAGGTTAGTAAAAATATATTTTCCTTTCTCGAGGTTTGATAAAGCTGGAAAATAAATCACCGAAAGATGAAAGCTTTGATAAAATAGTCAAAAGTAGGCTGATTTTGTCAAAAGTAAATCTTTACTTTTTCAGAATCAATCAAAAACAGTAAATTTTTCCGGCTTTAAATAGCCAAACATATTTCATAGTTCAGGCATTCCAAAATCACATCTTCTTCGTAAGTTTTCTCTTCTATACTATCAAAGATGGAAGCACCAAAACTTCGACAGATCAAAACTATTTGTGTATTTTGTGGATCAAAAGTGGGGAAAGGCTTCAGTTATCTAGAAGCGGCCGTAGATCTTGGAAAGAAACTGGGGGAAAAAGGTATCACTCTTGTGTATGGGGGTGGTAGCAGTGGTCTAATGGGTTGTGTTTCCCAATCTGCTCTTGCAGAGAAATCAAAAGTAATCGGTGTCATACCTGTCCCTTTGGTAGATGTTGCAGGAAAAACACGAGGGCATGAAGTTCAAACCTTATCCATCCATGAACGCATAACTTGTATGCTATATGGTTCTGATGCCTTTATAGCCCTGCCCGGAGGTTTTGGTACCTTAGAAGAAATCTTTAACATTACCTCGTGGGCTCAACTAGATCTCCATACTAAGCCTATTGGGCTTCTGAATGTTAACAATTTCTTTGATGGCTTGTTAACCTTTCTTGATTATGCTGTGGAACAGGGATTCATCTCTCCATTTTCCAGAAGACTCCTTATTTCTGCTCCTACTATTGATGAACTACTGGATAAGCTGCAGTCATATATCTCAATACAAGATCCAGCAGGGGTTAAGATAGATTGGTCGCAAGGAAGGGGAATCAAGCGAAAATGGAGTCCGGTTAATGTAAACTTAACTTTATGAATCTTAGAATAGGTGGGGGTAGAGTACGGAGTATTCTTACTCTCGAGACACCCCTCTAATTTCCTAGGATTTTCCTTAATGTTTAAATCTTGTGTGTACCTCAAAGGTTCCAGGTGGTAGATTACGGAGTATTCTTACTCTCGAAACACACCTTTTTGAAGGTTTCTTTATTTCCTCAAAAGGTCAGAGGTGGTAGGATACGGCTACTCCGGAAACACATCTCTCAATTTGAGGAATTTCCCATGTTGCTTTCTTTTGCTTTTGCGTGTTTCATGTATTTCCTTTCTAGGGTGACTCTTGTGTGTTCTCCTTATGAGAAAATAATAATATCTCTGTTATCATCTACTAAATCTCGTTTGTGATGTAAATGAACTTGTATGTCTAACCTCAATTCTCTTAGTGATTGCATACCATACTATGCTCTTAACTCCAAACGATAAAATTCTAGGCAGTTTTCCTTTGAAATTTGGACTTATCCAAATCGTAAGCATACTTCATAACTCACAATAATAACTAATTGTACATTTGATCACAATTTCATCAAACTTCAATATCATCATAAATATTCCAGAAAATCAATTCATAATTCCTCAACATAGAAATTTCAAATCATAATTTCTAATATCACCATATCAAGTCCTTATTTCTCAATAATTAAGAGCCTAAACTTTAAATCTCCAACTTCATAATTCTTCTCATAAAAATAAAAATCATATCACTTATAATCTCAACATCTCATCATAACTTCATAAAACTGACTTTCTATTTCTCGTTTAATCTAAACGATGAATAATTCGAAAATATTATCTAGTCCTTTCTGTTGACTTCTCATACTTAGTGCCATGTCTAAAATCAATTATGCAAAGTCCATTTAGGGCTCATCATTTCTAAACTTGACGACAAAGATTATTTTGAAAATCATTCGTAAATCATATTTTTTTCGTTATACTAAACACTCGTTCTTTCTTTCTGAATTTTTTTTTTTTTTTTTAGAATAGAAACTTGAAGAGTGGTATCAATAATCATCCACAGTTTTTCCTTACTTTTAAGCAAAGGTAGTGATAAAGGGATAAATTATTGAACCGATAATTGAAACTTGAAGAGGAAGTACTAATAACCATCCACAGTTTTTCCCTTGTCTTTACACAAAGGTAGTGATAAAGGGATAAATTATTGTACGAATTCATTATTAATTTTGTTTGTTTAATATATTATTCCATATATTTTTTTGGCAAAAATTACGAACCAACTTAATTTTCTAATTTAGTTAGTCTTACTAAGCTTAATATGAACCAAAATTCATATCAATATCCTCTATGTCTCATGATTCTACATTAAAAGGAATAAATTAAAATTTAGGCTTCTATCAATTCATATCATACTCAACATGTATATTTCACTTAAAGATTCATAACATATGAATATTTCATACTTAACATGTCTTAATAAAATCGTAAATGACTTGCAAAGCATATAACATACCTGGTTCGAGGAGTCAATACGTGGAGAGTGACATAGTAGAGTGATGAGTTAAAATATTTCATAAAAAAAATAATTATTAATCATTTCGCATCTTTACATAAGATTGAGCCTAATTAACCCAAATAAAAATTTATCGTCAAATCTTATTTTCCTTTAGTCCCCGAACTTCTAGAAATTTATCAAAGACATCAATATAAACATCATATCACTAACTAATTATATTCCATAAAATTTTCAGGACATTACAAACTCCATTGCTTAAAATGAATTTTGTCCTTGAAATTCGCACATCAAATTTCATCATGCTTTTCAAAATCATAACCATACTTGACATGTGAAAATTAAACTTTTTTTTTAATGAATAGTGATTTCGTTCACTGTTCATCATGAATAGCACGTCGTTTTACTGTTCACGTGAATAGTGATTTTTTTTTATTTTTTTTATTTTTTTTTTAAAGAAATAAAATTTCAAAAATCTACAGAATCGTTTTTAAAACTCTTAGCTCTGATACCAACTGTGACGACCCGAATTCTCGACCATTCGAGTGCCACTAAAAGTGACTCATATCATATTATCGAGACTTAAATAGTAATGTAAAATTATTCAAAAGAATAATTAGAATCCCATAATTTTATTTGTGAATATAAATAGAACATAATTTTCTTACATAAAGTTCAACATAATTATCTCATCAATCTTAACCACTTTTGCCACTTCCATGTTGACCGCCTCGAACCTTCAATTATCTGAAAATGGTAAATATCGTAGAGTGAGATTTATAAAATCCCAGTAAGTATACCAAGCATAAATTTTCTTTTGAAAGCATATGGATCATTTTCATCATAACATAGGATAAGATCGAAATACTCATAAATATAGGGAGACACAAGAATTTTACCGAACTTAAATGGCAAGAATTCTTATGTGTAGCGCTACTAAACTCCGGTCCCCTTAGCATAATCATAAACATATCATATGGAACCCATAACAATCTTGTGAGATTGATTTCATAGCAATGATCCAAACATTTTCATAAAAACATAAAGATATACTTACTTGTCATAAAAACATACTTACTTTTCATAAAAACATAAGGTGTATTTACCTTTCATAAAAACATACTTACTTTTCATAAAAACATAAGATATACTTACTTGTCATAAAAACATACTTACTTTTCATAAAAACATAAGGTGTATTTACCTTTCATAAAAACATACTTACTTTTCATAAAAACATAAGATATACTTACTTGTCATAAAAACATACTTACTTTTCATAAAAACATAAGGTGTATTTACCTTTCATAAAAACATACTTACTTTTCATAAAAACATAAGATATACTTACCTTTTAAAAGATTAAAATGAAGTGTAGTAGTAAATGGACCAAAACTTTCTAGACCACCTTGAATTTCTCTTACTTGTGGATTTTGTCAAGAGATTGGAAATAAGTGTATATGTGTAGAGTTGTGTGTAAAAGAGATGGGTTTAAATAGATGTATAAAGTTGGCATATTGTAAACATAATCATTCAATTCTATTAATTTTAACACATCATTTTCTTAAAGTAAAGCACCATTCATATACTTTTCCATATTTATACAAATAATATGCTCTTCATGATTATATATAATGGAGTATATAATTCATTCATATACTTTTCCATATTTATACAAATATTATGCTCTTCATGATTACATATAATGGAGTCTTATCAATCATTCATATACTTTTCCATATTTATACAAATATTATGCTCTTCATGATTATATATAATGGAGTATATAATTCATTCATATACTTTTCCATATTTATACAAATATTATGCTCTTCATGATTATATATAATGGAGTATATAATTCATTCATATACTTTTCCATATTTATACAAATATTATGCTCTTCATGATTACATATAATGGAGTATATAATTCATTCATATACTTTTCCATATTTATACAAATATTATGCTCTTCATGATTACATATAATGGAGTATATCAACCATTCATATACTTTTCCATATTTATACAAATATTATGCTCTTCATGATTATATATAATGGAGTATATAATTCATTCATATACTTTTCCATATTTATTAAATTAAGATTCTCATAATTATTATATATAATGGAACCTCTCATGCTTGCATATATTTTCTTAATTTCAATAATAAAAATAATTTTTTGTATAAATAAATATTGGGATAACATTGAATTAAGTACTTGGACTTAATATACTTTAAATCAAGAGAATGGAGATATTTTTAGAATTTCGGAATTTAATTTAAAATCGAACGATCTCGATTATTTCTTGACTTGGCTATACGAATACGTCGCGGCGTTAACTTAATAAAAATGGGTGAAATAGTAGCGACACGATTTTCTATTAAAATAATTATTAATCGCGTAAAAATTCTTGGTCGCTACACAGGGGGAGCAACTGTACTCTTTTTCCTTCGCTCAAGTTTTATCCCACCGGGTTTTCTTAGCAAGGTTTTAATGAGGCAAGCAATTGAGTAACAGGTCATTCAAGGGGAAGTGTTATAAATATTAATATTAGTTAGGTATGAATGACCAATTACAATTATACCATTGTAAACTTTACATATTACGATTGTGCCATTGTCTACCCCTATAAATAGGGGCCTAAGTTTTCATTCTAAGGACACACCTAATGAGAAGCATTACTCACTCTCTCTATCTCTATCTTTCTATTCTCTTTATTTTACTCTAATTTTACAACAAAAAAAAACTGAAATATGTGGGGAAACACACACACACACACAAAATGGAAGTCTCAGATTTTTCACTCTAGGTGGAAAATGATCAGTTTCCACCAAAGTGTTGGCAAATCACTTTCATTGAAAAGTAAGAAAAGGCATCACGTGCCACTGTTTGAAAAAGATTTGCTTGTGAAGAAAAAAAAGTGCAATCAAACAACGAAAAAAGGAGAAATGTTTCATTTTTTATGAAAACTTTACCCATCAAACGGACCTTAAGGATATGTTTGATTACAAATTCCTTCTTTTTTTTTTTTTTCAAAGATTGAAACATTTTATTTAGCAAAGGTTTTTAAATATAAGTGATTAAAGCACCTTTTAAGTCAATTTTCATCCACTACTTTATCACCATTTTGGTGAGAAAATATAAATGGAAAATGAAATAAATAAATAAAATTCATTTTCCATGTACAATCAAACATCCTTTAAGTAATTACGAGTTGCAAAGTAAATCACCAGTTGAATGAAGGAAACATGGGCTTAAGGAAACATGGGCTTAGTTATAGATTCAGACCATGACAAAGAGATTTGAAGCCAAGGAGCGGTTGAGTTTTGTTACATGTACAATAAGTTGGACAATAAAGTTGACAACATGTATGAGTAACACGATCCTATTATTTGACACCTGACATTATCATCAAAATCAACCCTTACAATCTTGTCATATCAATTTTTGTCAACAAGATTGTGTAAGTATTATTAATCGAAACAGTTTAAGCCATAAAGTTTAATTGAAACAGTTTAATCGAAACAATTTTTGTCAACAAGATTGTATAAGTATTATTAATCCCAAGCCTTTATAATAGTTGCAGGGAGACCCAAATTGATGAAATTCATCAATTGAGACGTTAGTTGACCAATAAAATACTAAAAAAAAAAATTAAAAAAAATTGACAATTCAAGTGAAGGATAAAATCGTCAATCCACTTAATAAAACAATAAAACCAAACAAAAAGGTAAAACCATTTTATTTCTCTCCCTTGTAGTTGCCCTTAATATTTTTGCTCTCAATTTCCCTACCTTCATGGCATTCACCACCCATCCTCTTCAACCACCTTTTCTCTGGCCGATTTTGAAGCCATGTTCTTGGCCCTCTATTCCTCTGAAACCAAAGCATGCAATGGAAAACCCGTTACTATTTCTATCCCAGATTGGTCCTAGTATTCACTCTATCACTCCCCTCAGAATCCCATTAAATCGAACCCTAATTCTGCCATTTCCCAGGTTAAGCCTTTGGTTGACATTTTATCGTCCCCTTTAGAACCGCATATTGTAGTGAAATAAATTAAAAATGCAAGCACTGTCGAGGTTGCTCTGTATTATTATTATTAGCAGATCTCGAAGATGCTTAGTTAGGTTTGAGGAAGATCGGATGTTGAGAAACTCATTCTTCAAAGTGATGATTTTCTCCTTGAGAGTAGACACAAACTTGGTACAATGAAAAAAAAGAAAATAGATAAAACGAAATTATGAATAAAGACTTGAAGGGCATTGAATGTTGTCCTAAAAGCTTAATTTGCGACCTCTTGTTAAGAAGAGAATGATAAAGGGGCAACACATAAATTACTTTAGCGGATTTCAAGTCAAGAACCGAGTTGCAAATGGTACTATTGAAACTCAGAATATAGGAACAAAATAGAGCAATAAAGGCAATTCTAAATTTGAATGAGAAAGAGATTTGAGGATAATCTCAATGCATATATATTATTCAAGTTTTTCAAAACCATGAATTCTATCTCTATTTATAGAATTTCAACATACATATTCCTATGTATCACAATTTTTCACAAAAGAGTGGAATTTGTTGATGAAAATGTGCTTGCAAAAATCTAGAAAATATGTCCAACAATGAAGATTTTGTACCATGCGATCACCAGGCACAACATGTTTGAGATCGCAAGGCTACCGCCTTTAAAAGCAATTTCAAAACTTCTTGAACCATGCGATCATAGCCTTCTGAACCTTGCTATCACAAGGTTCATTTTTTCACCCTGTCAGTCTGGGCGGACTGATTCCGTCAAGACGGACCAGTTTTGGTCCATCCGGTCCCCCTTTTTCGGTTTTGCACGATTTTGCATGTTTCTAACTTTTTTTTCCAACTATTATTTGATCAAAACAATCAATTTATATTTGAACAACACATTTTTTTACAACATTACCCCACTTGTTCAAATATGAAGCTCAACTCAGAATTATTAACGATGTCACGCGTAAGATAAGGTATCTTTTGATTTAAACCTTGCATTAGTGATAATATTACAAAGTAATATCGAGATCCTAAGTAGCCTTAGCTTTGAACTAGTTATCCCTTATGACATTACTGGCGATATTACACACGTGAACATTCTAGCTCATTATGTTCCACACAATCATACTTTGGCACGTTATTGGCCTTGTGATATCCATGTTCATGAACTTTTCAGAAAGTAACTCCAACTTTCCTTGAAGCGGTACCACTTCAAAGTTCATATAGGAGAAAGTCTTTCAGTATCTTGGTTACGTTTTAAAGACACGTGTCCTAGGTACTGAAATTCTTTAAGAGTTTAATTCAACCCTTCACATCATAACCCAAGCACTTATACAATTAGGATAGAGCTATAATTGGTTTATATTAAGTGTTCTAATTAATTTAGTTTTCGAATGACTAGTGGTTACCTTTGAACCCGTATATTACTCATTTTGTAATAACAATTAGGATTGTCATCATTGGTGAATTTTATTTTAGGAGTTTAAGCCCCATTCTATTCAATGTTAGTCTTACCAACTCTTTTGGTAAGAGGTTTTGTAAATTGATCTGCCAAGTTTTCATTTGATCTCAATAAGTAAGTGAAGTTATTCCATCATTTATTAATTTCCTTATATAATCATGTCTAAGACTCATATTTCTAGATTTTCCATTGTATTCTTCATTATAGCTCTTCCTAGATTAACTTGACTATCACATAGTATAGATATTGAAAACTCATTCTTTGAATTTAAAGGTACTTTATAAAGAAGATCTTTAAACCACTCCACTTCTTTTCCCATTTTGGCTAATGCTACAAACTCAGATTCTATAATGGAATGTTTAATCATTTTTTGTTTTTTAGATATCCAAGAAACTGCACCTCCTCCAAGAGTAAACAACCAACCCGAGGTTGATTCGTTTTCACCAACACTTGATATCCAACTTCCGTCGATATATTCTTCAAGTATACTAGGAAATTTAGAATATTGGAGTCCAAGATTCTTGGTTATTTTAAGCTTTTAGATTATTGAGAAATTTCTTCTTCAAAGTGGTGATATTTTCCTTGAGAGTAGACACAAACTTGGTACAATGAACACAAAGAAAGTAGATAAAATGAAATTATGAATAAAGACATGAAGTGCGGTGAATGTTGTCCTAGAAGCTTAATTTCCGCCCTCTCGTTAAGAAGAGAATGTAAAGGGCCAACACAAATTGCTTTACCTGATTTCAAGTCAAGAACCAAGTTGTAAATATCACTATTGAAACCCTGAATATAAGAACAAAATAGAGCAATATAGGATAATTCTAACTTTGAATGAGAAAGAGATTTGGGGATAATCTCAATGCATATATATTATTCAAGTTTATCAAAAACATGAATTCTATCTCTATTTATAGAACTTCAACATACCTATTCGTATGCATCACAACTTTTCGCTAAAATTTGAATTTGTTGATGAAAAGGAGCTTGAAAGTATATGGAAAATTTTATTCAACGATCAGAATTTTGTGCCATGTGATCGCAAGGCACAACAGGCTTGCGATTGCAAGGCTACTGCATTTAGAAGCAGTTTCAAAACTGCTTGAACCTTGCGATCGCATTCTTTTGAACCTTGTGATCGCAAGGTTCATTTTTCACCCAATTTGTCTGGACTGATCAGGTTTGGTCCATCCGGTCTGGTTCTTTTTGCTTTACACAATTTTACATGTTTTTAAATTTTTTTCATTATTTCCAACTATTATTTGATCAAAACAATCAATATATATTTGAACAACACATTTTTTTACAACATCGAAGGGTTGGTCGATTTCAATGAGATTGAAAACTTGGTGGAAAGTTAAGGATATGGACATTGAACAAAAGAAAAAATGTAGAGAGAAAATTGGTGTGAAGATTATTTCATTCAACCTCCTGATTGCAGATATACGTTGACATATATGTACTTACACACCAGGGACTAAAAGGAATATTTACAAAAGATAAAGGATAAAAATAGTAAACTAGAAAAGCTGTTAAAACTAATTACCAGATTAACAATCTTAACTAACTATCAACTGGAACTAACTAACAATGACAAAAAGAATAATTAATTACAAGAATTAACAAATATTTCTTCATCCCCCCTCAAGTTGGAGCTTGATGTAAGTCGAGCAAGCCCAATTTGAAAAGAGGGTGTTCAAATTGAGATGTAGATAATGCCTTCGTAAAGATGTATGCGAGTTGATGTTTGGTGGAGATATACTGTGGTAGAATGAAACCGGCCTAAAAATTGTCTCGAACAACATGACAGTCTATTTCTAAATGTTTGGTTCGCTCGTGGAATACGGGATTAGCTATAATGTGTATTGCTGCTTTGTAATCACACCATAAGGGAATAGATAATCGTAAAGAAATGCCCAGGTCCTGTAAGATGTAAGACATCCATTTTAATTCACAAACCGTGGAGGCTAAGCTCTGGTATTCAGCCTCTACAGAAGATCGTAACATAGTGGTTTGTTTCTTCGACTTCCAAGAGATGAGCGCATTGCCAAGGTAGATACAAAAACCTGTCAAGGATCTTCTGGTGTCAATGCATGCAGCCCAATCTACATCTGCGTACCCAGATAAGTGTAAATTGTTCTTTGAAGGATAGAAAACTCCCTTAGATGGACAACCTTTAAGATACTTGAGTAAGTGCAATGTTGTTTCCCAATGTTACTGTCTAGGATCATTTACGAACTAGCTCAGGTGTTGGACACAGAATGTGATGTCCGGTCCGGTTAAATGTAGGTATAATAGTCTTCCAATTAGCCTCTTGTATTTTTCTTTGGTAAGTTTGGTGCCTTTAAGCATTGGTGTTGGTGCAGGTTTGGCACCTGTGAGTCCACTATCTTCAAGTATATCCAAAATATACTTCCTTTGATTCACATAAGTTCCAACTTCACTTCTTGCTATCTCAAGACCCAAAAAGTATTTTGCATACCCAAGGTCTTTTATGGTAAACTGTTGATCCAAGAATTGTTTGGTGGCTGAAATCTCATCTTCATTACTGCCTGTGATTAATACATCATCTATGTACACCAATAGAACTATAATGCCATTTTTAATGTCTTTAATGAAAAAGGCAATGGTCATGTGCAGATTGATGAAATCCAAAACCAGTAAGTTTGCTACAGAATTTAGAATTCCATTACCTTGATGCTTGTTTCAACCCATAAAGACTCTTGTTTAGCTTACAAACCATTCCAGGTTCAGCCTTTTTGTAACTTCAGGTGATATCATGTACACCTCTTCTTCAAGATATCCATGTAAGAATGCATTATTTATATCAAGTTGATGAATGGGCCATTGTCTTGCTGATGCTAAAGCTAGAAAGATTCTTATTGTCACAACTTTAGCAACTGGACTGAAACTATCAAAATAGTTTATAACTTGCAATTGGTGATAACACTTTGCAACTAGTCTTACTTTGAATCTTTCAACTGTCCCATCAGCCTTTAGTTTAATTTTGTATACCCATTTTGAGCCAATAACTTTCTTTCCTTGTGGTAGATGTGTGAGGTCCCAAGTGTTGTTATCTTCTAGTGCTTTTATTTCCTTCTCCATAGCATGTATCCAATCTGGGATTTTACTTGCTTGATAATAAGAATTTGGTTCTTGGACACTAGATACATTTTCCAAAAAAGGCTATATATGTATTGTTCAGATTTTGTGGGATAATGTATGGATAAGTGGGAGGTGTATAGGTATTTTTGGTTACAGAGACTGGTTTAAGTGAGTGCAAGATATTGGCAGTAGACTGATCAGTATCATAAGTCATGTTTGTAATAAAATCTTGCAGCCATTCAGGTTTGTTCTTTTGTCTAGCACTTCTTCTAGGCTCTTATAAAGCATTATCATTTTAAGGGATGGTTTCTGAAACGATTTATGGTTCAACAGGAGGAATATGATGAAGAGAAGAGTCACTATTTTCTGGTTCAATGTGAGGGGTAGTTTCTGGACTGGACTGGTTATCAATCTGGAATGGAGTATTGTTATTTTAGTTGTAGCTTTGATCTTCAGTTGTGACTAAAGGTAAAGGTGTACTGTCAATGGGTTGTAAGAGGTTTTGGAATGGGAATTTTTTTTCAAAGAATATAACATCCCTAGATATATGTATTTGTTTGGTGTCTAGATCAAAGACTTTATAAGCCTTTTGTCCAGGATTATAGCCTAAGAAAACACATTTAGATGCCCTTTTTTCAAATTTGTCCATGTGAGGTCTTGTGTTTGTCATACAGCATAAACAACCAAAATTTTTGAGAGTATTGTAATTAGGTTTGGGAACATATAACATTTCAAAAGGAGTTTTCCAATTAAGAACAGAACTTGGCAGTTTGTTTATGATATGAGTAGCCATTAGGATAGAAAATGGCCAGAATTTTTTTGGTATGGATGCTTGAAACATGATGGCTCTAGCTATTTGTAAGAGATGTCTATGTTTCCTCTCCACAACTCCATTTTGTTGTGGATTATAAACGCAAGATTTTTGGTGTAGAATTTCAAGGCTTTGAAGCAGTTTTTGACAATCAGAACCAATGAATTCTGTGCCATTATCAATTCTAATGGATTTGGCGCTTTGGTCAAACTAGGTTTTGATCATTCTGAAGAAATTTTGGAGTATTTGAGTGACTTGTGTTTTATGTACAAGTAAAAAAGTCAAAGTACTTTTACTATAGTCATCGACTATAGTTAACATGTAAGGTGTTCCAGTTAATGAGTATTGTTTATAGGGACCCAATAAAGTCTATATGTAGTAAATCAAAGATGGATTTAGTGCTGATGTTACTGATGGGGAATTTGAGTCTTGATTGTTTTGCTTTATGACAAACATCACACTGCATGATTTTGTTAATAACAGAGGTGGATGATAGAGGTTTCAAGAAGTTCAAATGTTGTAATTCTTGATAGGAAACATGGCCTAGTTTATGATGCCAATCAGTAAAAGTAATATCATGAGGAATATCAGAAGCTTTATTTATGAAATTGGCTTTATTACATGAATCTGAATGATTTGCCATCAAAGGGCTAAACAAAGTGCTTCTATTTGTTTGGAAACAGGACTTATCTAAAACATATAGCTTGCCAATCACCTTTCCAACTGCCAAAACTTCATCACTCTGTAGGTCTTGCAGTATGCAATTAGTAGGAAGAAATGTGAATTTTATCTGTGTTTAATGTGTTAATTTGTGGACTGAGAGAAGGTTAAATCTGAAACTAGGTATATGTAATGCCTCAGTTAAGACTATTCTGTTGTTTAGATGGATATCTCCAGTGTGTGTAACTGTTTTGATTGAGCCATCAGGTAGATATACAGGGGTGAAAGAATCTGTTGGTTTTGGTTGGACCATTAAATCTTGGTTAATACACATATGATTACTGGCTCCTGTGTCAAGTATCCAGGCATTTAATCCAATATTATCTAGCAAAGTTAAAGCATGAAAGAAAGAACTCATACCAGCAAAATCATGGAAGTGGGCAAAGTTAACTTGATCCGGATTTTCAGTCTTTCCCTTTAGCATCTTCATGAGTTCTTGTTGGATCAACTGGTGATGTTATTCTGTGAATTATTAACATCAAACGCATCATTACTTCCTTCTGCCTCAAATGGTGTTTCAGCCATATTCGCCACATTTCTTCCTTGAAATGAGTTTCTATTCCTCTGGTCCTTCATGATCTTGTACCATTCCGGATATCCATGAATCTTGAAACAAGTTTCTTTTCCGTGCCCATTCATATTGCAGAAATCACAATGCATTTGTTCTTTCTCATGATTATTGTATCCTTTGTAATTTCCTTTGTTCACGGATCCTTTGCCAGTCCAGATTCCTCTCCCAGCATTTCCTCTTGCATTTTCTTCCCTTTTGTAGTTTGAATTATAGTTCTATGGTCTAGCCATCATTGCAGCATTCTCAATTCCTTCCAGATATATATTATGAACCTCCCTTTGTTTCTCCACCCTAAGAACCATTGAGTATGCCTTGTTTACTGTTGGAAGGGGATCCATTACAAGGATTTGATTCCTCACGTTATCAAAGGTATCATTTAGTCCCATTAAGAATTGCATTAGCTTATTTAATGAAGCTAAGTCTGAAACCTCCTTTGAAGCATTACACGTACAGATTGGAACAGGAATCAAGCACATCAATTCATCCCACAACTTCTTCAATTTTGTATAATATTTCCCAACCGGTAAGGTTCCCTATGTGATGCTCCTAATTTCCCTTTGCAGCTGGTAAAGCAAAGGCCCTTTGCACTCACCATATCTCTCTTCAAGCTTATTCTAGAGATCCTTTGCTGAACTGGTGTAAATGAATGCATCTACAATTTCTTTAGACATTGAGTTCAATATCCATGATTTGATCATGCAATCAACCCTAACCCATTAATCTGATTGTGTAGAACCAGCCACAGGTTTTACCCCATTTTCTCTAATGAAACCTAGTTTCATTTTTGCCCTAAGAGCTATTTTTATGGATCTGCTCCAGCTCAGATAATTACTCCCTATTAATGGCGATGAGACTAATTGCATTCCAGGATGATCAGATCCTTGTAGCTTCAAGGAATCATCTGTTGCCAAATGTTCGGTTTCTCTTTCATTTCTATCGACTTCACTTGTATCGGCTGAACCATTTCCTTCTTCAGCCATTTGATTTATCAGGAATTTAATGAATCAATGTAATTTGTTCATAATCTAGGATCGAAGCTCATGCTCTGATACCATGAAAAAAAGAAAAATGTAGAGAGAGATTTTGTATAAAGATTATTTCATTCAACCTCCTGATTGCAGATACACGTTGACATATATGTACTTACACACCAGGGACTAAAAGGAATATTTACAAAAGATAAAGGACAAAAATAGTAAACTAGAAAAGCTGTTAAAACTAATTACCAGATTAAAGGTCTTAACTAACTATCGACTGGAACTAACTAATAATGACAAAAAGAATAATTAATTACAAAAATTAACAAATATTTCTTCAGACATAGAGAATGATAATTCCAAGAATGCAAGGCTAGATGCTAGAATTTCGATTCCCTAGGAGTTGCTGGTGCTTGTTTTAAGAAATTTGGGCTATCGTTTGTTGGGTCCCCTTAGTGTAGTGGAGGTGGAGGATGAAGCATCAGTTGCATAGCGGCATCTGTATGCTAGATCTTTACATGATATGGCTTTGCAAGATTATTGATGGAAACCGTAAGGGAGGGAGGGAAATAAAATGATTTTACCCTTTATTTTGGTTTTTTTGTTTTATTAAGTGGACTAACGGTTTTACCCTTCACTTAATTGGGTCAAAAAAAAATTTAATTTTTTTTTGGACAATTAACGACTCAATGGACGAATTCCATCCATTTGGGCCTTCACTGCAATGATTATAAAGGTTTGAGGTGACAATTGCAACAAAACAAAGATTGGGGTAAAACCTGCAAATGTTTGAATGGGACCTCATGTGTAGTAGTAGTAGTAGTAGTAGTAGTAGTAGTAGTAGTAGTAGTAGTAGTAGTAGTAGTAGTAGTAAGTGAAATTTATTTTTTGGATGATTCTATCCCTACTGTAATTCAATTATTCCGAAAATACTTTACTTTTCATTTTTCAACATGTAATTAATTTTTCAACTATTAATTATCATCAATGTACATTTGATATATTCATTTCACTTGATTAGACAGTAAATTAAATCCACTAAATTTCTAGAACAAAAAGATGATCTTATCAGAGTTTTGACCAATTGATTTATTTAGTCTCTGTTTCATGGAGATTAAAATCATATTTTTATCAAATTTGGATAAAAGTTCACTAGATGTGTAGTTAAAAAGATGTAAAATCCATTAAATATGTGATTATAATTAACTGTCAACTTTGACTCTGATAAAAATTTAAATCAAACAAGGGCTTGGAGTGTGTTTGATAATGTTTAAAAAGAGTTTTTTTTGAAAAACATAGTGATTTTTAGGAGAATGGATAGTTGAAATTTGGTTGAAATTCAAATATTGTGGACTTGACTTTTAATGGATAGTTGATATTAAGTACTGTAAAAAAAAAAAAAAAAAAAAGAGAGAAATTTAATGGAAATCAAACAAGGGCATAATTGAATGTTAAGATGGGAAAATGGGGAAAATAATGTGGATCTATAATAAATAATTTCAACTAATATATTCAATTTGTACTAACTAAAGATGAATGAATGTTACGATGGGAAAATGGGGAAAATAATGTGGGTCTATAATAAATAATTTCAATTGATATATTCAAAGCATACTAACTGACTAAAATTCTATGTAATCAGGTTATGGAATCAGGTGATGATATGACTGTCTAGTCAGCTACCAATTTGACATAATTTATGGGCTTCAATTTTGATTTTAAAGACTCTAATTGGTAGCTGACTAGACAGTCATCTCATCACCTGGTTTCATAGAATTTTGTACTAACTGAAGATGAAGAAAGTGAGGTATTCGTTGGAAAATTCTTGACTTATGATGGAATAGCAAGTGACATCCATATCAATCCTCCGAAAGCTCAACAAGAAAGTCATAATATGTCAAGTTCAAATCAAAAGGGGTAAATGAAGGGACTATGACTTCCTCAACTATTTAAATCGTTTCTACAACTGAATGTTATTTCATTTCAATAATTAAATATTTTGTTTTTCTTTCTATCACATCAACAAATAGGTTTATCCTAAATTGATGTTGCTCCCCATCATGGAATCAAAGGCTATAAACGACTTATCGATATATGAAAATGAACGGTGATGAGTACCGAAGTGGTCCAACGAGCAAGGACTCATTGCATGTGCCGATGGGACCAATAACGAGCCTCAGGCTAAGAAGATCAAACAAGCCATGCAAGGATTTATGCAAGCTTGGGAGGATGAGCATTCAAGTCCAAGACCAAAGGCTCTACTTTTGACTCATGACATGATAGAAGAGGAGCCAAAGGTGTTACAAGTGATTTGGGCCGAGAATCAAGTCCAAAACCAAGGAGTTGGAGATTTGAACCACGCGACCGATTGGTATAAAATGGAGCGCGATCGTAACTTGCATTGAAAAAAAGACCAGAGAGTTTTTTGCCTCTCCACGCGATCGCTACCGAAGTGCCTGTGCGATCGCGTGGGTATAATATTTAGGGTTTTCCGCGTTTTATATTCTTTTTCCGTTTTGGGCCCATATGTTGCGGTTTTGGCCTATTTTTGTGACAATATTCTTTATTAGTTGCTTTTTCATTGATTGTAAACACAACTTTGAGATTATTGATATTGAAGGTGATTTATTACCTTGTTCTTCTTCATTCCTATTGAACAAATTGAATTTATCAAATGATTAGACAACCTTTGTGGCGTTCGCCCTTTTGTGGTTATTATCTCTGCATCGTAACGGGTCTTTGGTTTAATATACCTTGGGTTCTTGCGTCGTGAGGTCGGGATTGCGTTGTTATCATCTACTGATTTGGATTTGGAGCTTTCCGGCGTTTCGAGTCTAATTTCTGCGTGTTCTTCGTGATCCCCATAACTGATCACATCATCTGATATCAGAGCTGGTCTCTAAATCCAATTCTTTTTATATTTCTTGTTTTACTTTTTTTTTGTTCCTTTATTAAAATTTTATTCAATTCTTGAATTTCTTGAATCTCTTCACTAATTCAAGATTGGTCACGATTTCAATTCTTGTTCTTGTTGATTGTTCTTGATTAGCGCAAAAAAAAAGGAGAAAATGATTATTATTGAAATCAAGATCAAGAATTCCATTCCTAAGATTCAAGAAAGTTTTTCTTGGAAATCTTTCCTACACTTAATCTTGTTCCACATTGATTGTTATTTCTTATTCCTTTTGCATCAATTTCTTTTTCAAGAAAATTTCCTTCTTGAAATTCTTGAGTCCAATATTCCGTTATTGTTTTCTTCCATCAAGTTGTGTCTTGAGCTTCGGGGGTTAATTCCACAGAGATCAAATCTGTGACTAGTTTGGTTGGTTCTTTGATAACTTGAGAAAAGGGGATAGAGAGGTAAAAGGCAGGAGCGGTGAGCATATTAGAGGGAAAAATCTGAATTGAGTGATACAGGAGTAACAAACACTTGAGGATCATTACATAAATTTTATTTTCTCTAAATTACTAACCATGTCACAGAAGAAAGCATCATCAACAGGGGAGGATAACCAGAAATTTCAGATGCTTGCATTGTTGGAGGAACAAATGGAGAAATTGGAAACAAAGATAGATGCAAAATTGGATGCAAGGTTGGGTACACCATCAGACGTGAATTTAGGAAGGATTAATGACCCGGTGGATACGCATCGTACAGGAATTGTTCAACTGCGTCAGGAACAACAACGTGCATTCCCTAATTTGAGGAGACCGCTAAGGTATGACTTCAACCCTCAATATGGAGTTAGGAATGAAAATGTTGAGGATGTTGATAGTGATGGTGATAGTGGAGATTTGTTTATGGCCAGTATGGGTAGGAGACGGGATCGAGGAGAAAGGCGCGAAAGGGGTTATAGGCGTGAACGTAGGGATATAGATGACATAGATGGCATATTGGTATGATAAGTGCTTTATTAGCATGTATTTAATTCACTTATTATCTTATTTTGTTATTGGTTTGATCCTATTGAAGCATCGTTTAATGCATTTCACTTATTGTGCTATGTAAGGTCAAAAAGAAGAAAAAGAAAGGAAACATGACCAAAGAAATACAAAAAAATCAAGAAGTGAGGTTCAAGGGCATATTCAAAGAGCTCCAAATCAATAATGGCATGTGGGAAGAAGATTATATGCAAAAATTATGGTCAAAGAAGGTATGGAATGAAGTTGGAAATCAAAAACCCGCAAGAATTGTGATCATGAATTTTATTCATAGATTGAAGCTCAATTTTTTCATATAAGACTTTCGAATATGGGAAGATCTATTTCACAAAGAATTGTATATATTTGAGTTTTCTTTCCAACGCAACTTGAATCACCACAATCGGACTTTGGGAGAGAAAGTTATGATCAAAACATCGATCATAGGCGCTTCTCGGCAGAAATACACTTACGGCCGTAAATGACAGAGTTACGGCCGTAACTTCCAAATTCCGGAAATTTTCAGAATCCAAATTACGGCCATAAATTGCTCTCCAAGGAATTTCCTTATCTGATTCAAGGTCTATCTTTGGTATATCTTTGGGGTAAAGTTAGGGCACGATTTTGGGAGTATTAAATGAGGAAAATCACCACAAAAAGTAGGCGGGACATTGAGGAAAATTGAGAGAAAAATATAGAGCATTCTTGGGAGATTTTCAAGCCAAAGAACATCAACAACAATGGAATTCATGAAGCAACTTGAAGAATCTACCACAATCATGCTAGGCTAAATTTCATATTTTGTTCAAAGGGGAAGTTGTGTTAACTCAATTATGTTATTTTATTTTCCTACAAATTAGTAGCGTGAATTCATTCCATTATTTCAATTGTTGGATTATTATGTTTTGAATGTTCATTGAGTTTATTTGATTAATAGTTTAATTTAGCCAATTGGATTATTGATTTTTGGATTCATGAATATGCTATGTTTAGATTCTTGATCCGTAATTATCATTGAATCTTTACTTTAGTAGCAAATAAATCTCGTGCAGGTTTAGTAATAATTCAACTTGGATTGATTAATTCGAGCTTGTGTAATTAACGATCCAATTCAATCTATTCTTCTAAATTTTCATACTAGTCATGCATTAAATCCTAAGAGCTTGTTTAGGATTGTCCATGGTTAGAATTGGTTCGAAGAGCTTGTTTTGAATCAATACACATAAGGAAGAATTTAGATAATCAGAGCTTGTTGATTATTTATGATTGATAATTGAATTAGGGATAGAAACACGTTATAAGGAAATGTATAGCATTAATTGAGGGCACAACCGAACCCGAGAACAAGATTTATTCTCATATTATTTCTCTAGTCATATTTAATTGTTTATTTTTATGCATATTTTCTATTCAAGCAATTTCAAACAACAAACCCCCATTCCATTCTAATTGATCGAACAACTAAAATTAGTTTCCGTTCCTCGTGGGATCGACCCTTACTCTCGCTTCTACATTATTAAGTAATATTTACCGAGTAAGGAATTATTTATTATTTTGGTGCATTGCGACACGCATCATGGTAACATAAAAATGTCCATCCCTCCTTTCCAAGGTAAAAGCAATCCGAAAATTTATTTTAAGTGGGAAAAGAGGGTAGAACTAATTTTTGATTGTCATAACTATTCTGAGGCTAAGAAGGTAAAATTGGTAGTCGCAGAATTCACAGATTATGCCATAATATGGTGGGATTAGTTGGTGACTAGTAAAAGGAGGAATCGGGAGAGACCTATTGAGACTTGGGATGAGTTGAAGGCCCTTATGAGAAAAAGGTTTGTGCCTAACCATTACTATAGGGTTCTTTACCAAAAATTACAAACCCTTTCCCAAGGTAGTAAGAGTGTGGAGGAATACCATAGGAAAATGGAACTTTCTATGAATAGAGAAAACATTGAGGAGGATCCGGAGGCGACCATGGCTATATTTTTAAGTGGTTTGAATTGAGATTGCTAATGTTATTGAATTGCAGCAATATATTGATTTGGAGGATATGTTGCATATGGCCATTAAAGTGGAGCGACAGCTGAAAAGGAAGGGGGTCTCGAAGTTTTCTATAGGTTCTACTACTTTTGGGAAGTCTACATGGAGTGGGACACCTAAAAATGAAGGACTTGTTCAGAAAAGAAAGTTTGAGATACCGAAGGGAAAGGAAGAGCCACCCAACAAAGGTCAAATAATTCTTGATTCTCAAACTCCTAGAAGTAGAGATATTATATGTTTTAAATGTACGGGTTTAGGACATATCACATCACAATGTCCAAATAAATGGGTGTTGATTGTGCATGATGGGGTATTGTGTTCGGAGGATGAGAAGGAAGAAGAGGATGAGTGTAAGGATATGCCAGCTTTAGAAGAGGCTAGTGATTGTGAGGATGGGGACTACGCTGTAGCTAAATCACTTGTCATTAGGAGGACCCTTAGTACTCAAGTTAAGGTGAAAGAGTTGGGTGAGCAAAGGAAAAATATCTTTCATACTAGGTGCTTTGTGAATAACAAGGTGTATAGTTTCATAATTGATGGGGGTAGTTGAACGAACGTGACCAGTACTACCCTTGTGGAAAAATTGTGTCTACCTATGCTAAAACACCCTATACCTTACAAACTACAGTGGTTAAATGAGGTGAAAGAGATTAAAGTGAATAAGCAAGTGATGATTGATCTTGAAATTGGAAAGTATGAAGATAGGGTGTTTTGTGATGTGGTTCCTATGCATGCTGGGCACATCTTGTTGGGCAAACCGTGGCAATTTGATAGGAAGGTTATTCACGATGGTTATAAAAATACACCAAGGATGGGAAAAATGTCAAACTTATGCCTTTGTCACCACAACAGGTCTATGAGGACCAATTAAAATGAAAAAGTGAGGAAGAGAAAAAGAGAGTTGGGACCACGTTCCCAGAAAAAAGGAGAGTTGAGTGAACAAAAGAGAGTTGGGATCACGATCCCAGAAAAAGGAGAGTTGAGTAACCAAAAGAGAGTTGGCACCACGATCCCAGAAAAAGGAGAGGGGGTGCAGAATGCCAGAAAAGACAAAGGAGAGAAAACAAAAGTGAGCTTCTACGCAAAACAAAGTGAGATTACTAAAGCCATATTTGAAAACAAGCCAGTAATTTTGCTAATGTACAAGGAATTTTTCCTTGCACTTGATGAAGCTAACCACCCCTCCCCAGTTTAGCTGTGTCTCTTTTGCAGAAATTTGCAGATTTATTTCCTGAGGAAATTCCTAGTAGGCTGCCACCTATTCGCGGGATTAAACACCAAATTGACTTTGTGCCAGAAGCGAGCATCCGAAACAGGCCAGCCTATAGGAGCAATCTAGAGGAGACGAAGGAGCTACAAAGGAAAGTTGAGGAGCTGTTAAGCAAGGGCTATGTCAGGGAGAGCATGAATCCATGTGCAGTACCGGCTTTTTGGTACCCAAGAAGGATGAGACTTGGAGGATGTACGTGGATTTTAGAGCAGTCAACAATATCACGATAAATTATTGCCATCCCATAACTAGGCTAGATGATATGCTTGATGAGTTACATGGAGCAAGTATTTTTAGTAAAATAGATCTCAAAATTGGCTATCACCAAATTCACATGAAAGAAGGTGATGAATGGAAAACCGCCTTCAAAACCAAGTATGGTTTATATGAATGGATGGTTATGCCATTTGGTCTCTCTAATTCCCCTAGTACTTTTATGAGATTAATGAACCATGTTTTGCATGCTTACATTGGTAAATTTGTTGTGGTATACTTTGATGACATTTTGGCATATAGTAAGGACTTAGGTGATCACATTGAACATTTAAGATCCGTATTGGAAGTTTTGAAAACTGAGAAACTATATGTTAATTTTAAGAAGTGTACCTTTTGCGTGGAAAATGTAATTTTTCTACGAATTGTTGTTAGTGCTAATGGTGTTGAGGTAGATGAGGAGAAAATCTGAGCTAATTAAGAGTGGCCAACTCCCAAAAGTATTACGGAGGTTAGGAGCTTTCTCGGGTTGGCTGGGTTTTATAGGAGGTTTGTTAAAGACTTTAGTACACTTGCAGCACCACTCACAGAAATAATTAAGAAAAGTGTAGGAATTCATTAGGGGGTTGCCCAAGAAAATGGTTTTAATTTTCTTAAGAATAGATTATGTTCTGAGATTGAATGTGATGTACCAGGAATAGGGATTGGAGCTTGGGTTTGAATTTATTAGATGTATGTATGTTGATGACCCTGATTTTTCTATCATTTATGCTTCATGTGAAAAGTGTGCAATTGATAAATTTTATAGGTATGATGGATACTTGTTTAAGGAAAATAAACTTTGTGTGCCAATTTGCTATATCCATGAATTGTTAGTACGTGAGGCTCATGGTGGGGGGGTTAATGAGACATTTTGGTGTCTTGAAACCCTTAGAAATATTGCAGGAACACTGTTATTGGCCTAAAATGAAAAGGGATGTTCACCATATTTGTGACAGGTGCATAACTTGTAAACAAGCTAAGTCTAGGGTCTTACCACAAGGTTTGTATACCCCTTTACCTGTACCTAATGAGCCTTGGGTAGATATATTTATGGATTTTGTTTTAGGTTTTCCTAGGACAAAAAAAGGTAGGGGCTCTATATTTTTAGTAGTGGACAAGTTTAGTAAAATGGCACATTTCATCCCTTGTCATAAAACTGACGATGCAACAAACATAGCAGACCTAGTCTTTAGGGAGCTTGTAAGACTCCACGGGGTACATCGGAGTATTGTGTCTGATAGGGATGTTAAGTTCCTTAGGTACTTTTGGAAAGTCTTTTGGGGAAAGATGGGTACTAAGTTATTACTTTCTACTACATGTCACCCTCAAACTGACGATCAAACAGAGATAGTTATTAGGATATTAATTCAACTTCTACGCACTATCATAAATAAAAACTTGAAGAGTTGGGAAGAATGTTTGCCTTTTTTGGAATTTTCTTATAATAGGGTTGTGCATTCTACTACGTCATGTTCCCCTTTTGAAGTTGTTTATGGTTTGAACCAACTAACTCCTCTCGATTTAATTCCTTTGCCTGAAGATGAAAGGAGTAGTTTGGACAAGGAGAAAAAGGCTAAGATTGTGAAGTCAATGCATGAGAAGATTAATGACCAAATAGAGAAGAAGAATAAGCATTATGCATCCCTAGCAAACAAGGGTCGGAGGCATGTGACGTTCGAACTGGGTGATTGGGTGTGGGTGCACTTGCGAAAGGATCGATTACCAACACAACGAAAATCTAAGTTGCAGCCAAGGGGAGATGGACCTTTCCAAGTCATCGAGAAGATAAACGATAATGCATAAAAGCTGGATCTTCCAGGTGAGTATAATGTATTTGCTTCTTTTAACGTTGCTAACCTTTCTCTGTTTGATGTAGGTGATGATTCGAGGAAGAATCATTTTCAAATGTACCTGTACAATAAATTTTCTAACATTTTTTAGTTCTCATGGTTGTGTTCATTTATGTCCTGAACAACTCTTCGATTTCATAAGTACTTTAGAAAACTTCAAGATTGAAACATTTTCATAGAAGCGGCCCACTGTGATATCCTATTAAGAGTATCATGTCGTACTCCACTTGTTTTACTCAATCTATAAGATTCATTAAAACTTAAAACTAAGCCTCATGCATTCTGCAAAGAACAATATTCTTTATTGTAGGAATGGGTAGGACTCTTATTCCTAAGTGCTGAATTGAATCTTCATAACTTAGTTGTGACATTGAACCAAGATCATGGGATATCCAGTCAACAGGTTAGGTTACCATTACAAAGATTTCATGTGTAGTAGGCTTTTAAGTGCATTCCCTTTGACAAGTAGTATACTTGATTTCATGAGATTTTCTTTTGATTTCACGTAATCAATGGAAATAACACTATTAAGTGCATTTTTATACACTTTTTATACCTTTAAATTAGCATATTTTGGAATATCTTGGGCAAATATCTACTAATTTATGCAGATTTTGTGTTTAAATAGGTTAATATCCAAGTTTGAGGCCAAAAATAACAAAATGAGTGCAAATTATGTTGAAATTGAAAGTTTGGGGGACCATTTTGTCACTTTCGAGAAGTTACGGACCTGCTGTGCAATTTAACCCAGGGACCATATTGCAAAATTCCAAAATTTGAAGGACTTCAAATGCAATTTTAGGACATATTTGAAAGAATTTGAAAGTTTGGGGACTAAATTGATCGGCATTAAAAGATGGAGGACCTGATTGCAATTACGAAATGGACTAAGCTGCAAAGAACCATCCCAGCTGAGCCGTGCGAACGCGTGGCTCGAACCAAGTCCCAAATGCGACTCAGACCATGAAACGGATCCGATAAAACGACTGGCCGAATTTTTTGCACCGCACGATCGCGCGGTTTTGAAATTAAAAAAAAAAATCCTGGGCTGGTCCGGGTCAAGTCGACCAGCCCGATTCGGCCCAAAACACTGTTATATGCAGATTTTGGCAATTTTTAGGGTTTTTGGTTGATTTTTGGGATGATATAAATACCCAAAATCCTCATTCAACTAAGGTATGTAAGTTTTATGCCTCTTTTCCATTTTTTCTTGTATTTTCTCTCAAGCTTTTCTTAATTAATACATTAAATCTTTTAAGTTTCTGTGTTTTTACTTGCTTTCCTTCAATTAAAGCTTAATGTTGTTGAAATTTTCATTATTGTTGTTTTTTGTAACTTTTCTCCTCAAACTTTCATGTTATTTATGATTTAATTAAAGCTTTGTGTTTGGTTGTCCATGAAATTAATAGATAATAAAAAAGAAAAAATATTGATTTAAAGTGAAGACAACTTTGAATTTCAATTTCAAGAGCTTAACTAGAATGAGAGTTTTCTTTTATTATCTTATATTAACACTTTGTTTAGCTTGTTGTTGAAATGATTATGTTAGTGGTTAAATGTTGTGATTTTATTGTGAGTTGATTTTCATTATGGACTAAAGAGTATTTTGTTGGGATGATTGGTATTACTTAACTTCACTTAGTTATTTTTAAGTTTGTTTATTTATTTTGAGTTATTTACTTTCATACAATTTGAATTTATGATTATCGTCATTTAATATTGTGTACTTTGTTTTATGTTTATTGTCTTGCATCTATCTATCTTTAGTTGTTAATTTTATTTACAAAATGTAAATTAATTAAGTGTTGTTTAAGTGAAATCATGAATCCCAACTTTTTAAATGAAAAGGTACTTGCAAAATATTACAATGAGCTTGCCAAGTTGGATGAAAATGATATGCCTATGGGAGATACCATATTTTGGGAAGGATTTAAAATGTGGGGGTATGATCCACTCTTGGGGATAAATAGGAAAAACTTACCATTGCCCATGGATTCAAATTTTGGATCGGTCATTCAATCCGAGGAGATATCAACTATTGAGGATGAGCTTGAAAAGAATGACAAGTTAATCACCAAAGAATCACAAGGGGAAGTGGCCGTTAATGAGGAAGAGATTAAATTACATTCTCTCAACTTCATTGATTGCCCAACAATTGATTTTGTGATTAAGCCACTTGAGGAGGAGCAAGTCTACATAGTTGAATTTGAATTGGATGAATTAGGCAAGTCATATGACATTGGAAGGGGCAAGGTGCAAGTTTGGAGAATTAATGAAGAGTGAACAAAGTCAAAAGAAGAACAATGGGCAAAACATCAAAAGCTTCATATAAAGTGCCATGAAGTGCTTATGCGAAAAGTCGAGCTTATGGCTTTAACCAAGCGCTTTTTGGGAGGCAACTCAAATTTCTTCTCTTTTGCTTTACTTGTGATTATTTACTTTACTTCTTTACTTTCTTTTTAATTATTTGTCAAACTTTTGTAGGTAACAAATATTTTTGAAAATCCTAAGCGACATTGTCCTCAACAAGTTTGGGTGAACTAAATTCGGCGAAAGCTTAGGTCAATTTCAAACATCACAAATAAGCATCAAATCAGGGAAGTTTTACTAACTCATTTCTTCTTTACACGTTGTTTCTATTTTCACATTGAGGACAATGTGTAATTCAAGTTTGGAGGTGTTGCTTCATTTTGCACTTTATCATGTTAGATAGCCTTGCAGCTTAAGATGTTGTGATATTTGATTTTGTTTATTTTGTTTTGGATATTGACATACTAGATAACATTGTCGGCTCAAAATGATTTGATGTTTGAAATTGTTGATTAATTCACGAATTATGATTGAATATGCCACTTGTGCCTATTTTTATAAATTGCTTATCTATGAGTGATCCTAAGTTCTCTTGAGTACAATAGTCATAAACAATAGTCATAACTAATTGTTGTTGAGATTTGAAATCTATTGAAGGTTGGAGAAATTCGTGAAGTAGAAAATTAGGTTGTAAGCTTGTATTTTCAATTTTTATCAACCTATCCAATTTCTTTTCAATGCTCTTAATCTCTTGATCCTTTGTGAGACAAGTTTGGGGGTGGTCAAGCCGGTAAGGAGACGGTCTAGATGTGTAGTGATTCCATGCATGCTTGATATAAATTTGTGTGGAGTGTTGCTGATGTTAAGTATAAACTAAGTGATGACCAAATGCTAAAAATATAAGCTCATTTTAATTTTTGCATTGCCCTATCTCATAGCCTTTTTAACTCGAGTAATTAAGCCCGTAGGAGTATCTTGAAACTTGATGCCTTGAGTTTGAAACTTGGGAGTCACCAGCTTAAAGCTCGCTACATGGGTCAATTAGAAAGCTTAATGAGTAGGATACACACACACTTTGAAAAAAAAAAAAAAAAAAAGCACCTCATCATTGCATTTGCTTAATAAGTCAACCTCACTTCATAGCATTTTTACTCGAGTTATTAAGTTCGTAGGGGTATTTTGAAACCTGGTATCCTTTGATCTTAAAACAATCGGGGAGTTACCGACCTAAAGCTCGCTACATGGGTCAATTAGAAAGCTTAAGGGAGTGGGGAAGTCACGAGCAATCATCACATTAGTTTGTAGAAATCATGCATTTGTATTTGCATAAGGGCTTAGATTAATAGTGGGTTTGAATTGCTTGGTATAAACTTTTATGTTGAAGCACTCATCTAGTGGAGAGTCACTGCATATCTAGATTGTTGAGATTGTCGATAAGTCACAACCAAGCTTTAGTGGAAAAAGAAATGTGTGAATTTAGAGTTACCTCTAGGATTGCATCTCGGGAGAAAAAAGAAATAATTTTGTGGGATGAATGCTACGAGAGGGACATGAATGAAATTGACCACTAAGGGTATATAGTATTGTTTTAAAATTTATCCTTCCTGCAATGTTTCTTTGAACCTTAGTGATAATTGGAAGTGACTATGCACACACACACCGATTAAACATGAGATAAGTTCAACTTCTTTTTATAGTATTATTTTGTAAACATAATTGTGAATTAATCATGCAATTTTACACTCAAGTAAGGATTTGCAAGTTATCTAGCATTGTTTATCACTCATTCATCTATGCTTATTATGCCAGTAGATATCCTTGCTCGAGACGAACAAGAGTTTAAGTTTGGGGGTATTTGTTAAGTGCATTTTTATACACTTTTTATACCCTTAAATTAGCATATTTTGGAATATCTTGAGCAAATATCTACTAATTTATGTAGATTTTGTGTTAAAATAGTTTAATATCCAAGTTTGAGGCCAAAAATAACAAAAGGAGTGCAAATTATGCTGAAAATGGAAGTTTGGGGACCATTTTGTCACTTTCGGGAAATTGGGAACCTGCTGTGCAATTTCACCCCAGGGACCAGATTGCAAAATTCAAAAAGTTGAAGGACTTCAAGTGCAATTTTAGAAGGACCTATTTGAAAGAAATTTGAAAGTTTGGAGACTAAATTGATCGGTATTGAAAGATGGAGGACTAGATTGCAATTATGGAAGGGACTTAGCTGCAAAGAACCATCCCAGCTGAGCCACGCGAACGCGTGGCTCGAATCAAGTCGCGAACGCGACTCAGACCATGAAATTTATCCGAGAAAACGGCTGGCCGAACTTTTTGCACCCGCGATCGCGCAGTTTTGAAATTAAAAAAAAAATTCTGGGCCTGGCAGGCTCGATTCGGCCCAAAATGCTGTTATACGCAGATTTTGGTAATTTTTATGGTTTTTGGTTGATTTTTGGGATGATATAAATACCCAAAATCCTTATTCAACTAAGGTATGTAAGTTTTATGCCTCTTTTCATTTTTTCTTGTATTTTCTCTAAAGCTTTTCTTAATTGATGCATTAAATCTTTTAAGTTTTTGTGTTTTTACTTGCTTTCCTTCAATTAAAGCTTAATGTTGCTGAAATTTTCATTATTGTTGTTTTTTTCTAACTTTTCTCCTCAAACTTTCATGTTATTTATGATTTAATTAAAGCTTTGTGTTGGGTTGTTCATGAAATTAATAGATAATAAAAAAGAAAAAATCTTGATTTACAGTGAAGACAACTTGGAATTTCAATTTCAAGAGCTTAACTAGAATGAGAGTTTTCTTTTATTATCTTGTTTTAACACTTTGTTTAGCTTGTTGTCGAAATGATTATGTTAGTAGTTAAATGTTGTGATTTTATTATAAGTTGATTTTCATTATGGGCTAAATAGTGTTTTGTGGGATGATTGGTGTTACTTAACTTCATTTAGTTATTTTTTAACTTTGTTTTGCATCTATCTATCTTTAGTAGTTAATTTTATTTACAAAATGTGAATTAATTAAGTTTTGTTTAAGCGAAATCATGAATCCCAACTTTTTAATATTCCATTTTCTATATTGCTGTTAGAATTTAAAGTTAGTTTGTTTATATTTTATTTTCACTAAAAATCCAAAAACTTATTGTGTGACTCCGTTGTTAAAAATTAAATTAACTAGAGTGTGTAATTGAGTATACATTCCTTGTGGGATCAACAACCCGGACTCACAAAGTCTACTTTATTATTTGAATGTGACCCGTGCGCTTGCGGTATACGATTTTAGCGAACAAACACCATTCAAGATCAATTGGTTAATGAAATAATGATTTGAGTCCCTTTAGATCACTTCTTCTTCAATGAATAACGATTTGAGCCCTTGAAATCTTTAAGAAAATTTATACATGAAATACTCAAGAGACAAGATTTGGTAGAAACAAAAGTATCTTGTTGTTTATAATAAAAAAAATGGAGTCATAATCAACCATTGGTCAACAATAACGTTCATCTTCAAGGATACCTAGGAGATATTAGGTTTCTTTATAACTTAGGCATGTACCTAACATTACAAAAGGCCTAATTATATCATCAAGCAATCATATTGCAACATATCCAATCCTTATGAATTATTATACCTGATGTAGATTTCCTAGGTTAGATTTTGAAAAGTGTATTTTATACACTTATTTATATGTTAAAATTAGAATATTATATTGTCGTTCATGAATAAATTTTATCTAATTTGCTTTTATTTGTTATATTTCAAAGAATATCCCAAAATGATGTGAATGGAGCAATTGATTGAAAGATGAGCTTTTTGAATGATAATTGGAGCTTTATTGGACAAAATGGAAGTTGGCGAGGTCAATCAAGAACCAAATTGGTGCTAACATGGAAGAAGTCTAGAGTACAAGGTCCTAATTGAAAAAATAAAGAGAAGAAATGACTTAATTGAAGAAATTCAGAAGTTTGGGGGTCAAATTGATTAAATGCCTTAGTTGGTTGTGTGATAGTTAGTTTTTTTTTTTAGATTTTATATTTGAATTTTCAGTTGGGATCTTAATTGCATTTTCTGCGCTCTATAACCAAAGAGTAGATGAAGTTGAAAGCTCCCACATAATCTTTGCATGCTCCAAGAATTAATATTAAGCAAGTTTATAATACTGTCAGCATTATATGATGGCCTGCGTAATTGATTTTTTGTTATTATATTCAAAAAATGTAAACAACTCCTTTTTTATTATCTATAAAATCTATATTTCCTACTATATAATAAGTTTCACTTAAGGTTTTACTGTAGCAACGACGAAATTAGAAAACGGAAAAAACGGCGTCGTTTCAATGATTTTTGTCTTTTCATTTTACACTTCCTGATATGATCCGGACCAGGCATCGAACGGTGAAGTCGAGACATCGGAAATATGACAGCGATTTACGTGCAAAACGGAGCAAGTTTCATGTTGGAGTCGAGCCGAGAAGGCGAAAGGAACAAGCCGAGACGAGTGATCGAAGTTATTTGGGCAGAATGATCATTACGGCCGTAACGAAGATCTGTCACGGCCGTAAAAGTTATTATCACGGCCGTAACTCCGCCTCGGAATCAGATGAAGAATTGAAGAATTCCATATTTACGGCCGTAAGAAAGATGGTCACGGCCGTAAGTCTTAAGCAAAAAGCCTTTTACGACCGTAAAAGTGTTTATCACGGCCGTAATTGAGGTTTTCCGGATTTTAGGGGATTTTTAATTAGTTTCCGTTTTTAATTAATTGTTTGCCTATTTTAGTATTCTAGTTTAACTAGAATTCTATTTTTAGTAAATTAGCGACTAGGTTATTTTGCTTATTTATATTCTTTTCCATTCATTGTAAAAAACAGTTTAGTTTAGTTCGAGTTTTGAGATTAATAAAGTTGAGAGAGTTTTCTCCAATTAAAAGGTTGAGGAGTCCATTTTGTGTTCTTCGAGAACAAATCCAACTTATCAAATATTGTGAAATATTTGTGGCGTTGAACTTATCAAATATTCGCGAGAATATTTGTAGCGTTTCCAATTTAGAATCTTATCAAGGAAATTGACAAGTACTAGTGGTGTTTCGAAAACCTTGGATCTCGATTCCGCATCGTCAATTTCTTGCGTCGTGAATCTTGGGTCAAGATCATATCGTCAATTTTATCTTTCCAATAATTTAATTCTTGTTTATTTTTCGTGTTTGATCTGATCTAGATCTTTCCTAGGTTTTAATTATCGTTATTCTGCGTGTTCGACAAGATTCCCCGACTGGGATCTCATCATCTGGTATCAGAGCTTGGATCTATTTCAGATTCTTGCATTTCTTGAATTTCTTGATTTTTTTCGTGTTCTTCGCGTTCTTCGTGTCAGTCATAATTTTATTCAGTTTGATCCATAAGAGTCAGTCCCAAAAATTTAAAAGTGTTTTTCTTGTTCGTTTTTCGTCCAAATTCAGTTTCGTTTTTTTCTGCCACACTCGTAGTCCAATTCTCTGGCAGGAGATTAAAAAATAATTTTTTTTTTCGAAAATTTCATTTTTTTTCCATATTCCAAATATTCCCCAAATATTCCGAATTTTCTTAATTTCCAAATCTTCATCAATGGGTGACAACAAACGCCCCGAAAGAGGGAATAGGATATTGGAGCAGGGTGTTGAATTATTGGCAGAGATGCAGAAAAAATTTAAGAAGGTAATGGCTAGGATGGATAAAAGAGATGCGATGATTGCCCAATTGAAAAATGAGCAATCGCGGGCGGACTCTATGGCTAGGAGGATTAGTAAGCGTGAATTTCATGCTAGGTACGGAGATGGAATGGATGAAAAGTCATTAAAGCGAAAAGAGACATCAAAACGGGAGAGTAGTGATCATGTTCACAAAAGGAGGGAGGAACCGACAACCAAAGGTAAAAATAATTCTGATTCCAAGCCTCTTAAGGATAAAAATATTAAGTGCTTTAAATGTTTGGAACGGGGTCACATTGCACTTGATTGTCCACATAAAAAGGATAGATGTAATAGTGAAGGGGCAAAAAGTATTATGGTGGATGAGTCAATTATTGATAGGCGTGATCTTAGCATTAGACGTAAGGTGGATGTTGTGGGTAACGTGGATGAGTAGAAGGATAATATTTTTCGCACTAGATGCTTAGTGGATGAAAAAGTTTGTAGCTTGGTGATTGACGGGGGAAGTTGTACTAATGTAGTTAGTACAATGTTGGTGGAAAAATTAGGCTTACCTTTAACGAAACATCCAACGCCTTATAAATTACAATGGTTGACTGAGTCAGGGGAAGTTAAGGTGAAGAGACAGGCTTTAGTGGCATTTTCTTTTGGTGGGTATTCGGATGAGGTAATTTGTGACGTGGTGCCAATGCAAATTAGTCACATACTGTTGGGGAGACCTTGGCAGCATGAAAGGGCTGTGCTACATGATGGGTATACGAATAGATACAGCCTGGTAAAAGGGGGAAAAAGTTTACTCTAATGCCACTATCTCCAACTGAAGCCCTGAGAGATCAATTGAAAGTGAAAAGTGAGTTTGAGGGGAAAAATAAGAGAGTTGAGGCCACGACCTCCGAAAAAGAAGAGAGAGTGGAAATTAAAGAAAAGAGAGTTGAGTCCACGACCTCAGAAAAAGGAGAGGGAGTGACAAATAAAGAAAAGAGGGTTGAGGTTCAAACCTCAGAAAAAGGAGAGACTGAGTGCAAAAAGCAAAAGACAAGAGAGTCTACCACAAAAATGAGTCTATTTGCACTTACTCACGCTAACACACCCCTTCCCAGTTCTTTAAAATCTGTTTTACAGGTACCGAAGTCAAACCATGAACTTAAGACGGGAAAGAAATTCATTGGCAAAAATGAGCATCCCAAAAGTCTAAAAGATCGCATAAAGCTTAAAAATGATCATCGAGCCAAGGAGAGCAGGAGGGATTTGAAAAGCCGACCAAAAATGGATTCGAGGTCGAATCCTTTTCAAGAGAGGGAGTATGATATGATCCGGACCAGGCATCGAAGGGAAAAGTCGAGACATCGGCAATATGACAGCGATCTACGTGCAAAACGGAGCAAGTTTCATGTTGGAGTCAAGCCGAGAAGGCGAAAGGAACAAGCCGAGACGAGTGATCAAGTTATTTGGGCAGAATGATCATTACAGCCGTAACGAAGATCTGTCACGGCCTTAAAAGTTATTATCATGGCCGTAACTCCGCCTCGGGATCAGATGAAGAATTGAAGAATTCCATATTTACGGCCGTAAGAAAGATGGTCACGGCCGTAAGTCTTAAGCAAAAAGCCTTTTACGGCCGTAAAAGTGTTTATCACGGCCGTAATTGAGGTTTTTCGGATTTTAGGGGATTTTTAATTATTTTTCATTTTTAATTAATTGTTTGCCTATTTTAGTATTCTAGTTTAATTAGAATTCTATTTTTAGTAAATTAGCGACTATGTTATTTTGCTTATTTATATTTTTTTTCCATTCATTGTAAAAAACAGTTTAGTTTAGTTTGAGTTTTGAGATTAATAAAGTTGAGAGAGTTTTCTCCAATTAAAAGGTTGAGGAGTCCCTTTTGTGTTCTTCGAGAACAAATCCAACTTATCAGATAATGTGAAATATTTGTGGCGTTGAACTTATCAAATATTCGCGAGAATATTTGTGGCGTTTCCAATTTAGAATCTTATCAAAGAAATTGACAAGTCCTTGTGGTGTTTCGAAAACCTTGGATCTCGATTCCGCATCGTCAATTTCTTGCATCGTGAATCTTGGGTCAAGATCCTATCGTCAATTTTATCTTTCCAGTAATTTAATTCTTGTTTATTTTTCATGTTTGATCTGATCTAGATCTTTCCTAGGTTTTAATTATCGTTATTCCGCGTGTTCGACGAGATTCCCCGACTGGGATCTCATCACTTCCCTATCCATTTAACTTGTTTTTACCCGATCCGGACCAATATTGATTTGTATTTTTCATTCAAGTGCCCTTCTAGAACACTCTTTGACAAAACCCTCTCTTCCTTATCGTTCATCCCTTGTTCGATGTTCCTCTCCGTTCTCCCATCTGTGGCATTACCAAATCTGCGATTCCTGTTCCTCGTCGTTTCCTATCTGTGGTGTTGCCTCGTTCGGGGTTAAGTTTTCTCCTTCGGTTTTGTATCGTGCGGGCGATTTACCTCATGTTGTTGCTTCTTGCTGGATCAATTCCGATTTCCCATTTCCAGGTTTCTTGGTTTCCTCTATTTTTATAAAATATGTGTATTTTTTGGTGCTTATAATTTTTTAGACATGTGACATTTTTAGAGTCTCCCATCGTCTATTATATGTTTATTATATCTTTTCTCTCAATGTATCTCTCTGATGTAAAATTATTATAGAATTAGCATTCACCATTTTTCTTAAAATTGATTACTGACTACTAAGTAAAAATTATGGGGGGTGGTGGAGTGTTGGTGACTTAGCAGGGACTCAAAAAGGAACCCCTCTATGCGTGAAGCTGCTCTTCAAGAATTACACTAATTTCAGTTTTGGGGAACTTGCGTTTTGTAAATAGATAATCTGTTTATGGGTTAGCTTTATTTTATGTAAGAATTGGGTGTTTTATTGTACTTATGATTTTTTTTTTCCCTTTGAGTTACCTTATTCTGCATTTTGGGTTTTGGTATGATTTTGACCCTGTTGGTTATTATTTTGTATCTAATGTCAATAAAATTTGCATTTTCTTGGGATTTCAATAGCCCACTCTGTTTGTTTCACTGCTCTCTGTGCTTCTGTTGATCCATAAATTTACTTTAATCTATATTATTGTATGTTTGTTAATTCTTAATTATGTTACTTTCCAATTTGCAGTCATTTTGAACGTGGTGTCTTTCTTTGTATCATATTGTTGAGGATTTCCTTTTTTCAATTATATTTTCACATTGACAAAACGTTTGGTGCTTTAGTGCTTTTGGGTGTATTTTCAGCTGAAATCAAAGTAACTGATGTTCATTTCTTTTTAAGCTTTATGTGAGGTAACTTTAGCTTCAGCAATATATGATTTATTTATATCTTTTCTGAATTTCGAATTTCAATAATTATGTGTTTACTTCCATAGATCCCTGTGAGTCACATGAGATATGAAAAATTGTTGACAATTTTTTTTTTTTTTTTTGGCCTTTTCTTATACATTTTTTAAATTTCTATCCACCCTTCCATTTTTTCCTTCGTTGATGTAAATCCTTAAAGAAATTCAACTTCAAAAATTGGTAATTGATCTCATTATCAGTGATTTTAATATGTATTAATGTTAATTTTTGGTGGGTGGGTTTTAAAATTAAAAGTGAAGTCATTTTCTTATTTCTATTTTGGACAAGTCTATCTGTAAATTATTACTGATATGAATACTTTTATAGGTGGGTCCGATGTTATGATTCCGTTGCACTTATTCTTAAAGACAAAACTAAGATTCTGATTGAATTATCATATTGCTGTTTTCCACTGCTAGATCTGTATGCATGCATTAAACAATTGTTCAATAATTAAAATTCTGTTGTATTCTGTTTTAGTTCTTTGGGATTATTCGATTCAAGTGACTTAACTTGATCACCAGTCATGAGAGATTTTGATTGGATTATTATATTGCTATTTTCAACAGCTAGATCTGTTTACATGCACTAAATAATTGTTTCAATAATTAAAATTCTGCTGCTGCTTTTAGTTCTTAGAAAACATTTAGCACTTCATTATTCGATGCAAGTGACTTAACTTGATCATCGTTCACGTCAAAATGATTAGTTGAATAGTTTCGTTCTAGGTGGTCCTAATTGACTAAGAACTTGACGTGTAACTTTGGTGGATTATATTTGTCGTAATTTAAATTGGTTTTAAGTTTGTTTTGGATATAATTTCTCTATTTTCGATGTAAAAAATTATATGAATGTAGCTGGGTGATTAAGTAATAATAATTCTATTATGGTTTGTCCTTTATTCAGATTAATTACAGTTTGGATTATTAAGGTAAGAGTGGAAACATGTGCCATTTACTAAGCCCCTGTTTGGTACAAATTAAATTCTAAATTTTAATCTAAGTCAAAGTCAAAAATCAATCTGAACCATATATTTCTTGGGATCCACACCTTTTCAACTACACACATCATTAACTTTTATCAAAATCTGCTAAAAATTTGATTTTACTCTCCACCAAATAGGGGCTTAGGGGCCAAAAGGTGGTGTTCATAAATTGGAAAAGAGAACACATGTTTTAGATGTTCTTATGTTGTTGGATTTCAATCTCTATCATGTATTTTCATATCAACCAACGTTCTCTCATATTTGCGTTTGATTCATTTTTTTTTTAAACTTTTATTCTTGTTTTTCGGTTATGTAGGATGTTAAAGATATTTATGGTGCAAAATTTGGGCATCCTCATTCCGTGAAAAAAATGCCTTATGTTTTTGGTGTAAAATCTTGGTCAGAGACTCTTGCTGGATTGGATTTCCAAGGATTGGTTTTTCACCATTTCGGTGTGGAAGAATATTTAGTATCAAAGTTTGAATTTTTGTTGAGTCTGTGATTATTGACAATTTTTAATATTTTAATTGAGAAGGGGAATAGATTTTTTTGAGCAATTATTCGTATTGCATGTTTCTAATTTAATCTCTCTCTGTTTTTTTTTTTTTAGTATTGTGTAGTTAATTATTAATGAATCCTTCAACGGAGGTTGAGATAAGGAATGCACGTAACAAAAAGTGTAGAGAAGCTTACGCTAAGCGAAGAGACATAGAAAATAAAAGGCGTAGAGAATTGTACGCTGAAAAGAAAAAACAAAAGGATCTACTTTTAAACCAACTTTTCGGAGATCAAGGCGCTTATCTTTTTTAGAAGGTATATAATGTATATTTATTTCTTAAAATGGATATGGTTGTGTTTTATTTTTGTTGTTCTCTTATTGGTTTTTTTTTATATGTATATGATTTTTTTACACAGAAGAAGAATTGATGTTAATTATGATTTTAGTAAAAATGTGCAAGGCCATATTCCAGGTTATTTTTCCTTCTCTGTCTTATTTAATTCCCCCCACCCTTCTTTTTAGACCCTATCTCTTTAATGATATTATCACATATATTATCATAATTAATATTCTTAAATATTTTATTGCAGTAACGACCACATGTTCTTATGATGTGCCTACACAATCAAATAATAATATAAGTCAAAGTCCTATGCCATTTCTATTTACAGAGGATGAAGAACAAAATATGATTCTAAATATTCATGATATTCCTTCTGAGTCGTTCATATTACCTTACCCTACATTTATTACACATTGTAATGCAAAAAAAAATTGGAAAGAAAGCAAAAGCTTCTGTTGTATGGATGGACAAGTAAAATTATGCTTTAATGAAATGCCCATTGAATTAAGAGATTTATTTTTGTCCACAAATGATGAATGTCTAAAATTTCGATGCATATGTCGTACATATAATAACCATTTTGCTTTCACATCATTCAGTGTTAATTATGACAAGGAATTATGTAGGATGAACAAAGGAATATATACTTTTAGAGTCCAAGGACAAGTTCATCATTATATAAATAGCCTTTTACCTAAAGATGATAAACCTTCGTATTTACAATTATATTTCTATGATACTGATCATGAAATTTAAAATAGACTAAATCTTCCTGATAGATTTAGCGTTGATTTGCTTCAGAGATTAATGGAAATCTTACGTCCAAATCCATATTCTCAATTCTTCTGATCGCTTGGTCAACTTGAATCGTTCGAATCATTACAAATTCATTTGAAGTCTGATCCAGGCCTTTGATCAAAGGATCTATAATAAACCTTCTGTTTCTCAAGTTGCAGCCATTTGGGTTGATGATCAACCATCTACAAATGTGACAGTCTGTGATATTTGTGTACAATCCCATTCTAATGCTATTCATCGTGTCAATTATTATTATGGGTGTTATGACCCACTTCAATATCCATTGTTATTTCCGTATGGGGAACCTGGTTGGCATGAAGGCATACTAATAGTTAATAAAGCTCGTACTTCTACTAACCAGGGAATAACAAATGATTTGAACTTAGACAATGTTATGACCGTTGAAGACTTAATTGGAAGAGAAGAATCATGTTGTTAAAATTATATATTTTTTCCCAAAAATATATTGCTTTTAAATTCATCTATATTGTTTATCATTCTTCTAATATTAGTTTTATCATTTTTTTTCCTATTTATTTAGTGCTAACAACGAAGCATAAGCGAGGTCAAATCTCCTTAAAAGAATACTATTGCTATAAGTTAAAGACTCGCCCTTCAGGTACATCAATTCTTCTTCACACTGGTAGATTATTGCAACAATACATTGTAGATATGTATGTAAAAATTGAGACGTCCAGATTAGATTTTTTTTAGAAAAAAACCAAAAACAAATACGAGCTGATCTTTATCAATGAATTGTTGATAGTGTTGAAATGGGTGATACTAGGGCTCATAAAATTGGAAAACGAATTATATTACCATCATCTTTTGTTGGTGGCCCAAGAGATAATGAAAAACGATATATGGATGCGATGACTTTAGTTCAACGTTTTGGGAAGCCAGATATTTTCCTTACAATGACTTACAATCCAAATTGGTCAGAAATAAAAAAATGAATTAATGTATGATGGTGAGGCTCAGAATCGCCTAGACCTAATTTCTCGAATTTTTAGAGCAAAATTAGAAGAACTAAAGAATTATTTATTTAATAAAGAAATATTTGGTTCTGTTGCAGCTTATATTTGCGTTGTTGAATTCCAAAAGCGTAGTTTGTCTCATGCTCATTTTTTAATTATTTTGAAACAAGGTGCCAAAGTTAATACACCTAATATAATTGATGAGATTGTTTCATGTGAGATTCCGAATCAAGTTACCGATTCTTTTTTGCGATCCCGTGTTATAAAACATATGATGCATGGACCTTGTGGTACTTTAAACCCAAAAAAAAGTATGTATGGATCATAATAATACATGTAAAAATAAATACCCAAAAGAATTTGTCACTTATACAACTCTAGGTAATAATTCTTATCCAAAATATAGGCGGCGTGATAACAAAGAATAAATAAAAGTTAGAGGTCATTATCTAGATAATAGATGGGTAATACCATACAATCCATTTTTGCTTGCTAAAAATGATTGTCATATAAATGTTGAAATTTGCTCTACTGTAAAAGCTGTAAAATATTTATATAAATATGTATATAAAGGACATGATCGAATAAATTTTTGTATTGATGAAAATGATAATGAAAGAATTATGGATGAAATTACTAAATTTCAAAATGCAAGGTGGATATCAGCTCCAGAAGCTATTTGGAGAATTTATGGATTCAATTTAGCTGAGAATAACCCTTCAGTAATTTCTTTACAATTACACTCTGAAAATCAACAAACCATAACATTTACAGATTCTGATAATTTAACTAACATCATAAGAAAAGATTTTTTCCAATGTACTATGCTTACAGGATATTTTCGAATGAATATTGTAAATGAAAAGGCACGAACTTTATTATATACAGATTTCCCAATTCATTTTGTTCGGGACAGTCAAGGACGTATTTGGGAACCAAGAAAGCAAAAATTTGTTATTGGTAGAATTGTTTATGCTAATCCTAATGAAGGTGAGAGATACTATTTATGTGTTCTTTTAAATCATACTAAACAAGTAACTTCTTATAATGACCTCAAACGAGTCAATAATGTACAAGTTAAAATTTTTCGTGAAGCAGCTTCACTTCATGGATTATTGAATGAAGATAAAAATTGTGACCTATGCATGGCTGAAGCAACTACTTATCAAATGCCTCACTCCTTACGTCTTCTGTTTGCTACTATTTTTCTTTTCTGTGCTCCAATTGATCCATCAAATCTGTGGTTAGCTTATAAGGATTTTATGATGGAAAATTTTATCTCACAAGGATTGCCTTATACTATAGTTGAAGAGAAAACACTTAAATGTATAAATGATACTCTTGAATTTTCTGGGAAACATATAAACAATTACAGCTTAGTTCCATATACTCTATACATAAATGAACAAGATAGATTGGCAAACATGGTGGCAGAAGAAACAAGAGAATATAATACAAATATAGATAATAGTTATATGGTAGAAAAATTAAATATCGAACAAAAGTATGCATATGACATGATTTTAGAGAAAATAATGTCAAATAGTAGTGGTCTCTTTTTTATTGATGGTCCTGGAGGAACAGGAAAAACATTTTTGTATAAAACTCTATTAACATATGTTCGAAGTAAACGACTAATTGCACTTGCTACTGCATCATCGGGTGTTGCTGCCTCTTTATTTCCTGATAGTCGAACTGCTCATTCAAGACTTAAAATCCCACTAGAGTTATCACCAAATATTGTATGTTCTATTAGTAAACAATTAGCTTTTGGACAACTTTTGATACTTAGCAAATCAATTATTTGGGATGAAGCACCGATGGTTCATCGTTTTGCAATTGAAGCTTTAGATAGATTATTGCAAGATTTAATGGAAATGAAATGCCATTTGGTGGAAAAGTTGTGGTACTTGGTGAAGATTTTAGGAAAATTTCACCCGTTATCCCTAATGGTTAAAAAACAAAAATTATTAAAGCAAGCTTAGTTTTCTTATCTTTGTGGCCTTCATTTACATGTATTTCTTTAGTACAAAATATGCAAGCTCATCAGCATATTGAATTTTGTAAATACTTATTATCAATTGGTAATGATAAAGTACCATTACATTTTTGCAACATGATTCAACTTCTTAATAAAATAGTAATTCCATTTAAAAGTGAAACGGAATCAATAAAAGTTTTAATTAACCATGTGTTTCCAAATATTACAAGTCATGATGTATACAATTTATCTATGGTGAACAGGGTGATTTTAACTCCCAAAAATGAAAATGTGGATCTCATTAATAACATGATATTAGACCGGCTTGAAGGAGACAAGACTGTGTATTATAGTTATGATGAGCCTATAGATAGAACTGAACTTGACATTCACGAAGATTTTTTGAATACGTAAATACCAAATGGAATACCACCACATGAACTTATATTGAAGAAAAATTGTCCTGTACTTTTACTTCGAAACATAAATCCTGTTGAAGGACCATGTAATGGTACTAAATTAATAGCTAGAGAATTTAATCGTAATGTTATTGATGCTGAGATAGCAATTGGTGAATACAAAGGAAAGCATGTGTTCTTACCACGAATTCCGTTTATACCATTAGAAAGTGAAAAATGTTCAATTCCATTTAAACAAACTCAATTTCCTATACGTCCATGCTTTGCAATGACAATTAATAAAGCACGAGGTCAAACTTTAGATTTCATTGGTTTGTATTTACCAAATTCTATGTTCTCTCATGGTCAATTATATGTGGCATTATCACGAGCTAGAACAAGTGCTAATATAAAAGTTTTGATTAAACCTGAACATGTTCATGCTGAAGATTCTCATAGATGTTGCATGAAGAATGTTGTATACGATGAAATTCTCGATCTTGTAGATAATAATATTCATTAGTTGTTAAATAAATATACCATTTTATTTTATTTTATTTTTTGTTTTGTATATTAATGGTTTCTCTCTATTAGTTAGAATTGCTTATTATTTTAACATTATTATGGTAAATAATCATAGATGCATATTGGTATCTATATTTTTAAACTTTTTTATATATTAATTCATTATAAGAAGTTCTCAGTTCCTTACTTGTTTACTTGATTATTTTACTCTATTCAGAACTTGCTCCGTCTATTTTAATAGCTGTGCATAATTGTATACACATATTTAGTAAAAATAATTATAATTTCTGAAATTTTACAATTTTAACAATAAGATTTTTTCAAGTCATCCTAACATTGCAAACACCACATTTATTTTTTTAAAATTAGTAGATAATAATGTTTCTTATTACATAAATTGAATTCAGGCCTTTTTAATATATTTAAAATTGCATAGCAAAATCTTCTTTCATAACATTTATTATATAATTTCAAGGAATTTATGTGAAAATAATACATTCATATTATTTGAATGATTACTTTATGTGCTTTATTAATTTTAAATTTTACAACTTCTACATATGGTTACTAAGTAATATTATTTATTTATATCTTACTAAGAAACAATAATTTATTCATTACTTTGCCTTCAATCTTTCAATACAATTACTATTTTGTTCAATAAGAAAAACTCATATACTGATTGTCAATATTTGTAGGTCAATTCCACTGCCTTAAAAACCCATAAAAAAGATGGATGTAACTCTTTTTCAAGGTATGTAAATTATATTGTCTCCTTTCACACTTTCTCAAAGTCTCCTTTCACTTTCAATAAGAGCACACAGATTCTCTATTTCAAGACACGTTTCTTCTTCTTCCTATGAATTGCTTTTATTTTTGGACAGCTAACATCACTTGATTATTATCCTTGTGCTATTTCCTTTTTCTCTCTTGATAGTGTTTATTGAAATTCCTAAATAATACTATAAAATGCTATTTCTATATGGAAATCAGATATCTTTGAGATGCCATAGCAATTATACATGAATTTTAAATTATCAATAAAAATATAAATTGGACTTTCCTTGAATTTTAGCTATAAGAATCCCTTTTTATATTCTTTTTTTTCCCCTTCTATTTCACCACTTACTTCTAATTGCTGAATTCATTTTTGTATTAGTATATTAAGGCATTATTGTTGTAATGATTGTATTTAAAGGCATTTAAATTGCAGTACTTTAACTATCTAGCAATAAAAAATCTAGATTGCTCATGCATATATAAGGAATTATGATTTTCCTCATGATATGTTAGTTATTCAAATTTATGTTTATTCTAATGCTAGGTGAAGAAAAAAATTAACTACACTTGTAGCTGATTAAAGTTGAACAAGGAAAGGATGAAGCCATTTCCTGCATGTACTGTTTGAAAATGAGTTCTTCATATTTTGTACTTTTTAATTTTTCTCTTTTCTTCACATTTTTTTCTATCTATTTCACATCTAAGGAATGTACAATGGATATAACACTCGATCTTCTAAATTAGGCCCAAAATCAGTCATCTCCTTTCTCTCTATTGATATTGTTCGGTGCTTGAATAATTATATGGTAGGATATATAATAGTCACTATAAACAATCACCATTCTTTTAACTATTGTATTAAATTAATTTTGCTTCAAACAAAAACATTAAAAAAAAATAGTAATAATTGGAAGTTTAAAGTCTTAAATAATACTGTAAAATGCTATCTCCGGATGATAAACAGATATCTTTGAGATATCATCATAAGTATTCATAAAATTCTCAATAAACCACACATTAAAAAATTAAATATAAATGTTATTGTTAAGGATTATTTTTAGTTTTAGTCTACATTTATTTTTACTTAACATTGGAATATATATTTTTTTTCATGTTTGAATATTAAATAATTTTATCATTCTCATTTTTTGTAGGGACAACTGCTTTATCAACATTCGGAGACACAAATTGACAGAAACAATAGTTACCAATGAATTTTTTTTTTTATCTTCACCTTCAGCCGGTATCTCTCTAGCACCTCATCCTCCTTTTCCTTAAATTCCTTTCTTACATAATTGATGTCATTGATTTATCTATTATTTCTATGCTTTCTATTTTGAATTAAAAAATGGAGTTACAGCTACAATGTTTATGAAAATTAGGGAGTTAGCTTACTATATGCATGAAATTTATACAACTGATAGTAGGTTTGTGATAAAATTTTGATATTGGAATGGGAGAAGAAAAATACGAAGCAGCAAAAAAATTGACACACATTTCAATGATATTGAGTTTTACTTCAACCAAATAATTCTTACATGAGCTTTGAAAGAATGCTATAAAATCATATATGGATTTATTTAATTAGTTTTTAATTCATATTGCTTGTAGTCTTTAACATTTTTTTGTTTGCCGATTTAATACACTGGCTTTTTAAGTTGAACTATAATTTTAATTATATAATAATAATAATAATAATAATAATAATAATAATAATAATAATAAAGATTAGTAACATTGTAGCAATTTATAAATTGATTTATTTATGAATTTTTAGCAAAATATGTAATTAAAAATTAGAGATAAAAAATGTGTGTATTTAAAAAGTGATTTGAAATTTTTTATTTTTTATAAACTGATTTATAAATAATTTATCAAATACTTGCTATCTCTTTTCCCAATATATAAATTTTATATCAAAATCTTTGCTACATTTGATCACAGACAAGCATTTTTTTATCGATTTTATACACTGCCTTATTTTAGTTGAAACGTTAATTTTGCTTATAACTCTCTCTCTCTCTCTCTCTCTCTCTCTCTCTCTCTCTCTCTCTCTCTCTCTCTCTCTCTCTCTCTATATATATATATATATATATGCTCATTTTCCAATTAATTTTCAAATCTAAATCTTTGTTAAATTTCATCACAGACAAGCATTTATTGTGAAAAATCTGGCATCAAATTTTATTTGAAATTTACATACTTTTTTTGCCACATCGCAGCATACCTTTCATTTTCTCAAAAGGAATCTTACAGTGCATTTATTATGGTTACTTGCATCTTTTCATTACTTCACATGCCTCTTACAACTCTCTCATACCATTGCATATTTTATTAATATATCTATACCAAATATCTTATTTTTTAATAATAAAACAACTTTCCAGTGAACATACATGACACACAAGAATATCATATCTACTGTTAACATTAAATACCTTACAAGTACAATCAATTAGAAAATTAGTCTGTATTTTTCACCTTTTTATTTTATATTATAAAAATATTACTTCTAATTTAATAGATCAAAACAAATTATTATTCAATTACAAAAAAAAAAAATTGTACTATTCACAACAACGTCAATTGATTGACAGCATTTAATGCATTAGTACTACAATTATTCATACAAAAGATAAATATATATTTAGCCTTCCAAATATCCTCCAAATACAAATACATTTCCTGTAAATCAATTCAATAGAAGGTAAAGAACATAATATTTCCTGTAAATCAATTCTAGAGAAGGTAAAAAAAACGAAGGTAAGAATAGATTGGTGAAAACAGGTACTCTTCTTTATTACTTCACTCCACTTCACTTCTTATGTACACAAACAAACAAACAAAAAATGTACATATACACATACATGTATATACACCCTGTAAATTCTTCTATTTTACAGGACACAAAACTATGGCCAATCAAGTTCATTCCAGAAATTCTGATTGGTGAAGAAGAATGGTCTGCAAAAGTTATTGTTCCTGCCAAAACTGCCCCAAGAATTTCGGTTTCTTCATCAATTAGATACCAAATTGTGGTATTAATGGATGAAAAGGTGATATTTATGAACTTTATAATTAATGGTTTCTTAGTTTCTCTCTATGTAATACATAGTAATAAATGCTAAAAAGAATCTGTTCATATTTAGAAAGAACATGTTACACATCTCTTTATATCTTTCCATCTATTTCTAACCATTAAATTATATATATATATATATATATATATATATATATATATATATATATATATATATATTAATTATCACATATATTTAAGAACAAGCTTCCTGTATTGTTCTTTATAGGGTAACAAAGTGCGTACAAGGATATGGAAACGCCACATTGCTGCATTCCAGGATGATTTTGTGCTTGGAAATACTTATCTTATCTCAAATGCAAATGTTAAACTTGCCCCAGAAAGGTACAGGGAATATGAAGGAGAAATTCAATGGACTGTCTCAGGAAGTACTCGAGTACAGCTTCCTGATGAACTTCACTATGACTTACTCTTTTCATCATTTAAATTGGTACCACTCTCTAACTTACGTCCATACATGAATGAAGCAATTAAAAATGGTAAGTCCACTTTACATTTTATATATCTACGCTAAACATTTTTTCTTATTCTTTCACATCAAATTTTCTCTCTTGCACTTTTTTATCTCTATAATTGTTCCCTTACCCCCTCACTTGACTATTACGTAATTTAAATTTAAAAATATATTATTTTTCTTTCGACTACTAGTTGAGTTTACGTGCGTTGCACGAAATAATTTATATATGTGTTTATTCGCGTGGGATTAGTACTTTAAAAAACTGTTATTTTTTAGTATATATTAAGTAACATGAATGTTGGATATAATCTATTGTTTCAATTTGATGTGAATTAAAATTGAAAATCAATTACTATTGATTAGGTTTTCAGATTGATTAGTTTTTACAAGTTGATTGATTGCTTTAATACCGGGAAACACGTTAATAAAAAGTGAAATGTTATTTGGTATATACTTATATAAGGTTAATTATATAGATTACATGCTAGTATGTACAAATTTTTTTTGGAATTTCATGTGATTGAATGATATTTGATGCTTAAGTAATGATCAAAAATTATTGAACTAACTAACAATGCTGGGTAAAGAAATAACTATAATAAATTTATATAGAAACTGGTTTTTGTAGTACTTTAAGTATACTGAATTAAAACTTACAAACGTTGGAATTGAAGTTAAAAAATGAGCAGACTGTAGTGTAAAGCACTTCACACGAGAAATCTGGATTGTAACCCATTCATAATTAACACTTCCATAATCCTGAGTTGGTGCAGAAAAGAACCTGTTCACAGAGTTTTTTTTGCTTACCAGAGTTTTGGCAACAAGGAAAATTGTAAAATGAAAACTTCACATAAACGTAATACTAAAGTTTTACAAACATAGTAATTGAACTAAAAATAATCAGTTGTATGCATTTTAAAGCACTTCTCTCACAGAAGAAAAATCAGGATTACAACCATTCACAATTAACATTTACATAATCATGAGCTAGTCCACAAGAGGAGTAGTTCCTAGAGAGTTTTACAAAACAGACCTATGGTAACCAGGGAGATTTTAGAATGGAAACCTGACATAAACATAAATCCAACTCAGATGTTCAGACTGGTGATTTTTCATCATCATTTAAATACAGCACCAGTGGCAATCAAAAGATAAAAAATATATAGTTCATAATACAAAAGAGTGTTGCCCAAGAAATTCTAATCAAGTTAATCACTTGATTTCTTTTTTGTTGGCGACATTGCAGCATCAAGTGAGAATAAAGTCCTTTTAGCTGGAGGTGATGATGAAGAATGAACAACAGTAGTGACTGCATCAGGTGTGCTTGGAACTACTGAAGAGCTATCAACAGTTGTCACTATATGAGATTGCTTGAACTTACTCGGGACATATTCTTCAAGGGAAACAACTTCAAATTTATAAACAGGCTGGGAAGTTGTCAATTGTGCCTTTCCACGATCACCTGGACTATGTGACATTGGAATAGCCTTTATGTAAAAAATGTACTGATCTTCAATGTTCAGCCTTATTTTTCCATCATTGATTCTCTGTAAAAAGTGATTTGAAGTCATAAGTGTAAATATTTGTAGACAGTAAGTGATTGTCATCATATAAAAAATGGAATGATCATAAAGAAGGTGCTGACCCCTTTATAAATTCCCATCAATTTAAAAGCTGAGCATTGTAGATAATCTTCTGCTATTTCTCCCATGACTGAGGCTGGTAAAGTTCCAGTCTCATCCTCTATATGAATTTCAGCTCTTGCTCTAATGAAAAAATAATAAGGATCAAATGAAATGGTAGATGCGTAGTTAAAAAGGAAGAATGTTATTTAAATTATAGGAGGAAAATGATGACTATATTGAAAATAACAATAGGAGTAGTATCTTCTATTTCTATAAGTATATAACTAAGGTTTATATAAATTGATGAGAGAGAAACCTGGGGATTGATGTTACATTAGTTGTGTTACAATAGTGGCAATCATAGTTTTCTTCGGCGGTCGTGGCACAAGAAGATCTAAAACAAATGTTACAACTCATGTACCAAAATGGAGAGGTATTCATGTTCACTGTTGCACAACCTTTAACCCAAAATCGAGTTTGATGAAACTGTAAGAAAATGTATTGATTAATTCATATCATATCATATCATAGATAAATAATGTATTGCTTCAGGAATAAGAATTGATACAGTTGTAGTATATAAATATAAATAACTTCAGAGAATTTGAAGAATTCATTTATGGGGACTGATAGACGGAGAATTTTCACTTAAATTGAAACCGTAAATTCTCCAAATTGCTTCAGGTGCTGATATCCATCGAGCACTTTGGAATTTACTAATTTCATCTACCTCAATATTTTGTTCGTCATTATTGATAGAAAAATTAATTCGATCATGTCCTTTATACACATATTTGTACAAGTATTTCACAGCTTTTACTATTGAGCAAACTTCAACATTAATATGACAGTCAAACTTAGATAATAGATATGGGTTATATGGTACAACCCATCTATTATATAAAAAATGACCTCTAACCTTCACTTTTTCACCATTGTTAGATCGACGATATAGTGGATAAGAATTGTTGTTTAAGGTAGTACTTGAGATGAAGTCTTTAGAATATTTATTTTTACACGTTTGATTGTATTCCATACACACATTAATTGGATTTAGTTGACCACATGGTCCATGCATCATATGTTTGATTACTTTTGAACGCAAATAAGAATTGTTAGATTCACACGAAATTTCACATGAAACTATGTTGTCAATTTGTTTTGTTGATATAATTTTAAAACCATGCTTTAGGATAAGTAAAAAAATGAGAGTTAGGTAATCCACGTTTTTGGAATTCAATGACATAAATATAAGCTGCAATTGGACCAAATATAGTCTTGTCAAATAAATCGTCTTTTAATTCTTCTAATTTAGCCTTAAAAATACGTGAAATTAAATCTGGACGATTGTGCGTTTGATCATTGTATAATAATTCATTTTTTATTTCAACCCAATTTGGATTACATGTAATTGTAAGGAAAATGTCAGGTTTTCCAAATCGTTGAACTAAAGACATCGCATCCATGTACTTCTTTGTGTTATCCCTAGGTCCCCCAGTGAATGATGACGGTAAAATAATCCTTTTACCAATCTTACATCCTCTAGTTTCACCCAAGGAAACACTATCAACAATGCCTTGATAAAGGTCTGCTCGTAATTGACGTTGATTTTTTCTAAAGAAGTCTAATCTAGAAGTTTCTATTTTAATATACATATCTACTATATATTGTTGAAGCAATCTACCAGTATGAAGGAGGATGATGTTACCTGGATCTCTAATCTGCAACTTATAGCAGTAATATTCCCTCAAGGAAACTTGAGCTCGTTTACAACGTTTTGTTAGAGCTGCGATTAAAAGAAAAAAAATAATAAACTTATAAATGAAAAAAGAAAAGATATTTAAATTCTACTATTTGTAATATTTTTAAATAATTAATAGCTACTGTTTCCTCTCTTTCAAATGACTCCTCAGGGGTAGTAATGTAATTAAAATCAAGAATAGATGCTTTTTGGAGAGATGGTTGACTTCTACAATGTTTTTTTATTCCTTGATGCCAACCAGGCTCACCATTTGGAAAAAGCAAAGGATATTGAAGTGGATCATAACAGTTGTAAAAATAATGAACACGATGTGGAGTCCCATCATGACTAAAAACACGAATATCTCGTGCAGTTATATTTGATGAAGAGTTATCATCAACCCAAATCACAGCAACTTGAGAAATAGAAGGTCTATTATAAATTCTTTGGTCAACAGAAGGGTCAGATTTCAAGATAATATTTAATGATTCAAATGATTTGAGATTATTCAATGAACGAAAAAATTGAGAATATGGATTCACTTTTAAAACTTCCACAATTCTTTTAATTGTAGATTCAATAAACTTGTCTGAAAAACGAAGCCTATTTTCAATTTCATGTTCAGTATCATAAAAATATAGGTGTAAATATGATGGTTCATTATTTGAAGGTAATAAATTATTAACACAATGATACACTTGACCTTGGACTCTGAAAGTATATATTCCTTTATTATTTTTGCACAATTCTTTGTCATACTTAACACCAAATGATGTAAAAGCAAAATGGTTGTTGTATGTCCTTGAGAAATTTCTAAAATCAGATGAAGCATCAGAATTGGACAAATAAAGTTCACCCATTTTTGTAGGCATGTAATTTAAACATAATTTCACTTCACCATTTGAACAACAAAATCATTTTGTTTCTTTATAAAAAATTTTAGCATCACAATAAGAACAAAATGTTGGATCAGGTAAAATATACGGCTCAGAAAGAACATTACTATAGATGTTTAAATTGTGAGCTTCTTCATTGTTGATCTTTTCAGAGTAGTTAAAGTAGTTATTATTTATGTTCGATCTAGTCGTTTCATCTTTCCTTATAAATTGAGTATCATTGTTCCCTGTATATAAAAAAATGAATTACGTTTAAAGAAGAATTAACATCACATCATACAAAAAAATGAAAGTAACAATAATAATCTATATATAACAAAAAACGACATGATGGAGACCTTAAGCCTCTACTTTTACCTTGTATTTCAATATCTTTGTCGATATCAAGAAATTCAGTGGATGATCCTTCCTCTAAAAATAAAAGAATAAATAATATCAAATTAAGAGATAGGAAAAGCAATTTATTTAACAAAAAAAATAATTAAAGAGAGTTTTTTATTCGATATACTTGCAGAACTAACCAGGGAAAGTATCAGTACGACGCCTATGTCGTATAGACGTATCATTACATGTCTCCTGCTTTTTTTTTTTTTAGCATATAATTTCCTTCGTCGTCGGTTTCGTGCTTCCCTTTTTTTAATATCGGACATATTGATCACTAAAAAACCTTCATTTTACCGTTAATTAGTTATCAATAAGAAAAGAGGAAATAGATAAATAAAACACAAAAAATCAAATATATGTAAGTATCAACAGAAAAAGGAAAAAGAATAAAACACAAACATATCTAATCGTTGTAAGTAGGCAAGAAAAAAAAGCATCAGCGATAATAATAAAAGGTAGTATTAAAATAATTTCAAATTCACAATTTAGTCCAAATAAAAATATAATCATTAAAAATCATTATGATAGTAGATTCTTGTTAACTTTACATAATAAAATAGAAGCGTTACTTAAAAAAATGCTAGAAACAAAAAAAACTATAATTTAGAACTCATAACAAGCAAAAAAACTCTATCTCTGTCTTACAGACACACATACACACACACAAACAAAAAAAAGACTATTTAGAAATCATATTAGTTAATACACCTCTAATAAATCTAAATGCAAAACGAGAGCTATACTAAAGAAAAAGAACTCAAGATTGATAAATGTGACACACTTTTCTCTACTATACTATGTAGCAAACAACATGTACAACCTGTAGAGAAAAAAAAAAAAGCCTTGACAAGGTAGAAATGGTAGACAGTAACTGACATGCTAAATCTAACAAGAGCAATATACCTTAAAATTAAACTACACACATGGATAAAATAGATTAATTTTAAGTAGACAAAAAAAATGATTGAAACTGACATATAGCAAGCATGTCTACAACTTCAAGAGATAAGTGGAATAAACCAATTGCACTATACAAAATTTAAAACTTGTTTTTCATTTATTAATCACAAAAAACTACCTTTTAAAAATGAGAAGCAATCCATAAAACCATATATAAAAAACAAGAATTCTTGAATACTAAACACAATTTAATGCAATGTCAAAGAAAAACCAACAACATTGACATCCATTTAAGAAGAAATAATAAAAAAAATAAAGAATCAACACTAATCTAGACATCCACATGCAAATAAACTAAAAATCAAAGAGCTTAAGAACGTAAGAATGAAGAGAACAGGCAAATTGGAAAGGGAGAAACCTTGGATATACATCAACTGCAAGTACATAACTCTCAAATTGCATTAATAGTAAATAAAATAAACCAAAAATGAAGTAGGACAAGACTTTAGATGAACAAACTATTCTATTCACCATCCAATAAACAATCAGTGACAACGACATAATTCTTTGGGCTTGAGTGAAAATAAAAAAAGTGAGCTGATCATTGACCAACGCAAACTGGCTGCGCAGATAAAATCGTGAATAAATTCTTTATCTCAGCGAACAATTCTAGTGAATACACAAGCAATCATATCATAGTGATGAAAAAAAAGCAGAAAAAAGCATTTAATAGTCTTCTCCAAACTGTAAGTCAATGTGATCATCTCTTGTCCTTTCCTTTTTCTTTATTTACACCCTCTATATAATCACATCAACTGCATTCCACAGAATTTATAAGACAGCAAAATTTAAAAAAAAAAATTAATGTAACAGAATTTATAAGACAGCAAAATTTTTAAAAAATTAATGTATAAATAAAAGTATAGAAAATCTGTTTAAGTATATAATAAAGTGTTATCCAAAAGTTTGAGTTTTTTGTAGGCGATGTAAAAGTTCCCCCAAAATTTCTTGAGTTATATAGCAATGTTGAACATACATAAAGGTCCTATAGAAGTTCTTTTCATTATAAGATAAGAAGTACAATAGAATAAACAATATTACACACAAACAAACACATGTACAATGAAAAAACGGACAGAACAAAAATTCAACAGAAAGCTAAAGTAAAAAAAAAAAAATGGAAAAGGAAAAAAAAAAAGAAAAGAAAAGAAAGAAAACAAGAACGCAGAACTACATATTTCACAAAAACCCTTTTCACTGAGGAACGCATAACCAGAAAAAAAAATTACGGGAAAAAAAAAACCCGAAAAAACCATGATCAACAAACAACGATTGTCGACGGAAAGAGAGCATGGAAATCGAAACCCTAAAGCAGGTGAAAAAATATATCTTCACAAAAAAAAATTATAATAAATAAATAAAGAACAAAAAACCCTTACCGTCGACTGCAAGAAAAAATACAAAGCAACCCCACACACGAACGACCTGCAATCATAACTACATTAGAATCGGGGGAGAACTGAGGGAAAATACACACACAAAACGGAAGAGGGAAAAAAACCAACCTTTGATGTTGTGATTGCACAATCGGCGTAGTAAACCTTTGAGCAGAAGACTGTTCAACGGAGGAAGACTCTCGAACACATAGAGAGAGAAAGAGAGAAAAAGCAAGACAGAGAAATGAAAAGGCAAGACAAGAGATGGACGTGTATATGGATATGAAAGAACCGGAGAAGGGAAAAACCAAAAAAAAAAAAGGAAAAACACGTTTCCTGATTTTCATAAGTCGTCATTTATCGTCCATGAATAGTAATTTTACAAGTAGATTTTATATATAGTAGGGATATAAAATACAATATCATTGATTCTTCACTATAAGAATCAAATATATCATTATTTCTTAGTTGAATTAGATCTTTAAACAATTATGTATTTTAAAATGAGAGAATAAACAATTTTTTCACACAAAAAAATATTAATTCGACCTCACTTCAACTGTGAAATCCTTTTTATACTTAATCTACCATATGTAAAGACATATAATAATAATTACACAATATAAACTTCTGTCACATCATCTGCTACAAATTCTTATCTATTATAATATGATTTTACTCTTTTAGGAATTATGGCAATGGTGATAGAGATGAAAGCAAAGAAGCCTTTGTATACCAAAACTGGAAATGAATTCATGATATAAGATGTGATTCTCATGGACAAAATGTTTGAATACTTGCTTTATATAGTATATAGTTCATATAAATATACTTAACTCTTAATTTAAACATGAGCACTCACTTTAAACACTAACTTCAATAAAATTTCAGTCTTGAAACTATAACTTTAAGGCTGTGGTCTTCTTATGCTGATAATGAGGGGCCTCAAATCATGCAACAATTATCCAAAAGACCTATCATCATTGCTACAAATCTTCTGGTAACATCATATAATGGTAAGATTTTAAATTAAATGTTCATTTTTACAGCTAATAGATCATATTCAAACTATACGTAAAATAACAAAATATTACTCTCTCTTGAGTAGGACTCTCACTATCAACCACGGGGAATAGTTATTTCTACATAAAATTTCCTTTTGTTCAAGTCGCTGAATTCCGAAAATGGTAAAACTTTATATATTTCAATAGGTCTATCAATATTATTTAACAATAAGATAACACATCATGTAACTTCTATTGCTCTATGTAATATACAGGATAGATGACAATTATGATACCATTGGTGCTCTAATTTCACAAAAAGGTTACATGACTCCAAAGAAAATAAAGGCTTCAGAAGACACAAGTTATACAAATATTGGAGACATTCAAGATCAGGTAAAATGAACCAACAAACTACAAACAAAAACTCTGCATATTTGTATTATTATAATTGAATTTATATTTTTTATATTACATTAAGAAAACAACTAATTAATGCCTTTACATTACTTTCCTAACAACATATTACAGTTGCATAAAAAGTACTTTTGGATAAAAGGCACTGCAATTATGAAAATGCACAGCTCTCCATTCTGGTATATGTCATGCACCGGTTGCTTTACATTGGCCAATACATCAGTCGCTGGTCAGACTTTCTTTTGCAGATATTGTAAAAATCCAAATTCAATGGCTATACCAAGGTACTTTTGCTAAACATTCAACTTCATAAACATACTATATTAACAAATTACACTAATTTCTTCTTCCTTAAAAATATTTCAGGGCATGTGCAGATATTGAAATTCAAGACAATACAGGTACCATTGGAGCATCAATCATGGGAGAGGTAGCAGAGGAATATTTCAAATGTACTGCTTTTAAGATGATGGGCTACACTCGAAGTGTAAGTATTCAAAATTTAGCATTATATATTTTTATAAATAAAAACTTCTGTTAAAAAAAATTTATTCTATTTCAACTTTAATTATATAAATCAATACAGGATACTGATGTTGCAAAAAATATTCGACTGGAGATTGAAGAACCACATATCTTCTAAGTCAAGTCCAGCTACACTAGCTCCAAATGAACGTGGTAAAGCTGCCTCTTCACAAACATACATTGCTGGTTACAAATTTGAAGTTATTGGCTTGCAAAAATACATCCCAGACAGCAACAAACTTCTTGATTCAGACATCAGCAATTACGAATCCCTCACTCCAGCAGATTCAAGTGCATGCTCCACAACTATCGACATTACATCAAATTCTCCTCAAGCAAAACGATCCCTGTTCCAACCAGATGATGTTAACTCTCCATCAAACAAAAAATTCCATCAGAAGTTAGATTAGGAAAAAACTAAAGCTGGCACAAGAAAATCAGTTTCCTTTATATTTAAATTATCACAAGGAAACACACTCTTCAGTGAATATTTTGATATGCTAGCTTTTGTATGTAAATAGTCACTTATGTATGTAAATAGTCTCTTATGTGTGATTTTCTACGACTATATATATATATATATATATATATATATATATATATATATATATATTTCACGTAATAAGTAGCAATGTACATTAATAAATACAACCAGTCCACGCTAAATGAATCAACAATTATCAACACACGTGCACCGCACGTATCTTCCCTAGTACAAAATGATAAGAGTAAGTTTCCCAAACCATTTGCAATAAACTATACTCATTAAATTTTAATAGAAAGATGCAATAAAATATGTATCTTTATAAGTCAGAGATGCTCTGTTGTCCGAGGTGAGCAACATTTTTTGGATATTGGTTTAATAATACGAGAAATTGGTTAAGTATTGAAAACCGACTAAAGTGACTTCGTGTTGACTTCGGTCAAATACTCAAACCCGGCCCAATCCGTTTAGGCAAATTAGTTGCCACTTCGCCACAAAATATATCGGATGAATGAGAAATTACGGAAAAATGAAAAAATTATGGTAAAAATTTTTTGCTCATGCGATCGCACGTTTTAATACCATGTGATCACACATCAACTGATTAAATTTTGATTTGACGTAAATCCGTGTGGTTGCATGGATTATAAGCGTGCGATCGTACAGTTATCCTGAAAATGTGCGTCTTTTAGAAGAGTTGTATGATTTGGAAGGGTTGCATAGTTTGACTCCCACATCTTCGTCCACAACCCTTCATACTCTATAAATAAGACCATTGGGGTGTCCTATTCCATACACCAATGATATGTAGTAACACTATCATTCTCTCATCTCCTCTTAAATCAATATTCTTTCATTTGTTGCGTAATTTTGATATTCTTGTTCATTTCATTTTTTGGAGTACAAAAGCTAAAAATTCTGATTCGTTGTTCATGTGTTTTGAAGTGTTACAAAAATAAGTAGGAGTCGTTGTATTTTGGGAGTCGATTGTCATAATCCTACGCACCGTTACGGGACAAATTCGACTTAAGGACAAAGTGTTTAACACTTGCCTCGACTTTTTTCTTTTCTTGTTTTTCATTTCGTTATTCCGTCCATTTATTGACACGGATTTCATATATATATATATATATATTCTATTTTTTTGGTATCACTATATACAATATATTTCAACAACATTATATTACCCGACATTCAATGAAGGTGCACTAAGTATTTCATTTAAAAATTATTTAAATACTTCATTTTCATTTGAGATCGGATAACTTAATGTCCATCTCGAGCGATAGAGCAAAATCGCTTTACAGGCACCGTGCAACGTAGTACTCCAGCTAGTGAGCAATAAAAGTATCCCAGGTTTTTCAATGATGTGTCAAGATTTGATTGTCAAAAAGACAAGGAAATAGGGAGAGAAGATCTAGACACGTTAAGTTAAAAGTTACCCACTAACCCACTCAAGCAACTTTCTTTTCTTGGTTACTAATCCAGCACTTTGGATTTAATAGCGATGATAAAATTTGAATGAAAAGAAAATAAATTTCAGGAAATTAAATTATTGAGAATTGAATTTTTGAGAATTAAAAGTTTAATGTACTTGATTGGTTTAATTTTTAAGTGAAAAAATGAGAAATTTTTCAATTTTTTTTATTTGATTGTGATTATTTTTCATGAAAAATAAAGAAAAATTTAGTTATTTTAATAAATTTTTTAAATTTTTTTCACACATTTGTACTTGATAATAATAATGTTAATTTTGAAAAAAATAAATAAATCAATTAACAACAAAAAGAATCAAACGTGACGAAAATGGTATAAGATTTTCCATGGAAAATAAAACCTCCTCCCCCTTGAAAAATAAATTCATCCAAAATAAGGAAAATACCGAATTTCGAGACAACTAAGAAAATGAATTCCTTGGAAAACTTAAAGCCTGTTTGGTAATGTAAAAAGTTTTAATTTTTGTAATTTTTTTTTGGTTTTTTGATGTATGTGTAATTTAAAAATGTTTGAAAAGTCAAAAATGGTGGACTTGACTAAGAATGGATGGTTGAGATTGAATTTGAAAAGTTGTGGTAAAAGTTTTACCTTTATCAAAAAAAACTCTTAGACAATTAAACAATGCAAAGTTAAAAAATTACGTGAAGAATCATATTAAAAAATCACATAAAAAATCATATTTTCCATAAAAAACATTGGGTATCAAACGCAGCCTAAATTGACATATCAATATCAATAAGCAATAAAAGGAGGTTGGTTGGTTGAAAATTTTTAGCATGCTTTATATTTGTGGCTAACACGTGTAAATTTTAGTTGGAACACTTCATTCAAAAACATTACAATGGCAAACCACGGAGTTCTCATCCATGGTAAATATGTAATTGTACATTTTCCGAGCATTTCAACACAGTAGCCCATTGGGTAAAATGTTTATAAACAATACATACATTAAGTGACGGATTCAGAAATTTGATTCAAGAATTTTGTTCAGTTAGAATGGCCGTTTAAAAAGTTTGTTTAGTTAGGACGGATATCGATCAAATAACTATATTTTTCGAGTTCTAACTCAAAGAATCTAACATTTTTTCCCCCGACTGATCCAGTATGGGCGAGCTGCGAACGCCTCAGCTCACCGTGATATGGATCCATCCATGCATACATATTGCTCGAAACTGCTTTTCAATTACAAATTTTACATTGAAAAAAGCTAAAACTTTGTTCATAAATGAAAGTACAGCCACCAAACGCATGCGTATTTATTTATAAGATAAAACCCAGTTGAGACAAAGTTTGGTAAATCTACATACAACCAGTAAATAAAATGAATAATGATACACGTACAATCCTTCTTACAAACCATCTTACAAGCTTTCGAGGCATAGCTTAATGGTTGAAAGGTGAGAGTGAAAAATCTCAGCTGAGTTGACAGTTGTACGATGGGAGTTCGAATTCGACCAAAGATATGGATGAGACTCTTTACAATCACAGTTAAACAGCATGCTGCCTACTCCATCGAGACACATTACATCATCTACAAACTTTAGGACAGGGTCAATAGGGGCTCATAAAAATGGATTTCATCATTTTTACAAACCATCTTACAATTCTGTCTATTTGAACGCTATGGCACACCAACTTGCACAGGATATTGAGGCAGTACCAAGAAATCCAAATTATCACAATTGTAATACTATTAAAATACACATTTCTTGTCTAAATATAATTTTGTTAGATAATTTACAATGTTTAGAAAATTAGATCGAACTGACAGATTCAATCGAGAAAATCGAAAATCGGTCAGAAAATCGGTCCAGTTGACCTCAAAAACCGTCCGGTCCAACCAGGAAAACTGGGAACCGACCAGGTTTTAAAACTCGATTTTCAATTTTATTTTATTTTTTGCTTTTCTCAAGTTGTTTTAAGTTACTTTTATGTATAATTATATCTTCTAAATGAGTAAATATTGATTTATTTGTAAAATAATATGTCTTTTAGAAAATTTTGTAATTTTTGTAATAATTTTTTATGTTTTAATTGAAATCAGTTCGACCCATTCGGACCTTTTGACTCTTGATCTGTTGCCTATTTCGATTCTAACCAATTTCCTATTTTCTGAAGACTAATAATTTGTTTATTTGCCTACCTTTGGTAAACTTATTTGTTATGTTAAAAAAAGGTAAAATTTATTTGTTTATAAACATAAAATAATTTGTTATTTTTGAGGTAAAATATGTTGTTAAAAAGTGGTTTTAAAATATGTGTGGTCAAAACGTAATTTATAAAAGAGTTGTTTATAAACTTAGTATCCGTTCTGTAACGCAATTACTACTCATTTATAAAAAAAATTATAAACCATTCAAAATTTAAACTACTTCTTAACCACAAAAAATTTTCGATGCCACTTTTTAATCACACAAATAAATAAATAAATAATAACCACACATTTAAACGTCACAATTTTAATCTACAAAAAATTGGTTTGAGCAAAGCCTTGCATCAAAATACGGACACAAAATGCAGAGAAATTTTTTAATAAGATTAGCAAAATTGCCCAAAAGATTGGTACAAAAAGAAGCACAAGCAGTAGCAAAATTTCCAACAATTTAATCCACGAAGATTGGAATAAATTCCAAAAAAGAAGCATAATTGGTCCAAATGTTTAACTTCGAAATTTTGAAAGCCTATATCGTGGTGTCAATTGTGTTTGTGTAACTCCAAACTAGTGTAGATGGCAAGATATTCATGTTACAATATTTGAAGATTTTTGAAATCAAACTAAAAATACCTGTTGTTCTTCGAATTATTGGTTACATTATTTAATGACATCAAATTTTCAAAAATTACGGTTGCTTAACATCGAAATTTGATGGCCATGACAAGTGTATGTTTATAATTTCAAACTAATATAGATAGTTAAATATTCATGTTATAATGTTTGAAAACTATTGAAATCAAGCTAAAAATACCTCTTGATCTTCAAATCATTGGTTATACTTTTTTTTTCTGGCAATATTAATTATACTGTTGAATAATCCCTAGAATTTTGAATTACAGTTGCTTAACTTCGAAATTTGATGCCCTACTTTGTGATGACAAGTGTATTTTTATAACTCCAAACAAGTATGTAACAACCCGAAAATTTCGTACCTTAGTTAATTTATTTAGAAAGTTGTATGCAAGTATTTTCTTAAGATAATAGCAAATTCCACGTTTTTTACAACGAGATAGTATAGAATTTATAAGAAAAAAGGAGAAATTGGCATTAAAGAAAGTTATATACGATGTTTGAACTTAGTTGGATTGAATTTCATGGTTGAGGACAAAGATGGAAATTTTAGGAAGTCCTATTAATTACAGTTTTGCCATTGGGATGAACACGGCTTTGGGATCATTTTGTGGATTATATAGTGATATTTGTCTATTCAAGTTATACCATTTTATAGTTTATGATGAGATCTAAGCATTGATATCAAATTTGGATACAATTGAGTTCAAGAAGTATTTCAAAAATCGAACTAAAGTTACATGTGAGAAGTAATTGGAATGTTGAAAATCTTCAAAATAATTTGAAGTGTAAATTGGTGGTCGAGTAGCCACGTTTGAGAGGGTAATATGAGTAACATGATAATCCGATATCTTTGCATGTTATACTAACTTATAGTACACAATGAGATGTACGTATCGGTATCAAATTCGAGTACAATTGAGGTCGGGAACTACTTCAAATATCGAGTTGAAGTTGTATGCTTGAAATGGTAAAGGTGCTGAAAATTCCAGAAATTTGGTTAAGTGTAGAAACCTAGCGAGCAACCATATTTGGATGAACGGTACGGGCAGTATAATGATTCGTTTTCTTTGCATTTGTAATCTTTGCGAATTTTGAAGTATGAATTTTCCAACGGTATAAAGATTGACCAAAATGAAGTTCGTCTTAACCTTCAAATATTGACCCGAAAGTGGCACCTTGAAAAGAGAGATTTGGAATTTTTAGTATTAAAATATTATTGGAGAAGACACTTGTCATATTTTATCTTGAGAGATGTTTGAAAACCAACTTATTTTGGTGAGAAGTAATTATGTATCATAAGTAATAGAGCTTGGATGATAAAAAAAAGAGTTTAAGGACTAGTTTGAAATTACATAAGGGTCAACTTGTGCTAACTTGAATGTTTGGGGCTGTTTTGTAAAATTTTCATATATGTTTATATATAGAACGAAATTTCAGCATTTCTCCTCTTCAAGTCGGTGGAGAAACAGAGGAGAACGAGAGAGAGTGAGACCGAGAGGAGAGGAAGAGAGAAATTGAGAGATGAAGAAGGGAAATTTGAGATGATGAAGCCAAGAAGTACAATCTAGTTGAGCAAGAAAGGAGTTCTTGAGTTCCTGTTTCAATTCTTGAGGTAAAGAAGTAATCTCTCCTTCATGATTAAGGTTTAAATTAGAGTTTTGGATTGATTTATCAAGTTTAAAACTAGTAAAGTTGAAGATGATTGAAATAATTGAATTTAGGATCAATTTAACCCATTCCTTCTTCATTTTCAAGAGAGAACCGAGAGGCATCAAAGGGAGATAGTTTCTGGCCGAAATTGGAGGGAAAAAAGGAGAATAAAAAGAGGGGAAAAGAGAGGGAAAATAAAAGGGAAGGGAAGGGAAGAGTTAGGAGAAGCTTTGCTTGAAATTTGAGCTCTCAAAGCATAATTTTTCCTTCCTAGAATTCAAGAGGTGAGTGAAAATTGATTTGTGTAATATTGCGTTAAGTTTTTCATATTGTGTTGAAGTATTATCTTTAAATTTTAGATTCTTATATGTTTGAATGGATAAACTATGTTTAAGATTGAAAGTTAATAACAAAATTGTCCTCTAAGTGTTTGATGAATTGTTTGAGTAAAGCAACAATGGTTTTGTTGAGTTATGTTGATGTTGTGCTATATTTTAGATATTGGGAATTATGTTTTAAGGATGATAACAAATATTAGATACATTTTGAATATGATTATAAGTGAAGAAATGGTTGGATGAAGGTTATGAAGTATTAGAAGTTGAACTGGGCAAAAAGTTTAAGTGCCTTCCTTGATGTTCTAAGTGCTGCTTTTTATGTTTAATAATCTCAAATCATCACTTATTGATGGATTTATTTATATTTGAAATCTGATTTCTAAGGGGGGTTATATATTAAGAAGTTAAATGAGATTTGAACATTATTTGTGATCCATTTAATGATTTATCTTGCTTAGGAAGTTGCAAGTATTAAAATTCAGCTTTATAGTTGATCTTGTTGAGTTGAATGAACCTAATACTTTTGAAGGAGTAAACGAAGTTTTTTGAAAGGAGTTTTGAGGCTAAAGATGTTGTTGATCTCATGACTAAAGATTATTATTAGTTTAAGTTATATTCTATATTCAAAACTCATGTTTCAAAGTATGTTAAGATGTCTAAAAAAGTGTCTTCAAAATCTCCTGAAACCATTTGTTTAAAATGGTAGTTTGCAAGTGTTTTAAATAAAGATTTTGAGATTAAAAGTTGTTGGACTTGATGTCTAAAACATGTGATTTGTTTAAGTTAAATTATAAGTTAAATACCTATGATTAGAAGGGTGTAAATAAGCATCAAAAGTAGTTTAAAAATTTGGTTGAGTTCCACATTCAAAAGACCACTTTATAAGTGTTGAAACGTGGAAATTTGATGATAATTAATGTTGGACTTCATGCCTAAGACTTGTCATTAGCTTATGTGTTGTTTTATGTTCAAAATACAAGATTAAGAGTGTGTTAAGATGTTATAAATAGGCTTTGAAATTTTGCTGGAAATTCTCATTCAAAGTTATCACTTTACAAGTGGTTAAAGTAGATTTTGAGGTGAAATGTTTTTGGTCTTAATGATTAAAACTTGTTAAAGGCTTTTGTTATGTCTTATATTCAATACACATGATTGGAAGTGTGTTAAGAGACATTTAACATGGTTTTAAAATATTTGGGAAATCCTCATTCAAAAATGCCACTTTACAAGTGTTTAAAACTTAATTTTTAGGTCAAGTGATGTTGGGTTTCATGTCCAAAACTTGTTAAAGGCTTAAGTTATGTTTTATGTTCAAAATACATGATTAGAAATGTGTTAATAAGCACTGGTTGTAATTTACAAGGCTGCTAAAACTACTTAATTAGAAAGTTCCCTTGTATATGTTTAAAAAGAGAATTTGAAACTAAATGATATTAGACTTTATCTTGATCCTTTATATGTTAATCTAAAGATAAGATATTATATTTCAGTATGTGATTGAATGTTATTATGTAAAGTCTTTCACATGATATTTGATGAATAACATTTCATCTCATCATCACAAGCATGCATGTTCATTTCACATAAAAGAACAAAGTATGTGTTTTCAAAATATGAAGAAATGATTATGTATAAGGTCTTTCAAATGATGTTTTCAAGAAATGATCATGAACAATTAAGAATGTCCCTATTTAGGTCGTTGCATCTAGGGAGAAAGTCCTTAATTGGTCACGGGTTATGAGGTACCCTTCGGGGGTAAGTATCTCACGAGACACCCTTCGGTGGTTAGTGTCTCTTTTATATATATGCTAGCAAGCCCAAAGAAAGAAGGCCAAGTCTTTTGTACTTGGAGGCATAAAAGCACACCAACTATTTATGAATAGTGACCTTGTGTCGTAGGTACACATATGATGCGTGCAATGCACGATCCTAATATGGGAAGGGTCCCTAAAGTAAAAGATAGAATGAATGAGAAAAGTGAAAAATATTCTCACTATGCATATCATTTTTCAAAGAAGAAAGAAAGAAAACATGAGAAAGTGAATAACATTATTACTCATGCATATTACTTCATGCATGACATTCATGTCATAAATATGAGATTAATTAATTGAATGTAGTTATATGGAAGTAAATGTTGTGAAGTGATTACAAATGATACGTTGAATTGATTATGATTTCTTGTACTATATGATAATTGATGTTAAGAGTAAAAAGTAGTAAAAGAAGCAAATGTAAGAGAATAAGTAAATGATGCTACTATGATGTCAATCTCCATGAAATTTGTTATCATGATTGAATTGAATATGATCGTTAGAGTTGCTTAAATTGGTTAGCAAACTAAGTTTTCTATTCGAATGCTCAAATTATTACTTTAGGAAATGATGGAAGTTAAAGTTAAGAGGTAAAGTATATGATTTATATTCATTCATGAAAATGTGAAAGTTTGACAAGAAAATAATGAGAAGGACAGATGTTTATATGACTTCATACACTTTATGTTGAAATTAACCTCATATTACATGCATCAAGTTTTATTCACTGTCACTGAACCATGTGGTTCACAGTTGTTTCACATCTCTTTTTATAGGAAATGGAACATTAGTTATTGTAAAGTGGATTCCCTATGGAGATTTCAGTCGAGAATGAAGAGTACTTATTGGTAACTAAAAGAGATGAAAGATTAAGCCATTTTGTCCTATAAACTATTTTGTAATAAAGTTTTATTCTTCTGGTATTTAAAAGTTAAATACTAGATGGAGCTCGATTTTGAGATATATAAGTAGATGGTTATGAAAAAAATGGGTCTTGTATTTTAAAGTTCCGCTTAATGTTTAAGTATCATTTTTATGAAGTATTGAATCTGTTTTTATTTAATTGTTATTAAAATGTTAAATTCAAAGTAAGGATGATGATCTTAAATGTTTAACAGGGTAAACTTATTGTTTAGAACAATTTAATTGGTTCTGAACAAGTTTAAAAAGAGTTTTTAGTAAATTTATCAAAGCTGTCATGTTTTTGAAAGTATGCTACTAGTAGTCACATGTAGCTACATGTTCAGTTTATTTTATGCTACTAGTAGTCATCAGTAGAAAAAAAAAACATTTTTGGGGTCTTTACAAGTATAGTGGCTAAATATTCGTGTTACAATATTTAAAAACATTTCAAATCAAACTAAAAAATGGTTACACTGTCGATCATCGAATAATTGGTTACACTATGCAATGGGGTAGAAGAAACGTGGCAACATTTACTGGTGATGAGAATTATTTTTTAGAGTAGAATTGTGATGTTTAAATGTGTGGTTAATTTTTATTTTTATTTATTTTTTTATTTTTTTTTGGTTTTTGTTTTTGAGATAAAACGTGATTAAAAAGTGGTATCAACAAATTATTGATCAAAAAGTAATTCCAAAAATTATGCTTTTTATAAATTGATTATAAATGAGTAGTAATTATGTTATAGGACGAATGACGAGTTCATAAACAATATATAAATTGTTGTAAAACTACCAAAATAAAAGAACAATATAATAGAGAAGTAGAGAGAGAAATGAGAGAAGAATTCTCATTTGGTATGTCTTATAGAATGAAATATAGCTCCTATTTATATGAGTGGACAATGACACAATCGTAATATGTAAAATTTACAGGGATATAATGGTAATGTCATTCACACATATATATTATTTATAACACTCCCCTTTGAATGACATAATAAGCAATTTCCTGCCTCGTTAAAATCTTGCTAAGAAAACCCAGTGGGATAAAACTTGAGCGAAGGAAAAAGAGTTCAGTAGCTCCCCCTGATGTTGGCCATTGTGAATCATTGAGTCTAATGTTCGAAATAACATCCAATGATAAGTAGAACAAATCATGTACTGAAGCTTGAAGTTCTGAAGTGCTGCCTCATTAAAACCTTGTCAGTAAAACCCAGTGGGATAAAATCTTGAATCAAGGAAAAAGAGTACAACCGCTGCCTCGTTAAAACCTTGTCAGGAAAACCTAGTAGGACAAAACCTGAACGAAGGAAAAAAAAGTACAGCGTGATTCTCCCCCTGAAGTGGGCAATCGAGGATTCATGAACTTCTCGAATATTCATATCATCTTTCGTCTGGAATATGTATTTATAAAAATCTCCTTGTATAGCTGATATCATAACATTCTTCATAAAATGTCTATGCTTTTCTTCATTTGTTGATATCATTTCAGTATAACAATGTGTTGCTGAATTATAGCTCGTTGCTAGATATGATAATGCCTCAAAAACCTTGCTAGGAATACCCTATAGGACAAAACCTTAGCGAAGGGAAAAAGAGTACATTATTATCATTAACACGCCTCAACTGCTACCTCATTAAAACCTTGCTAGGAAAACCCTGTGAGACAAAACTTCAGTTAAGGGAAAAAGAGTGCAACACGTATTTATTCCTTTCATGGAATATCACAAGTATATTGATGCAATCTCGAATCTTTTCATCAAACATATCATTTATGACGAGCTTTATATAAATCGTTCATAACTCATTTATGATGTTATAACATGATATATTAAGGAATGTTGTACTTATTTATCGATTGCATCTTTCACTTCTGGTGAATAATCAAATCTAGAATTCACTTCAGGTGAATAATCAAATCTAGAATTCACTTCTGGTGAATAATTAAACATATTCATTTTCATATTCACTTCTGGTGAATAATAAAATATTCATTTTCGAATTCACTTCTAGTGAATAATCAATTTTCCAGATGTCATAAATAGTACACTCCAATTTCAATTTCAACATATTATATCATGGAGTCATTTTTATCATTTTATAGTGATACTAATCTGGGTATATTGAATCTTTCAGTGATTATACATGTATGTTATTACATCTCATAAACCACAATTTCTAATTTGTATAATCAATCATTGAAATATATATATCAATTTCGACATATAATCTACAATCATTTTACTTGAAATCTCAACGTACCGTGATCAACTGGTACATCAAAGAATACTCTCAAAGTACCGAGATAAGAATCATACATTTTGATCTCACTCATTGGTATATCAAAGAGCTCAAGCTAGTGATTTAGACTATAGTTTATCCACCATATGTCATGACAGTTCTATAAAAAAATTTCGTGTGCAACGAGTCGTCTTTTACGACTGTGTAATATTTTTCATTTGTACAAATAATTACTGGCTTTACACATTTAAGCATTTGGACTTCAGGTCCTTGAACAATAATCCCTACATTGGGTTTTATATTTGGCCAAAGTATTATAATTTCACCAACCTCATTTTCACAAGAGAGTTGTGTATATATTCGATTCCATTTCATCTCAATATAACATATAGAGATCAAGTACATAAATCTCTTATCATTTAACTATGTCCATTTTACTCACCATGAGTATTTAGTCTCAAAAGGGATCATTTCAATTATTCAAGAGATATTTATTTTTGGAATCGATTGTCATTATGATTCAGGCATAATTACGCTTCAGACGTGTTTTCCCCATAATGTTCACAAATCTTATATTATATCAATCGGCTAAAATGCCACAACACATGTCATCATTTTAGTGATATAATCTCAATCATATATCTAAGTGCGCTTTGGTGGATTGTATACATATCGAACTTTTACAAATAAAGCTTCTTGAGCTAATCACTATTTGACATAGAATATTGTTGTATGATAAACAATTTCTGAATAAGTTATTTTCATAGAAAATAATTTGAAACTTTTGATAATCTAACATTTTATTATAGAACTTCTGGTTTAATATGGTTTTATTTCATTTCTATGCATAAATATTTGGTTCAATACAATATCGTTGAACTTCTGGTTCAATACAATGTATATTTCACTTATGAACTTCTGGTTCATACTTTATACACGTTTCACTTTTACGTATGAACTTCTGGTTCAATACAATATTTACTTGTTTGAGTTTATAAATCAGTATACCTTGATTTATTATATCTAAAAAGATGATTAGACCGAAATCTCAATAAAATGATCATTGCCCCCTTCTTTTGATTACAAATCTTTTCCCCTATTCTTGGTGGAATCAATGATACGTTGAGCCAACGCACTTTTACGTGTTAAATAACGCATTTAAATAGATCACTTTGGGAAAAGATCAGATCCATTAAAATGGATGTTATATTATCAAATATTCGCAAATACTACTCAAGTTTTTTGATAAATGTTTTGAAAAAGATTTATCGAGTTCGACTCGAAAGATTGAGGCTGCTGAAGGATCAAGGTATCCCAGAAGATGTTCGTTGGTTGATCGAAGCAAAAATTCGTTTAGCTGGTGAATTGCCAGATTCATTTTCTAAGCACATGTCTGGCTTAGGTAAGAATACTTTTGCAAATAAGCGAAAAGCAAAAAGATTAAATGGTTGTTACAAATGTGCTCGATGGACATGTAATACCCATTGTAAGTCAATAGGATATTCATCCATAAATCGAGATGATAAGATAGACTTCATTAAGGGTGGGCTGAGTAAGGAGTCATTGGATGATATCTGATTGACTCTTGAGATGCACTCTTGTGGGTATGTGCAGCGTGAGCTACTATCTTTATGGGCTAAATTCATCAATGATAAAGACCGTTATAGTCTCAAAAATATAATATCAAAAGATCCTGTTTGCCAGACTGTTATAAACAATGATGTTTTGGCTACTCAACATTGATACTAGGTAAATCAGTATAGTGTATATATTTTAACAAAGTATTTTGTATTTTCATTTTTTCGCGTATTAACGATGGTATCTGAGAAATCACAGAAAGATTATCCATTTGGAGCAAAATATATGTTGTCAGAGACAAGATCAAAAGTGGTGTCATTTAGTCAAAAGTAAATAGTAACTTTTTCAAAAGAAGAGCAGTAAATAGTGAATATTTTCAAGTTTAAAACGTCAGATAATTTCGCAGTTTAAAGCATCCCAAAATAACAATTTCTTGTAAGTTTTCCTTTTATTCTTAAAAGATGGATGTATCAAAACTTCGACAGATCAAAACTATCTGTGTATTTTGTGGATCAAAAATCGGGAGAGACTTTGAATATCTAGAAGTATCAGTGCTTTTAGGGAAGAAGTTGGGAGAGAGGTATCAATCTAGTATATGAAGGGGGCAGCAGTGGATTGATGGGTTGTGTTTCACAATCCGCTCAAGCAGAAAAAGTAAGAGTGATAGGTGTTATACCCGTTCCTTTAGCTGATATCGCAGGCAAAACACAATGGCATGAAGTACAGACGTTATCTATCCATGAACGCATAACTTGCATGTTATATGGTTCTGATGCCTTCATTGCCATACCTGGAGGTTTTGGTACTTTAGAGGAAATATTTAATATTACCTCATGGGCTCAGCTAGGTCTCCATACTAAGCCTATTGGACTTTTGAATGTTAACAACTTCTTCGATGGTTTACTAACATTTCTTGATTATGCTGTGGAACAGGGATTCATCTCTCCATTTTCTAGGAGGATCCTTATTTCTGCTCCCACTATCGATGAACTGCTGGAAAAGTTACAATCATATGTTCCAGTACAAGATCCAGCAGGAGTTAAGATAGATTGGTCGCAAGGAAGGGGTGCCAAGCGAAAATGGAGTCCGGTTAATGTAAATTTATCCTTGTGAATCTCAAAATATTGTGGGTGATAGAGTATGGAGTATTCTTACTCTTGAGACACACCTCTAATGTTGATGAGTATTTGAACTTAATCTTGTGAACCTCAAAAGGATTAGGAGTAGTGGAGTACGGAGTATTCTTATTCTTGAGACACACAAAAAATTAGGGGTGGTAGAGTACGGGGTATTATTACTCTTGATACACACCTCTACTTTTGAGGACCATAAATGTTTCCCCTTTTGTGTTTTGCATGTATGATTCGTTTATGCTTCTTGATGAGCAATAATAATATCATTTCAGTATGTTTAGATGATGATCTTTACTTCTTCTGGAGTAAATATGTACTCCTTCTAGAGTACATAAGTGCTTGTGCAAGAATTTTGATCAAATTTTTTTATCTCAATCATATAATATTTATCTCATAATACTGATAAGATTATTTTCACATTAGCTATATCCGTGCTATCATGTGATATTATCTTATCATACATCAACATTTTTCTTGTTGAATAATTCATTTTCATCTACCCTTTCAATACATATATTGGTAACTTCTGGTGCCATTTGATAAAATATTTTCATTAAAATTTAACAATATTTTGGTAATGGTAACTTCTGATACCATTTGTTGAAATATCAAATAACAACAATATATCAAATTTATATGAGTAGAAATATTTCAAATCAGTAGAACCAACCATATAGGTGGTAATGTGATATGCTTGAAACTTGTAGAACCAACCATATAGGTGGTAACGTAATATGCTTGAAACTTGTAGAACCAACCATATAGATGGTAACGTAATATGTATATTTAAAGCTGATAAAACCAACCATATAGGTGATAACAATATAATGAAATAATTACATTTCATAAATAAGAAAGTCATATCTCCAAATTCAATCAATGTATTCATAATAGTCCAATCCGTTACGATAATGAGTTATACTCAATACATCACGACATGACAACTATTATATTACTTGTACCTTGTTTTAAATCTTTTAATTTATCATATTGATCACATAATAGTGTTAAATGATTTAGAATACATATTCTATTAGCACTTATCATTAGATCAATAATCATGATTAATCAAATTCGTCAAATTACGATTGATATACTTTAACGTATCATCAAGGGCAAAATCATTCATATTTTAATATATTGATCATATGAGTAAATCGTTACCGTCAATAAGTTTGAGATTTAATTTAGAACAAACTTACTTTTGGTCCAAAGTTCAAAATCTCGCCGAAATTGCTTCAAAAATAGTTTTTACGAAGCCGCCATGTTCGACCACCGGAAAATGTCCAAAACTACACCAAAAAGAAAAGTAAGACCATAGAAAAATAAAAAACGTTGACATGAACAAACTGCCTTTTAACACCGTCTTCGAAAACGACTCCAAGCGCCCTCACGCGCCGAGTTGACGTCTGCGCGTGAATTTCACGCACCGTCGCGCGGTATCGCTGTCGTCGACACGCGCCGGTGCCGGAGATTCATCTCGCCGCCGTAGTTTCAGATCCGATCTCCGATCGTTGATTGAATGTATAGTTTTGCTTAGATCGGCTTTGAAAGTTTCGGATTTTCCAATTTTTTCAACTTTTCTTTTTGCACAACATCGCGACCACATTTCTTTCCTGATATGAAACCTTTTGAATCATGCAAAGTTTCCATCTTTCTTGATATTTTCAGATCTACAATATGTCGTTCTTTTCTAAAACCAAAAGTGTTTGATTTGAGAAAAGAAAACATTGATTGATAATAATCATGTTTCTGATACAGAGACTCATCATTTAGATGCAACTGTAGAGCATACTTCCATCATATTACTCAATTGACTAGAGACTCGTGCTGGTAACGTGTTGTAAAACTATCAAAATGAAAGAACAATATAATAGAGAAATAGAGAAAAATGAGAGAAGAATTCTCATTTGGTATGTCTTATGGAATGAGATATATCTCTTATTTATAGGAGTAGACAATGGAACAATCGTAATATGTAAAGTTTACAGAGATATAATGATAATGTCATTCACATATAGATATTATTTATAACATAAATCAAGTTTTGACCACACATTTTTTCAAGCCACTTTTTAACAACAGATTTAACTTCAAAATAACAAATTATTCTTTGTTTATAAACAAATAAATTTCACCTTTTTTTTAACATAACAAATAATTTTAACCAAAGAGAGGCAAATAAACATTATCTAACAACATAATAATTTAACAAGAAAATTGAATCTAAATAGTGTTACAATTGTGTTAATTTTGGATTTCTTGGTACAAAACTACAACCGCAATATCCTGTAAAAGTTGGTGGGCAATAGTGTTCAAATAGTGAGAGTTGTAAGATAGTTTGTAAGTAAAATAGTGTATCACTTCCAAATTAAAACCCAAGGACTTCACAGGAGCCTAGTGGTCAACAGAGTATTCGTTATCTCAAGAAAGGGGCTGAGGACAAAAATTCTTCATCAGAAGAAAAACCACCACGGTCTATGCTTTTTTGAATTGTGTATCAATAAATAAACAAAAAATTCACTGACAGCCCACAATTATACGTCGGTATCTGACAGCAACGCCATGTTTGTTAAAAAGCCAATGCAATGATTTGTTTGCTGCAGAACGAACATAGAAACATGTTAAACAGAACTGTTACAAACGCGTTAAAGCTATTGTCTGTATGCAGGTTTTCTGCATTTAAATTTACACAATGTATCAAGATTGAAGTCAAAAGAGTTCTTGTTCTTTCTGAACTTCTATGAAATTTCAAATAGATAATAGATAATCTTATTCAATTCTGTTGATACAAGATGTAAATGGTTATTTTATAAGAAAAAATAGAAATTATGTCTTATTTGGACACTTCTGATCTGATTATGGTTCCCTATATGGTTCATGTTGTTATGGCTTATATGAAATAATACAAGCAAAAATCCCGTATACCGAGTTCTAGACGTAGAATTTCACCATTTCACATGCAACAAGCAGTTCAAAGTGAAACATTCGGGAACAATGAAATAGAAAAAGTCATATAAGAACATAAAATTTATATTTCACTTCAATACATTCAATCCTAATTTTACGGAAAGTACACACTAGAGATTTGAATTCCAATTCACAAAATGATTCTACTTCCCAAGATGATTCAGATTCAGCCACAATAAATTTACGGTCATGTTCTTGAGATTTAGTCAACAACCAGACATGAAATAGAACATACCTGGATCACTGGACTGAAATTCCAGAAGAGATGCAAAGTTTTGAATCGACACTACCACTTATCACACTATCATCTTTCCACCAGTCGGCACATAACACCTATAAAAATGCCAGATCATTGAAGTAAATTTATATGATTGAGCTAATACTTAAAGGGCGTGTTTGGCATACAGTCCTAAATATGATTGTACAATAAAATAGACAATATTTCATCTTCTTTTTCTTCCTCGACACTAGCCAAGTCCAATCCACCTCACCAAACTAACCAAAAGAAGAAACATTGGATTGGAGGAGTACCTTGTTCTTATGCGAGTCAATCACATGCAATGCAAACTGCAATAGTGAAAACGCAATTCAGACAAATAATTTTATAAGGCACATACAGCATAAAGTGAAAGGGATAATAGAATTGGATACCGCAGTTCTCAGGTCCCATATCATAACTTTTCCATCATATGATGCAGAGACCAGGTGAAATCATGACTTCTTGTGCCATTTACAGGAAGAAATCCAAGAATTATGTTGCGACAATTGAAAGATAGGATCATATTTCCCTGCACAAAAGAACTCATGCAAGGCAGAAAACGTATTAGTAATTGGGGATCGTACAATATGCAAAAGAATAGTAGAGCGCGCACACACACTCACACACTCTTGTATGTATATATATACTCATGCATGCATCCACAGAGAGAGAGAAAGAAAGAGAGAGAGAGAGAGACCAGGCTTGCGAGGATCCCATATTCTAATTGTAGGGTCAGAACCACCAGCCGCAATAAGGGTAGAACTTTCACCTCCAATGTCAAGACAATTGATAGCCTTGCCACAGAACTGAGAGGAGATTAAATAGAAATTTTGTCAACTTCTATTTTCAATTATAATGATTCCGTTTAGAATTTTGACGTACAGAGTTATCATAGTTGCAAGCAAATAAAACCCATGCTATTCTCATATTGAGTCATCCGATAAATATTGAATATAATAAAACCAGATATGATATTGAACACTTTTGAAGTAAAACAGCTTCTGAAAATATGGAGTTTAAGCTTGTGTCAGGTTACACTGTCAGCTTTAACAAAGTCTTCAAGTCATTTCTAAAGATAAAGATAAGGCCATGGTGAAAAGTGATCTCTGATAATGATAACAATGAAGTCCAAAATGATAAATTGGCACACTTTCTCTAATATTGATGCATGACCAAAAATTTAAATTCAAGACAAGTTTCGACATGGATATGGTGCATCTCCATTATGGAGCAGGGTTGGAATTTATTATTCTAGTAGAGGTAGGTTTGGATTGCTCAACTGGAATAAATACACAGACCGGTTAAAGAAAGCCCAAACTGAGCAGCTTTGACAAAAAACCTTAACTTCTATGAAATGGTTTCACGGGATTCAACCAATTGTCTTGATTGTGGAATTTCACTGAGAAATAGGAATTCATGTTATCAAATGAATTATTTCAAAAGGAATCCAGGGATTAGAAGGGCTTCCAGAGGTTGAAACCAGCACCCTTGAGGTTAATTCATATCAATGCTACCTAATAAATTACAATATAGTATCTCATAAAGTTAACACCGGGGAAAAAAAGAAGAATCGGACATTTAAGTCTTTATTTCTAATTAATCATTATGAACAATTTCAAACTATATTAAAAATTTATTTATAGACAAATGTTATGTTCTATATCATTCAAAGAGCCCAAATAAGCAAACTAATTATTCATATCTTGGGGGATTAGAAATATGGCATACTGCCCACATAATAAATGAACTTGATGAAGAGTTTTTCTTAAATAAGGTACAACTAGAATGGAAAGGGGTGCAGCGGGTGCCTATAAATGATGTTGACAATTTGCTTTTCTTAAGTGACACACAGGAAAGAGAATGAGATGTCATGAAATACATTGCAAGAATTAAATAGTATCCATTATGCTGATTGTGCAGTAAATCTAAAATGATAACATCATATGATAAAAGAAATTAAGTATTGAGTCTACGTACAGGTTGGCTACAAACTACTTGAAGTATTATCTTTAATATTTAAAATGGAAAAAAGAAAAAGAACTTTATATTCAAATTACTATGTTCCTTTACTTTATAAAATCCATTTTTTTTAAATTTAAAACTTAACATTTAAACTTATATTCGTTACTCATATTTCTGTTAAAAGATACCATTTTATCTAGACCTCCGACTATGAACCAGTAGTTAAACCAGAATCCCATCACATAAACAACGGACCTACTCATCAGTGCTTTAGTCAGTTTATTTGACCTCGTCAGGTTTAACTATGATCTATGTAGTTCTTGTATACATCAAGTCACCCCTTTTGTCCCAGGGTTTATGGAAACAAAAAGCGTGCATATTGCATGCTACATACAAGTAAACTTTGTTTCTTTTTTTCTTTCCTCTTCTAAACATGTACGCACAGGTTTGATAATCATGCTCTATATAGTTCTTGTATACATGAAGAACCCCTTTTGTTTTTTATGTAATAAAATACGGGTTTATGAAACAAGAAAACGCACGCTCAGTACATGCTATGTACGAGTAAATTTCGTTTTCTTTCCTCTACACAGGAGAAGAGGGGTTAGATGAATATAGCTCACACTCACCATGTTCAGTGAATCTTTGCCAGTCTCAACATCCCATCTTCTAATAGATTGATCCCATGATGCTGAATAAATTGTTTCATGCTGAGGCCAGACTACAGAAGACACATTGTGTGTGCCCCACGAAAGTAGATGCAGCCTCCCCCTGTGCACCAAAGATGGTCATGAATTGGGAGACAGATTTCGTCCTTGCAAACTATCAAAAGCTACATACAAGTACCTCAGATTGAGTTTCCTCATTTCCGCGACCTTTTTTCCTTTTCTTCAATGAAACTATATCACCTCCAGCATCAGAAACATTTGTCTGCCACAAGTTGATTGCAGAGTCCCAGGAACCCGAACACACCTAAAGAAAACAAGTACATGGTAAAGGCTTCCAAATTCACCCACAAGTAATATATTGTCGCGAACAAAAAAATCTAGGAGAAATACCATATCTCCAGAAGGCTGTGCAGCAATGCTCTGCACAGCAGCATTATGACCTTTTAATATCCTAAATGCTCTAATCTTTTTTGGTTGAGCTGACTCTCCTGCATCAAAATTTCATGCAAAAAAGATACTAATCAGGAAATGTGCTTGAATGGGGCAGAGATCAACTCCTATTTATAGAAAAAAGGTATCTTTCAAGTACCTTCCACAACCTCAGAGACCTGTCTTTAGAAGCAGTTGCTACTAGTTGATAACAAGCACTCTCAACTGCAGAGAAAAAGAAACAACTACATCAACAGATCAACAGAAAAATGGTAAGGATGCTATCAAATTATATCTCCAGAGTCAAGTGCATAATGAAATATTCAAACTTCATTGAGGAAGAAAAATAGTCTACAGCTACTAATACTTGGATTTATTCCACATAGGGTCAATCAACATTTGAGGAACAAGGTGAATGTTGTCTGATTCAAAAATTTCAAGTTCTACAGGAGTTTGAATGGCCAGCATAGGGTGAGATGAGAAGTGCAGAGAGGATAGGCAATTTATAAAAACTCCAGAATTTCAAAGACTTTTAAGTCATTTCAATAACCCAGCAGACTTTTAGATGCCACAGGTTATATTCACATTCACATTCACATTGTCCTAAACAGAACCAATCGCTCTTAGGTCCACCCCTCACGTAGCAACACTCCAAGATTACCACTGAACGTGAATTGAGGAACAAAGAGAGTTACGGAACTTGTAGTATGATCTATAATAATCTAAAGATTTAATACACATCAGAAACCTATTTCCAGTAAGAGCTCCGGGAACATGATTTCAACTACATACACCGTGTAATCAAATTATATGGGCACCTGATGTCACTTAGTTCTTAAGAAAAAACCAGACAAATGTTAAACATAGAGAAGTAAATATTAATTCACAAGCTACAACCACCCCCATGAAACACGCACACACATGCATGCATGCATGTGTTCATAAAGGGATTTGGTATCTACCAGATTTTTGTAATATATAACCAAGTGCCTACCATGGACAGCAATTAAAATTTGTAAAACCAGCATAGCACAAACACTAGCATATTCAAAATCCCCTTGTACCTTTTGGCATGATGACACAAACTGAAGTAATTGGTCCAGTGTGCCCTTCTAATACATGTGTACAATTTCCAGCATCTTTCCATATCCTAGAAGGTCCCAGCCAAAATTAATTGCAATATCATATTTTCAGTTATAAATAACCACATAAAAAAGTGAAATGATTTGCCCTTGTTTGGTGGAGATTAAAATAAGTTTTTAAGTAGATTTTTATAAAAGTTGACAAGATATGCAGTTAAAAATTGTGAGACCATTGGAATATATGGTTGAGATTGACTGTTCACTTTGACTTAGATTAAAATCTATATTTTAATCGGTACCAAACGGGGGCATTATCAATTGATATTTTTATAATAATACCTTCCCAAACCATCATAGCATCCAGTCAAAATATACCAGTCACATAAAATTCACAGAAGTTCACCTTGTTGTTGATGTGTTGGAGAATTAGGGAAGGCAGACATGAGTCCTCCCCAAAATTAGAATTTAAATGAGGAAATATAACAAGTAATTAATATTTGACTGTATAAAAACCAGTCATCACGTTCTGAAAGGTGACAGACGGAGGTTTAATTCCTACCCTTCATTTGAACCATCGACAGCACTAACCCAATCATCATGTAAAGAAATATCTTCTCTTCTCGGTGCCACAACTTTGATGTATTCAATTTCTATTACTCTTTCCTGCAGTGTATCGCCGACCATAGTAAAAAAAAAATGATCATAAGAACCAAAGAAGACAAAATATCACAATGCATCGACAGCTATGAAAGATCAAACCATTGAATCCCCAGAAATACAACCCTAGAAAAATTTGATAACTTTTGGTACTCTAAAAAGTTAGATTAGATCAATTCTATTAAACTTCCAAACAATCCAAACTAAATTCAATTCTAAAGCTATATGCTTTATCTTTTGAGTGAAGTTCTTTGTTAATAAATTAGTAAAATTACATATTATAGCAACTGACAAGCAATTTTGTAGTTAAATAGTTCTACTAGAAAACCACTAAACACCGCTTCTTAAACAAACTTACAGCAGAAATGCCTTTGGCAAGAAGAAAATCTTCAAGCGACACCCGAAGAAATTTTCCATCTATTAGAAAATCAAAAGGTTGGTACTGCCAGTCATCAACTCCTGTACATAAATCAGATAAAAATCATAAGCAAAAGCAATATAAATTAGATTCTTCAGGTCTGACATCAAAATCTATGAAATTCAACAATATATCAGTATCACCACCAAGAGAAACCTATCAACTCTTTCATTACTTTCAAGATACCCGAGTTACTTATTTCTAATTTCACCATAAAAAATATTAATTTCTAGAATGTTATTTTTGAGTTAAACAGAGTACACGCAATTTATTCCAAAAAAAAAAAAATGAATAAACTGAAAAAATAAAGTAAAAGATTGAAAAAAAAATAGTACCGGCTTCGAGGATATCGTTGACTATATTAGAGAGGCGAAAGCGACTGATATTCGTAGGAATGGCAAGGGAAGTTGCAGGTGCTTTATATGGTGGCTCTAGCTTTGTTACGAACCGGACTTGCACCTGCCTCGATGACTCTTCTACGCTGTCAATATCCATTGTCGTCTCTCTCTGTGAAATGTACGTCGGATATCGGAATTGAGTTGAACAGGAAGCGCGAAGGCTAGGGTTTTAACCTATAAGTTTATATACTTGGGTAGATGTGAAGACGGACGACCGATTAGACCGTGAAAATTGGTCCGATTGGCCAGGGACCCCGGTCAACTCGTGATTCGTGCGACGCAGTTCACGAATTAAGAAGGTTAAGAAGGTGTGAATTACGAGTTTCACAAACCGTGGTTAATCCATTGGCCCTAAATTTTATTTTTTCTTTTTAATAGCTAAAAAATAATGTTTTTCAATAATAATAATTAGAAATACATTTAGTTGTTATAATGTTTTATTTAAATTTACAAATTTAAAAGTAATTCATGTAGCATAAAATATAAATTTAAATTCTATGTAAACATTTTATGATATAAATATGAATGTACCATTTTATTCATTTCGTATTAAGAAATTTAACCAAAAAACAAAATTGTTATAAATATGAAAAAATCTAGAATTTTGAGGAATGTTGATTGGACTAGATGGTACCCTATTTTTTATTTGTTATTTTAATGTTTTGTAACTTCTACTTAACTCCTTTATTAAATTATTAATTTGAAAAAAAAGATAGAATTAGAGGCTTCGCATTCTACTTGGAGAGGTAAGAATTTCAATTTGTTTTATGTCTTTATGTTGAACTTGTTGAATAATTCATTCCTAAAATTACTTGGGATTTTGAGGAATATTGATTTGGACTGAATGGAACCGTATATTTATCATAAATTCATCAAGATACTTCATTATTTTAATATCCTTCATACCATATTGCATTTTATATCATATTTTGTCATTGACAGTGAAGCATCGATGAGCGCCATTAATTGTTGATGAAGAATTTAATAACGTCTCTTGCATTTAAAGCATGATCAAGTAGTGCGAACTGTCCTAGTTGACAACCAACTCGCGATCTGTGTGGCGAGGTTCACGAATTAAGAAGGTGTGAACCGCGAGTTTCGTGGGCCGTGATTAACCCATTGGCCCTAAATTTTATTTTTTTATCCCTAATAACTAAAAAACGTAATCTTTTTTGATAGTGATAATTAGAAACACATTTAGTTGTTATAATGTTTTATTTAAATTTACAAACTTAAAAGTAATTCATGTAACATAAAATATAAATTTAAATTCTATGTAAACATTTTATGATATAAATATGAATGTATCATTTTATTCATTTCGAATATAGAAATTTAACCAAAAAAAAAAAAATTGCTATAAATATGAAAAAATATAGAATTTTGAGGAATGTTGATTGGACTAGATGGTACCCTATTTTTTATTTGTTATTTTAATGTTTTGTAACTTCTACTTAACACCTTTATTATATTATTACTTTTGAAAAAGATAGAATTAGAGGCTTCACATTCTATTTGGAGAGGTAAGAATTTCAATTTGTTATGTCTTTATGTTGAACTTGTTGAATAATTCATTCCTAAAATTACTTGGGATTTTGAGGAATATTGATTTGGACTGAATGGTACCTTATATTTATCATAAATTCATCAAGATCCTTCGTTATTTTAATATTCTTCATACCATATTGCATTTTATATCATATTTTGTCATTGGCAGTGAAGCATCGATGAACGCCATTAATTGTTGATGAAGAATTTAATAACGCCTCTTGCATTTAAAGCATGATCGCATAGTGCAAACTGTCCTAGTTGACAATTATTATGTTAAAATCGGCAAATTAGAGTTTTGCTTCTTTTTGTAGATAAAAAAAAACTGCATGTGAAAAGTAGGGATAATCACATTATGCTTAGGCAGCCGATGGAGAATGAGAGAAGGAAGAAGCTATTTAACTATTTAGAATTTTTAGGTTTGACGTGCTAGGTAGGTTTAGACCTTAAGTGTGATGGCTGGGCTTAGAAATTATTTTTTAGCAAAGAGATCCAGCGATTCCATATTATTCTCTTTAGACAATGCATATTTATTTAAAGATTATGTGAGACTAAATGAGCCTATTTGCACCTTAAATGCCTATGCACGAAACATAACACATAATGACAACGAACAAAATTGATCGTATTTTTATACACAAATCCCTAATGTAAGGCATTTCGAAAATACCCCGTGCCTAGGTGCACCTAAATGGCGCCTTTTAGAATACTAGTTACTTGTGGTGGTGGTTGCGGTGCGACAATATGGGCAGGTGGCAGTAGTACGTTAGTGGATTTTGGTTAGAGTTGGCTGTGGGTTGTGGGGATGAGGTGGATGTGTTTGGGGATGGGATGGGTTGGGTTGGGTTGGGCTGGGTGAGGATTGGGAAGAAGATGATTAATTTTCAAGTTTTTTTGTTGTTTAATAATTTAGAGCTTATTTGGAAATGGTAAAATTTTTACCATAACTTTTCAAACTTAATCTCAACCATTCATTTTTAGTCAAGTCCAACATTTTTGACTTTTCAAACATTTTTAAACCACACATCCATAAAAAAAAATAAAAAATCAAAACTACAAAAATCAAAACTTTTCACATTACCAAACAGGCTTTTAGTATGGAATAAAATAAAATTGGCTACCTTTCGACGAGGTAGGTGTTAGTGGATTTTGGTTTGATTAGGGTTGGCGGTGTGTTGTGGTGATGGGGTGGACGTGTTTGGGGTTGGGAAGAATATTATTTTTAAATTTTTTTTACTTAATCATTTAGTCTAGAATAAACTAAAATTACCATTTTATCCATTTAAAATTTTTCAAATTTTGGTCGAATCACTTGACTTTTGGTCAACTAACGATGTAATTAACAATTTTCGTCATCTTGTTCTTGTGTTGCAGTTATTTCTAAGGTTTGGGACCGTGAATGACAAAAAACTATATTTTTGGGTAAAGTCTGCGAAAAGGGGAAAAGTTTAGGACCGCTACTGCAATTATCCTTAAATTGAAGGAATTTGAGAGTATTTGATTGAAAGTGAAATTAACATTTGAATGTTTAGTAAATGTGGAAAATAAATTTTCAACTAAACTTAAAGAAAATATTTTCTTATTTAAGGAAAATTACAGAAATCGAGATAAGACGGAAAATGAGTTCTATCCAATAACAATACAATCAAAAAAATCATGGAACTCAATGAAAATCATTGTCCATTTCCATGGAACTCTGGTATATCAAATATAACCTTAGGGTTAAGTGGGAAAAATTAGGAGTCTTAAAAACTATCATGGTCAACAAGTAACTAAACTTTCAAGAGTCTTTAGTAACCAAACCTTTTTATCATAGTTAGTCACCAAACATGCAATGTTTTTCCAATTGAATAATTTTTTTATAAAAAATTTTAATACTTCGAAAGTATGGAGTACTCCGTACTCATAGTCACTATATACCACCAATACAGAAATAGGAACTCGCGTCGGTTGGAAAACGGAATACGCGTTGGTTGTAGCGGCGACGCTATGACACAGACGCGTAAAGTCCCGACTTTAGGCGTCGATTGTAAACCGACGTGCAAAGTCAGCTTTGGGCGTCGGTTCTAGTTTAAAACCGACGCCCAAAGTCAAAAAAAAAAAAAACTTTGGGCGTCGGTTTCTGGATAAAACCGACGCCCAAAGTCGGTTTTGGGCGTCGGTTTTAATTTTTGAACCGACGCCCAAAACAACTTTGGGCGTCGGTTTTATCCAGAAACCGACGCCCAAAGTTTTTTTTTTTTTTTTTTGGACTTTAGGTGTCGGTTTTATCTTTAGAACCGCCGCCTAAACTTTTTTTTTTTTTTTAATATATATTATATGACCTGGACGTGGCCTGCAATAACACAGGTCACTGCACGTCGTGGCCTGTAGTGACCTGGACGTAGCCTGCAATGATCCAGGTCACTGCACGTCGTGGCCTGCATTGACCTGGACGTAGCCTGCAATGACCCAGGCCACTGCATGTCGTGACTTGCAGTGGCCTGCAATGACTCAGGCCACTGCACATCGTGGCCTGCAATGACCCAAGTCACTGCACGTCGTGGTCTGCAATCACCTGGACGTGACTTGCAATGACCCAGGCCACTGCAGGTCGTGACCTGCAGTGACCAGGACGTGGTCTGCGATAACCTGAACATGCGCATCACCAAATAAATATATATAATCGATATATACGTAATAAAATTAAATTAACAACAATTATACTTACAAATTGTTAATTTATGATACAAATTAAATATATATGTAAGTGCAAGTTTTGATTACGCTTCGATTTACACAAACCTATGAACGAAGTATTTTGCCCATAAGTTTTGAATCTCGATTACTTCCTCCGTTGAATAATATTCTTTAAATGCCTACAAACAATCAAAATGAATTATTAGTTATTTTTTCATAAAATATAAAGTCATTATTAAAATTCTCATTTTCAATGACTTATACATTTTCTAACGAAGTAAGTTGAAAGTGTTCTGTGACTATCTCATACATATTTCTCATAACGTAGTAGCCACACTCAGACCCTCCAGGTTGTTGAGGACACTGAAATATTCACATTGAAAAATAACAATATTAATAATCAAACTAAATAAAATATAGAAATAATTCAAAGATTTTTAATAAAGTTTAAATCCGTGTTTTCATACTTTTACGTTTTTCCACGTTGTATTGGATTTTGTCCTCATGCCTCCAACTGTCCAATACGTTTTGAAAGCCCTAAAATTTCAATAAATTATATCAACAAGTTACAAAAAAATTAAGACTCAAACATCCTACAAAAATTTTGGCAGAGTTTCCCTTATAAATTGAACTTATCCAACCTGTAGGGGGACCCTACTATTCAAAACTATTAACTTCTCAACAATCACAACTCCACAATCAATTTCACCACAACTCCACAATTATTTCATTAAAAGTTTCCTAACTTACGTGTTCAATATCGGCTTGATATCCAAGTCACGCTTAGATGCAGCAGCTGAATCTAAGAAGTACACCGTATTCTTCTCAGGAGAAATAAATAGCAACATCCAGTGATTCCTACGTATTATGAACGTGTAAATACAACTTTAAATATCATATCATTCAAATTAGGTTAAAAATTAGAGAATATCAACGGTCTTACTCCTGAAAATACGGTGCTAGAATGAATTTCTTAGTTTTCATTGCCTTCATGGTGCTGGCCAAGTAATTTATAACACCATTTGCATTTTTTCGTACTGAAATCGATGCAATGTGTGTCGGAGACATGAATCCAATCGATTCAATACCGTATTCCTGACACAGCTCATGGAGGTACCTAAAAAATAATAATGCCAATAAATAGAAATAAATTAATGATTTAAATTGAAGTTTTTCTTTTTGATCAAAAGTCTTACAATGAAAACACTTGTAAGATTGATGTATCCAACCATTGCATCGTAAGCAAGTCGGTGATGTCTCCGACTGTAACATAAAAACCATCATCGAATGCAAAGTTGAACACGGCGGCATCAACGGGTACCTGGTAGATGTCATCACCAACAGGAAATTGAATGACCAGAGTGTGTAACATTTTACAATCATCACCCAGACGTTGCAACGTCTCATCGTCAACAATCGCAGGTCGCTGAGTGGATGACATTTCGAAACTCTGGGGTGTTTTTCCTTCGTTAAATTTTTTTGCCTGTTGTGGTGCCTCTTCCTGCAACAAGATAATTTTTATCATCTTCAGTTATACAAATTTAAAAGAAATTAATGTTGACAGAATCTTTTATATAACTAAATGTTTGTACCTCTCCAAAAATCACCAACTCCTTGGGCCATTGCAAGAAATAGCTTCCCCCACTGTGGTGTGGTATTGAGATGGCACTGGAATACAACACGCTTCTGTACCATCGACAATGTGGTCAATGGACACCTTAGCATGATCAGGCCAAAGAGGTTGATGATGCACCACCGTGTCGGGTCCAGCTGGATAAACCATCCCGCTCGCTACTATTTGTTTCTCACCATTAAGACTAATGACAAGACGACAAGGAGACGGCTTCTATTGTATAACATCGTTGAACATATATGTTAGCAACTTCCAGTTGAAATAACATAAATAATGTTAAAAAATTCTAAATAACATAACATTAAATACCTGAAGTCCATGAAATGGATCTGGATCCACGGAGTGGCAACTGCTGGGAGTTGGTGGTCGGGGCTGTGGAGTTACGTCCACCTCGGCCTCAACATTTAAGCCCAAGCGCTGGAGGATAGCATCGTATTTAGTCTGCATACTATGGTAGTCCCTCTGCATAGTATCGAATTTACTCTGCATCTCCGACATGGTCTGATGCCTGACCCGCTCGGCAATACTATCCTCCATCTCTGACCTGATCATCTCCTTAATATCGTCTACTGAGACGACCCCACAGGAACGTCTAATGTAATCATCAGGCTTGCCGTAAACATCCCTCGTGGTCACATAGACGCCATAACCCCTCACCCTACCAGGGTGATCCGGCTTACCAAGGGCTTCACTTAAAATATCGTGCTGTCTACTTGCCACAAATGTCCCCTGCGTGGACTGCTCAGCTTTTTCAACCTATTAACAGAAAAATGAAACATAAATATAAGTATAAATTTAAGTAAATTTGAATTTAAATTATGAAAAAATAATCATGATATACTTACAATTTTATCAAACACCCCCCTCGTTTTCTCGTTAGGGATGTAATAACTTCCATCTTCTTTCTTCTTCGATCTAGCTCGAATCCAATCTAAACTTCGATCCTCACTTACAATCGATGAGCTAATCATGTCGCATGAAGAACTTGAAGACAGTGGGTCACTGACTACCCACTGTGGCTTCATCCCCGCATAACCAGCTGAGCCCATATAATGTGGATGCTCGTTTCGCAATTGAGCATCCCTGGCTTTCTTACTTTTTTCCTGAAATTGTCACATCAAGTATTTAATTTCCAACTAAATAAATCACATGCGTACAATTAAATATATATACCTTAAATTTATCAGTCTGGCGTTCTTTCTTAAACGAGTCCCATTGCTCTTCAGTTATAAAAGAGTAAAGTTGCGTAGGAGATGTGTATTTCGGGTGGTCATGTGTGATATAATCATGAACCAGCCGAGTCTTGAAATCTTTCCATCGCATCCCCGCAACTTTCAACACCCTTTTTTTTGCTGCGTCATCGGGGATGTTGAACTCCCTCTGAAAGATGAATATAATATGCGATGTTATAAGAAAAAATTACGAAACGTTATCAATTAACCATGTATGTAGTGATAGTACCTTTATTTCTTCCCACATCAAGTCCTTAAGGCCGGGATCAACCTTGTGCCAATCACTGATGTTAATGTCAACGTGAATACGGGCCAAACACCCGACATAGTGTTTGAAGTTCCTCTTGCCTGGTCCGATTGGCCTATGTTTGTCATCGAACTCGATGACATTCACTTCACCGGCCTTCTTCATGTTCTTACACATTGTTGGCCCTCTAGTCCTTTTGGTACTGGTAGCACGATGATCATCTGAAGATGATGAAGACTCGGCCATTATATTGAGACTACTTTTAACATACCTGTACATATAACAACGTATTAATAAATTATTGTTATCAAAACGACAAAAGAAATTGTTAACAATGTATAGAGCATATATGAAAAATAAAAGAAAGTTAAAAGCAAAGACTGTGTAAATAAACTCATACAATTAATAATCAGGAACGACTGTCAATCCATAATCCTTCTTCATGATCCCAACGCATATAATTTGATTCAATGTTATCTTCCCCTAAAGTTGCACTCCGTTGTATACCGATAGAAAATGGAGGGGTTTCATCAAAATGATCATAATCTTCTTCATCTACTACATCACCAATCCCAACAATGCGTCTCTTTCCTTGAAGGACGACTGACCACTTAGTATCGGCAGGATCAAGAACATAAAATACCTGTTTGGCTTGTGATGCAAGTATGAATGGCTCGTCTAGATAACCCAACCGGCCGAAACCCACCATAGTGAATCCTAATTCATCCACCCGAACACCCCGTCGGTTATCAACCCATTTACATTGGAAGAGAGGAAACTTGAACTCCCTATAATCAAGTTCCCAAATATCTTCAATGATACCATAATAGGACATTGAGGCATCTACTGGCATGGTATCTTTAGCATTTGAAAAATCTCTTGATAGTGCTACTTGTGTCACTCCACTATTTTGCACTACACTCTTATCATCTTGACGTTTAGTGTAAAACGTATACCCATTAATGTCATATGCTTCATATGACCTCACAATCGTGGTAGGACCGTTAGCTAACCACTTTACCGTTTCAACAATGGTATTCGGTGTTTGTGACAATTCTTTCATGACTTTATCTTTGAACCATTTTGCAAATGAACGATTATGTTCATTAGTTACCCACCTTTCAACTTTTGAAGGATTCTGCTGCCTTATGATGGACATATGCTCGTCCAAATATGGATGAACTTCAGGAAGGTGTTGTAATACAAGGAGGTGTGCTTTATATCGCAATTCAACATTGGGGACGATTGACTTGCATCCAATAGTACCTTTACCTTCAAGTCTTCCATCATGCCGAGATTTAGGAACACCAATAGTCTCAACGTCATCCAAGTAATCAGTACAAAATTCAATAGCCTCCTCAGCGGCAAAACCTTCAATGATACTACCTTCAGGTCGAAATCGATTTCTCACATATCCTTTCAATATACCCATGTATCTCTCAAATGGATACATATACCTCAAGAATACTGGACCACAAATCTTAATTTCTCTCACCAAGTGAACAAGTAAATGCACCATAACGTCAAAAAATTATAGCGGAAAATACATTTCAAATTGACATAGAGTGATAACAATATCGGCCTACAAATCATCCAACTCCTCCGGATCAATAACTTTGCTGCAAATTGCATTGAAGAAAAAACAAAGTTTTATAATGACTTGTCTAACATATTTTGGGAGAATGCCTCGAATTGCAACTGGTAACAATTGTTGCATTACGACATGACAATTATGAGACTTCATACCAACCAATTTTAAGTCCTTCATCGAGACAAGACTTTTAATGTTTGATGAGTACCCAGATGGAACCTTAATAGTATGCAGGCACTCACAAAAACTTGTTTTCTCTTTTCTCGACAAAGTATAGCAAGCTGGGGGTAAATAAGTACGCTTTTTCGACTCTTGCGGTGCTAATTGATCCCTTATCCTCATTTCTACCATGTCCTTCCTGACTGTAATACCATCTTTCGTCTTTCCTGGAATGTTCAACAATGTCCCAATGATGCTATCACAAACATTTTTCTCCACGTGCATTACATCAAGACAATGCCTTACAGATAAGTGTTGCCAATAAGGTAGATCCCAGAATATGGACCTTTTCTTCCAAAGACTCTTCTGAGGAGGCTTAAAAGTTTTTCCAAACGAAACATCAAAATTTTTAACTCGTTCATATACCTCACCTCCTGTTAATGGTAAGCGAGCTGTTCGAGCCTCGATTTTTCCATTGAATGGCTTTTTCTTCTTGCGATAAGGGTGGTCAATAGGGAGAAATCTTCTATGACTCATGAAGACATTTTTCTTGCAGTTTTTCAACCAAGGATCAATCATGTCTTCTTCAAAAATGGGACATGCTTTAGGTCCTTTGTTAGTATAACCTGACAAGTTACCATAAGTTGGAAAATCATTTACGGTGCAAAATATCATAGCACGTAAGGTGAAATTCATCTGGGTATATGCATCAAACACAGACACGCCTTCATCCCACAATAGTTTTAAATCTTCAATTAGTGGGGCTAGATAAACATCTATGTCATTACCCGGTTGTTTGGGCCCTGATATTAACAAAAATAACATGATATACTTGCGCTTCATACATAACCAAGGAGGAAGATTGTAAATAGTCAAAAGAACCGGCCAAGTACTATGTCGACTACTCATATTACCGTGTGGGTTCATCCCATCTGTACATAGTCCCAGCCTAAGATTTCTATCTTCGCCCCAAACTCGGGAAACAACCTATTAATATTCCTCCATTGAGGAGAACCAGCCACGTGTCTTAGTTTTCCATCTTCTTTTCTCCCGTCGGCATGCCACCGCAAGTTCTTTGCATCCTTTGCATTGGCAAACAAACGTTTAAATCTTGGTATTACAGGTAAATACCATAACACCTTTGCCGGAGGGCTTTTCTTATCACCACAATTATCATTCACGTTCTTCCGTTTATATCGTGATACCCCACACTTTGGACATAGACGCAAGTCCTTGTAATCATTTCGATACAATATACAATCATTTGGACATGCATGTATCCTCTCAATCTCCATACCCATCGGGCACAACAATTTCTTTTCCTCGTAAATTGAACTAGGAAGTTCGTTATCTTCCGGAAGCATCTCTCGTAACAGTCCCAATAATACCGTGAAACTTTTATCACTCCACCTATTGCTTGCTTTCAAGTTATACAATTTTAGTACCGAAGACAATTTAGTGAATTTATTACAACCAGAAAACAAAGGCTTCTCGGACTCGTTGAACAAGTTATCTAATACATGAGGTTTTTCAATGTATTCCCCTTGTATATCACGCATCATATCGTCTATCATATCATTCTCGTCATTTTCCAAATCATTCTCACAAATATTGCTTGAATTATTCTGCTGCTGATCACCAACATCGTCACCAGTGCTCGTCCTGGGAAGCATATTCTCACCATGCCATATCCATCGTGTATAACCTTCTTTAAACCCACGACGAATCAAATGACTCTTCACTTGATCAAAACTACGAAACTTTCTCAAATTCTTACAATCGTAACAAGGACACAAAATCATTGTTTCACCTTTCTTTCTCTTGTTTTCATCCGCACATTTCATAAACTCTTCAACACCTTTTACATATTCATGTCTATTACGTATGCCATACATCCAACCCCGATCCATATCAATGACCTATATGTGAAGATATAATTAAATTTTTTATTAGTTTTGAGTAAATATTTATTTAGTATGGTCAATTCTGTAATAGTGAAAATCACTTTAAACTATAATTCTCATTTTTTATTAACAAGATTTTACAAAACTTTTGACACAACCTCCCCTAAAAATTGGACTTAACCAACCTATAGGAATAATCAACATATCACAATAAACCAAAATGTTCATCCTCGACATATTCAAAAAGCTAATACAACTCAAATCAAACATCAACATCATCAACTACTCCAAGTTTAATTCGAAATCCATTCTCAATTCCTAAAAAGTGAAGCTAAGATTTCATGACTTAATATCTCATAATTTCAACTCCAATAATTAAAATATTAAAATTTATCTATCTACTAACTTAAAATCAACAATATAAATTTAACACCCAAATTTATATATATTAAAATTTAATTAACACATTTATACATATTAACATGTAATTATCATATATATATATATATATATATATATATATATATATAGATATATATACATACATATCTATATATATATATATACACATACATACACACACAAATATATACACAGTCACACACACACACACACACACACACAAATATATATATATACACGCAGACACATATATATACACATAAATATATATATATATACACAAATACATATACATACTTATAAACAAAAATGAGAATCGGGTCTTACAATGTAGGTGGAGGCGGCGGCGGTAGAAGTATACCGGGCGGTGGAGACGGCGGTAGAAGAGTGAGGGCGGTGGAGGCGGCGACGTTCACAAGAGAGGGAGAGGCGTGAGAGTAGAGAGAAATTGTGAGAGTGAATTGTGAGAGAGAGAGGCGTGAGTGTATAGAGAGAAGTGTACTGAAAGAGAGAAAGAGGCGCGAGAGTGTGTATATATGAAAATACCGGGAAAAATTTATGAGATTGCGCGTCGGTTTTTTGGAAAAACCGACGTGAGAAACTCCGATTTCTCGCGTCGGTTCAAGGTAAACCGACGCGCAAAGTCGGACCGGCCGGCTTTGCGCGTCGGTTTACCTTGAACCGACGCGAGAAATCGGCGTTTCTCGCGTCGGTTTTTCCAAAAACAGACGCGCAAAGTCGGCGGTCCGACTTTGCGCGTCGGTTTAAAATAGAAACCGACGCCTGTTCCTAAATTTTAATTACGAAAATGCCACCGTCCTATTTTACACGTCGATTTTTTGAAAAACCGACGTCTGTTCCTCATTTTTTTATGCCTTTTTGTACTAGTGTACGCATATTAAATAGTTGATACCTACTATTTAATTGCAATACATACATACATACATAAATGAATAATATATGTGTCAATTAAACATTTATATAAAGTTCTGAGATAGAAATTATATATTTTTCACATATATTATCTTAAACTTATTGATTGTACTGATTTTATTGAGATATTTAATGTTCATGTTCATCTGATTGATGATTTTCCCAATATGACATTATGATTATTAATATAATAAATGTTGTTATTCTCATACGCAAATTTGGTTTCATAACTTTCATCTATGTGTTTTATTTATTTTTTAATTATAGCCCATTAGTATATTCATTCAATGTTGAAATCTATCTAGGATGTTAATTTTGTTGATTTGTCGCATTGTCGTCATTTTCATTTGACACAGATACATTCCATGTTAACACAAAATCACCTTGTGTCATAAACAAAAAGGACTGGGATACCCCCAAAGACTTAATTAAAATCTATAAATAATTTCACTTAGAACAAAGAAAGGCATGCACAATTCAAATCTTCCTCTCAAAGAGTCATCTCTTATCTTGTTCCAATTCAAGCATCAGGAGTCGAATTTAGGAGTTGAAAATCCTAGCAAAGTGAGAGAATTGTTGATAAAATTTTAAGGTCAATAAATTGGTATTGTACGTGGAAATCTAAATGAAGTAAAACCATTTCAAATAAGGAATCACCTGAAACTGCGACAAAATGAGTGAGGTAAATTTCGAGCTCGCCAAAATCGAGATTTTAAGATTCAACGAAGATTTACCTGATGGATATCTAGATGGTAGCAGCAATGCAGAAGCAAGTAGTGAATTAATCATCAAAAGAGAAAGAAAGCTCGAAATAAATGGCAAAATCACTGGTGATCAAGCTCAAACGAAAGCAAAAAGTGGTAGCACATAGGAGGAATGATAAGGTTATCCACAAAAAACTTCAATAAGAAATGCATCATATACAAGGTAAGTCAAGACCTACAAATCCTTTGATTAAAAGTGTTAAGTAAGAAAGCCAAATGACATGCTCGAAAGACAAAATAGTAGTTATCAAAGCAAAGATTGTTGGAGAAAATTTTAGCCATATAGTTTTAGACAACGAATGTTTGAAAAGTTTAAAAATCTCCCACTTGGAGACTAATTCACCAACAATAACTCCTGTGCAGAGGCAAAAATTTCTTAATCCTCAAAAAGAAGTCAAATTGAAGTTGCACACAACTTCAATTTCTCAATTGGAAAAGTCTTCGTCAACATGTCGTCGAATTCTGATTCGCCTGAATCTTCTCAAGTGTTAAGATTTCATTCTCCAAAGTTGATATGATGAAATGATAATGAACCTGTATATGCTTTTTCATTGCATGATAAATATGATTATGTGCTAAGTGAATAGCACTCTAATTGTTACAATACAACACACTTTTTTCATTCTTATGACCCAATTTTTTCAAGAAAGACTGCAACCATATCATCTCCTTGCTATCTTCGTTACGGTAACATACTCAGCCTAGCCTCAATCGTAGAAATAGCAACTATTTTTTGTAGCTTAGATACTCAACTAACTGTTGTACTACCCAAGGTTCATACATATATTGTAGAACTCTTCTTACCATCAATATCTTTGCCATACCAGCATCTACATAGCCCTGTAATCCCAAATCTAATTTTCTGAAGCACATGACTGAATCTGAAGTACTTCTCTAGTATCCGAGAATCCACTTTACTGCCTCCCAATGCTATTTACCTGGATTGCTCATATATCTACTCACAACTCCTATTGCATGTGCTATATCCGCTATTGTACACACTATGACATAAATAAGTCTGCTAATAGCGCATGCATAAGGCACCTTGGCCATGTAGGCTTGCTCCTGGTCTGTAAAGGATTAATATTCATTTGATAACTTGAAGTGACTAGCCAAAGGAGTACTTACTGGTTTTGTATGATCCATAGTGAACCCGCTTAACACCTTCTTTACGTACTCTTTCTGTGATAGTTTCAAGACATCAGCATCTCTAATAATTTTCACCCCAAGTATTTGTTTTGCAAAACCTAAGTCTTTTATTGTAAACTCATTGGATAAATCCCATTTTAACTTATCTATATCTTGTTTGCAAGCACATACGATTAAAAAGTCATCAACATATAGCAACAAAATAATATAAGAGTTACCAAGGTTCTTTATATAGAAAAAATGATCTCCTTGAAACTTTTGAAGCCATTACTAAACAAAAAATTGTCAAACTTCTTATATCATTTCCTTGGAGCTTGCTTAAGACTACACAAACAATTTTAAAGTTTGCACACCATTTTATTATTTTTCTTTACTTCGAAATCTTGTGGCTGCATCATATAAATTTCTTTCTCCAAATCACCATGAAAAAAATATTTTTTTTTTATATCCAATTGCTCTAAGTGCAAGTCTTCATTTACCACTAATCCAAGTACTACTTTAATTGTAGTTAGTTTCACCACGGGAGATAAAATCTTAGTATAGTCAATGTCGTCTTTCTGTTAAAATCCCTTTATAATCAGTCTTGCTTTATATCGATTGTTACCATCACAATTTTCTTTTAACTGGTAAACTCATTTATTCTGTAAAGCCTTATTTTCTTTTGATAAATTTGTCAATTCCCATGTCTAATTGGACAATAATAAGTCCACTTATCTTGCATGGCTAACTCACACTTGACTGATTTATCAACCTTCACAACTTTACAATAATTTTTTGATTCACCTCTGTCATCCAATAGGATATAATGCAATGAGAAAATCTATGTGGAGGTCTAATAGTTCTACTGAATATTCAGGGTTAAGTCACATGGGTGTTCTATTTTACTTATGGTTCTATATTTCCTCGATTTTCATCATCAACATTATTAAGCTCAATCACTAGAAGGTCTTTCAACGAGTCCGCCTTAGGTTTATTAATATCAGGACTCGAGTCTTTAGGGTCCATTTCCAACAGATCTTTATGTTGACCTATGGTTAATTTAACCCTATTGTCTTGATCATAAGAAACAATATTATCTTGTGTTGTTAACAAGTATGCTTCAAGTGTTTCATGTAATGATAAATCTTCAAAGCATTCAATGTTCAAATTGCCTCCCAAAAGATAAAGATCAAAGCTATATGATGAAGCATACAAGACACAAAGATCGAAGTAAAGACATTCAAGATCAAGATAGAATTGAAGATATTCAAGATCAATATTCAATACATAAAGCATGACATGAAGATCAAGAATTCAAGCTTACAAGATTATAGCTCGAGGTTAAGTTGATTAGACATGTGTAAAGGTATAACACTCTTAATCTTTAGTAGTGAATTCCAATTAGCTGCAAAATAATTTTGTGCAACAAACATATTTCTTTACTTGCATAAAATATTTTTATCAAAGTCAATATTGCTTTTCAAATATTATTTGATCTTAAATCATGATTATATTATGTTATACCTCTTTGAAGAACAAGTTAGAAACCTAAAAATCGAGTTTTTTCATGATTTTTCGAAGTCAACTTACGGTCACAGAAAGTCAACTTCGGTCAATCGAGAATTCTGACTGTTGGGTCCAACGACTAGTTTTAAATGGTCAAATCTTGTGTTTTTTGCTCGACCAAAAGTGGTCAACCGAAAGTTGCAGAGTGCTTGTTTTCCTTTTATAAATAAGCATTTTCTCATTTAATCAATTTCAATAATTTAGAGGATATTTTAGAAAGTTTTCTATTGAGAAAATCATTATTCTTACTTGACTTATATTCATCTATCTTGATTAGAAAACGGTGATTGATTCAAACTCTGTTTTATCAAACTCATCAAAGTTTTTGAAAGAAAGTTTTTGCGAAAACTCTTGATTTTATATTGTTTATCTTCTTCAACATCTTCACATCATATACTGGAATTGAAGTACAAGTCTCTCTAGTGCTAAACTTATTTTCAATCTTATAAAGAGAGAATTTCTATTGACAAACTTTTGATTATTTAATCATATTTTTTTATCGTATTTTGGTTCATCAAAGTTCCATTGTTCAAACACTTTGAGCTTAACTTATTGTTAAATATTCAAGTGTTATCATCTCTTGGTACTTAACTTGATTCAACCATTTTAAAAGAGATTATATGTTTTGAAAAACCTTGTTTGATTGCACTAAGATCTATCATCATCATTTGCATCAATTTTTTTCTCTAACGCTCGAACTTAATTTATTGCTACTTATTTAAGTGTTAGCCTAACTCTCTCGAGACTTAATTTGAATATAACATTTGTCACGAGAGTTATTTCAATTGTAAATCAATTCTTTATATTTTGTGGTTTCAAGAGCTTTGTGAAAACTCGATTTTTTGGACAAGGATAGATGCTCCTCGTTGTAAGTCACTTAAGGATAAGTGCTCCTTATTTTAAGTCACTTAAGGATAGGTGTTTCTCATTGTAAGTCACCTAAGGATAAGTGCCGCTTGTTGAAAGTCAATCAAGGATAGGTGTTCTTTGTTGTAAGTCTCCTAAGGATATAGTACTCCTTGGTGTAAGTTACCAATATGGTGGATTTAGCCGGAGAGCTTGTGTAGCGACCGGGAATTTTCATTTCTTTTTAAATAAAATGTTTTAAAACTTTAAATGCGCGTCGCTACGACTTTTCCAATTTAATTTAAAAGAGTTGTCGTCTAGCCAAATTATAAATGAAATTAAATTAATTTCCATCGTAATTAAATTTTCGAAGTTTATTTAAAATATTCCAATGTCACGATATTTTAATCTTAATTCAAAACTTTAACGATTTTAAAGTCCAAATTAATTTATTCCGATATTTTGATCTTTGTCCAATTTAAATTCCTTTAACTCCCAAATTGAATTATTTTCTTTGGACCAAGCACTTGGGCCCAAACACTCAAACCCAAATTCAAGCTTTAAGCCCAATTTACAATCCTGTTCACGCTTCTCCCTCACGTTTGCATTTTCAGCAAGATTGTATCAAATTTCTCCAAATCAAGCCGATCAAATTGTTTGGGAAACTGAATCATAGATTTCCTTCCAGCTTCACCTCCTCCTTCCATACAGCTTGGATATCACAATCTTTCCATAAACTACAAATTTTGACCTAATCTACCAAAATTAAGTCAGCAACCTATGTTTATTTCTCACAATCCCTCACCCAGCGAGAATCACACAAAGCTTCATCTTGACCCTCTCGACTACTGCACACTAATTCCACAATTCCAAACCATCTCACCAGCCACCATTGCATGAGATCAGCCACCTCCATTGCCCAAACCGAACATCAACCATATCACCACTATCGAGCCGCTGTCGAACCCCACACACATCAAAACTGAACCTCCAATCATGAATCCATCAACCACAACCTACTGCCCGTTTCAGATCGTGAACCACCATCATCCAAACATGTCACAACCACCCTCACTGCATTGGTTCCAACAATATGCAGAACCCCACAGCCAAGCCACCACCTTCACGGCCCTGCAACCACCATCACGCTCCCTCCTCTCAAACCACCCAGCAACACCACACGGCCACCCACACCCAATCACTTCCTGCAAACGACCGCACACCACCAAGCCGCCATCGCCATCTTCATCACCCAATCAATGAACCGCCCCTGCCCACAGCCCTTTCACCCAACCAACATGAATTTCACAAGCAAATCATCATCATCATCACCGACCGCCATCCACCACCTCAATAGCCGGATAAACCGCCACAACCCGCCACTGCCCAAGACTGACCCTCTCCAATCCTCCCAAATCAAAAACCCAAAACCCAAAACATAACTTACCAAACTACTCACCTTCGACCGCCGTTTCTTCGACCCGAGGTTCACCAAAAATTTCACTCCCAAATCGCGATCTAAGCCACGGTTTCGTCTCAGTTTCTCACACCCAACTCGCACTGAAACCCTAATCTTCAACTTCCACCCTTTCCGCACCTTGCACCGGTGTTTCGCCGGCGAATCACCGGCAGATTGGCGACACAGTGCACACACAGGATTTTCGCAGCCTTGTTCCGCCTTGACTCTCTCTCTGTCTAAATTTTTAGATCGAAATGGTTAGAGAGAGAGAGAGAGAGAAGATTTGATATTATAATTTTATTTTCGAAAATTACACCTAAGTCCCCAAGCTTTTAAAGTCTTTGAAATCAGTCCCTATGTTTTTAAAATGATCATTTCAGCCCTTAAATTTCAAAAGTTATTATTTTAACCCCTAAGTATCATATCCATTTTATTTCAGTCCCTGCTGATTTACTTTATTTGATTTTAAGCCCAAGTTTTAAAGGATTTACATTTTAGTCCTCAAATGTTTAAAAGCAATCATTTAAGCCCCCATATTTTTAAAGTCTTTTGATTTTGTTCATATTGATTTAAAATGATATATATATGTATATTTATAAATCTCAACTTTTGAAAATATTCATTTTAGTCCCTCAACTTTCAAAATATTCATTTTAGTCCCTCAACTTTCAAAGTATTCATTTTAGTCCCTCAACTTTCAAAAACATCAATTTCAGTCCTCAAATTGTAAATTATTATTTTTAAACTACAAATTTCTAAAGATTAAGGTAACTTATTGGCTAGACGAGGCGTACGGAGATTTAAAGGATTTAAGTCGTTTCCCGCTCAACTTTGCACTCGTCGGATTTAAGGTAGACTCGCCCCCACTAATTGATTTATATTATAATTGCACGTGTTATGTGGATTTGTGTGATTTTATGCTTAATTGCATGAGAAAAGAATATCTCTTTTGAGATAAAGAATTATGTTATGCTGGGCATAACTTATCTGCTAGCCAAGAAAAGAAAAGAATGTGTTCATTTGCGTTCACTATGTGATGCCTATGAATAAGAAAAGAATGTCACTACATTATTTGCATAATTTCTTGTTCAATTATCTTGTAAATTAATTATTGGCGATGAGTCTACTGAGTAATTCATTTTTGAAATGCTCAACCCGTTATTTTAACTACTTTTGCAGATTTCGGAGACGATGGCGAGTGATGGGCAATGACGGCAAATTACAAATTGATATTTTTTTAAAAGTCGTGAACTTTGAAATGATTATTTAATTTTATCAAGAATTGTCATTTTTACAAATTTGTACGAAAATACTTATTCCATTTGAATTATCGCTAAATTTTTATTCGATAAATGCGATATTTTATATTTAATCATTTTTCCGCAACAAAGTTTATTCAAGAATTTAGAAAAGTGACGTTCCCGCGCTCCTCGAAACTCGGGGCGTTACAGGTGGTATCAGAGCCAGGTCTACGTTTCTGTAGACTTACAATTTTTTTTTTTTTACAAAATAAGAAAATAAATTTTTCTAAAAATAATAGAAATAATGTTTTGACAACTTTTTTCCATTGCCATCATTTTCCGCCGACTCCGAAGGTAATGAAGTTTAGTATGGTTACTTTATTGATTTATTTCAGATACTTGAGAATAAATGTTTTGAGAATTTGACGAGAAAAGAAAAGAAAAGAAAAGACGAGAAAGAATAAGAAAACTAGTATCCGAAATAATGAGAAAGAAATAAAGAAAGAAATGAGTTTTGAAGTATAATGAGAAATTTTTCAGAAAGAAAGAAAAGAAAGAGAACGAGTGTTGAGCATAATGAGAATAATATGATTTAAGAATGATTTTATAATAATTCTTGTCCTCGAACTTAGAAATGATGAACCCTACCTGGACTTTGCATAATTGATTTTAGATATGGCACCATTTACGAGAAGTCAACAGAAAGGATTAGACAATATTTTCGAAATATCTATCGTTTAGATTAAACGAGAATTAGCAAGCTAGTTTTATGAAGTTGTGATGAGATGTTGAGATTATAAGTGATGTGATTTATTGAGACTTTTATGAGAAGAATTATGAAATTAGAGATTTAAAGATTTGGTTATTAAGTAATGGATATTATGTTGAATAAGTGAATTATTCCTCTATTTTTGAGAGAAATTTATTATGAAGTTTGGCCATGTGAATAAATTTTGGGAATATGATTTATGGCATATATTTATAAGTATGAGTAGTCTTTTGAGGCAATTAAGGTATTGAATGAAGTGATATTGCGATATTGGCAAATATGATTTGAAATTGTTATGTTGAGGAATGATGAATTGATTTTTGGGATATTTTTGATGATATTGAAGTGTTGGAATTGTTGTCAATATTTAAATAGTTATGGACAAATGTGGAGTTATTTGTTATTGTTGGTTATGAAGTATACCTACGGGTTGGATAAGTCCAAATTACAAAAGAGACTCTGCCTGAAATTTTATCATTTGGAACTAAGAGCATAATATGGTATGCAACCACTAAGGGAATTGAGGTTAGAATTGCAAGTTTATTTACACCATAAGCGAGATTTAGTAAATGATAAGTTATATTTTGAAAGATGAGTGAAGACAAGTATTATGGCGTTATTGGGAAGAATCTAAATTATTCTTGGGAACAGATTGATCACCAGTAAGGAATGATCACTTGAATCAGAGAATATTATAAATTATGAGGATAGGAGATAATACTGTTGATTTATTTTGGAATTTGATCGGGTAGATATGTTAAAGATAAGCTGATGATATTATGTTGATTCGTGAATAATATGTTATTGGGTATAATATATAGAGAGAATATTCAAGTAATTGTTTTTAATTATTTTGGTGATGTTTGGTGATAAGAAGTTTTAGAGATGACAAATTATTAAGGTTTGATATGTTTTTAAAGAAATAGTAAAGATTTGGAGAGAATTTTTAATGGGCTTACAGAGAGTAGTGAAGAGACGTGATGTCATTTGGGTTATTGAACAATAACTTAAGTAGTCAGCAAATATTTCTTTATACAGAGTTTAGAGGCTATGTTGAGAGCTTGCATTTTAGACCTTTGTGATGGTTAGGAAAACCATTTACCGTTTGTTGAATTTACGTGTAATATGATTATTGGGAATAGTCAGTTATCATGAATGGGAGATATTGAAAATATTTTATAGTGAGATGCCTTAAAGGAGTAACAATTTATTCAAAATGAGAAATTAGGAACGTGTGATTAAATGTTTGGGATTGTGTGAGTTAATGATGATGGTCATAAGGTCATTTGAATACAAAAGGTACAAGAGATAATTATAATGAATAATGTGATTTTCTTGGGTCGAGAATTTAAGGTGATAATGTATTGAAATTACGAAATAAGTTGACCATCCATGAATAAGTTATGCTGTATTTGGTCCTAAATGGAAATTAAAAGAATGATGAATCTCAGTCATGGAAAATAAATCAGGTTTCCTCGTAATTTGAATGATTCACTGATGTACGTTAAGTTTTCATTTATGGTACTAGAGAATCATGAGAGAAGATTTTTGGATGAAATTGATGAAAGAAACTTTATCAGGTCCTAGATTTGTACAAGTATTGATGAAGTAATGCATTTGATCAGAGAAAGGCATATGATTTATCATATATTGAAATTTTGGAGATTGTTAATGATGGTATCTTGTTTAGAAAATAAGAAATGAAATTTTATGTAATTGTTCTTGTGGAAAGAATTTGTGAAAAATAGAGATAAGACTTCACAGTGATGACTTATTTTGGGAATGGTGTGCAAAGAAGTGACAACGGTAGAATCCAAGATTTATTAGTCTGAGAGATTAATATATAATCTTAGTGAGCGGATTGATGTATAAAGTTCACGTGATAGGTATGATGGTTATTATATTGAAATCTTAGAGAGATTGATATGAATATTTGAGGTCATATGATACGATGATAAGTGACAGGTTACATGATTACTACAAGATATGATGACTAGACAGTTAAGGGATGTTATGGTTATCCCGTGAAGAATTGTGTGAATATATTGAGGATCTCATTTTGAAGGTTTATTGCATTATGGTGAAAAATATTACATAGATTGGGAATTTTTGTTTTGGAGTCATAATATATGGGTTTATTTAAAGTTTTGATGATGCAGTTTTGATTAGTTATTGTCGGTTGCACTTTTGATGTGAATAAAGTATTGTGGCTACAGTAATGGAAAACCTGAGAAGATCATTTGTGTGATTTTTACTTATAATGAGATGGTATCTTTGGGTTAAGAAAACATGATGAGGAATACTATATGATTCATAGAAGTCTTATTCAATGGTGATAGACTTAATCAGAGTATTGTCCATAGTGTGACATGAATTGAAGTTTTGGGAGAACAGAAAAAAACTGAATCTTGAACTTCAGATTGGGAAATTAGTGAGGTTTCTTAAGTTTGAGAATAACATATCTGATCCGTATGATGCTTTAAGTTAGTATCTTAGCCCTCGGTTAGAATGAGTATGTGATACCGAGAACTTGATGCATGATTTAAAAGTATGGATTAAAGGATTTAAGTTTGAATTCTCCGATTTTGAAAAGGAAGTTTCAGTCGAACTTATAAATGATTTTGTTGGTACATCTTTTCAGAAAGATTCTGCCAAGTTTGGGTTTTGTACTCAATGTTTTAGAATTGATACCGCGTTTCTATGTTTTGGATCATAAGGATTTATTTTTTTTATTAATCTTCTTGATTTTTAGGATTAAGCATTTGGGCCAATGAACATTTTGTGGTTTCGATATTAGTATAGATCCTATAAAAGGTACCTTTCGTTTTGACAAGAGAGGGAATTTAAGATCTCATTGCATCGAACCATTTAAAATGCTAGAGAAGTAGGTAATGTGGCTTACCGTTTGACTTCGCCACCAGAACTTGCAGATGTTCACAATGTCTTTCATGTTTACCTACCGAGAAAGTGTGTTCATGATTCAAATCATAGGGTGAATTATCAGTTTATTGCAGTTCAGAAAGATCTGTCTTATGAAGAGGCACCTATGTGCATAGTAGAGAGAGAAAAGTCCATGTTGTAAGAAACAAAGAGATTCATTTAGTAAAAGTCCAGTGGGGTAGACATAGTAACGATGAGGCTACATGGGAAAAAGAAGAGGAAACTCTGGCCAAGTATCCAGATATTTTAGACCAAGTAAGTCTTAAATTTCGAGGACGAAATTATTTTAAGGTGGTAGGGTTGTAGCGACCGGGAATTTTCATTTCTTTTTAAATAAAATGTTTTAAAACTTTAAATGCGCGTCGCTACGACTTTTCCAATTTAATTTAAAAGAGTTGTCGTCTAGCCAAATTATAAATGAAATTAAATTAATTTCCATCGTAATTAAATTTTCGAAGTTTATTTAAAATATTCCAATGTCACGATATTTTAATCTTAATTCAAAACTTTAACGATTTTAAAGTCCAAATTAATTTATTCCGATATTTTGATCTTTGTCCAATTTAAATTCCTTTAACTCCCAAATTGAATTATTTTCTTTGGACCAAGCACTTGGGCCCAAACACTCAAACCCAAATTCAAGCTTTAAGCCCAATTTACAATCCTGTTCACGCTTCTCCCTCACGTTTGCATTTTCAGCAAGATTGTATCAAATTTCTCCAAATCAAGCCGATCAAATTGTTTGGGAAACTGAATCATAGATTTCCTTCCAGCTTCACCTCCTCCTTCCATACAGCTTGGATATCACAATCTTTCCATAAACTACAAATTTTGACCTAATCTACCAAAATTAAGTCAGCAACCTATGTTTATTTCTCACAATCCCTCACCCAGCGAGAATCACACAAAGCTTCATCTTGACCCTCTCGACTACTGCACACTAATTCCACAATTCCAAACCATCTCACCAGCCACCATTGCATGAGATCAGCCACCTCCATTGCCCAAACCGAACATCAACCATATCACCACTATCGAGCCGCTGTCGAACCCCACACACATCAAAACTGAACCTCCAATCATGAATCCATCAACCACAACCTACTGCCCGTTTCAGATCGTGAACCACCATCATCCAAACATGTCACAACCACCCTCACTGCATTGGTTCCAACAATATGCAGAACCCCACAGCCAAGCCACCACCTTCACGGCCCTGCAACCACCATCACGCTCCCTCCTCTCAAACCACCCAGCAACACCACACGGCCACCCACACCCAATCACTTCCTGCAAACGACCGCACACCACCAAGCCGCCATCGCCATCTTCATCACCCAATCAATGAACCGCCCCTGCCCACAGCCCTTTCACCCAACCAACATGAATTTCACAAGCAAATCATCATCATCATCACCGACCGCCATCCACCACCTCAATAGCCGGATAAACCGCCACAACCCGCCACTGCCCAAGACTGACCCTCTCCAATCCTCCCAAATCAAAAACCCAAAACCCAAAACATAACTTACCAAACTACTCACCTTCGACCGCCGTTTCTTCGACCCGAGGTTCACCAGAAATTTCACTCCCAAATCGCGATCTAAGCCACGGTTTCGTCTCAGTTTCTCACACCCAACTCGCACTGAAACCCTAATCTTCAACTTCCACCCTTTCCGCACCTTGCACCGGTGTTTCGCCGGCGAATCACCGGCAGATTGGCGACACAGTGCACACACAGGATTTTCGCAGCCTTGTTCCGCCTTGACTCTCTCTCTGTCTAAATTTTTAGATCGAAATGGTTAGAGAGAGAGAGAGAGAGAGAAGATTTGATATTATAATTTTATTTTCGAAAATTACACCTAAGTCCCCAAGCTTTTAAAGTCTTTGAAATCAGTCCCTATGTTTTTAAAATGATCATTTCAGCCCTTAAATTTCAAAAGTTATTATTTTAACCCCTAAGTATCATATCCATTTTATTTCAGTCCCTGCTGATTTACTTTATTTGATTTTAAGCCCAAGTTTTAAAGGATTTACATTTTAGTCCTCAAATGTTTAAAAGCAATCATTTAAGCCCCCATATTTTTAAAGTCTTTTGATTTTGTTCATATTGATTTAAAATGATATATATATGTATATTTATAAATCTCAACTTTTGAAAATATTCATTTTAGTCCCTCAACTTTCAAAATATTCATTTTAGTCCCTCAACTTTCAAAGTATTCATTTTAGTCCCTCAACTTTCAAAAACATCAATTTCAGTCCTCAAATTGTAAATTATTATTTTTAAACTACAAATTTCTAAAGATTAAGGTAACTTATTGGCTAGACGAGGCGTACGGAGATTTAAAGGATTTAAGTCGTTTCCCGCTCAACTTTGCACTCGTCGGATTTAAGGTAGACTCGCCCCCACTAATTGATTTATATTATAATTGCACGTGTTATGTGGATTTGTGTGATTTTATGCTTAATTGCATGAGAAAAGAATATCTCTTTTGAGATAAAGAATTATGTTATGCTGGGCATAACTTATCTGCTAGCCAAGAAAAGAAAAGAATGTGTTCATTTGCGTTCACTATGTGATGCCTATGAATAAGAAAAGAATGTCACTACATTATTTGCATAATTTCTTGTTCAATTATCTTGTAAATTAATTATTGGCGATGAGTCTACTGAGTATTTCATTTTTGAAATGCTCAACCCGTTATTTTAACTACTTTTGCAGATTTCGGAGACGATGGCGAGTGATGGGCAATGACGGCAAATTACAAATTGATATTTTTTTAAAAGTCGTGAACTTTGAAATGATTATTTCATTTTATCAAGAATTGTCATTTTTACAAATTTGTACGAAAATACTTATTCCATTTGAATTATCGCTAAATTTTTATTCGATAAATGCGATATTTAATATTTAATCATTTTTTCGCAACAAAGTTTATTCAAGAATTTAGAAAAGTGACGTTCCCGCGCTCCTCGGAACTCGGGGCGTTACAACTTGGTAACAGAGGATGTAGATCAAGTTATTTGATTGAACCTCCTAGAAATATTGTTTGCATCCTCTATTCTCTTTTATTTACTTACATTGCACTTATTATTACTTGTCAATCCATATTGTGAAATATTGTCTCTAAGTGTTATACGTCATTTATTAAATTTACATCTTTATAGCACTCTACCTTAATTCATTAAGTTAATTTACACATCTCATTACAGTAAGAGTTTATGACTGATTTATTGGTTTTAAGTTAAAGATTAATATAAAAAAAATTTATAAAATTATTAGGAGCAAGGATGTGATCTTCAATAAAATCGCATTGTGTAAAGTGATAGCCCAAGAATAACTAACCAAGAGGGGGTGATTGGTTTTAAGTTTAAGATTAATATAAAAAAAGTTTTATTAAACCAATCACCCCCTCTTGGTTAGTTAGTCTTGGGCTATCACTTTACACAACGCGATTTTATTGAAGATCACATCCTTGCTCCGAATAACCTTTAGACCGATGTCATCCTCGAAATGATAGCCAAGCTCGTTATCACCATAACAAGTGTGAAAGTTTTACCTCTTTATTACTCAAAATCTCCTCTGATATTGTGCTATTCAATGGTGTTGAAGGATTCTACTGATCAAATAAGCTGCACTGTTGACTGCCTCAGTACAGAACATCTTTGGTAATCCAACATGTAATGTCATGCTTCTAGCACGGTCATTCAAAGTCCTATTCATCCTCTTAGCTACACCATTTTGTTTAGGTGTTCCTAGAATGAATTTATTCTTCTTGATTCTTTTATCATCACAATACTTCTTGAAATCACAACTACATACTCTCCACCATTATCTGACTGCAAATACTTTACCTTCAAATTTGTCTCATTTTCAACAATATCTTTGCATCTTTTGAATGCATCAAAGACATCAGATTTATTCTTCAAGTAATAGAATCATACCTTCCTGCTTAAGTCATCAATAAATGTCACATAATAACTTGAACCTCCAAAGGAAGTAACAACTAAAGGTCCCCACATATCTGTATGAATTAACTTTAACTCCAATTTTGTAGCTTTTTTGTCCCTTCCAATTTTAGAAAAACTAATCATTTTCTATTTTTCGGAAATATGAACTTTACATAGCTTATGTTCAAAGGATTTCAAATCCAATAGTTTCCCTTTAGACTTAAGCACTTTCATTCCACTCTCACTCATGTGTCACGATATGCAATGCTACAAATAAGAACTGATAATTGAATTAGAAACTGTAGTCATGCCTCTATAATTGGTGATGTAATGAATTTCAGGTTTATTTCCTCGAGTAATAACCATAGATCCCTTCGTGACTTTTCAAGAACCAGCACTAAAAGTCACATAATAACCTTCGTCATCAAGTGGTTCAACTGAGATCAGATTGCGCATCAATTTAGTTATATGCTTCACCTTATGAATTCTCCATACAAACATGTTTAACATCTTCAAACTAACATCAACAATACGAAATATATCTATAAGATCTACATCAACAAGTAGAGGTGGCAAACGGGTCGAGCCGCCCGTCGACTCGTCGGCTCGGCTCGCCAAAATGGCGAGCCAGTGGGCGAGCCGATCACGACTCATGAACCACCAGCTAAAGAGCCGATGAACCGCTTAGCTCGCCAATTTTTTTTTAAAAAAGCCCAAAAAGGGGGCATGACTCTCAGTTCGACAATGAATTTTCCGGTCTCAACAACATACCAATTCCCGACAATATTGAAGAAGATGCATTACATCAAAAAATCAACTTAGAGGATGCTGAAGATGATGCGGATGTTCAAATCTTACAAAATAATCCTGGTATTCTCGACGCAAGAGGGAAACGGAAAGTTAGAAAAGGTAAGAAGTCAACTTCAAAGTGTTGGAATCATTTTAATTTGGCCGCAACGGGGAAAATAATTGAAGGAACTCAAGAGTTCAAAGCTGTGTGCAAATATTGTGCACAACAATTGACATGGGCAAAGGGCATTGGTACTACACACCTCAACCGTTACTATCACAAGTATCAGACCAAGCACGGTTCGTTGAATCGAATCAAATTGAACTACAATTTGGTTCATCGATCGCTAGTGGTTTTGCAACGGGATCTACAACACTTTCAAATTGGATGTATTCCGAAGAAGAGAATCGAACTGGGATGGTTCAATTCGTTGCGGGGCCGGAGTTGCAACTAAGAATAGTACACAACGAACACTTTTTTACATACATCAAGCGTTATCTTCAACCTAGGTACATTGGTATTAGTTGAAATACTCTGCGTTCTGATATAACAGAATAATATTCTTAAAATTAAGAAACAATTAATAGTTGATTTAAATAAATATGGTGGTGTTACTTCTTTTACTCCCGATCTTTGGGAAGGTATTAACAAAAAAAGTTATATTGCTGCAACTGTACACTATATTGATTCACTTTGGGTTATACATTAAAAAAAAAAATTGCTTTTAAAATGTAGAATTTCCTCATAATGCAACCAACATATCTAATGCTATACTTCAGATTGTTAGAGAACATGAGTTCGAAAGTAAAATTAGATCATTTACTTTCGATAATGCTAGTGTAAATAAGCCTGTAATAGATAAGTTATGTAGAATTCTTAATCCAGATTTCGATGATTTCTTATTCCATGTTAGATGTGTATGTCATATTTTAAATTTAATTGTTCAAGATGGATTGAAACATATTAAAGATTAAATGGAAAAAATTAGAGATGCTATAGTGCACATAACCATATCACCGAGTAAAAAACAATATTTTGAAGATATGTGTTCCCAATACGGTTTAGATCTTAAGAAATTTATCACCAACGTAGGCCATAGGTGGAACTCTACATACTTGTTACTTAAAAAAGTGAAGGTTATGAACACATAATAATTGAGTATTATAACAATAGAACACTTAAGAATGACGATGATCCTCTATTAATAGAATCGGATTGGGAAGCTGCTTTTAAAGTGAAAATTTTTTTGACAAGTTTTTAATATTCAACCAACATATTATCTGGGGTATATTACCCAACTAGTTCAAGAGTTCTTGAACATCTTTATATTATTGCAAGAACTTTTTATAGATATAGGCATGACTCATTTTTTTTTTTACTGAAATGACAATTGCCATGGAAATTAAATTTAGAAAATATTGGGAAGATTTACCTATGTTATATCCCTTAGCATGCATAATGGATTCGCGTTACAATTTAAAGGGTACGAAACTTCTTGTTTCAAAAATCAATAGCTCGTTGATTTTGGATAAACCTATCACTTATAAATATGCAGCACGATTATGAACTAATGTTAGTCATACACAATTTGCACCATCACGTGACACTACACTTGGAGACGACGAAGTAGAATTATATAATTTAATGGAAGAAATGAGTCAAACACAAGGAATTTCTTCTTACAGTATGTCTCCTAGTTGTAACGAATCAGATTCACTTCAAATACCCGAAGAATTGAAAATTTATTTTGGACTAGATCTACTTAGAAATGTCGAGCCTGCTAATTCTTTAGAAATTGATTTACTTCATTATCGGCGAACAAACAAACGAAAATATCCAATTGTTTTCACCATATCAAAAGATCTACTAACACCTCCGGTTAGCACGGTAGCTTCGGAGTCTACTTTTAGTGTAGGTAAAAGGATTTTGTCAGAAGTCAGGAGCCGACTCAAAGAAGATATTTTGGAAGCGTTAATGTGTGTCAAAGATTGGCAAGAAGGTAGTTTACGCATACAACATAAGTATGCCAAAATTGCGTCAGGTAAATGATATTTAACTTTAAACTTGTAATTTCTTTATATAAAATAAAATACAATTTTGATTTCAAAAAAAAAATTGTACACGTATCAAATTGTTCGTGTACAATTTTAACTCTGCCTTCTACAAAATTCAATTTAGTAGCCAGTCCCAAGCCCGAAAAAAAGGAGGAGTGTTTTATTTTTTAAACTTTTAAATTTTAATTAATTTACTCAATTTTAGTTTTTGTCTTTTCAAATTTTAATTGGATATTTGATTATTTGAACAAGTTTTTACTTACTTTATAAACTTATAAATTATAATTCATCATTTCGACTTTCAATTTAATTCACTAACAAGTAACAACTAACAAGTAAGTAGTAACACTAACAAATAACAAATAAGTGAAATAACTATCTAACATTACTTTTTTACTTATTAAGCTATTAATAATTTATTTATTACATAACTTACAAGTTATAACTTATAACTAAATAACTAATTACAAATTTATATCACTAATATTAAATATTAATATTCAAGACGTGGAGTATTTTAACTACGGAGTACTGACTGAATTAACGTCAGAGAGGGGGAGAGGAAAAAAAACTCAAAACTAACGAGCCGGACGAGCCGAGCTCAGCTCGGCCACGAGCAGCGAGCTCGTGAAGCCGAGCTCAGCATTGCCCAAATGAGCCCAGCCTAGGCTCGGCTCGTCAATTTGATGAGCCGAGCACTATGAGCCATGGGCTGAGCCGGCTCGGCTCGGCCCATTGCCACATCTATCAACAAGGTATAACTTTTCATAAATTCTAGCAACATAGTTTTCCATGTGCAGTAGTATGAAAAGAAGCTCTTGACTGCCAACTATATCCATTAGTTCTCCATCAGCAAGGTATAACTTTCCATAATTTCTAGCAACTAGTTTTCCAAATTCTTACGTTGCAAAGCGGTATGAAAAGAAGCTCCTGAATCCATCGCCCAAGAGTCAATAGGACTATAAATTGACAAGAGTAAAGCATCTATTACATCTTCAGTCACAACATTAGTATCGTTGTTACTCCTTTCTTCCTTCTTTTTTGGTGCTCTGCAATTGTTCATCATGTGGCCAATTTTGCTACAATTTGAACATTCCACTTTCTTTTCTAGATATGGACATGTATATACCATTCCTCCACTTCTTTCTGTTTGTTTTATAATTGGAATCTTTTTCTAAACTCCTACTTTTGGTCTCGACATTTAGAAAATAATTTGATGTTAAGACTTCTTTAGAATCTCTTCTACGGACTTCCTGAACAAGAATAGTATCATTATTACTAAATCTCAACTTTGCATTGCCTGTAGAATTACTGACCACAGCTCATAGACTCCCAATTATCCGATAGTGATGCTAATAAGATTAGGGCATGAACCTCATCATCAGATTTAATCTCGACTGAAACCAAATGGTTGATAATTTTGTTTAATTTATTGAGATATGTTGCTAGAGCACCTTCATTCAACTTTAAATTAAATAATTTTTTTCATCAGATGTACTTGGTTACATGAAGATAACTTCTCATACATATTGGAAAACACCTTAATCAGATATACCATAGTTTTCTTTGCCGCCACATGGTGACCAACGATCTTCGATAATGTCAGTCGAACACAAAATACATGACGATCAAGGAGTCATCACTCATTCCGGTAGGCTTTTCCTCCAAAAGTGGTTGGTGTTGTTTCTTACTGCATAGATAATCTTCGATCCATGAAGCAAAATCCATATCATCAAACTTATAGATTCACAATGACCCTCGTTCTTAACCAATCATTGCTCTCAATCAATTACCAAAGCACTGACAATGGTTCTTAAGATTTAGAAACACTAATTATAGTTTATCGAGAGCAATTAATATCAACAAAGAGAAAAAAAGAATAAAAAACACAAGATTTATAGAGGTCCACCTCAATGTAAGACACGTCCACTTTTACCGCCACAAGAATTCACTATAATGAAAAAAGAACGTATAAAAGAGAAAACGTACACCTATCTTCTCTAATCTCTCTTTTCTCTCTGTTTTGATGGATGTCTAAAAGCCTAAGTATTGTGCCATATTTATAAGATCAACTAGGGCAGAGAGAGAGAGAGAGAGAGAGAGAGAGAGAGGCTTTTGCCATTCGTGTCGAGAAAAAATCTAAAGGTTGATCAACACTTTTTATATAAATGTTGGATATAAGCACATTCTTTGAATGGATGTAGGAATCTCAGTGCATTACCAATACATAATGGATTTTATTTCCATTCATGACAACCACCCACTGCAAGATTTGAATTTAAATATATTAGAGAGATTTATGTTGTTGGTTTGTTACAGTTTATCTTGTAACGTTGAACTGTTCATTTCACTATTGCAGTGCAGCAATCAATCCCTTGAGGGTTCGTATAGTCCCTAGGATTTGATTGAGATGATCAACAATGAAATATGAAAAATGTAAGCAAAAGCAAGTAACTCATAAATACTAAACCTGAGGTCAATCGTGAAGATGGGAAACTACTTTTGGAAGGAAAAAGTCTCTGAATTTCTTCTCGTTCTTTGGAATTTGGCAATTACGTTTGTGATGATTTCTCTGCCAAATCCTAGCAAGAATGAACTCTTTCATCAGAACTAAAATCCTTATTAAAATAACTTATGTTGATCCAACTAACACCTAAACAGGGTGAACAGCTATTTAATATGGAAATAAAATTTTAATTAATGAATAATTAAATCTAGATGTGTAACAATCAATCATTCAATAATATGTATGATGTGTAAAGTAAATAACACCAAGTTTGCTAACGAAAAAAAGATTTGAAAAACTCTTCACAGGAAAATGCTTCCAGGAAAACCTTGCCAAAACGATTCACTAGAAAAGAATAAACTACAGTTGGTTCAGAAAAACTAAAACTTAGTAGCTCTGATCACCCAACCTGTAAATCTTCTAAAAATTCTTCGATGGTGCCACTTTGCAGCAACTCTGGAACTCTTTTCCCTACGCGTGAATTACTGAGAACCAACCTTATTCTTCTTCAAATGGAACTCCAACTACCTCTGTTGAACTTCGGACCCTAAAGGTTTATAGTTAAGGACTTAGAGTTTGGTGTTTTTAAGAATTTAGAAGCTTAAATTAAATAATCAAGTAACTATGTGATTGATCTAGGAGAATCAAAAAAATTGATTTAGATGTTTTGATCTTCTCTCAAAGTAATACAATGATCAATCATACCTGAAAACGAAATATGGTTTGTGCATTTATAATATGAAGTGTTTGAGGTTGTTTATGGTCAAAAATCGTAAAGTAGCATCTACCCAAATATTATGATCATTAGTATTTTTGTCATATTTTTCTCCCCTGATATTCTGTTTAGCCAATTTAAAGTGCATTCAAATGATAACTCAAAGGATTACAATTAGTATAGAAATAACATTTTTCCAAAGAAAGCTTGCTATGCTAAAACGGGCATCAACATATGACTAAAAATTAGGAGTATAATCCATGCAATTTTTTTGTACTCATTTGACTTTTAATTGTATTCCAAGCACTTTTAAACGTTACTTTGGTCTTCTTGAGTGTTTACCTCTTCCAAAGACACTTATAATATCCAACAACTCAACTTCAAATATATCTGGATAACATGACTTTTGAACAATTGCCAATGCTAGTAGTCCTAACACTTATCATCACCAAATGTCTCTTCGACAACACGGCGGAGTGTGATAAGCGCACCTCCACATACTAGAAGCCCACTCTTCTATCACAAGTATGTCACCCTATAATCTGTACTTGGATGCTTTTATTATAAAAAAAATCTCTTCCAGTTCAAAACACGGGGGTGTCCCATGGGCTATGTCCAAAATAGGATACTGGCATCTATATTTTCAACCAGAACATGAAATATGAAGTGAAGTTTTTCTTTGAATGAGTCATTGTTTAGCATTCATATGGGAAATAATAGTTTCTCTAAAGATTATGCTATGTTTGGTAAGTTTGGAGAATTTCAACGGCTTGAACAATGGAACTGTTAACATATAAAAATACCCGATTGAAAGGCCCAATATAGAAGTCCAAAACATGAGTGACCATTGCAAATAATAGGACGATGTTGATGAGTATAGGTGATTGGATGAATAGAGCGAGCCCAGGTGATTGGGAAATTAGACGATATACAAGAAAACATGTAGTTTCCATAACTCACATCACGATCTAAGGTAAATCGTTGGAGCCATTATGAGCAGTTATCAATGCAAGGAAGTGGGCAACGGTTGCTTCAAGTCGGTTACAAAGTAAAGAAGCAGTTCCCAGCAATGATTGTATATATTTTAAAAATATAGGCATTTAGAAGGACCAAAAAAACAAAACTCTTAAACATGGATATAGTTTTCTTTTCTTAAATCTTATTAGAATTTCCTTCGTTTAATTTATGTGCTTGCACCCCTTAGAGGCATCTTGTAACTTAAGTTTTTCTAGTATAAAACACCCCTTTTTGGGACTTTGTCTCAAGAGATTTGACCCTTACACTTTCTTCTAATCCTCTTTTAATTGTTAGCACGAGCAAAATGACACCTGAGCGAAACAATTTGGCATGCCCCGTGGGGATAATTGGTGTAAGAAAAATTTGAAGCAAAATATTTCATAAAAATACTGACAAGAAGTCAATTGCACATTGATTCTTCCTTCTATAATTAAAGAATAAGAGGACTAGAAATCCTAGACACAAGAGGATCTCATGGTCATTATGAACCAATGATATAGTTGATCCCATGTACCATGCATGCACCGTTGGAAGAACTCACTCAGGACATCAATGACATGTAAACTTACAAAACATTAATACTATAGAAATACTTGTTGAAATTGAAAGCAAATGTTATGACAACATGACCAAACAATTAGGTACATTGAATGAACTTATGAACAAGTCGGTAGGCTGAGTATGTCAAAAAAATCCTATGGGAGAGGGTACTTATTTCCAAACTACCAGTATGATAGGTAATAACTCACCAATCACAAAGACAAACATTGGTTTACCAGTCATAAATACAGGTCAAAGCCTAGAAATGCCACATATTGGATCATTTAACATGGGAGGTGTAGGAACATTCAATACATGGGGTACCCTTAATATGAGGGAAAATATTCAGAACATAGGATAAAATTTTGCACATACCAACATTGGACAAAATGTTATGCATGCCAATAGGAGAGCAAACCAACCCTTTAGCAGTCATGTCCAAAACATGGGGCCAAATGTTGCACATAGTAAAGAGGGAGCAAATATACCCTTTAACAGTAATATTGAGATAAACAATGGTCCGTTTATGACTAATGTAGAGATTAATCCTATTAGACCATCTGCAGTACCTTATGTATCACAGCTAGTAAGAGTTCAATTTGGCCCAAATGCTATGTTAATGAAGCAAATAACAGAAATTTTACAAGATCAAATGGTGTTTGGAACTCGACTAGTAACTCGCCTAACATACTAGAAACCTTATCCACACTGAGTAGATTAATCCTATCATTGGCCTAGGGGGTTTAGAGTACCTGGGTTCTCTTTGTTCACTAGTTTAGGAGGAGTATCCAATTTGGAACACATAGGGCATTTTACATTACAATGTGGTGACGTTACTGATTATCACAAGATGAGATTGTTTCCAAGCTCATTAACTAGAGTTGCTCTCTCATGATTTATTAACTCGCTAGCAAACTCTATTCCATGACAACAGTTAGGTCAATTATTTTGTGCTCAATTTTATAAAACTGAATCAGAAGTTACTTTGGCAGATTTAGCAAGCTTGCGTCAACTGTCAAATGAATGGACTAAATCTTTTCTTTGAAGATATAAAATGGTTAGCAGTAGATATTTTGTTCCCTTATTTGTAAAAGAATTTGTCAAAATCACCCAAAGCTGATTCAATTTTGAATTAAAGAAGTTCCAAGGCAGAGAGTTTCGTGATCTTTTTCAACTAGTGCTAATATCGTCAGATATGAGCGATTGTTAAGAGAAGAAGAAGAACAAATGATGAGCTCTATTAAAGGGACTTACTATAGAGACCCCAATTTTGACGTCCATGCTATAGATACTGGTTAAGATGAGGCCGAGGTGTGTTTGGCCGAATTGGTTAAAGGAGACACTTATACTTGTCCTATATTAACCAAGGTAGAAATATCAAATAAAGATGAACTAGTAAAAGAAGAAAATAAAAAGGTTAGGGTGTTTTCATTTGATGTAGGAAGGGCCAATATAATATTTGATCAATATTAGGACAAGTAGATAAAATTGCGATAAACATAAATTGTCAAACCTTAAATTTATAAAGGGTAAAAAATATTGTAAATGACATAATGCATGGTCTTATATAACTAATAATTTCCTAATTATTTGCAATGTATTGTAGGATGATATTGAAACATGACTAATTACTTTTGCATAAAAAGAAGATGGATGTGGATAGAGATCCATTCCCACAACCAGTTGATGCTGACATTGTCTTTCCAAAATTTAACAAATAGGATCTACCAAAGTTCAAGTTGGTGGTGGATGAAGGGGAGGACAAACCACGTCCTACTACTTTTCAAAGATTAAAAGAAAAGCTATAGATGAAGGAAAGGAAATCTATGTGTTAGATGCCAAAAGGAAATTGGAAAACAGTAGATGAAAAGAGGGTATAGAGACAACCATTTAATGCCTCTAAACCACCATTATTTAGAGAACTAATGAGGTTACCTCTTGGAAGATCATATAGCCCATGGTTTTATGCCAAGACATTTGGGTGATAATCTAACATATCACAGAATATTAAAACATTCAAGCTCCAACCATATTGTTCAAACGTGTGGCATACAATCCCAGAGCAGGGGAGGTGCTCTCATTCGATGAGATGACAATGGCGCAACAGAGAAGCTGTCAAAGGAATTACAGTCAAATGATGAGACAACAATATAGTATGGAAAAGTCTTAAGCCTACAAGTTTCATTCGCGAGAGAATAAAAAAAAACTCTCACAGTTAAGCAAAGTGGAAGTGTACAAAAGTCATTAGAAAATGCATCAACAACTAAATAAGCTGGGAAATCAACATTGGAGCATGACAAAAAGATGAGGATGATGTTGGACAATCAAATAACATCCATTTTGGCCAAACATGGCCAGTAACTACATATTGGCTAATGAGTTCAAGAATAAGGAGGATATTTTCGAAGAGTCAGAAAATGCAGCCTTCACATTAGAATGTGAATATAATAATTTTGTTGACCCACAAGTTGAGGAAACACATGAATCTAAGGACGATAGAATGACTGATATAAAAGAAGAACTGGACTTGGAAGCAGAATGTAGAATGAGGAGAGTATCACGTGGCAAGCTTCTCAAACAATTCTACCAAGAAGACAATCCAGTAATGGGCATGTTGTGTGAGTCGTCTGAACAATCATTGAACTACTTCATTCTGTATGGAATACCCAAAAGGAAAATAACCTAATGGATGGGGAGACCGTCAGTAAGTTTCTTGTAAGTCCATACTGAGGAATTTTTCATGTGGATATATCTAGCGAAAACAAAGTAGATAAGGGTAAGCAAAAGGTAGATATTGAGTGGATAGAAAAATTCATGTTCAGGAAACCTTCTTTTAGGCCTTTGTATATAAAGGTTTTAACAGATGGTGTTCCAATATTCAAAGTGCTCATTGATAATAGGGCAACCATAGACACTATCACATACAAAGTTATAAGAAAATTTTCCAAGTCTGATGCAGATATTATCCCGATAGAAATAGTACCGATCAACTTCAATGGTGGGAGACTCCGGCCAAAGGGGTGATGCCTTTGGAGATAATAGTGGGGAGTACAACCAAGACTGTTGTTTTATTCATAATAGATGGACCTACCAATTAAAATGTACTGGTAGGAAGGGATTGGATACATGGTAGTCAATGCATTTCGTCATCATTTCCATCAGTGTTTAGTATTCTGGAAAGATAAAGGTGAAGCTGAGGTCGTATAGGCTAATCAAAGACCGTTTGCGGCAGAAGCTAACTCGGTAGAATTATTCATATACGAAGGAAATTATGGATAAGTCAGGGTGGTTCAAAGAGAAGAAGACACACACAAGTGTTATTGCAAAGTGAAGAGCCATACTCAGTGGAGGCTCTTACTGAACCGTTTACTAAAAGAGGCCAAACATAATGGCCTTTGAAAATCCAATAGTTGGCAAGAAAATAATCAAAGAAGTGTAATGTATAACCAATCACAAAGTGTTCTTGATGAGTTCCGGAGTGGCTCAACGAGCGTTGACCCGTTGCACATGCCCGTAGGACCAATAACGAGACAAAGAGCCAAAAGAATCAAGCAGGCAATGCAAGGATTCATGCAAGCGTGGATGGACGAGTGCTCGAGTGCAAAGACTTCATTTACGTTGCATAACAAAGTGGAAGAAGAACCAAAGTTGTTACTACACATTTGGAATAAAGAACAACAAGAAATTGAGGCAGAAGCATTCTCACGGCCGTAACCCTACTTTTACGGCCGTAAAACCATGTTGGCGGATTTTGGACTCTCACGGCCGTAAACTGAAATAGAAGACTTACGGCCGTAATCAGAGTCTCACGGCCGTAACCCAGGATTTTGTAACTTTTAATTTTTGTTCAGAAGGTAGCTTACGGCCGTAATATAAATAGTCACGGCCGTAACATATGTTTTCAATTTTTTATCCGTATCTTGCTTACGGCCGTAAGAGTATAAGTCACGGCCGTAACTTGGCGCCGTAATTAAAACCTAATTTTGGGCTTTTTAGTTTAGGTTGAATTCTAATTTATTTTTAGTTGCTTTATTTTGTTAAGCCTATATATATGGCTTTATTCAGCATTGTAAAATACAACTTTATTCTTGAGATTAATGATATTGAAGGTGAGATATTCCCTTATATTTTCTTCGTGTTCTCGTCGAACAAATTGAACTTATCAAAGGATTTGACAACCTTTGTGGCGTTCCCCCTTTGTGGTTCTTATCTCCGCATCGTAACGAATTTTGGGTTTAATATACCCATAGTTCTTGCGTCGTGAGGTCGGGGTTGCATTGTTACCGTCTATTATCTTGGATTTTAGAGCTTTCCAGCGTTTAATTCCGCGTGTTCTTGGTGATCCCCGTTTCGGATCACATCATCTGGTATCAGAGCCTGTCTCTAAATCCAATTATTTAGTATTCCAGTTCTTTTTCTTTTATTTCCAGTTATTAATCATTCCAATTCCTGTTTTCCAATTTCTATTTTCTTGTTCTTGATTATTCTTGTTGAATAGGATATTAAAAAAAAAAAGGGAGAAAAAAAAATTCCGAAAATTACAAAAAAAAAAAAAAAAAAAAAAGAAAAAAAGAAAAGAGATAGTTGTTGATTTGAACAAGAAATCAAGAAAATAATCTTGGGCAAATCTTTCCAACAAATCCTTGTTTCCATAAAATTCCTTATTCTTGTTTCCATAAAACTTCTTCTTGCAATAGAATTCTTATTTCCATAATTTCTTTCTTAAATTGCCTAATTCCAATATTTTCCATCAACTTTCCTTATTTGCACTTTGGGGTTTATTCCACAAGGACCAAATTCGTGACTAGTTTAATGGGTTCTTTGAGAACGTGGGAAAAAGGGAATAGAGAGGAAAAAGGCAGAGTGGTGAGATTAATAGAAGGAAAAAGCCAAATTGAGTGATACACGAGCGATAAAACACGTGAGGATCTTTATTTAATTTTTTTTCTCTTTTCTTTATTACTAACCATGTCACAGAAAGAAGTTTCGTCGACGAAAAAGGATCTTCAAGATTTTAAAATGCTTGCAATGGTGGAGGAACGGTTTGCAAAATGGGAGGCGAGGTTGGATGCCAAGTTGGAAGCAAAATTTGGTCCACAATCCGGCGAGAATGTGGAAAGGGTAAATAATTCGGGGGAGACACGTGGTGCGGGAATTGCTCAACCACGTCAGGATCAACCGCACCTTTTCCCTAATTTACGGAGACCACTAAGGTATGACTTCAACCCACAATTTAGAGCTAGGAATGAACGTGTTGAGGTTGTTGATAGTGATGAGGATAGTGGTGAATTGTCTATTACTAGTGTTGGTAGGAGACGAGATCGGGGAGAAAGACGTGATAGGGGATATAGGCGTGATCGTAGGGATGATGTCGATGGACATGTTGGTAACATTAAAATGTCCATTCCCTCGTTTCAGGGTAAGATTAATCCGGACGTTTATTTTGAATGGGAAAAGAGGGTAGAATTAATTTTTGATTGTCATAATTATTCCGAATTTAAAAAGGTTAAATTGGCAGTCGTAGAATTTACTGATTATGCTATAGTATGGTGGGATCAATTGGTAATTAGTAAAAGGAGAAATGGGGAGAGGCCAATTGAAACTTGGGATGAGTTGAAGGCTCTTATGAGAAAACGATTCGTGCCTGGACATTACTATAGGGATCTCTACCAAAAATTACAAACCCTTTCCCAAGGTAGTAAAAGTGTGGAGGATTACCATAGGGAGATGGAAGTTGCCATGATTAGGGCAAATATAGAGGAAGACCCGGAGGCAACCATGGCTAGGTTTTTAAATGGTTTAAATCGAGATATTGCTAATGTTATTGAATTGCAGCATTATATCGATTTGGAGGAAATGCTTCACATGGCCATGAAGGTGGAGCGACAACTAAAAAGGTAGGGAACTTCAAAATTCTCTACAACTTCTAATTCTTTTGGTAAGTCTACATGGAGCGGGACTTCTAAAAATGATGGGGTTGTGCAGAAAAATAAATTTGAGGCACCAAAGGGAAAAGTAGAGCCACCCAACAAAGGTAAAATTGCTTTTGATTCTCAAACTCCTAGGACTAGGGATATTCGTTGTTTTAAATGTTCGGGTTTAGGACATATTTCTTCACAATGTCCAAATAAACGAATATTGGTTATGCGTGACGGGGTATTAAGTTCGGAGGATGAGAAAGAGGGAGAAGTGGAGGATGAGTATAAGGATATGCCAGCTCTAGAGGATGTTAGTGAAAATGATGATGGGGACTATGCAGTAGCTAAATCACTTGTCACTAGGAGAGCCCTTAGTACTCAAGTTAAGGTGGAAGAGTCGGGTGAGCAGCGAGAAAATATATTTCATACTAGGTGCTTTGTAAATAACAAGGTGTGTAGTTTGATAATAGATGGTGGTAGTTGTGCGAACGTTGCTAGCACTACTCTAGTGGAGAAATTATGCCTACCCATACTAAAACACCCTAGGCCATATAAGCTACAATGGTTAAATGAATCGGGTGAGATTAAGGTGAATAAACAGGTGGTAGTTGATTTGGCGATTGGGAAGTATGAAGATAGGGTGGTTTGCGATGTGGTACCCATGCATGCGGGGCACATCTTGTTGGGAAGGCCATGGCAATTCGATAGGAAGGTTATTCATGATGGCTTTAAAAATAGGTATACCTTCACTAAGGATGGGAAAAATATCAAACTAATGCCTTTATCACCTCAACAGGTCTATGAAGACCAATTGAAATTAAAAAGTGAGGAAGAGAGAAAGAGGGTCGGGACCACGTTCCCGGAAAAAGGAGAGTTGAGTGAACAGAAGAGGGTCGGGACCACGATCCCGGAAAAAGGAGAGTTGTGTAAAAAACCGAGAGTTGGGACCACTATCCCAGAAAAAGGAGAGGGTGTGACGAGTGCCAGTAAAAATAAAAGAGAGAAAACAAAGATGAGCTTCTACGCAAAACAGAGTGATATCACCAAAGCTGTTTCTACAAATAAACCAGTGATTTTACTCATGTATAAGGAATCTCTCCTTGTACTTGATGAAGCTAACCACTCCCTCCCCAGTTTAGCTGTGTCTCTTTTGCAGGAATTTGCAGATTTATTTCCCGAGGAGATTCCTAGTGGGCTGCCGCCAATTCGAGGGATTGAACACCAGATTGACTTCGTGCCAGGAGCAGTCATTCCAAACAGGCCAGCTTATAGGAGCAATCCCGAAGAGACCAAAGAGCTACAAAAGCAGGTTGAAGAGCTGTTGAAAAAGGGCTATGTTCGGGAAAGCATGAGCCCATGTGCAGTACCAGTTTTGTTGGTGCCAAAAAAAGATGGGACTTGGAGGATGTGCGTGGATTGTAGAGTAGTCAACAATATTACGGTAAAGTATCGCCATCCCATACCTAGACTTGATGACATGCTTGATGAACTATATGGTGCTTGTATTTTTAGCAAAATAGACCTTAAAAGTGGTTATCACCAAATTCGTATGAAAGAAGGTGATGAATGGAAAATCGCCTTCAAAACCAAATATGGTTTATATGAATGGATGGTTATGCCGTTCGGCCTCTCAAATGCACCTAGCACTTTTATGAGGTTAATGAATCATGTCCTGCGTGCTTACATTGGTAAATTCGTTGTGGTATACTTTGATGACATTTTGGTATATAGTAAGAACTTAGGTGATCACATTGAACATTTAAGATCTGTTTTGGAAGTTTTGAAAACTGAAAAACTATATGCTAATTTTAAAAAGTGTACTTTTTGCATGGAAAAGGTAATTTTTCTTGGTTTTGTCGTTAGTGCAAATGGTGTTGAGGTAGATGAGGAGAAAATTCGTGCTATTAAAGAATGGCCAACTCCCAAAAGTATTACGGAGGTTAGGAGCTTCCACGGGTTGGCTGGGTTTTATAGGAGATTTGTTAAAGATTTTAGCACACTTGCAGCACCACTCACAGAAATAGTCAAGAAAAGTGTAGGATTCCATTGGGGGGTAGCACAAGAAAATGCTTTTAAAATGCTTAAGGATAGGTTATGTTCTGCACCGGTTTTGGCTTTACCTAATTTTAACCAAACCTTTGAGATTGAATGTGATGCATCAGGAATAGGTATTGGAGCCGTTCTTATGCAGGAAAAAAAGGCCGCTTGCATTTTTCAGTGAAAAGCTGAGTGGGGCAGTTTTGAATTACCCTACCTACGACAAGGAGCTTTATGCTCTTGTTCGTGCCTTGGAGACATGGCAGCACTATCTGTGGCCAAAGGAATTCGTCATACACATTGACCACGAGTCACTGAAACACCTCAAGGGTCAATGTAAGCTAAACAAAAGACACGCCCGTTGGATGGAATTCATTGAGACTTTTCCATACGTCATTCGCTATAAGCAAGGTAAGGAGAATGTGGTAGCCGATGCCCTTTCTCGCAGGTACGTACTTCTAAACTCTATAAATGCAAAGTTGCTTGAGTTTGAATATATAAGATGTATGTATGCTAATGACCCTGATTTTTCTATCATTTACGCTTCATGTGAAAAAGGTGCAATTGATAAATTTTATAGGCATGATGGCTATTTGTTTAGGGAAAGTAAACTTTGTGTGCCTAATTGTTCTATGCGTGAATTGCTAGTGCGTGAGGCTCATGGTGGGGGGTTAATGGGACACTTTGGTGTTACTAAGACATTAGAAACTTTACAAGAACACTTTTATTGGCCTAAAATGAAAAAGAATATTCACCATATTTGTGAAAGGTGCATAACTTGTAAGAAATCTAAGTCTAGAGTCTTACCACAAGGTTTGTATACACCTTTGCCCGTACCTAATGAACCTTGGGTAGATATATCCATGGATTTTGTGTTAGGTCTGCGTAGGACAAAAAAAGGTAGAGACTCGATATTTGTGGTGGTAGACAGGTTTAGCAAAATGGCGCATTTTATTCCTTGTCATAAAACTGATGACGCAACAAACATAGCTGACCTATTCTTTAGGGAGGTTGTGAGACTCCATGGGGTACCTAGGAGTATTGTGTCTGATAGGGATGTTAAGTTCCTAAGCTACTTTTGGAAAGTCTTGTGGGGAAAGATGGGTACTAAATTATTATTTTCTACTACATGTCACCCGCAAACTGATGGCCAAACGGAGGTAATTAATAGGACATTAATCCAACTTTTGCGCACTGTAATAAATAAGAATTTAAAAAGTTTGGAGGAATGTTTGCCATTTGTGGAATTTGCTTATAATCGATCTGTGCATTCTACTGCTTCATATTCACCTTTTGAAGTTGTTTATGGTTTCAACCCGCTAACTCCTTTTGATTTAATTCCTTTACCTGCAGATGAACGGAACAGTTTGGACGGGGCGAAAAAAGCTAAGCTTGTGAAAGAGCTTCATGAGAAGGTGAAAGGGCAAATTGAAAAGAAAAATGAGTGTTATGCGACTCATGCCAACAAAGGTAGGAGGTAAATGACGTTCGAGCCAGGTGATTGGGTGTGGGTGCACTTGCGAAAGGAGCGATTTCCAACCCAAAGAAAGTCTAAGTTGCAGCCAAGAGGCGATGGACCTTTTCAGATCCTTGAAAAGATAAATGAGAATGCATATAAACTCGATCTTCCAGGTGAGTATAACGTGTCTGCTTCTTTTAATGTTGCTGATCTTTCTCTGTTTGATACAGGTGATGATTCGAGGACGAATCCTTTTCAACAGGGAGGGGATGATGAGTTCCGGAGTGGCTCAACGAGCGTTGACCTGTTGCACGTGCCGGTAGGACCAATAACGAGACAAAGAGCCAAAAGAATCAAGCAGGCAATGCAAGGATTCATGCAAGCGTGGATGGACGAGTGCTCGAGTGCAAAGACTTCATTTACGTTGCACAACAAAGTGGAAGAAGAACCAAAGTTGTTACTACGCATTTGGAATAAAGAACAACAAGAAATTGAGGCAGAAGCATTCTCACGGCCGTAACCCTACTTTTACGGCCGTAAAACCATGTTGGCGGATTTTGGACTCTCACGGCCGTAAACTGAAATAGAAGACTTACGGCCGTAATCAGAGTCTCACGGCCGTAACCCAGGATTTTGTAACTTTTAATTTTTGTTCAGAAGGTAGCTTACGGCCGTAATATAAATAGTCACGGCCGTAACATATGTTTTCAATTTTTTATCCGTAGCTTGCTTACGGCCGTAAGAGTATAAGTCACGGCCGTAACTTGGCGCCGTAATTAAAACCTAATTTTGGGATTTTTAGTTTAGGTTGAATTCTAGTTTATTTTTAGTTGCTTTATTTTGTGAAGCCTATATATATGGCTTTATTCAGCATTGTAAAATACAACTTTATTCTTGAGATTAATGATATTGAAGGTGAGATATTTCCTTATATTTTCTTCGTGTTCTCGTCGAACAAATTGAACTTATCAAAGGATTTGACAACCTTTGTGGCGTTCCCCCTTTGTGGTTCTTATCTCCGCATCGTAACAGGTTTTTGGTTAAATATACCCATAGTTCTTGCGTCGTGAGGTCGGGGTTGCATTGTTACCGTCTATTATCTTGGATTTTAGAGCTTTCCGGCGTTTAATTCCGTGTGTTCTTGGTGATCCTCGTATCGGATCACATCAGTTCTGGCCAAAATTGTGGCCCTTGAACTAAACTAATGGCTTATGAGAAAGATTCTGAAAAGAATAAAAGAAGAAGAAGTTCGATAAGTACATTTTCTTGGCCTTAAATCTAGACAATTATAACTGTTTTAGAATGTGATATTGCTACATTACACGTTGATTTTATCTGTTTTAGGAAAAATCCAATTTTGGATGCATTTAAAGGTTAAACGAAGAAAATTGACCAAAATTGTAAAAAAATGGTGAAGTACAAAGTTAGAGGGCCAAATTGTAAATATCTAATGGTTTAATCAGACCACAAGATGATACTATGAAGTTTGAAGATTGCTAGGTGTCAATTGGATGCAATTAGAAGTCAAACAGAAATGGAATGAATGAGAATATTACCATAAATTGATTCCAATCACACAAGATTTCGGTCATATTTTTAATTTATATTTGAGACTTTTTTTGGGATAGTAAACATTCGAATTGGAAGAATTGTATTTCAGTAAGGATTGTAGCCCTCTAAGTTAAATCTTCAACGTACTTTGAATCAGTTCAATTGGATATCAGGATAGAAAGTTGTGATAAAAATACCGAATGTTGTACAGATACAAAAATATGCACGAAGGTAACTTTTCTTATTCGATAGGAACTCTTTAGGAAACAATTTGGACGTGATTTTCAACCAATTTTTGAGTCCTACAAAAACAAAACACCAGAATACATTAAAGGGTGGTTTATAACATCAAAGGGAGGTGCAATTTAGAGGGAGATTTTGGCCAAGAAATTCAAGAACACATCAAGAATTGAAGATTCAAAATCAGGGTTGAAGATTCAAGAAGAAGAAATCGATCCAATTAATTCCTTCCATTGTTCCAAATTTCAGGTGATGTTTTTCTAATTGTTTTTGTGTAATTTAATATCATGAGGTTAAGCCAGATCTCTCTTATGTATTGGATGAGATGAACCCTATGTTTTATCTATTTTAATTCAAGATTCTATAACTTAGTATGTTTTTGTGGTTCTTGATTTATCTTGAATTCCCATTGTATTATTTGATTGCTTGATCACCAATTAAATAATTATTTGCTTGTTGTAGTCTTGGAAATGTCAAAATAGGTCTAGAACGTGGTAAGATAAACACACGAACAATATATGTTAGGAATAACAATATGATATGTGCAATCTATTTTGATAATCATATGATTTAATGCATTGTAAACACTCTCATTCAAACTAGGAATAGATTCGGGTCATATTTGCTGTAGATTTAATTTGCCCTGGAAAAGATGATTAAATATGTTAATTTTATTTATTGTCATGAACGCATGAATAGATAAATTACGTAATTGAGAATTGAAATAGATATCACTAGGTGAATTCAAATTCCAATGCATTCCCCCATGTACTTACAAACTATTTTTCATAATTGCAATTTTAGTTTTATTCAAACAAAACACAATCACTTCTTTAAAATTCCTTATTTTTAATTGTTAATTTAGATTTTCTTGTTTCTGTTAAGGTTAGCAATCTAGAATATAATTTATTTCAATCCTAATGGGAACGATATACGGACTATTACTTATGTGATCCGTACACTTGCGGTAGGAAAAAGCGCAACAATTTTTGGCGTCGTTGTCGAGAATTGTTGTGTATTTTATTTTTTCTATTACTTTCAATAATTCGAACTTTTATTTCATTATTTTTTTATATTTAGTTTATTTCAGTTCTTTCACTATTTTTGTTTATTTTCATGTTTAAGCGAAGTTTAAGATGGTTGAAGTTGACTTTTACAAAATGTTGTTCGTGATTTCTTCATAAGACAACAACAATTAATAGCTCAAGGAATTGAAGAGGGAGATATGCTGCTAGGAGATTTTATCATAGGACAGTGAATAAAAGACATAAAAGTTGAATTTGAAATTGATGAAGCTGCCCTGGATGACTTATCTGATGTATTGTTTTTCTCACCGGAATTTGATGTGCATAACTTAACCGTGAAAATAATCCTTCCACCGGATGTAAATGGGTATAAAGTAAGGGAATCAGCTTCACTGGGCTTTCAACAAAAACAATACAAGGAGAATATTTGCCAAGACGATGTCATTTTCTCATTGTCAACGATTCAATATCCGGACATCAAACTCGAAGAAACTTCAATTAAAGAAGATGACCATGTGAAGAATGTGGAGTTGCTCACAATAGAGCAATCCAAAAGTAAATCTAATCAAGTACATGTTTTTACACCCTATTTCACATGAAAGAATTGGATTGCGGGCTCTGGCTTTATCTGAGTTTGATAATACTATATGTACCGCAAAAAGCCTTTTAAAATCAAGTGTTGGCAGATTTCTTGGCTGATCATCCATGTGTAGATGTCCCAAAAGAAAACGAATTAGATATTGATTTATGCGACATAAAACCTTGGACATTATACTTTTATGGTTCAAAGACTACAAATAGCGCAGAAGTGGGCCTGGTGTTAATAGATTCGTTTGGGGTATATCATCAATTGTTCTTTACCTTAGACGATATGTACAAATAGCCAGGACGAGTATGAGGCACTTGTTCTAGGCTTGGAACTGTTGCTTGAAATAGGGTTCAAGAATGCAATTGTTAAGGGTGATTCTCAATTAGTGACTCATCACTTGGATCGAACATTCAAATATCAAAGTGGTTCTATAATAAGTTTGCACGAAACTACTCAAGAATTATTAAATGAGCTGGCCGAATGGCCTCAGGTTATTCTAAAGTGTTGAATGTAGACTCCGCGTGTAAATATGGAAAAATAATGCTTGCAGTACAAAGAAGAGCATAAGGTCTTAACTGTATAAAACAAGGAGAAACAACAGATTGGAGAGAAGAGGTCAAAATGTTTTTAGAGAAACCTGAAGAAAACGGTGAAAGGAAAATGAAGTTATATGCCCTAAACTATGTGTTATTAGATGGGAAATTATGCCCTATTTGGTACAAATTAAAATCTAGGTTTTAATCTAAGTAAAAGTCAAAAATAATCTCAATCACAAATTCCATGGGATCCACTACTTTTTAACCACACATTTCATCAAATTTTATCAAAATCTGCTAAAAACTGATTTTAATCTCCACCAAACAGGGGCTATATAAAAAATGCGTAATGGGAGTCATGCTAAAATGTGAAAATCTATCTGATGCCATAACAATTATGGTAGAAGTACATGAGGGAATATTGTTCACCTGATATCTCGTGATGCGAGATATCCCCGCAAGTGCACGGGTCGTGAGAAGTAATAAAGTGGACCTAAGAGTCCGGATTATCGTCCCACGAGGACTTCTATTAAGTACCGAAATGTGTTAGTTCCTAACTTTATGTGAACGTGCGAATTTGTTTGAGATTGTTAACTACAACTAAAGAATTAAACTAAAGAAATAAAATTGCGAAATTGCTTTTGTTATTAAATACGATTGTAAAGTAGTTGGGAATCCCGATTTCACCTAACCAATTAAATTAACTCCAATTCCATGTTTTATTTCCTAATTATGCATTCGGTCGAATTCACTAATTTAAATTGAAATTCCTCTCTCGAGTTTAAATCAATTCTACCTAAATAAGTCAACCATGTATCTCTACAGAGGGTCCGAATATTCCTTAACTAGATGCATAACACGCAAGAATTCACACACGACCGCAATAATAACACGAGTATATGCCTATCTCTTGTTCAATTACTGGATTTATTACCACGTTCTAAATTATTAACTCACCTCTCGGATTATGGAAATAACTCAATAAATCATGAATTGGTGATCAAGCAATTCAAGCATTAAGAACAATAATAAATCAATACATGCAACAAAACATTAAAACAACTGAATTTGGAATTAAAATAATATGACTAGGCTACATCGTTCATCCCAACATAGAATTTAGTTACACATCATCAATAAATAACAAAAACAATATAAATTAACGCTCATTAAAGATAATATAAAGAATGGAAATCTTGCACCAAGTTTTGATTCTTCAATTATCTTCAATTCACGCGCCTTTGCAATGCTTGATTCTCCAAGAATTTGATGTTGGATTCTCTATTGTGGCTCGTTCTATGGAGAGGCAAAGGTCTGATTTTCGTGCAAAGAGATTGTATTTATAGTTGGTGAAGAGATCAAGTTGAAGAAGGAAAGAAATTCATCAAATCCGCGCGCGAGTCTTTTTTGGTATCTGCACATCGTTCAGTATTTCGACCATATATTTCTCTTTTCTTATCCGATTAATGTGATTCAAAGTTATTTGGAATGATAACGTAAAGGGATATAATTCTTCCTGAAATAGGATTTTCCCAATTCGAACGTTTACTATCCCAAATTTAGGTCTCAAAGTCCAACTAGAATTCTGTCCAGAATCTTCTAGGATTGGAATCAATTTTATGGTAATATTCTTATCATATTCCATTCCTTTTTGACTTCTACTTGCATCCAATTGACTCCTAAAAATCCTCAAATTATCTTCTTATTATCCAAATCAATCATTGGATATTTGCAAGTTGGTCCCTCATGTTTAATTTGCTCTTCAGTCCTTCAACTTCCAATTGCAACAATATAGTCTCCATACTTTGGAATCTTCTCAATTCGCTCGTTTTAACTCTCAATTCCTTCAACTGGATCCTCTAGCTTCTTATTCATTTACTTCGCCACATTGCATCTTTCCGGTTGACGTCACAAACTTATCAATTGCTCATTTTAGCTCCAATTAGCATTCAATTATGCATTTTTCTCATCAATTACTTCATTCTTCATCTTTTGGGATATTTTCTACAAAGTAAACAAATAAAGACAAATTAAATAGCATATATTCTAAAACGATAATAATTTATTCTAATTTAGACGTACAAATAAGTGTATAAAATACACTTATCAAATATGCAGAGCTCACCAAGTGGGTCAAAAAATGAGATGGTTAATCATTAGAAGTGGATATTTATGGGCAAAGATGGGTGAATTATGGATCCATTAAACTAAGGATTGTTTAGCATGTCAAAAACATGGATTTTTTCAAAGGATGCCAGCAAGAGAAATGTCTCCCATCATTCAGCCTTGACCTTTTATAGGATGAGCAATGGACTTAATAAGAAAGATTTATCCCCCCTCATCCAAGCAGAACATGTTTGTCATAGTGACCGCAGAACTTTTTACTAAGTCGGTTGATGTTATTCCTTTAAAATAGATTTCGCAAGGGAATATCATAAGGTTCATCCAAGATCATATAAGTTATAGATTTGGAATACCTCAAACTGTGATGATGGATCATGGGACTTCTCTGAATGGAGAACAAGTCAAATATTTTTAGGGTGAATTTGGTATTAAATTAGTTAACTCAACACCTTATTATGCCCAGTCACATGGCCAAACTGAATCTTCAAACAAATTCTCAAAAATATTATAAGGAAGATGATAGATGAAAATGCCAAAAATTGGCATAAATGCTTGATCAAAGCTCTATGGGCCTACAAAACATCGCCACGTTCAAGTACAAAGGTTACTCCGTTTCAATTCACATACGGTCAAGAGACAGTGTTACATATTAAAATCAATGTACAATAAATCATGGTAACTTTGCAAAACAATATAGGTAATGAACAATATTTAGAAGCCACGGTTCAGAACATGTTAGAGCTGGACGAGTTAAAGTGGATGTCCTAAATAAATTACAAGTTCAGAAGCGTAAAATGGCTAAACCTTATAACAAAAAAGTCATAGCCAAATCTTTTAACATAGAAAATAGTTTGGAAGACAGTACTTCCTTTAGACAGCAAAGATCTAAAGTATGGAAAATGACTGCTCAATTGGGAAGGTCCATACAGGATAAAAAGTGTGTTACCTAAAAGACCAACAATCTGGAAGATTTAGACAAAAAATAAAAAAAGTTAGAGCTATCAATGGAAAGTATTTGAAAAAATATATTCCTTCTGTATGGGAAAATGAATAAATAAAAGTTGATTCTACATAGGAATAAAAGTACATATAAAGGTGATTACAATCAAGATGCCACCATCCTATCTTAAATTTTTTTTTTTTTTTTTGTAAGATAAAAAGGATGATATCATCTTACCACATCTTTTATGAAATCACGTGTATTTGGTCCATGAGCATTGGCTAGATTGGAGAAGTTAACAAGAATTCTCCTTTCGTTAAATAGATAAAAGGAAAATGGGATGAAAACATTCAAATAAAGGATAGAGCGAATAACGTTCAAACAAGAATTTTAATAACAGCTTTGACTGCCTTCCTAAATACATTGCTAAAATAAATACTTCATAGACCTACCAGAGGAATCAAGAGGCCATTGTGGTCAAAACAATTTGACAACAGACTGAGAAGCAGTCTCTGCAGGCAATAATCTCACCATAAGAATCCTCTTTGGGGATCATAAAGGGAAAGGGAGTTGAGAATACCTTCATTGGTCAAAATATTTCCTAAATCTCCCATACCAATAGAGGAATAATGGTAAATGGCAAAATTGACGAAGAAAAGATAGCATCTGTTGATGAGAAGATGAAATATTCGATTCACTGGGTTCTGAGGACTAATAATTTTCACGGCTATCATTGAAGTGATGCTTTCTGGATAAGATTAATGATGAAGAAGATAGGAAATATAGGTAAAATAAGGACTCAATTTTACAAAAGATCGGAAAATAAACGGGTGGAATGCAAACATCCATACATTTATGGAGTGGCGGAAATCAAAGGATCAAAGTTTTGAAAGATAAATCGCTAGAAAAGGAAGCACTTTGGAGTAGAAATATTGGGAAGAATATTAGAAACATTAAGCTTTCTTGGATTCTGAGATTGCAAAAAATACACAAATACTTTGAATATGGTGAAATTAATGATTACACATTAATTCAGCCACATTTGAGGTTAATTGTTAACATAAAAATACAAAATTCGGAGGCCTAACATGAAAGTCCAAAACATGAGATCCCATTGCAAATAATAGGGTGGTGTGCAGGAGTTCGGGTGATTGGATGAATAGAGCGAGCCTGGGTAATTGGGCGATTAGACGAGATACAAGTAAAGAGGCATTTTCCACAGCTCACTCCACAATCTAAGAAAAATCGTTGGAGCCATTACGAGAAGTTATCCTTATGTGTATTGTTATCAAGATCATGGGCAGTTGATGCAACAATAAAAGTTGATGAGAACATGGGAGAAGCAAGTTGGATCATCATGGAAAGTCACTAAAAGGAGTTAAACATCTCAAGGAAGTGGGCATCGGTTGCTTCAAGTCGGTTACAAAGTAAGTAAGTAGTTTCCAGCAGTGATTGTATATATTATAAAAACTTAGGCATTTAGAAGGACCAACAAATCAAAACACTTAAACAGAGATGTAATTCTCATATGTTAGATTTTATTAGGTTTTCCTTAGTTTAATTTGTTTGCTTGCACCCCTTAGAGTCATCTTGTAACTTAAGTTTTTATAGTGCAAAACACCCATTTTTTGGAATTTGTCTCATGAAGTTTCTTAAACTTTTGTTTGATCCCTTTTTAAATTTTAGCATGAGAAAAATAACACCCGCATGAAACAAGAACAATTCACTATTCGATCTTCTATTTCTCCTGAAGGCGTATTGGTGAAGTTACTTTAGAACAAGAAAAGAAGATTGTAAATTAAGCCCAAACGTGTAAAGTTGGTAAACCTTAATTATTTGTACCTAATTAATGCTGACTGCCACTTTACAAAATGGTAGGGATCTGACTTCCATGGTGAGATCTTTGTGGGGGTTGGAAGGGAGCAGACAACCCCTCCCAGGGATGGAGGGGTTCTACCCCTAGACGAAAATTCTACTTAAAGATTGTTTAGGAGATTGTGTTTTTGTAAAATCCTATTATAGAATTGGAGTCCTTGTATAATTCGATTTTTCCCTATTCAATCTTATAAATAAAAAGTAATGCTTAGACCTTTTACATCCATCAAAATAGAGAGAAAAGAGATAAGTTTGTGTTTTCACTTGTTAACATTCCTTTTTCATTGTAGCACATTCATGCAATCTCACATTGAGGCGAACCTCTATAAATCTTACATGTTCTCGATTTCTTATTTCTCCTTCTTTATATTAATTGCTTAAAATAGAATTATGCTTCCTAATTCACAGCAAAAGATAGCCTCACTAGAAATTGTGGAAGATCAAGCGAAGGAAAAGCTAGCAGTGACTGAAGTACATATCCCACCTAGTGTTTCTAATGTATCAGATGCAAAATATCAACTCATTCTCCCTCCACATCCTTCTGATGACAGTGAAAACAACACTCGTTTGCCCCCAGTGTAAATTCTTCTCTTAAAGTCCTTTCATTGTTAAGGTTACTATATCATTTAACAATGGATGATATTTATTTGATTACCGGCAGACAGAAAATAGTAGCTTCAAACACATTTATTTACAACATTTTTTTCTTAGAGCCCGTTGGTGTAGGAGATTTTGGATGAAATTTGAATTTTTGGAAGAATGTGTAGTTGAAAAGAGGTTGAAAAGTGTGAAAGTGATAGGTCTCATAAAAATCTGTGGTTAAAAATGAGTTTTGGGGAAAGTTGTTCAAAGACTCCTAAACTAAACAAGGCTTACTTTCTTTTTTATTTCTTTTTTTTTATTTTTAATCATGTGTTGGTTTTGATGTAACAAGTTTCTAACATGCTTGATTCATGAATATGAAAAGATTAAGGAATTGAAGGAGAAGAAATTAAATTATCTGTTATATTGATTCTGAATGTTACACACACACACACACACACATATATATATAGATGCAAGTTAGAAGATTTTTTCAAATATGGAAGATGAAAGCAAAAAAAAAAAATCTAATGAAAAAAAATAGACAGTGGGAAATCACTGATTATTGGGAATTTGTTATGCATGAATGGTGGGAGAAATGTGATAAGTAAATCATTCTTAATACTCCCCCCTCAAGATGGCATGTGAATGTTCTGAACTCATCTTTACAAGTAAATCATAGAACATATCAACTCCAAGTGCTTTTGTAAAAATATCAGCCAACTGTTGTTTGGAATGAACAAAATGTGTACTAACTACTCCTTGTTGGGTCTTTTCATGAACCAAATGACAGTCTATCTCAATGTGTTTGGTACGTTCATGAAAGGTTGGGTTGGGTGCAATATGTAAGGTGGCTTGTCATAGGAAAGATGAGCTTTCTGTGAATGATGAATTCAAAAATCCTTTAGCAAGTATAATAGCCAACTAACTTCACAACAGGTTGTCGCCATTGCTATATATTCTGCTTCAGCAGAAGAGTGGGAAACAGTTGATAATAACCGTGAAGTTATAGTGAACTAAATGTTGAAAGAAGCATTCCTTGCCCGAGACAACTCTTCAAATAGTGTAAAACCCATATTGCAGCAAGATAGTGTGGTTGACGAGGTTGTCCAAGAAATTGGCTAAGAATTTGAACAGAGTAAGCAATATCTGGTCGTGTGACTGTGAGGTAAAGCAAGCATCCAACAAAGCGCCTATAAGTTGTTGGATTTGAAATAAGTTCTCCATCATTCTTGTTCAATCGAAGATTTTTTTTCCATTGGAGTCATTGAAGGATGCATTCCAAGGAGACCAAGTTCTTCAAGTAACTCAAGAGCATATTTTCGTAGCTTTAGAATGCCCAATTAAGATCGAGCAATTTCTATACTAAGGAAATATTTTAGGGTACTAAGATCTTGCACTTTGAAATGACTTCAAAGAGATGCCTTTGGGTTCTGAATCTCCTCAAGATTATCACCTGCAATAATAATGTCATCGACATATACAAGGATAGTAGTAAGAGAATTGTTGCTAGTTTTGTAAATAAGGAATAGTCTGCCTTTGACTGTTGATAACCGACTACCAACATCTTGCTAGAAAGTTTGGCAAACCATTGACGAGAAGAAGCCTGTTTGAGACCATAGAGGGACTTTCAAAGTTTATAGATAACATTGCCAGTGCCATGATGTTGAAAACCTTGTGGAAGCTGCATATAAACTTCTTCATCCAAATCACCATGAAGGAAAGCACTGCTAATGTCAAGCTGATGGAGGTGCCATTTTTTTACACCTACAATGGCTAATAGACATCGGATTGTTGTAAGTTTGGATATTGGTGCAAAGGTTTCTTGAAAATATAGTCATTTTTTTTACTGTGTCCTTTTGCCACTAATCGAGCCTTGTATCATTCAATGGTGCCATCTAGTTGGTATTTTATTTTGAACACTCATTTACATCCGATGGCTTGTTTTCTAGGTGGTAGTGGCATAAGCTCCCAAGTCCGATTAACCTCCAAGGCATTAATTTCCTCTTCCATGTCCTCTCACCAATTCATATCTAGCATCACCTGTTTGAATGTCTTTGGTTCATGGCTAGAAGATACGGAAGCTAAAAAAGAATGATTCCTTGGAGAGATTTGTTCATATAACAATAAATCTTCTAGTGGATGAGAGGTACTTACATGATTGGAAGAAGACTTTGGTTTCGGCGGATCACATGTGGCTAATTGACAATGATAATCTTTGAGGTATGGTGGACGATGTGACTCATGATTGGATTGTCGAACAGGTGCTCGAGAATGTTCTTATGTTGTGATATAAATTTCTTGGTTATTTTGCAATTCAGGTGGTGTTTCAGCGGGTGGAGGAGACACAGCTTCATTATTAGTCTCACCGATATAACAAGGAAGAATGGGATGACTCGAGGACATTTTTGTTTATTGTTCTCGATGAAATGGGAAGACATTTTCTCTAAACTCAACATCTCGAGAAACAAAAATCCGATTAGTTTCAAGGTCATAGAGTTTATATACCTTTTGGCCATGAAGATAACCAAGAAAAATGCAACAGGATGCTTTAGAGTCAAACTTTGTTTTTGAACTACTTGTATTTGCTGCAAAACACAAGCAGCCAAAAGCTTTTAAATTGGAGAAGACGGGAATTGATTTAAATAACAATTGGAATAGGGGCTTACCAAACAACAAAAGGAGTTGGAGTGCGATTAATAAGATATGCTGCAGTTAACAGACATTCACCTAGGAGTGGGCATTATTTCCCGGAACCGGTGGAATCGGACCAAAATCGTCCGGTTCGGTTTCGGTCTGACCAAGGAAAAATTCGATTTTAGGACTTACTATTTAGAATTGGACAGTTTCGTTTCGATTCCCTGTGCTTGTTTATTAGAACCGATGGTAATTCGGTTCTTCACTTTGTTGATTTTTTTTAGTTAAAAATAAAAACACCTTGTGAAACTTCCCATTTAGGTCATAATTGGTTATTTATGTCCACATAATCCTTGTTCTTCTCAATTACTTTGATTCTTTCCTATAATCAATTTAACCTATCAACATTCACCTCTAAAGTCAGTCTGCTATATATAACTAAACAATTCTATAAACTATAAATATAAAAGTTATAAAAGTTTATTCCAATTCTATAACCTTTCAAGTTTGTTTATGAATTTATGTAGGGTAGATTACTTAATGATAGTAACATATATTATTTGGGTATTATTTTTTAATTTGTAAACATGATTTTTTTTTTCTTTAAATCTTTGTGAAGTATGTGCAGTTTTTTTTAAAAAGTAGTCTCACAGGAAATTTTAATCTTCATTAATGAACATTTTATTTTAACATTTTCAATATAAATAACCGAACCAGACCGAACTGGAACCAATTAGTTCATATCTGATTTGGATCCGAAATCAAATATGGAACCAATGGTTCCATTACTAAAATTTCCACTGGTACTCTTTCGATTCCTTTAGGAACCGGATTGAACCAAACTGTATCCACTCTTTGATTCACCACAAAATTTAATTGGTAGGACGTCTTGGAAACATAGAGCAAATATGACATTGAGTAGGTGCCCCGTGCCCATGTTTTCTTTCCACCACCCTATTTTGTTGTGGTGTGTTTACACATCTTATCTTGTGTACAATACCTTTAGAATTATAAAAATCTTCCATGTCAAATTCCAATCGGTTATCACTTTGCAATGTTTTTATCCTCTTATTGAATTATGTTTCAATGTAAAAATAGAAAGATTGTAAGAGTGAGCAAGTCTCGTTCTTACGTTATATAAGAAAAACCCAAGTATAATGAGAAAAATCACCCACAATTGTGAAAAATAATGAGCACCTAATAAGGAAGATTTATGAAATTTAACCCAAATATGACAATGGATTAAATCAAAAGGTTCAACAGAGATTTATTACTTAGAGGAAAAGGTGTTCGAGTTTGTTTGGCTAGAGACAAATCTCACAACCTTCACGTTTAACACAAGGACTTAAAGCTAAAATGTAATTGAAAATTTAAAGTTGTCTAAATTTTATTTTTAACGAACAGACTGTCACAGATATGTCTGGACAGTAATGAATTAACATTGAATCGTTAAGATTTGTTTTAGTGCAACACCAGATGAATCTTGCTGATGCAGATTCATCTGGCTTGTAAAACGTGAATATACAGAATAAATTATGCAGAATTGTAAGTAGACAAGAACACAATATTTGAGCTTAACGTGGGAAAAACCCTAACAGGGAAAACCCACGTGCCCGCACCCTGTGGACAAAAAATCAATCACTATTTGAGAAAAGAGTTTATACAGATCAATCTAAACCACAGGATAAATCTATGCATAGACTTATCAAACATCCAATAAATAGATCACTCCCTGATCTTTCTATGACATGTAATATGAGTTGACATCCCACCACTCTTCCGTAGCTTTCTTTGAATCTGCAACACTTTTCAGCAACCTCGAACTCCCGTTCGAATATGATTCAAACCTCCCATTTGATCTTCACGCTGAAGGCCTTTTCTTTTCTAAGTAATTGATAATCTCCTCCCGGAGAATCGAAGTCAAAACACTGTTGAAGCTGTGAATATTAGTGCACCACACAAAAATTGGCTTCAAGACTTCTTGGAGAAAATGTCCATATTTCGCCTATTTAAATGCAATTGCATTTCTTGACCATCAAGAATCCTAATTACATAAAATCTCTATTACCTGCAAGTCAATCAAAGATAATTAGAGATAATGGTAAAATAATCATAAATCTTACCATTAGTAAAGATAAGGTAAGATATTCTCAATTGGTTATGGAATAAAATATCTTACCATATGAATTGATAAACTTGACTTACCAAGAATCAAGATACTCGGCCATATCTGGAAAAAGATATTCGGCCAATCACAATATTCCTTGATTAATATTTCTTGATGTAATCTTGCCATAAGAGATAAACTTAGATACTAAGAATCAAATCATCAAGGTTTCGACCTAATCACAAGCTTATCCTCGGCCAATGATAACCTTGGATATCAAGAATTAAATCATCAAGAAACTCACAAGATTTCGAGATCAACATATCAATATTTCTTGATTCAACCAAAATTATTATCTCCAAAAATAAAATGAAACTCGGCCAACATATATAGGAGATATTATTTTTCAAGAAACTTTTGCGTAATTAAATTAAATATTCTTAAATTACAGATTTGTGGAAAAATAGGAAATGCCAACAATATTAAGTTAACAATCTCCCCCTTTGGCTTTTTCTATTTTTCCAAAACCAATTATCTTTTCACAATCACAAGAAATCATTAAGTTCCCCCTCAAGTTATGCACCATAACAATTAACAAATGCATGTAAAGAGTATCAACACATAGGGAGCATTAAAAAGTACTTCAAAAAGATGATAAAAACCACAACTACTACTAATACTACTACTCCCCCTTTTCGGAACAAATAGGAGAAGCCATTAGTCCCATAGAACCTGCACATAGACTGAAGTTGATCACAAAAATAATTGTTTTAAAACAAAACACAAGAACATTGTTTCAAAATCACTGAAAATGATCAGATGGATGTGGAAGGGTGGAGATCAGTCCCACGTCTTCTTTTGCTTCTTTGAGTCAGGGAGCTTCTTGGCTGCAACCTTCCTCTTTTCTTTGGCTTCCACTGGAGCCACATCTTTTGAAGATCCTCCAAGAAACTGATCTAGTGTGTCTTCAAGCCGTTTGACACACACCCTGAGGTCAGATACGTCTGCTTTTAACCCGACAATTTTCACTTCTGGCTGACCAATTCTAGCATCCTTGCCAGATGAATCTTGTTCTCCAGCAGTGTCACCCAAAACCTGTTTCCTGTGAGAGGTCTGCACCTCCAGTGTTTTCCTGCATCTGACCTTGTTTAACACCTTGGGAGTGATCAACAGATCATCCTCTAGCATCTGAACACCCTGATTACGAAGAAATTGTGAAATAATCCAAGAATAAACCAACAAATATGTATTACCTTGTCAAGGACCACTCCTCGAGACCCTACCAACAATTGAGTTCCAAATACAGGCAACAAGGTCAATGTTTCGTTTAGTGCCAAGGAGAAACAAAGTTCTAGTAGACTCTCTCTTAAAGCTTGAATCATGAATGAGCTGGTCAAAATTTGCCTTCACAATTTTATGAAGAATTTGATATTTCTTGGACATCTCCGACCTAGGTAATTGTTTAACCCTTTCATCGGCCACGTAACCTTTCCCCCCGACAACTCCATCGCAATTTCATCATTTGTGGCTTCCATTGACTTATCTTCATCAGCTACATCTTCATTCAACCCTAACCACTTTCTAAGTTCCTTTGCAGAGATCTTAATCAATTGTCCTCTAACAAATATAGAAGTGGTAAACAGGCAATTTTTGGAATTAAAGTCAATAGGGATATTGTCATAAAACTCTTTAACCAAAGTCTCATTGATCTCCCCCTTACATCCAGACAATTTTTTCAACCCAAAGTGGGACACTATATCATCTACCTCAAAATCATCAAACTCTTCTATAGCCACCTTAGATTCATAATGCATTGGTTTCCCCAACATATGTTTTTGGAAATCAGTATATGCTTCCGACGACCAAAACTTAAAATTGAAAGGGGTAAACATACCTCTTGCAGTCTGTATAGGGGTGCAAATGAATGAAGAATTATCAAATTTGGATCTCTCTGGATTCCCAGATGCGTCTCCCTTAGACTTTTTCTTCTTCAAACTTACTTGTGGCTTCTTCTACCTTCTTCTTTCCCTTTCTGTCCGGGATCACAGTTTCTTTTTCAGTCTCCTCTTCTGATTGCTCAGCTTCGTCTACGTCCTTAGACTCCTCTATTTCATCTGGTTTTTCTTCAGTTCCGGACTCTTCTGCTTCCTCATCCTCCTCCTTAGATTTTTCTACTTCACCAGACACATCTTGCTCTTCTGTTTTTCCTTTTTCCTCCTCCGACTCAGATTCACCAGATTCATGTACTTCTTCTTCTTCCACAATTTTCGCATCTTTTTCCTTTCTCTTAGTTTCAACTTTTCTTGCTCCTTGTAATTCACTCCAAATATCCAAGGGGGAAATATGATTGGACCTAAGATTACCTGATATGGGCGTCAAATTTATACCCGTAGTATATGGAATGGTGGAGATGCCTTAGGGTCAATTTTTCCAAGAGTAGAGCAAGAGTAGGAGTAGTACCAGAGGTAGAGAGCGACATCGGGGAAGGACTAGTGCCGTAGTTTGGTACTGCCACCATGACACCTTCGCTTGGTGTCTCCATCTCCGATGGGTTCGGCAGGGAAGATTTTCCATTGGCACCGCCTCCTCGAGTGGTTCTCCTCCTTCCAGATTGCTTGCTTCTGGCTATACTCAGGATGGGTGTCGGATTTGTGAAAGTAAAGGAAGAAGAAAGTTAGGGTTTAGATGAGAGGAAGTTTGGGAGTTTGGGACGTGAGGTATATATAAGTATGAGAGTTTTTGGGTTATAAGAAGGACTCAAAAATAGGATAAATAAAGAAACAAAATATTTTAAGAATTAGGAAACAAATGAATTACCAAAATTGGGCCCCACAATCAACTGACTTGTTCTGCAAGATTTGCACATATTAGCCACGATATGCTGCCTTAAAATTAAAGATTTTCAGAATAAAATCTAAAATTCTTGAATAAGGAAAAATCTAAATGCATTTGGATACCTGAGAGATGTTGAGCACTTGTTGGCATCTGTTAAGGCAGACACATCTGGAAATAGACAGTCCACCACGTACATGATTAAGTTGATTAATGTGCGTGTGTGATCTGAGCAACCCTTAGTCATCCACATATTGTCAAAAATCGTATGATTGCTTGACTTATTGATTTGTCATCGTAGTGCACAATAAGTCCGATCAATATCTACATAGAGTGCATTTTCTCAAATCCGGTTTGTCGACCTTTTCACTATTATGGCAATGTCTTTTGGAGGTGGAAACAACTTCACACAATCCCCAGAAGTTATCTTACAAGATGTTTCCCTTTAGATTAGAAGAAGGGTATGAACTTGGCTTGGATTGGTAGATTCACACAATCCCCAGAAGTTATCTTACTAGGTTTTCCCCTTTTTCTTTGATACAATCACTTTTTCCTCATATATTTCCTAGTTAACTAAAGAGTATGAACTTGGCTTGGATAGACAGCCTTCTTTTCCACTAGCCCTGCCCTTGGATAATAAGAAAAATGTGTGCAATGCTAAAAGAAAGATTCAGATCATAGGTCTACACAAATAATATAAAATCTCATCCAGTAGCAAACCATATGACTTAGACAGCAGTGACTTATCCTTAAGATTGTCCATATTTGAGTGTTAGTTAGATTCATCCTGAGACATGTTGACTGCCATCAGCCAGATGTATCTGTCTCGTTATCAGCCTCAAGCACTCAGATATATCTGAAAGTAAAAACATGATCTATTTAGTATAAGAATAGGATAAGTTAACCTAAAAGCATGCAATGAAAAAGAAAAAAATGTATGTGTTTTTTTTTTTTTAAATAGGCATGTTCCTATTCAGGAGGAGGTGACACTCCAATTTGTTTCCTAAGGCTTTCAAATTTGACAGTATCGAGGGCCTTAGTGAACAAATCTGCCAGCTATAGATCAGTCTGTATGTGCTCCAAATTGATAATCTTTTGTTCCACCAATTCTCTGATGAAGTGGTGTCTGATGTCAATGTGTTTAGTTCTGGAGTGCTGGACAGGGTTTTTTGAGATGTTAATGGCACTAGTGTTGTCACAATACATAGTGGCTTGTTCAGTAGAAATCTCATAGTCTTCCAACATTTATTTCATCCAAAGAAGTTGTGTACAGAACTACCTGTTGCAATATACTCCGCTTCGGCTGTGGAAAGGAACACTGAATTTTGTTTTCTGCTTAGCCATGCCACCAAACAGCCTCCAGATGTACTCTTCCGATCATCCACATTCCCAGCCTAGTCTGTATCTAAATAACCTGGAAGTAGGGCAGTGGTGTCTCTAGTAAACCAGATTCCATAACTCAATGTAGCACTTACATATCTGACGATCCTCTTTACAGCAGCAACATGAGACTCCTTGGGCTTGGCCTGATATCTTGCACATACACCAACACTGAAGGATATGTCTGGCCTACTGGCAATAAGGTACAAAAGACTTCCAATCATGCTTCTGTAGAGGGATGGATTTGCATCCTTACCACTGTCATCCTTTGAAAGTTTCAATGTAGTTTCCATGGGAGTTCTTATGGCCTTTGCATCTTCTAGTCCAAACTTCTTCACTAGATTTTTGGCATATTTTGCTTGAGATATGAATATGCTAGATTCATCCTGCTATACTTGCAAGCCAAGAAAAAATGTTAGTTCACCGACCATACTCATTTCAAGTTCTCTTTTCATTGTATTTATAAAGTCATCAATTTTGGACTTGGATGTAGACCCAAATACAATGTCATCAACATATATTTGAGCTACAGTTAGTCCAGGATTTAGATGCTTAATGAAAAGAGTTTTATCAGTTCCTTTCCTTTTGTATCCTTTGCTTAGCAAGAATGATTTGAGCCTTTCATACCAAGCTCTAGGGGCTTGTTTCAATCCATACAAGGCCTTTTTGAGTCTAAAGACATAGTTCAGGTGAGATGGATCTGTGAACCCTTGGAGCTGCTCCACATAAGCTTCCTCATTGAGTGTACCATTTAGGAACGCACTTTTGACATCCATCTGGTATAGTTTGAAATTAATGTAGCAGGACACAGCTAGCAATAGTCTGATGGATTCCAGTCTAGCTACCGAAGCAAATGTTTCTTCAAAGTCTATCCCTTCAATCTAGGTATAGCCTTGAGCAACTAGTCTGACTTTATTTCTAACAACATTTTCTTGTTCATCTGATTTGTTCTTGAAGATCCATTTGGTTCCAATTTTTCCTTCTTTAGGACGTGGTACTAGTTCTCAGACATTGTTTCTTGCAAATTGGTTGAGTTCCTCCTGCATAGCATGTACCTCGTTTTCATCTGTCAAAGCTTCCTTGACATTTTTTGGTTCAATTTGAGACATATGCCAGATGTTACCCATATCAGAAGCAAATTTTCTTCTTGTTACATTTCTTTTAGAAAGATCCGTGAGAATGTTGTCAAGTGGATGAGCCTTTTGAATCCTAGCAGGTGTTTTTTCGATACTTCTGATTTTGTAATATCAAGTATATCTGGGTAGTCAGATGCGTCTGGATATGCAGATGTTACTGGGTGCCCAGATTCATCCTGGTCGCATTCTTCAGTATCATTGAGATTTCCTGCTTGGTGCTGTTCTTCTTCTGTTTTTTCAGTTTCGACTTGCTCTTTTGGTGGAATTTTCAGTTGATCATCATCTGCTTCCTGTAAATCTGAATTTGAACTATTAGTGTCATCCACTTTCACATTTACTGACTCAAGGACGGTTTGGGTTCTAAGATTATAAACTCTATAGGCCCTACTGTTTTCAGCATAACCCAAAAATATTCCTTCATCCTATTTTGAGTCAAATTTTTCTAGATGTTCCCTATCTTTTAAAAAGTAACATTTACTTCCAAAAGCATGAAAGTAATCAACCCTAGGTTTTCTACCCTTCTAGATTTCATAGGGAGTTTGATTTGCTCTTGTTCTAAGCATGACTCTATTAATAATGTAACAAGTAGTATTTATGGTTTCTGCCCAAAATTTTGTAGGCAATTTGTTGCTGTTTAGCATGACACGAGCCATCTCTTGTATAGTTCTATTTTTCCTTTCCACCACTCCATTCTGTTGAGGAGTCTTTGGGGATGAGAATTCATGCTTGATTCCGTATTGGATACAAAAATCAGCAAAGTCAGAGTTTTCAAACTCTTCCATGATCGCTTCTGATCCTTTTGATTCTTGCCTGTTCATCAGCCTTTTCATTGCTCAATTTTTGAAACAGATTAGCAAAATTGTCAAAGGTAGTATCTGGAGAAATCATCAACACACACATAAATATACCTTTTGCCACCAATACTTTCCTTTTGAATAGGACCCATCAGATCCATGTAAATTAGTTCAAGTATATGAGAAGTATTAATAGATGTACCTAATTTGTGTTGACTTTTGGTTTGCTTACCCTTTTGACAGTCACTACAGATTTCATCTAGAATGTTTTTTATGCTAGGCAAACCTCTCACAGCCTATATTCTAGTCAGCTTCATGAGATCATGGTAGTTTAGATGTCCTAATCTGTTATGCCATAATTTCTCATTTTTGGTCCTAACGGAGTTGCAAGTTATGTGACTTTCGAGTGTGTAGCATTTTTCTTTGGATCTAACTTCCTTAAACAAAACACTTTTTAATGGATTAGAGTTCTTGTCACAACTTAAAACCTTGCAATAATCTTTAGAAGACATGACAAGTAGATTATCATCACACAATTGACCTACACTAATCAAATTTGCCTTGAGTCCTATAACATATAAGACATTGGTTAAGGTAGGCAATCCCTTGATGTTGATGATACTAGATCCATCTATCTTACCCTTTTGGCCATCACCAAAGGTAACAGCACCTGTCTCGCCTTTTTCAAAATGTGTTAGTAAAGAGAGATCACCTATCATGTGTCTAGAACATTCATTATCAAAATACCATGTGTTAGGAATCAAAGCACTTAAAGATAATTGAACTACATAAGCGTTATGTAATACCCCAACTAAGAGAATTGATAGGTACTACTCATACCAACAAGGTGCACCTTCTTTTCCGGAAGTCCATTGTTAGAAATTCCACAGTTAAGCGTGCTTGGCTTGGAGAAATTCTGGGATGGGTGACCTCTTGGGAAGTTTTCTCGGGGAGCGTGCGAGTGAGGACAAAGCATGCTAAAAAGACTTGTATTGGTACAGTGGGGACAGTACACCGTCATCTAACGGTCGGGACAGCCCGTTAAGTGGGACGCCGATCGTTACAAATGGTATCAGAGACGGCCGTCAGCCTAAAATTGGGAACTAAGTGCTATGCCATAGGGCGGGAGCCACCTCTAGAATCCCAACGCCTGGCAAAAAATCCTCAGATGTGTGAAGCGCGACGAGGACATCGCGAGTTTAACAGGTGGTGATTGTAATACCCCAATTAAGAAAGCTTAAGAAAATTGATAGGTACTACTCATACCAACAAGGTGCACCTTCTTTTCCGGAAGTCCATCGTTAGAAACTCCACAGTTAAGCGTGGTTGGCTTGTAGAAATTCTGGGATGGGTGACCTCCTGGGAAGTTTTCTCGGGGAGCGTGCGAGTGAGGACAAAACATACTGAAAAGACTCGTATTGGTACAGTGGGGACAGTATGCTGTCATCTAACGGTCGGGACAGCCCGTTAAGTGGGACCCCGATCGTTACACAGATACCATTGGTGTAGTCATTGAGTTTAGATTAGAAAAATCGAGCCTCTTTAGTATATCTAATCATACTTGGTTTGTGAAACTTGCATCCCTGCATGATCTCTTTTAACCTCCATTCCTAAGAACCTTTTGAGTCTTTAAGCGAGAATTTTTCATTTAGTTTACTGATGAACCTTTGAAGCTGATCATTGTTGCTCCCTGTCACAATGATATCATAAACATAGACAAGTACAAGAATTGTGTTCTTTTCATCTACCTGGTAGAAAAAGGAGTTATCAGCTTTTGACTGAGACATACCCCACTGAAGAAGTGTTCCTTTCAGCTCTTTATTCCATGCCCTAGGGGCTTGTTTCAATCCATAGAGTGCCTTTTCAAGCTTGCATACAAAATGAGGAAATCTCTTGTCTTCAAACCCTTCTGGTTGTCTTATATATACATCTTCCAAAATTTTACCATTTAGAAAAGCATTATTTACATCTATATATCTAACATCCCAATCATTAGCTACAGCCAGTGTTAGTACAATCTTAATTGTACCAGCCTTTACAACTGGACAGAAAGTCTCTTTGTAGTCTACTCCATAAGTTTGCAAAAAACCTTTTGCTACCAACCTTGCTTTATGCCTTTCTATTTTTCCTTCACTGTCATACTTAATTTTAAAAATTCACTTACATCCTATGAGTTTTGAGGCCTTTTCTGATGAGACAAGACTCCAAGTATTATTTTTCTTTAATGCATCAAACTCGGTGTGCATTGCCATTCTCCAGTGTTTGTTAGGAAATGCCTCAGTAACTGTGCTTGGTTCTGAAAATTCAAGAGTGTAAGCCTTTGGTTTGAAAATCCCTGCTTTTCCCCTTATCATCATAGGATGTCATGTTTGCATCTGATCAAGCTCATCTTGTATCTCATCATCAACTATATTTGTTTCATTTTCCCTTTCACTTGATCCTCTTACTTCCTCTCCAGAAATTGAAATTCCTCTAGTTTCATCTATATCATCAGGAACATAGTTAGAGGTTAATGGCAAATGAGATGCTGATTGATGAGCATTATCAGCGACTTGTACAGAGGTTGGAATAGGTGTTTGAACATTGGATATTTGAGATGAGGGAATGTCTTGAGAAGTAGCTTCAGTTGTTGAGTTGTCAGAGTTAATGTTCATTGGCAAGGGGTAGGTTACTATGGTGGTGTCATCAGGTGTTTTGAGTTTATTTAGGAAGCCTGACTTGAAAGGAAATTCAGTTTCATTAAACACAACATGTCTACTGATGAATACTCTACTTGTGGGACTTAAACACCTATATCCTTTGTGTGATGCACTAAAACCAAGATTGACACATTTAAGTGAGCGAAAAGAAAACTTGTGTTTGTTATATGGTCTGATGTATGGGAAACAAGTGCAGCCAAATACTCTCAATGTATCATACTTCACTTCTTCGTTAAACAATGTCTGATAATGACTAATTTTGTTCAAAACTGGGGTTGGTAACCTGTTTATTAGATAGGTAGCCACAGAGAAAGCCTCCCACCAGTAGTGAAGAGGCAGAGCTGCTTGTGATAGAAGAGTTAGGGCTGTTTCAGTTAAGTGTCGATGTTTTCTCTCAGCCTTACCATTTTGTGCTGAGGTATAGGGACATGAAAGCCTCATTATAATACAATTTTCTTGTGCAAATTTCTCAAAAGCCCTAAACTCCTCACCATAGTCAGATTGTACAGCTTTAATTTTCATCTCAAATTGTTTTTCCACCAGAATTTTAAACTGCATGAAGACTTTTAGGCATTCAGATTTATGTTTGAGTGGGTAGGTCCATGTATACCTACTAAAATCATCCACAAAGACTATATAGCATCTAAATCCCATGGTAGACTTGACTGGTGAGGGTCCCCACACATCAGTGTGGATTAATTCTAGCGGTTTAGACTCGTGTGATGAAGATAGTTCAAAAGGTAGTTTATGGGATTTTCCAATTTGACATGAGTCACAGAACAAGGACTTTTCATTAACTGAAATAGACTTATTACAATACTTCAAGACATGATTCAAGCTATGAAATGAGGGATGGCCTAGTCTTCTATGCCAAATCTCAACTTCTAGATTCTGTGCTTGAAGTTTATTACAAGATGCAATAAGGATAAAAACTGGGAATTTTGAGACTGTGTGGATAGAGTCTTGTGAAGATATATCTGATAAGTCTAGCTGGTAAAGCCCATCTCTAAGTATCCCTCGAGCCATTGGTTTCCTCATTTCTAGATCCTTGACAACACAAGTTAGGATGAAATTCAATGAATACATCATTTTCAGAAGTAAACTGAGAAACACTAAGGAGATTTTTCTTAATACCAGGAACATGTAGTAACTTATTTAGACTCAGATTTTTGTTTCCTTTAGTATTAAACATTTTTGAACCAGTATGAGTTATAGGTAAGAAATTACCATTTCCAACTCAAATTTTCTCCTTCCCAGTATACTCTTGAGCTTCAATCAGATTTCTGATATCATTTGTGACATGGCTAGTTGCACCAGAGTCTGCATACCATGAAGGATCCTGAAGCAAACTTGGAGATGCAAGGTAAGCTGAATGATTTGAGATGTTATTCTGACCTTGTCCGCCTACTTCATTCGATTTCAAACCACCAACGTTTTCATTATACCTTTTGAAGCACCATCCCTCTTGGTGATTGTTTAGCCCACAAATTTGACATGGATTTTTAGAGTCTGTTTGTCTGATGTTTCTACCTCTTCCTCTTGCTCTTCCCCTATTTCCAATTCCTTTGAAATTTCCTCTTGACCTTCCTCCAAATGAATTTCCTCTGGTATAGTTCTGGCTCAGATTTATTGAGCCTAATCCCATTCTCACTTCATTGAGATAATCCAACCTGCTCTCAAATGTAAGCAGGATTGATGTCATTTCATGCCAGCTTAAATTCTCTCTGCTATTTAGTTGAACCACGACTGGTGTGTAGTCTTCATCCAGTCTAGACAGAACATGACTGATAAGGTCTTCTTCACTTACAGCTTTTCCTACTACTTCTAGATTGTCAGCCAATCTTTTAACTGTTGTTAAATACTAATCCATATTCATTTGCCCTTTTCTGAGACTCTGTAACTCTCCAGTGAGGAAATTAATCCTTGACCTGCAAAGAACTCCAAAACTTTGTTGTATAGCTGACCACATTTGTGCAGATGTTGTGCTTTTCATCACTCGAATGGCTATATCTGGGGTCATAGAGGCATATAGCCATCCCACAAGAAGGGAATCAGTAGACACCATTTAGTATATTCTGGATTTATCTGTTTTTCAGCTGTGGTTTCAGTTGCAGTGATTGGTTCTGTAGTGATAAACTCATCCGGATACATTTTTGTACCAAGCAAAAAACCTTCAAGGTTATACCCTTTGACAATGGGCATAACCATACTTTTCCAGAGAAGGAAATTGTCACGATCAAGTTTAACTGAAAGGGTTTGGGTTAAATTTAGAGTGGATGAATGGACAGAATTTACTGATGTTTGAGCTGGAAGGGTAGAGTTGGTCTGGGATTGATTTTCTGTAAATGAAGCCATGGTTGGAGGCTCTGATACCAAAATAGAAACAAAGGAAGAAGGAGTGATCTGAAATTCAATCAACTTTTGCTTGATACAAAAATGAGACTATAGCTCAGAATTTATACACACAACCTATACAAGCAAAATACACATGATAGACTAAAAGACAAAGAATAACCAAAAATGGAATATTCAGCAGAAGGGAGAGGACGATTTATCCATAAAACAATCCACACAAAATCCCATGAATTGAGGTGCGTCTAGCTGATGGCATCATTTGGTTGTGATGGCAGAGGTTTTACCATCAAGTTCATTTCCTGCACATTTGCTACACTGGCAAGTCACATTTCTTCCATTATGTTTTATGTCTATTGCTTTATTGACAATTTCCTCCTTGCATTTCTGATTCTGTGCACATCGGTCCTCAATAAGTCCCATTTTAACTATCAAGAACGTCCACTTGTTGTTGCACAAATGTTGAAGATTATTCTACAGAAATTTTACGAATGTATTTTTGTTTCGCACTTTTGGGTGTTTAAAAAAAAAAAAGAAGATTGTCTATGTAAACCATAAACCCAAAAATCCCTTCTTATGTTTCAAAATTAATCTAATGTTGAACTTGTTTGGACTTTGGCCTATATATTCTTCTTCATTTTACAGGTTTTTTTGTTTTTGTTTTTTTTGTGTTCATCTCATTGTTTGATTTGCAGTCCAAAGAATCAGTTCCAGTCATCTAAGAACAAAATAAATTTTGATTTAATAAAGAAAATTGAGCAACGAGTTTTGATTTAATAAAGAAAATTGAGGAATAGAAACCAAATATTGATGCCCATTTTTTCACTGCAATAATCAAAATATCATGCAAATAATAAATCAATCAGAAAAGAAGATGTAAAAGTAACCATAAGGAGTCTATCATTCTCTTCCAAAGACAAATGCCTTGGCCTCATTCAACACTTCGAGTTCGCATTCTATGGAATTAGGTAGCTGACCATTTTTAATCAACCTTTTTTTGTTTAAATTCAGAATCGTGTAGTTATTACCTCCCAAATTTTCGTCACTTCAACCATGCATGATTGTAACGTCAAGTAAACTTTGTTTAATTCTTCAGACGGGAATGTCTCATACGCCTTCTCTACAGCTGAAACGAGTTCATCAATTGTAGCTGGAGCCGCTTGGTGTTGAAGTGAATCAATAGCCCTGAAAAAACCAAGGTCCAAAACATTCACGTCTGTGTAGAAAACTCAATGACACATATATATATATATTCTTATATATGTTCAACTAATTAATCAAGAAGAAAGAAAGAAAAGAAGAAGAAGAAGAAAGAAAGAAAGAGAGATGTGAGGCAACCCTAAAATCAATTGTCAAGAAAATATATTGAATTAATCATAATACTCAAAACTATATATAAACATAATACAATCTAAACTAGGAAAGCTGTAATTAGGAAAGCTACCATAATTATAATAAAATAATTATGCTAATTATTCTAACATCCCCCCGCAAACTCATGATGCTATAGCAAGAAGCAACGAGAGTTTGTCAAGTAAGAATCGAAAGCGGTGAGTCGGATGAGACTTTGTGAAGAAGTCTGCTAGCTGCAACAAGGAGGAAAGAAAAGGTAAGGCAATAGTCCCATGCTGAAGATGATGACGAACAAGATGACAGTCAATCTCAATGTGCTTCGTGCGCTCATGGAACACAGAATTGTGTGAGATTTGTATGGCACTCTTATTGTCACAATACAAGGGGGTGGGAGAGGAAAGGTGAACACCCATATCTGCAAGTAGCCAACGTAACCACACAATCTCAGTAGTAGTGGAGGCCATGGCATGATATTCTGCTTCAGTAGATGAGCGAGAAACTACCGATTGCTTCTTACTTTTCCAAGAGATAAGAGAATCACCCAAAAATACAAAAAAAACCAGTAGTGGACTTACGATCAGATGGGTTCCCAGCCCAATCTGCATCGGAGTAAGCACGAAGCTCTAAAGAGGAGGTCGATGGGAATAAAAGACTCTGAAAACAAGAGCCACGGAGATAGCGCAAGATCCGAACAACTGCTGCCCAGTGAACCATGGTAGGTGCTGAAACAAACTGACTAACAACATGCACAGCATAAGCAATGTCAGGCCTAGTGATGGTAAGATAAATAAGAGAACCAACAATAGTGCGATATAAACCAGGATTTGTTAATGGTTCACCATTAGAAGGTGAGTAACGAACATTAGTCTCAATAGGAGTATCAGCTGTTTTAGTATCAGTAAGACGAGCACGCTCAATGACATCTAAGGCATATTTAGACTGAGAGAGCATATAACCTCTAGGAGAAGAAGCAACCTCAATCCCTAGAAAGTAGGATAAGGGACCCAAATCTTTCATTTCAAAAAGACGAGTCAATTCAGATTTTAGATCAGTTATCCCCACAACATCATCACCAGTAATGATCATGTCATCAACATAAAACAGAAGGAGGATACGACCAGCGGGAGTAGACCTGCAGAACAAGGCAGAATCATGATGGCTAGATGTAAAACCAAGAGAGAGAACAATTGTAGAGAACCTCTCAAACCAAGCACGAGGTGCTTGTTTGAGACCATATAAAGCTTTCTTGAGTTTGCAAACAAATTCAGGAGAATGAGGAACACCAGGTGGAGGAACCATATAAACATCTTCTTGAAGATTTCCATTCAAGAAGGCATTTTTAACATCCATTTGAGAGAGACTCCACTGACGAACAGAAGCAACTGCGATAAGTGTACGTACAGTAGTCATTTTTGCCACAGGTAACCCCACATCTTTTTACCCTTAAGAAAGTGTTTCATAACATGACTCCAGTAAGCATAATTTTTACCATCCAAACGCACATTAATAGCTTGAAGAGAATCATCAGATGCCATGATAAGCGAAAGAAAACGATACTAACCAATAAAGTGAAGCGGATCAGTTTATAAAACAAGCGGATAAATTCAAACCAACACCACGGAAAGGTAGAAAATGAGAAGTCGATCACTTTTCCGGCAGCCACGTCTCCAGAAACACCCCCACGCGCCGTCGCAGTTTCCGTCCAACCATCTCACGCGCCTCCTCAAACCGGCGCGTGACACCACACGCGCCGCTCCGATGGATGCGCCGGCGTCTTCTGAGTCAGAATATGGTCTTGGTTCGCCGAAATACCTACTGTAGGTGCCTCGAAAATCGTGAAAACAGTGGCGATTTAGGGTTTTGAGGCGAGGAAGAAAAAACTGCGCGATTATTTCGTTTTTCAACAACAATCTGATTTAAATGGCTCTGATACCATGTAGAAAACTCAATGACACACACATATATATATATATATATATATATATATATATATATATATATATATATATTCTTATATATGTTCAACCAATTAATCAAGAAGAAAGAAAGAAAAGAAGAAGAAGAAGAAAGAAAGAGAGATGTGAGGCAACCCTAAAATCAATTGTCAAGAAAATATATTGAATTAATCATAATACTCAAAACTATATATAAACATAATACAATCTAAACTAGGAAAGCTATAATTAGGAAAGCTACCATAATTATAATAAACTAATTATGCTAATTATTCTAACAGTCTGGACTGTTCGGCGGTTGACAACACAAAGGAATGTCAAGTCCATCTTTTTTCGCAGCTTGTACAAACTCAACATCGTTGACATCTAAATGTGGTTATGCATTATCTTGTTGAAGGAAGATGATGCAGTACAAAATTTTTTCCCAGCATGCCAAATTCGAGAAACTGATCTTCTAGGCATCGAAAATGATCCTGCAACTTCTGAAACACCCTTCTTGGAATTTTCCCATCTCGACAGCTTTTCAAAACCAGCTCTCCTTGTCTCAGGGCTGAATTTTTTCTTCATATTTTGTTGACTTGTAAATTCCTGAGCTGCCATGCTATTGCCAATAGAGTCAACATTTGTCGAAAAATTATTGGAATCAATCTGAATTCTTTCGGGTGAATGTAAATAAATTTCTTCAGGCAACATATTTAAATCCATGGAGTTAAGTTGGATGAAATATTCGTTTCTAGTTGTGATTAAAGCTGGTGGGTTTTGTGAATTATTCATGTAATTGTATCTCTATTTATAAGTCTCATTCTGCACTTGAAATTTAAAGCTGGCGGGTTCTTAGAATTTTTCGAATTGTCTTCATGTTTGCCAGAGTGTAACCATAGTTTCACAGATGAAGTTTAAAATTTGTAAATGATGGCAGGCGGTTTGCCAATCTGATATGCCGGGAGAATGAATTTCCCATGTGATCATTGAATTCATTTGAAGTGGTCAGATTTTCTTGGAGTAATGCCTTTGCTTTGGTAACTGATTTAATAAAAAATGCTACTTGTACATAAAGCATGACTAAATTAATATGTGATGTGTGAATTAATATGATTGTGCTAACCATACAATATGTCAACATATATGTCAAATTATGTGTACACGTAGCAGAATTACTGTTTGAATAGTCTATTTGAATTCCACTCACCTTTTTAATGCACTAAATCTGGTTTCTGCTTTGATATTGATTCAACCTAAAAGTTTAATTCATTATATTTTCAACTCTCATTATCTCTGCCATGGAAATGTGTACATTGTCATTAAATTGAAGTATGCAATTAGGTAGGGGTATATTAGGAATGTTGTGTGAAGATTTTGTTTTTCCAATTCCATTAATTAACATTTCTTAATTTGTGTTTAAAAAGAAATGAGCCTATTTTTTTATTTTTGGGACGGAGGGAGTATTCATTTTCTTCTTTTAGGTGTTCTATTAAATTTATTATTATTATTTTTTTAATTTTAATCTAAGATTATCTTCTTCATTTCCTATGTAATTATCTAAGTCTTTAATAGTTGTATTTTCTAAATGTTTTATTTTCTTTTCATAATAATTTCTTTTTAACATAAATCACTTTCTTTTTAATTCATATATAAGTTGTTTCTCTCTTATAAACTATATATTCTAATTGTAACCATATATCTGTTATTTGTCTTATTAAACTTTCTCTAGTTTTTAAATTTTTATCTAATTGTATTTTAATATCTTCTGATAAGTTTAAACTTAATAAAGGCTAATATATATATATTTACACTTCAATTTGTTTTTTGAAATATTGTGGCATGTTGCCTTTTAAAGTATTTAAATTATATCATTTTATTAAGTTTGCGTTTGATTGCAATGGTAGAAAATTGATGGAAAGAAAATATTTTCTAAGGAATTGATTTTGCTTGAAAAATATTTTCATAGAAAATCAATTGAAAGTGTTTGATTGATTTAATTTCCTAGGTGAAAAAAGTGAGAAATTTTCTAAATTTCGTTGTTTGATTGACATTATTTTCTATGAAAAATAAAGTAAATTTTATTTATTTTAATACTTTTTTTTTTTTACTAAAGTAAATTTTATCTATTTTAATATTTTTTTTTTTACTTTTTCAATTATATATTTGCACTTGATAATTGATCGGTATTATTTTCCTGCTTCCTAAATATTAAGGAAAATTCCATGACCCGACCTCTTCGAATCTCACACATTTGCTCGGGCTCCATGGTTGGTACTATACCGACCTTTCCCCTACTCAACAATAACGGGCTTAGAGGTTTAACCTCTAAGCCCGGGCTCATTAGGTCGATTATACCCCGATCACATTACTTCAATTTGTCACCGATAGATTAGGTTGGCTCTTCCCGGCCTATTGGCCATACGAACAGGCCTCAAAATCCTTTTTGACGATGGGCCTCATTAATGGGCTATATTATTGGGCCTCAAGACGATACGCGTTCCGTAAGAAAACATTTCGCTAAAAGGAAACTGAATTGCTATAAGTTTAGAACTCTTCCTAAAAGGTAAGTTTATACCAAAAATGACTCATTCCTTAATTAAGGAAAGTTGTGGGCTTTTCAGACCTATAAATATAACTCATTCAATATTTTTTACGTTTTCCAGTTAAATATTCTCTCTCTACTTTTCTCCAGAATACTAATTCTAACACTGGAGGGGTGACGGGGAGAATCCTCATCGCCTTTTTGCAGGTCATCCAAGGCGAATTTATTCCTCTTTTCCAGCAATCAAGCATCACCAGATCCTGTCACGTCAAGGTTAGAATTTTTTACAGCATTAATTGGCGCATTCTGTTGGAAGAGACACAATCAGCCATGGTTAATAGACGTCAAGCTCGTCCCTCCGCATTCACCGAACCCTTTGTTCCGGCCAATACCTCAGTTGAAGAAGATAATCTACCGCCCCTTGAATAAGTTGGGGAAGAACAAAACCCAGAAATCACACCAGACAGTGAACCGGTTAGTCGGGAGGATTTCAACGAACTCCAGTAGCAGCTCCGTGAACTCCGTAGGCTCTTCAACAACAGAATAATCGTCAAGCGCCCCCTGACCCGAACACTCCAGGTACGATTCCCAGGGAAGAACACATGCTAGTTAATCCTATAGCTGACAATTCCCCGGGAATCGGGGGTGCCCATCTCATGACTGAGAGATCTGCCAACTTGACACAGCAAAAACTCTCAAGAATTACTCAGGAAGGAATTGCTGATGGAATAAAGCAAAACACACAAGGTCGGACCTCTTTCATAAGAAGAACCTCTTTTACTCCTGAAATAACGTCGTTCCCATTACCAGAAAGATTTAAATATACTGGGATAAAGGAATATGATGGAACAAAAGATCCTAATAACCACTTGAATACCTACACTTATGTCATAGACATGTAGAATGCTCCTGATCAGATTTTATGTAAGGCCTTCCCGCAAACCTTAAAAGATTCAGCCCGAGACTGGTTTTCTACAATACCCCTAGGATCAATCTCTCCTCGCTGATCTTACTGAGAAATTCACGACTTTCTTTGCAAGTAGCAAAAGGATAAAAAAAAACCTCTGATTCCCTCGTGCAGTTAAGGCAAGGACGGAATGAAACACTGCGGGAGTTCATGACTCGCTTTAATGCCGAAAGACTTCAGATTCCAGATCTTCACATCTCATCGGCCACTTCAACCCTGACCTTAGCTATTCAGGGTCCAAAATTCAGAATGTCCATGTCTAAGAATCCATCTGCGAATGTGACAGAACTTCTCAGAAGGGTCAAGAAATACATAAATATGGAAGAAATACTGTTGTCGGTTAGGGCACAAGATCAAGTTCATGGAGCAATAGTACAGTCTTCGGAACCCATCAAACAGGGACATAAGAGATCAATGCAAGAGGATGGAAAGCATTCTTCCCATCCTAACACAAAGGGAAGCAGTTATGGGCACCAGAGTTTAACTCCATTAAATGCACCTCGATCTCAAATCCCCATGGAAATCAAAGGGCGCGAAGATTTGCGTTGGCCAAAACCTATCAAGGGGAAGATCGACGAAAAGAATCGACATAAGCATTGTGACTTCCACAAGAGCCCGGGTCATGATACGGATGAGTGCAGAACACTAAAATAGGAGATAGAAGCCCTCATAAAAAGAGGCTTTCTGGGACATTACATAAAGAAAGCAGATAAAGATCAGGTAAGAGGAGAAGATAAGAACAGATCCACTGGCACCATAAATTTTATCGTCGGAGGAATAGCTTCTGGAGGCAATTCAAATAATGCAAGGAAAAATCATGCTCGGGAACTAGGTGATCATAAAATAAGGTAGGGAAGTCATGACCATGAAGTTTCAACCAGCATCAGTTTCAGTAACACGGACATGGAAGGAATTTCCTATTCCCATGACGATGTCGTTGTAATCAGTGCCACAATTGCAATTTTTGATGTAAGGAGGGTGTTCGTGGATAATGGAAGTGCAGTTAATGTCCTTTCTCTGGAAGCCTTCAACAAGATGCAGCTCCCCAAAGATCGGTTCTGTCAGGTCATTATTCCGCTAACTGGCTTCGGTGGAGGAACAGTGAAACCCGAAGGCTTAATTGACCTTCCTACTTCCCTTCGATTAGAAGAAAAGTTGGTGACAAAGACGACCCTGTTTCAGGTTGTGAAGACCCCTATGCCTACAACGCTATTTTGGGAAGACCATTCTTAAACAGCTTAAAAGCTATAATATCAACATATCATCTGGCAATCAAGTTCCTGACTTCCGCAGGCATAGCAACAGTACAGGGAAATCAATTATTAGCCAGAAGTTGTTATATCAGCTGTATTGGAAAGGGTAAGGCGGATCTGATGTCAATTGAACTTCCTGTGGAAGAAAGAATGTCACCAGTAGAAGAATTGGAAGAAATTCAAATCTCAGAAGGAAAGAGCTTCACAATTGGAAAGGAACTACCCGAATCAATGAAGGAAGAATTGTCTCAATGTTTAAGGAGAAATGTTGACATATTCGCATGGAGCGCTGAAGACATGCCCGGGATTGACCCCGCACTCCTTGAACACAGGCTTAACGTCATGGTTGAAAAGAAGCCCGTAAAATAGCGAAGAAGGCAGTTTGCCACAGAAAGAAGGCAAATCATAAAGGAAGAAATAGATAAGCTTTTGAAAGCAGGATTCATCAAGGAAGTAAGGTACCCAGAATGGCTAGCTAACGTGGTATTAGTGAAGAAGCCGAATGGCAAGTGGCGAGTTTGCATAGATTTTACAGATTTAAACAAAGCATGTCCAAAAGACAGTTATCCTCTTCCCCGGATCGACAGATTAGTGGATTCCACATCAGATTCTGAGCTTTACAGCTTCCACGACGCATTCTCAGGATATCATTAGATTCGAATAGCACAGGAAGATCAGGAAAAACTTCCTTTATGGCAGATGAAGGAATATATTGCTGTAAAGTCATGCCCTTTAGATTGAAGAATGCCGGAGCTACTTATCAAAGATTGGTAAACATGGTCTTCTCCAAGCACATCAGACTGAATATTGAAGTTTATGTTGATGATATGGTTGTAAAGAGCTCGAGAAAGAAAGACCACATTGCTGACTTGAAGACATATTCTGTACACTCAGAGAACATCGGATGAAACTGAATCCCGCCAAGTGCGCCTTCGGTATAAGCTCGGGAAAATTTCTGGGATTCATGATCACCCAGAGAGGTATTGAAATAAATCCAGATAAAATTATAACCCTTACATCAATGGAACCTCCCAGGAACATCAGGGAAGTACAGAAGCTTACGGGGAGAGTGGCAGCATTGGGCCGTTTTATGTCAAGGGCAGCAGATAGATGTTTTCCCTTCTTCAAGAATCTTAGAGGAAACAAAGATTTCAGGTGGGATGAAGAGTGCGAGATCTCCTTTAGGAAGTTGAAGGAATATTTGGATACTCCTCCAATATTGGTAAAGCCACATCTAGGAGACAATCTGTTCTTGTAACTAACATTTTCAGATCATACTGTAAGCGCCGTTTTGGTCAAAGAGGAAGGGAAGGCTCAGAAACCTATATATTATGTCAGCAAGATGATGTTGGACACAGAAACCCGATATACACTAGTAGAACAACTTGCACTTGCCTTGGTTACAACAGCCAGAAAGTTAAGACTTTACTTTCAAACCCATGCTATAACTATGCTCAATAATCAGCCCTTAAAACAGATCTTGCAGAAACCGGATGTCTCTGGTCGTCTACTCAAATGATCAATCGAGCTTAGGGAATATTACATTGAGTTCAAACCTTGACCTTCTATAAAAGCACAGGTCTTGGCCGAACTCGCCCCAAGACCTCGGGGGTCAACAAGTCATGACAAGATTTTTTACAGCATCAATAATGATAATGTTATTTTTTGGAAAAAGAGTAAGTCAGTTAACAATAACAAGAGTGATCAAACGCGGCGAAAATTCATTTCCATGTAGCATGGAAAAAGAATTCTCAGCAAAAGCTTTGAAAATGATTTTCCTCAATTGCCAAGAAAATAGACGCGTGTAGGAGTTGGAAGGAAAATCTTTCTAGGGAAAATTTGTGCCATGAAACCATAAAATGAAGAAAGTAGGAAATTTTTTTCTTTTTCCATGAAAAATTTGATGAATCAAACAAGGCCTAAATGTTTTACAAAATATATGATTTTTCTCTATTCCTAAATTTTTTTCTAATTCTATTATATTTCTTTTGATTCGGTTTATCCAATTTTTATAATTTTTATGATTCTTTTCTCTTTATTTATTTATAATTTCAATTGTTATTTTATCTAGATGTATGGCTCTATACCAAAGAGAGGGATAGTATCAGCAAACAAAAATCAAGTAAAATCATATACTAAAAACGTTTTGAGATAAAAGCTCGAGGACTTATATATGTTAAATTATATAAACGGGGTATTTTAGTAAATTTCTATCTTCTGTATGGTTCTGTTACTGTATGTTCCTTTTCTGACAAATGGACAATGGCCCTTTTCAAATCAAAAATAAAAATTTCAAAAAGTCAGGTGCACTTCGCGCTCTCTACAACTATCAACGACACCGTAGCGGAGTATATCGGGATGTACGACGTCGTAGAGAAAAATCTTCTCATCCCATCGGTAATTAGAAGTCATGAATAAGGGTAATTTGGTCAAGCAGATTCTCCATTAGCAGCAAACCCAGGTACAGCTCCTAGGATTCCACTCATCCTCGATCAGCCGTGAACGACCATGGTAGAATCCGAGGTAATTACGCGAAATTATTGGAATTAACCGGAAATTTCCAAAACATTTCTTGTTCAAGTGGAATTTCTTGGTGCAGGAACTGGAGGGTTTGAAGCGGGCATACGCGGAAATGATACTGAACACAGCAAAAGAGGCGGCAGCGCGCGTAATGGCATCGGAAATCAAAGCTCGGAATTTTGAGCTGGATTTGATTTCATCTAAAGAGGAGGCTACTCGAATTCTTCTCCGCATGAAACAAATGCTCGATGCCAAGGTAATGTTAAAACCCGGATAGGATATATCGACTTGGGTTAATCGCCTCACAAATAAATATGGTATCAGAGCTCATAAAGTTTTGGAACACTTTGATTCTAAAATCGGGGTTCTCGAATGGCCTACAATTTTGAATTTTTGAGGGATTGTTAAGAATGTGCAATTTAATCTACTCAGAACTCAGACGAGTGGTTGGATTCTAAACTTGGTATTCTCAAGGGATGTATCATTTCTCTTGCTCGCGTTAAAGGCTAAAATATATTGTTACTTGCAAATGAACACAATCAATTGGAATGTAGTAAATCCTAAATTATTTTTAATGTGTAATCGTACTACTAGATTCATTTTTGATTTAGCAGGTTAGTTATACTTAATTATATGTTTGTTTGAATTTATAATCTGAAGAACGTTTTAGGAAGTTTATGCCAGTTGAGCTATATAAACAGAGATTTCCATAGTTGTCATAATGCTATCTGTTTATATTGGTTTTCATTGAAGATTAAATCTTCAATTTTTCTGTTCCAATGTCAATGTAAACAACGAATTCGATGGACTACTATATCTAGTAGGATTTCTGTTAAGGTGATTATACGTGTATATATAATCGGTTGATAGAATTGGTTTTGATTTCATGTCTGGCGCACTGATTTGTGGGACATTGTAATTGGTATTTGGAAGGGTAATATCCTCTGTTATTTTGTTTTTCCCAATAAAGATTTTAGTGGTCTTTCATTTGGCCTCAAATGAAAGCTTTTCCATTTCTGATTTTTTAAGTTTATAGTATCAAATATTCTTAACCTGCTCTATATGATTGATGGCCGGCCACTTGAACATGTGATTATTTCTCTAAATTCCTAATCCAACCCTGAAGAAACGTGCTGTAATTGTTTCTACCTGTAGATTGTTTGATACAGAAATGATCAACTTGGCCTTTATTGCAGACCACTGAAGCAGAGATCACATCTTTGAATCTGCAAAGAAGAATTGATGAGCTTGAAGCTCAGCTTAATGAAGCAGAAGGGATTATACTAGACCTCAGAGGTGAACTGAACCAGGTACAGGAGGAATTGGTCGAGGCAAAGAACAAGAATGTGCATCTTTTTAGAACGAATGATGTTAAAAGACCAGATTTGGATGTGAGCACTCTTGAGAATGAATTATGTGGTTCAGTGAAACAAAGTGCAAAGTGGAATTCTGAACGTGATATTTGTTGTTCGGAAAACCCAGTTTTGGCTTCTATTGTTATAACTGGCAAGGAGCCTGAGCTGTATAGGAATGGTTGTACACAGAGAATTCGTGCAATTGAGACTATTTTAGTGGATGAAAAATTGCCTACCATAGATGATTCGCATTCTACCTTAAACAGTGAAATGACAGAGCCAGGTGTATGCTTAACTATTCCCTCTTCAAAAATTGAGAAATTGGAAATGATGCAAAATTTAAAGATTGGTGCTAAACATCAGTCCCTCAAATCCTGCAATATGCAAAGAAAAAGAACTCAAACTGGCAAAGCCAAAGCAAAATCATGCAAGCAGCGCAGTCGGCTGTATCTAAAGCCACATCAAGCACATTCAGCAATTTCTCATTGCAGAAGCTATTCACGTGGTGGTAATGATTTTGGTCATGCTTCAACCATCAATGATAATATAAATAGCATTGAAAGTTCTTGTGGGTTGGAAGAAAAAGTTAACTTTGACAATAATCGAGCTGTTTCTGTTGTCCGTAGAAGTATTAGAAAAAGAAAGCCCAAGTACTGGGGCGATTATACCTCGTGCAGGTCAACTCACTCTCATTGGTTAAAAAAATCTCGTCAGCCTTCGTCTGATCTCTCCTGTCCTAAGTCGAAAAAATTTGTGTGCAGTTTGAAATCTGATAACCAGTTGAAAGCAGAAGACGAAACCAAGACTGATCAGTGTGACCATGTAGCAGGATTCCCAAATAGTGAATCTAGCTGCCCTGAGAATCAACCAGAGAATGATATGGAGTTGATGGATGTGCTGGTGGAGTTTGATGAGCAGGCTGCACGGCTTGAGTTGGATAGCTTTTCTCAAATTAATTGCGACCTCACAGGTGGCAAAATTTCTGGAAAGAATAAGATTAGTCAAGCTGACAGCGAAAGGCATTTTAAATACAAATTCAGCAGGAAGAGGAAAATGGAATCCTTGATCAAACTAAAGGATAATTCTCATTTTGGCGAAAGCTCTTTGAAAAAGACGTCTCGAGAAAGAGCAGGTAGACCTTCAGGATTGCGGAATCCTACCTTGATGAATAAATCATCTACGAACAGCAGGCGAGTGCTGCAGGTTGCTCGTCAGGTTGGCAATAATTTCTACATTATTATATCTCTATTATTTTTCTAGGTCAATGGACATGAAATTCGACAATCATCTGGGCATAATTTGATCTGTTATCTTTGAACGAGTATAATAAAAAGATAAAAATCCTTAGGTTCATGCTCGTCCAACTGCTGAGCGCATACTTTTGTCACGTCAAATTTTAATATTCTATATTCAATAGAAATCTGTTTGCCAAACCTCTACCTGATATTTCTACTCATATAATATTGTATGAATGTATTAATTCTTTATTTTATACTGAGATTTTTGCAAAATTAATACAAGCACATCAATAACTCTTGGCACTTCCAATTGTGCTTACTGAGTTCTTTAGATCTCTCTGTAACTCATTTTTCTCCATCATGCAGCTTGTTTCTTTATCTGGAAAGCGTCAGTGAGAGTACGGTTTACTCTTGCTGAGGCGAGTTGAAATCAGGACACTGGATAACACTAATAGACGCTGCATCATGAGTAAGAGGATGACGGTCTCCATGATTGTCTTGTGACGATATCATTTTTTAATTTCGAAATTTTTGTTTGATCATTGACAAGAATTGCCTGATTGTTATTATTTATTTCACTTATAAATTGTCTTGCCATTTGCCCTCTTATGTTCGATGTTTATGCCCCGCCCCCCCTCTTCCCTGGGTCTCTCACGTGTGAGCTTGTGCATGGGACAAGTTCGATTGAGGAGTTCGAGAAACTACATGCACCTCAATCAACGTGATAAATGGATAATTCCAACACATGCATTAGAGAGAATAATGTTATTCATCTAGATTAGATTCTAGATGATTATACATTGCCCAGTGTTGAAAAATGCATTTAAACTCTATTGTATAATGTGGTTCTGTTCTTATTATTGCATAAATCAATGATCAGTTAGATTCTAAATGAATATTATTGTTGTTGGGTTTTTTGATACCCAATAAATTCGGGCGATGATGTAAAACAGTTGTGGGAATAAAACGACACCTCGATAGATAGCTCGGCTCGATAACGATTCGGGGCCACTCGAAGTGACTTAATTGATAGTTGTTCGTGGCCCAGTTGGACGACCCATTTGTGGTGATTTTGGGTCATAGCACTTGGGCTTGGGATTTATTGGTTTGGCCCATTTATTGGTGCCCTTAGCCCAAACCTAATATAAATCCGGTTGGCTCATTAGTCTGATAAAAGGGAAGCTGAAATCAGGGAATTTGAATTAAGAAAGAGAGGGAGAACGTGAGCCTGCAACTTGGAGCCTTGCTTGGTAGTCTTCATTGCCATTCACTTTCTTCTTCTTCTTCCTACATTGGTGTAACCAAGAAGTGTGTTGTTGAGTCGAGCTTGAATCGAGGTGTCGTATTGGAATGCTTACTGAGCTCGAGGTGTATCAAGGATTCAACAACATTTTAAACATGGTATCAGAGCTGGGCGTGATTTAAAGGGCGGAAATCGGACCAGAAAAAAAAATTGTCAAGAAATTGGTGAAGCCGTCCGAAGCAAGTCTCGGTGAAAACCAAGTGAAGGCTGAAAAATAGTGAAACCGGCAAAAGTAGGAGAAGGCGGTGAAGCAAAGAAAAAGCACAAACAGGTGGAAAAGAAAGCAGAGAGGTCCGAACCGAAAGCAAGAAAGAAAAAAGGTTTCTGCCATTTTCAAAAATTCGATCTCCGGCCGATCAATCATCAATCAAAGACCACCATCAGGACGGCGGTGTGGGGGGAGTACACTCGACTGGACTTTGGGCAGAAAACGGTGGTTGGAGGCGGCGAAATCGACGAAAATCAAAAGTTGCAACCAGAACTTTAAACTGAAATTCCCGTCAGTAGGGAGCTCCAATCAACGAACGGTTTGCGCTATTGGACTCGTGACGGAGAGGAGAATCTTGTAGTGTGTCGGGCAAAATTTTCCGACGACGGCGGTAGGAGCGTGGACTCCGGCGGTGGCGCGTGCGACGGTTTTCGGCGAGGTAGCTTTGAGGCAGATTGATATTTCAATATTTCTGACATTTTGGTGTTGTTAGATTTTCGTTTCAGGGTTTGGAATTTGATTTGGACGATTTTGCCCTTGGCGGTTCGAAAGTCGATTTCTTTGTTGCTGTGGTGCTGAATTTGGGACAAACTTGGCGGTCTTAAATTCGATAAAATTTCGCATCTCTCGATTTTACGGACATTAAAAAGTCCGCTCTGGTAAATTGGCTGAAACTGTTTAAATTTCTGCAATAGCAGACCATCGTGTGGATTGGTCATTAGGATTGGGGGTTGTCATTGCTTGACAACCATTGCCTGTTGTTAGAATTTAGGTTTTAATTGTCTTATCTGCTTACGTGCTTGAGGTGTTAAGCTACTCTTAATTGCTTGTTCGGTCTTTTGATTGTGTATTGACGAAATTCCTATTTGTTGTGTTCTTTTGTTAATCCTGTTAGATTTCTTTTGACTTTAGGACTACTTGTTGTGGTTAATTGTCAATTTGTGATTTCTTGTCTTAAAATGACTGCACGTTTTGATTTGGAGATTTTCGATGGGAAAGGGGACTTTTCCATTTGGCAACAAAAAATGAAGGGAATTTTGGTTCAACAAAAGGTTTCAAAAGCTATTACTGGCATTTATCCCGCTGATTTGTCAAAGGAACAAACAGAAGAATTAGATGAGCTTGCTTACACTTCAATTATTTTACACCTATCTGATGCTGTTTTGAGAAAAGTTGGTAAACTTAAAACCACGGAAGAACTTTGGAACAAGTTACAGGACTTGTATTTGTTTAAAACTACTTATAACAAAATTTACTTACTCGAAAAAATTTTCAGCTTTAAAATGGATCCTACAAAGGATTTAGATGACAATCTGGATGTATTTATCAAACTTGTGCAAGATATTGTTAACTGTGATGAAGAGGTGTCTGAAATGTACAAGGCCATTATTTTACTTAATTCTATGCCTGAATCATTTAGAGAGGTTAGGAATGCAATTAAATATGGTAGGGACAACCTAACACCTGAGATTGTCATAGATTCCCTTAGGAGTAAGGAGATGGAAATTAAGGTTGAGAACGAGGTTAAGAGGAGTGGTGAATTGCATATGTTGAGGGGTCACTTTAAGCATAAGTGTCATATTCAAAACAGGGGTGACTCGAGTGATGACTTGAGTGAGGATGGTGGTGAGCATAAAGGTAAGAGTGGACACTTTATAAGAGACTGTCCTAAGAAGAGAGAAAAAGGGAGAAGTGAGGCGAATGTGATTGAGTCTAGTTATGACCCTAGTGTGATTGAGGGTGATCCTTATTGATAGGGTTCCTAGTTACTGCATGTGCATCTGTGTGATCCTTTCTGCATGTGTGTGATTACTTAATTCGATGCATTGTTTTGTATAGCATTTCACGTTGTTTGATATGTGTTATTTTGTATGAATTTGTGTGTAATCAGTATTTACTTAGTGTAATGTGTTGGCATGCATAGTGGGTTTGTGATGCATTAGTAGTGAGTGTGAGTATGTATTTTGGTAATGTGTGGAGTAGATGCCTAATAGTGCATTGATGAGATGTATGGGGGATGAGTGTGACATTTGAATGTCCTGTAAATCTTCTATCTGAAAATCCTGGCCGGGTGGAGTGTTGGAGACACTTTGATCACTTCTATTAGGTGGAGACCCATTATCCCCTTAGGTTGAGAGAAGTGATGTATTGATAGAGGAGTATCCCATAGATTTAGGATATATTCTTGTTTACCAGTTAGGCATGTGTGGTGACCAATCTAGTGTGCATATGTGGCGGTGTGTGTGATATGTGTTCTCGAGGAGAGAGATACACGAAATGTGATAGGATAATTGTGTGAGGTCTTTTCATGAGGTCATTTATGCATTGCGGTGTATATGTGTTGGCCGTCGTGTTTGATTAACTTGGAGTTAGTCTTATGTTCTTGTGTGAGCATGTTTGAAAAGATTTCTGTATTATCTTATGATTATATTTGTCATTGCATGTTGTATGTTCTTGATTGATTACTGTGATTATCTGTCTTCTGCTTAGATATTTTTTGACCTTAGTCCTAGCGAGTAAATGGAGCAGGTATGGTGTGTGTTTTGAGTGCGAGACACGAGGTAAGGTCTGTGATTCCAATTTTATTGGATTACCTTGATTGGGCAAGTATAAACATTGTGTTGTTTTTTCTTGCAGGTTGATTGGGTATCAAGGTGGAGATTTGTTGGATTTTTTGATACCCAATAAATTCGGACGATGATGTAAAACATTTGTGAGAATAAAACGACACCTCGATAGATAGTTCGGCTCGATAACGACTCGGGGCCACTCGAAGTGACTTAATTGATAGTTGCTCGTGGCCCAGTTGGACGACCCATTTGTGGTGATTTTGGGTCATAGCACTTGGGCTTGGGATTTATTGGTTTGGCCCATTTATTGGTGCCCTTAGCCCAAACCTAATATAAATCCGGTTGGCTCATTAGTCTGATAAAAGGGAAGCTGAAATTAGGGAATTTGAATTAAGAAAGAGAGGGAGAATGTGAGCCTGCAACTTGGAGCCTTGCTTGGTAGTCTTCATTGCCATTCACTTTCTTCTTCTTCTTCTTCCTACATTGGTGTAATCAAGAAGTGTGTTGTTGAGTCGAGCTTGAATCGATGTGTCGTATTGGAATGCTTACTGAGCCCGAGGTGTATCAAGGATTCAACAACATTTTAAACAATTGTTCTTGGAGAAATTGTTTAAATTAGATTATAACATCATTTTTGGGCGAATGAGGAGTTTGAGCTTCAAGTGACCCAATTATTATGAAAAGTTTGGTAGGTAAAACATTATCAGATTAGATATTAGAAGATGAAAACAAGTACTAATTTCAATTTTGATGCACATTCTTGTTTACATTTTCCATTGGAAAAAATGGTATGTACGCTATAGCAATGTGAAGTGTTGAAAAGAACTCCATGATTGTACTTTCTGAAAAATAAAAAAAATCAGGTATTTTAGAGCTCATACGACATAGGAGAAATTGAAGTAAAATTGGCTTTTATGAAGAATCCGAGGTTGAAATGATGTTAAAAAGTGTGGAAGTGATGAGTTTGTCTTACAGAAAAATGTGATTGGATATGAATTTTGAAGTAAAGTTGTATAAAAATTCCTGAACCAAGTAGAAGCTAAAGTTAAAGCTGCAGAGAATGGGAAAGCAAAAAATGAGATCTCTTAAATTAGCTAATAATATTTGATTTAATAATATTTTCCTCTCTTCAAAACGAAAGTCCAAAACTAGGGTTGAAAACTTTGTTCAAGAATATTAACGTTAAATCCTTGATTGTGCTATAAAAATGTCAATACTTAATCAAAATTGTGTTATTTATTATTTCAAGTCAGCAAAATTATTGTTAAAAAAATGAAAAACAAAAACAGTGGATTTTGCCCTAAAAAATTTGACCAAAATTAAAGCTCCATTTTGCTGATTTGGAGTAACAAATGACGTTGTTTGATGACACGTGACACTTAATTACTTTACGGAAGAACGTTAGTGTTTATATATGATCAAACAAAAATTTTATGATGTCCCTAGTGAGCACCATAAAATTTGTCCACCCGTCACTTGGCGGTGTCAGGCGGAGCCTGTGGGCCCCGCTTGACACCCCCAATAGGAGCGGACACATATTCTCAATGGGCACTATAAAATTTTCATATGATCAAATAACAATTATTGTAACGGTTAGAAATGTGTACAACTATTAGTGTAGGGGAAAAACGTATATAACTATTAGTATAGGGAAAAAACTTCAATGATCATTGATGTCGTTGCTCAAAACTTCAATGGTCATTGGCGTAATCTATATCTATATATTAATAATGATAACTGAGATTCTGGCTAATTTATTTTGACTAGATTCACATTTGTCAAAGATTTCAAAATTAAAACAGTTTAAATTCTATTTTACTATTTAGTCTATGGAATTTTCGATTTTAAGATGGTTATTGAACATGGATAGTAGAAGGTTGTAATATGCACTTAATATCAATCAACAATTCCCCATGATTCTTTGATCTGCTACTATCTCAGTTGCCGGACTTCAGGCTAAAATAAAGGAAAAAAATGCCAACAGATGCATTCGCTTCTCGCCCCAAGCTACCTAAAAGTTAGAAACGTTTGGTCTTTTTTTCCTGTTATATCATGTGCTTCTTAGTATTGATGCATTTGGATGAACTTGAATGATCACTTTTTCTTGATTTTGCTTTGGAGTGATTATTAATAATGTGTTTCATTGGATTTGTTTATGTGAAATTTCTATTCATTGCATTTGTTTCTGTGAATTTTACATGGGTTGACTGTGCTTTTCTTTATCTTTGTGGTTCCTTTTCCATTTAATGTACTGTTGTTTCAGCAATTATATTCTTAGAGTTCTCCTTGTTTATATAACTAGTGAATCACCTGTGCGATACACGGGAAGAAACGTCTGGAAAAAAAATAATTCAATGTGAAATTAGATAAATTATTTAGATAAAATAAATAAATTTAGCAAATAAGATATAAGATCATTATTTATTGGTTTCATATGATTACAAATTTTCTTTGTACACAATATTGTTTGTTGATTTTGTTGGTCTTCCATTCTTACCACAAATCAACATCTTTAATCAGGAACAATTTTGTCACCATAGAAATTGCAACATAAAGTTGTCGATGTATAAACACCAGCCGTTTAAGAAGAAGTCTCACATGCGAGAGTGATTGTCTCTGACTCTTATTGATAGTCATGGCATATGACACTATCAATGGAAATTATCTTCTTGGAAATCTAATAGGTACCCTAGAATCAGAAGGGCTCAACGACGTCCTTGGAATAAAGAACTTATGTCCTGCATTGCTCTTATAAAGAATTTGACTTTCTAGATCATGGTCGACAAATTTTGTAACTATCAACCTTGTTCCATTCTATAATCCTTATGTTTGATTAATATTTTTCAGAAAGAGCAATGGATACTGTAAAGGCAAATAAAGTGGATGCACTTCGCTTATCCACTGCAACGATCCACCATGTGGCGCAATAATGATATTCATGTGTCCAGGTTGTGTACCAAAATCCACCGACAATGAATCCGACAATTTCATCGACAATAGGAAAATCATATCGCCTATCATTAGTCGCCCACCTACTAATAAGTATAAGTCTTACATTTAAATTATTTTCCTCAATCATCTTTTCTCTAATCGACTTAAACTGTCTTACCAATTTGTTTTACTTGTCTAGCATACCTTTCAAATCAGAAAACTATACAATCATGCAACATTGAATCGCATGATTCACTCCTACCGGGGGACATTAAAAGACATAAATTAAATTTTAGACTATCACAACAAAATTATTCGTAAACAATATAAATATATAAGCAATAAATACATAATACATACCCTACGACCCTTTTCTGCTGTCAACCTATTCGCAAATTGCGGAGCTGAACCATTATCAGGCAACAAACTCTCAATCTTATGACAATTTTGACTGTGTGATTCCAAACTGCCTTAAACGGTTTGGTTTATATTTCAATTGTCAAAATCGCGATTTCAAACAGCCGACCTGCCAAATTTTAAAAAATAAATAAAAATAAAGGCAAACGTTCAGTTTTAAAAAAAATGCAACACACTTTTTATTGTCAACAAATCAAAATTAAGGAGTCAAAGATTAATATGTTCAAATCCACAAGCATTTGGAATAATTCTTCTCCCGTATTTCATAATCATCATTCAAGACATTTTCTTAAAATAAAATTTTTAATGTAAGAATCAACTACAGTTTATTTAAGAAAAAATTAAATGTTTGCTTCTATATAATTAGTTTGTTTATCAACATGAATTGATTCACAATAAAGTACTCAATTAGAAACTGAATACTATTATTGAGCTAGTTTTAACTCGAAATTTTAGACGAATATGTGTCTTTGAGCTCGCTTTGGAATATACTAATTCATTCGTTGACAATCTGCGGTGTCAAACTACACCAAATCACAAAAAATGGTTTGGTTTGAAAAAATTTCAAACCATTTTAAATGGTTTGGATTGAAATATTATTACAAACTGCCCAAAACAAACCGTGTCCACCCCTACAACAATGTGAGAACTTCGGATTACGACATATTTTATAACGCTTATCTACTCTCTCCTCGAACAAAAAAATTTGACTTGCAAATTGAACACTTAAATGTAGGATCTTTAATATCTATGTACTCTGAAAATCAAACAATCGATGAAAAAGTTAATAATGTAGACCATGCGTATAAAAGATAAGATTCATTGTTTTGATTATTGACAATGAAAAACAATACGTATAAAAAACGAATTCGATAATCATAAAAAAGAAAAAAAAAACTAAAATTGTGAGATTGACAAAGATGCATCAAATTCATGGAATTATAGGTTTTCAATATTCATATAACGTAATTTTTTTTGATGAAAATTATAATATAGGATTGACCATCTCAATTTTTTGTTAAGTAAATTTGGAGACAATTTACTTATTATTGTAGAAATCTAAGAATAATAAATATTGAATTAAAATATAGCAATTAATATCATGACACGGTTAATTATTTTAAAATTTAGACTTAACACTTAGGACAAAACACCATTAATAACTATATCATTTCAAACAATATAAATAAATTTGTTAGCCATTAATATTAAATAATAATTAAATGTAATTGTAAATAAAATTATTTTGATAACTAATCTAATAAAGAAAAGAACCTTATTATGCATATGTAACAAAGAACTTAAAAGTATGATTATTTATAACAAAATTTAATACAACTTGATTAAATATTCTATATAAATGTACATGAAAATTCGACATTGGATTTGTATGACTGAACAAAATTATTTATATATAAGATTAAGACCAATAAAATATCACAATCATTATAAAAAATTATTTACGTATTAAATGTAACTTTCTATAAAAATACTCATTATTTAATAAAAAGTAATACAAAGGAGCTCGAATTTTAGATGTACTAAATAACTAAAAAAAAATAAGATTATTTATAAAAAAGTTTTATATGATAAAGTTTATTTAGTATTAGATGTGTAGTACAACTTCGATATAATTTTGAACTGAAAATTTTACATTGAATTTGTATGATTGAACACAAATACTTATTTGTACGATTCAAAACATTAAAAGTTCAGAATAATTTTATGAAAAGAGAGGTTTAAACACAAATAACCAAATATAAATAAGTAAAAAAATTCTCCGTAAAAATTATATATAATTAAGCATTATTCCATCATCACTGGTCAAAAGTAGTAGCAGTGTGAACACAATAAAAGCCAGTGTTCGAAAACGCGCAAAAAACGCGCGCATTATGCGCGATGCGCGCTGCCCACGCAACATTTTGGCCGGAAGTGCGAAAAACGCGTTTTTAAAAATTTTGTTCTAAAAAGCGCGCACAATGCGTGCTGAAGCGAGCTTAAGCGCGCATTGTGCGCGCTTAAGCGTGCTCGATGCGCGCAGCTGCCATTTTTATTTTTTTTTCCTTTTTTTTTTTTTTTACTTCTTCAAGTATGGGTAAAATTTAAATCAAATATTTAGGAATTGAAAAACGCTTTTTAACGCTTACTCTCGCTTAAGCTTCAAAAGCTTGACTCTTGGGCTCCACGCTTCGTCACGCTTCACGCTTTTTAAAACACTGATAAAAGCTGAGTTTTCCAACTGATCATGAACTTGGGTTTCATTGGAGTTATTTATGTGAACACAATCATAATTGTTCATTTGAACCCTCTTATGGTTTTGTGTGTTTCATTTTCAATTAAGTGATTATTTTGAGATTCATAGTCGTCATCCATTTTTATATTGAATCTTGGATATCCATTACTATGCAGGGAAGAATAATGGGCTTCTAGTCTCAGGTGCCACTGAGAATTGTTTTCTTATTGACAAAAGCATTAAGTGATTCTGATGATAATAGAAGCCATGTTTATTGAGCTAATTGATGCTATTTCTTTCATGAAATTTGACTTGCTATTGATCCAGAATGACATGAAACTTGGATCAAAGTTGAAAGATTTGAAAAGGGTTTGTGTAGCAAAATCAGGCCTATTTTCTATTGAGGTATTGCTACTATTTTCACCAAGTTGTTTAATAATGTTGAGCCTGATGTTGCTGTTCTTGGGAAGAAGGATTATAAGCAATGGAGGATCATCAAAAGAATGGTCAGTACTTTCTTTACTACTTTGTTTTTATATCTTATCCTCTATGTATCATTGAATCCATATTGAAATAGATTCATGTTGCATTGAATCCAAATTGGAATAGATTCATGTAGCTGACTCTAAACTTATCAAGAAAAAGATAACTGTTTTTTTGTTTGGTTATTGATTGTTAGGACCTTGGGATGCTCAGATGCGAGTTTCTTAACTTTTGCATCTGTCTGTATATATAAAAGGTGCTTGGAGATATAAAAGCTTTATTTTTATCTTTGTGCTTGAGGAATAGTTATTAACATGATAAAATGGAATAATTAAGATAATTAACTATATGAAGAATTCACATCGTGAAAAGAATTGTATTTTTCTGTTTGATTATTGATTTGTTAGGATCTTGGGATGCTCTGTTGTGTATCTGTTAACTTTTACATTTGCGTGTCAAAATTTTCAACCAAAATGTGGTTGAGAGACAGTTATTAACGTGATAAAATGGGAAAAAAATAAGAAAAAAAATAGATGAAGAATCTGTTTGGCATGCCTTTTAAGAGGCCAAATGGAACTTTTGAGATTCAAAACCTATTTCTTGATATGTTTGGTCAACTTTATTAAAGTACTATATATATAATTGTAGCCCAAACATTTGCAACATATATTTTTTTTCTTTTTCAAATTTTCATTTGCCGGTTTTTCTTGGTGTGGCATAGTAATTGAATAAGTGAGTGATGAAAGTGGTGTCCATTTTTGAATTAATTGTGATTCATAACTATACAAACCCTTGTGTTCTTCACCAACCAAGAAACTCTTTCTTTCTCTCTTCTTGCGTTAAAAATCTAGAGTAAAGGAAAGTAGAGAGAATGGGAGGGGAGAAGTCAAAATCAATTGGAGTGTGGCCGACCGTCAAGCCCTTCGTCAATGGAGGTACCTCTGGAATGCTTCCTACATGTGTCATCAAATCCATTGATATGATCAAGGTAATATTTTTTTCTAGCGAAGTTTTTTAGTTTAATGAATAATGGGTTATTGGTAGGGGTTTAGATCTTGGATCAAATGGTTTGTTTTTTAATATTCTAATTGTTTTAAATCCTTTTTGTATATTTTTTGGAAATTTTCCATCTTTGATCTGTTTTTCCTTTTTAAGATCAACTTTTTTTGTGTGTGTGTTGGGTGTTAGATCTTGGATCAATAAGTTTATGAATAATCTGTTGTTTTTATAAGACACGGTGTTGAAAAGGTCTTAAAGAGAAGACCTTTGTGACTTTATAGCCATACTATTCAAAAAAAAAAAAAAATGTTATCTTCGAGGATCTCCTTAGATCTAATGATTCTTGAATTTTAATGTGCAATTTTTTATTTGATTGTTGGGGTTGATTTCTATATCTCAGGTCTAAATAGAATTAGTTCAAGGATCAGTTATTGAGGTGACGAAGAACATGCTTAAAAATGATGGTGTTCGTAACTTTTATAAGGTTTACTTTTCTAAACATTTTAATTTTCAATCAGATTATACACATATGAAAATCTAGGCTTCCAAAAAGAGAAAATAGATGAGGTGATTCAACCTTCTCTTCTAAGCATCCTTATATTATGTGGAAATATATGTTGGAAAAATAGATTTTTGTCTTATGTTTTCGAATTGGAAATTTTGAAGTGCATGTGAACTTTTTGGTTTTTCTAGGTCAAACATGAGAGTGAAAAGATGACGAATTGGTTGGATGAGAAGGAGACGGAGCAAAAGGAGTAAGTTTCCTTTTAATTCTTTTATCGTTTTTGTCTTTATTCGTGTTTATTTCTGTATCAGGTTAGAAATGCATCATTTTTGTAGATCTTTTCTTCCAATATCCTTTATGTGGTCATCTAGTCTAATATTTATAGAATCGTCTATTCAATTAAAATGAATTTGTGCGATCAACATATACTATTGAGGTGTAGAATTTTTTAATTTTGTTTTCGCATTAGAAGTCCTTAATTTGCACCATTGAAGAGTGCAAACTTCTTGACATTGATAAACTTAGATATACTTAAAAGATGATTTTTTGGATTTAATACCCCACCATTCAAGTCTGAAGAGGTATATACAGAAGTTTTTGACCTTCATGATAAGGTAATTAATCTAAATTTACATTTTAGATTTTCCTTAATGTGTATTGTTATTATATTATGCTTTATGTTCGTTTGTCTAGGCTGAAAAAACCAATAGGATTCTCAAGCCAAAGCAAAAAGTTGAGAAGCTTGTATAAATTGAAAATGTGACTGCTGTTGATGAATTAGATGACACGGATACATCTTCTGGAGGCGACTTCTCAAAAAGATAAAAAAGTCGGAGAATCACATTCTATGATTGACAAAACGAATGAATCAGACATTTATGATGAATTGTGAAAACCACGTAGTTGGGTTGTAGATCCAAAGTTGACAATCTGCCTCGTACGAGAAGTATATAATAGTAATATAAAAACTAGAAAAAGCACTAGAAATTTCCATGTGGTTAGGAAGCATAATTTTATGGGTATTTTCGATACTTAATACATTGTAATATTTTACCTAAGCCGATTCATGGGTGCACATTCATGGATCATTTTTGTCTGCTAAAAGAATTTGGGTTGGTCTTTTCCTCTTCAGCAATTTGATGTTTGAAAGGTAATTAGATTGAAATCTTAATGGGTTTTCAATTAAATTGATATGATTTCACAATGAATATAGTCAATAATGCGACTTTATTTTGATCACCAATAACGTTGATCGAATATAATTTTGAAGATATTGATATGTGATGATGATGGAAACCCAACAAATGTGACAATTAATATTGTTTATAAGGAGATTTTTCAAAATCTGTATATAATCTACAGAACATAATTATTACTATTATAGAATATGAAGCTCGTTATTTTACGTTTCTTCATTTTTTTTATTGTTCCGTTTTATTTCATTATAGTTTATCAATTGAAGGTGGTGGTTTTCAGTTCATACACTCTATTTATGAATTTTGGCACAAAGCATTTTGGGCTTTTGCTCGTAATGTGAATTATATGTTTGGTATTTAGGAAATACTCAAAAGGTCTAACATGATTATTAATTTTTCTTCGTAAAACATTTTCTTAAAAGATATTTTCACCCAATATTGCTTTTTCTAATATTTTGTATTTCTTGATGGAATATGTCCGTGCATCATGCGAGTGTAAAACTAGTTAAACCCTAAAATTTTACATCCCATTTGGCTATTGCCATTTCCGTGTATATGAATGCATTGGGGAATTTACACTAGTTACTCTCTAAAATTAAAGAATTTGAATAATACCCTTAAAATTAAAACATTTAATCGCAGTAGTAAATAAGTTCTACTCCAAAACCCCCATTGCTTATCACTTTTCTTGATTCAAAGCCCTCAGATCGGTTACTTTTTGATCAAATGGATGAAGAACTTGACTGGACAGAGTTGATAACCTGATATATAAGTTGGTCAAACAGGTGACCTTCCTAAAAAATGTTCATAACCTTTTGAACCACGAGGATATAAACTGTCTTGAATGTGTAGGTTTCCTAATACTTGGATTGATTCCTTCTAGTTATACATCACTATATATATAGTGATTGCAACACTAACAACTTATCGAGCCAAGAGATGCAATTTTAATTGTTCAAAACTGATTTGGTTGAAGGAAGTGCATGAAGTTTAAATGAGATCTTATGAAGAAATTTGTATAATTCCTTCAATGAAATAGCCAAAAATAAATCCTTCTTATCCCACCTTACCTAAGCTCCATTACAACAAGTTTTAAGATCCTTATTCATTGGTGGTGCCAACGTGACATATTAGCACGCCTATGACAAGAATTGACTTGAGAGTATATATATAAATACACTACACCCTAAACACTTTGAGCGTGTTGTGTGAATCTAATGTGAAGGTATTAAATCCCACTACATTTGGATTTCGAAAAATTGTTGAAGTGATTAGTCTTGTGTTGGTAGATGGGGATTTTCTCTTTTTTTTTGTTTGTTTCTTGCTTTGTTGAGATTTAAATCTTTAAGGCATGATTATTTGGATTGTAGATGGATAGGTGGAGGTAGATGAATGAATAATGATGAGAACCAATTGATAAATTTAAGCTAGTTTATGCTTGAGGACAAGCATTATCTAAGTGTGGGGGGATTTGATTAGTGCATAACCGTTGTTTAATTTGTGATATTTTCTCTTAATCTAATAGTTTTAAATGTTTAATTTGTGGGTATTGATTATATTTCATATTTTGTAGATTAGATGAAGAAGTTGAATCAAATTGGACCCACTATTACCAATTGAGAAGAAGTTTTGGAATTCAAAACCCAGCTATATAGATTCTTTTTTTTTTTTTCCAGCCAAGCAGTGGCCAATTATTTTGGTTGCTGGACCTTTTTTTTAGTGGGCTTGGACTATTATTTTGCACTGAGTGAGGGCAACTCCCATTTGGATTAAAAGAGGCGGCACTTAATTGGAGACAAGGGCCAGCAATTAGGAAGATGGGAAGTGTGACTTTTGGATTAAGTAGGGCACAAGAGAATTAAGAGAAGGAGGCCCAACAGCCACTAAACAAAGGGAGGCGGCACTTTTGGACCATTAATTCTCAGCAACAGATTTTGGAAGGGAGGAGGTAGCCGCGGTCATCAAATCTTCATGATTGGAGTTCAAATTTTATTTTCATTATTCTTTTAGTTTTTCTTTTTAATGTTGATGGATAGCTAAATTATTATTCCAGTTCAAGGATAATTGAAGTCTTGATTCTTCAAGAATTGTGAGATCTAATTAATTTCATTGTTCTTTTATCTCTTTTTTATTTATATATCTTTTGTTTGTATTGAAGTTGCTAGTTTGATTAATTAATACAAAGTGCACGTTGTTTTAATTGTGAAAATGGTACTCAGCCAATTAGAAATCTAAGTCGTAATTGTTTAGAATTGCTAATACAAGTGACAAATAACATAGTTGATTATAGATAGATTTTTGATTCATTTTATGAAGATATATAACCTAACTTAAATGAATCACGCGTGCGCATTTGTTGGTTAGAAGTGGTAGTCTCTCTAGAGATTAATGCTATCAGTAAATTAAATCCAATGATAAAGATTTGATGACCGCGGCTGCCTTCTCCCTTCAAAAATCTGTTGCTGGGAATTAAACATCCAAAAGTGCCGCCTCTCTTTGTTTAGTGGCTACTGGGCCTCTTTCTCTTAATTCTCTTGTGTCCTACTTAATCCAAAAGTCACAATTGCCATCTTCCTAACAGTTATCCCTTGTCTCCAATTAAGTGCCGCCTCTTTTAATCCAAATGGGAGTTGCTCTCCTTCGGTGCAAAATAATAGTCCAATCCCACTAGAAAAACGTCCATCAACCATTGGCCACTGCTTGGTTGGAAAAAAAAGATCCAAACGGCTGGATTTTGAATTCCAAATCTTCTTCTCATTTGATAATAGTGAGTCCAATTTGATCCAACTTCTTCATCTAATCCACTAAATATGAAATATAATCAATACCCACAAATTATTCTTCCGCGAAATTCGAGTGACAACCCAACTGGAAGATGAAATTGGTTCAATTGACGCTAATGCTATAGGTCCAATAGCAGAGAAATTGCTACATTCAACTGCAGATGCCATTACACAATATACTTCATCTCGGTATTACTACATTATGTTTTAACTTTTTTAGAACAATTTCGTATTCCAAGGTTAACATATAAAGCTTTCTTTTACTTTACACAGGAATCAAATGAGCCCCTAGATTATACTGTACAACTCTCTTCTGAAAAGGAGATGAATTTTCATGTTAAAGCAACCGTGTCAAAATAGGATCCGACTGAATCTCTGATATGTTTAATTAATAAATGAAGAAGATGGCAACTAAGAGAAGACGATAAAGAAGATAAGGGAAGGATTCTGTAATATTTTCTCTCTATATTTTTATTCAACCATGGGCTGACTATTTATAATAGTCTTACAACTGGAAACTCAACAAACAATACTATAACCAAGGAAAAAGATTAAGTCCAGATATCCTGGCACTACTGCATAACAACCTGCTGGAAACTAGTTCAACTAACTTATTAAAAGGAAGATATTAAAAAGAGAAAACAGCACTACAAAAAATAGCACTACTGTTGACTAAGTGTAACACCCCAAGTTTAAAATCTAAAACCTAGGCGTGTTAACTTCCATTCACATTAAATGCGAAAATAATCGTTTAAACATTTAAACATTTCATTTTCTATTATAAAATTTTACAAAATTTCGGCAGAGTCTCCTCTATAACTTGGACATAGCCAACCTGTAGAGGGACATCATACCTACAATACAAATGCAATTCCCAACTCATTCAACATCCAACATTCAACATCCAACCACAATTCCAAAATTTAACTTCAACGTCAATTCCCAAACTCCTCAACATAAATAATTTAAACCATGAGTTCCATTTAACTAAATGGAGGATTGATAAACTATTGAAGAGATAAATGACTTATCAAAAACTAAATCCAATAAACAATTAAAAGAATGAACTAATAAAAATAACTAAAACATTTATGAAGTTCCACTTCAAACCCTATTTAAAATGATAAATCGTGGTACTGTCTGAGTCAGCCGCCAAGTGCTCTCCTCGGATCACCTAACTTTCATCACTTGAAATGTTGGGGAGGGATTGGGGTGAGCTAAAGCTCAGTAAGTAAACTTTATGCACATGATGCAAGTTCATGACATGAAATGTCTTAGACCATTCAAAGTAATTATCCCCATTTACTCTACTTTTCAACACTTTCATACTTTCCAAACTTTCACTTAAACATTTCCAAAAACTTTAACTTCACTTCTATCGTGAACTCACTTAGTGTATCTTCTAGCCAATCACAATGCAGTGGGCAATATTCCTTATTTAGGACCAAATTATCATTTTTCCACCGCATAGCGGTTTAATATTTGCCACCGTCAACCGGTTTAGCAATCGTCACCGCAAAGCGGTTTAATATTTGCCACCTCCAAGCGGTTTAGCAATCGTCACCGCAAAGCGGTTTAATATTTGCTACCGTCAACCGATTTAGCAATCGTCATCGCAAAGCGGTTTAATATTTGCCACCGTCAACCGGTTTAGCAATGGTCACCGCAAAGCGGTTTAATATTTGCAACCGCCAAGCGGTTTAGCAATCGTCACCGCAAAGCGGTTTAATATTTGCTACCGTCAACCGGTTTAGCAATCGTCACTGCAAAGCGGTTTAATATTTGCCATCGCTAAGCGGTTTAGCAATCGTCATCACAAAGGGGTTTAATATTTGCCACCGCCAAGCGGTTTAATATTCAACACCGCAACAACGGTTTAATTCGGGTACGCCGATCTCCCGCGCCCCATTTCCCACTCACACCTTTCATGGCATAGAAGTACACCCATTCTTTCTTAAAACTTGGGATACATGCATTTTGAGAAAACTTAAACTTACCACATTCTTCATTTAAAATCATTTGACTTTCCAATTTCGATGCCAATGCCAATACATGCTTGATGATGCAATGACATGATAATGTGCATGCTTGAACATTCTTCTTAATACATATACTTTCATAAAGTAAATGAAATTCATCAAAGCAAGTAAGTTGCAAACAGCCATTTACACGTTTCACATTTACATTTAACTTCTATGAAAATAGGGAAAGTTTACTTGCTTGACGTCCTTAGTAGTTACCGTTATCTTGATTTGCAAGTGAAAGAGTCTCAGATGCCCGTGACGTCAATGTACCAATCCTCCTAATTATTTTCATCCATTCATACAATACAACCTTTAGTTCGAAACCAAAATTTAAACTCCTAACCAAGGTTAAAACTTCAATTTAATATACAATTCAGACCAAATGGAACCTTAAGCCATGTCTAACACATTTAACACCATATTCGAAATAAACAATCAATTCAATACACAATAGCAAAGTTTTACTCATCTTTTAGTTCAAAAATCACATTTAAAACTCCTAAATGAGGTTGAAACTTTCATGTGACTTATAACTCAAATCAATTGGAATCTTAAACTACGTCAAACACAGATCATACTTCATTCGGAATAAGAAATTAACTTAGATGCCAAAATTGAAATCTAACTAATCAAATTATACAAAGGTTCAAGCTATGGAATCTTCATCACAACTTGAATTTCACAAGGATAATTCCAATTAGCATCCTACTATTCATAAATTTGAAAATCACCATTTCTTCAAACTTTACCCGAACAGTTAACTAAACTACAAATTTCAAAAGTCTGAAAATAGCAACTTTAAGTCAAGAATATACTTTAAAATTCAATTAAAACCACCTCATTACTTGAAATCCTAAATTTGAAAATTTTCAGTTTAAAACAACATTAAGCCAACAAAGAATCCATTAAAGAACTTCCATCATTTAAGAATTTGAAATTTCTCACAATGGTCGTCAACTAAGTCAATTTAAATCTATAATTTCATAATCTTCTAATTAACTATAAAATCTTAAAATTAATATAACCATTTATATAATTCTCCCCAAGTTTGTAAAATTATAATTTCTAACTTAAAACTAAAGTATACAATTAAATTAAACTACTAATTAAGGAATTTCGAAACCTGAAAATTACTATAAAATTCGAAATTTCATAAATAGATACATGTATTACATATATATATAAAATCACACCACCTAATCTCCAATTTTTAACAGAAAATCCGAAATTTCATAAATAGATACATGTATTACATATATATATATATATATATATATATATATATATATATATATATATATATATATATATATATATTGCTCAAAAGATGATCTTAACAGATTAAAATTCTAAAATACTACTAAAACCCAATCTGAAAAAAAAATCTGAAAGCTACATATCAATACATACATTTAACATATACACACACATATATACATATCTTCGTGTGTGGGTGAAAGGGAGCGAAATTGTGTGCATGTGTGTGTTCGGGTAGTGCTTGTGTTTGTGTGTTGTGCGCCGACTGTGAGTGCGGGTGTGTGTTGGGTCGGGGGAAAAGGTGCTACCGTGGGTGGCGGTGGCGGCGCTCCTATGATCTAGCCGATGGTGTGCCGACGACAAACCGAGGGAGAGGGAGAATTCGAGAGAGTATTCTGAGAGAGAGAGAGAACGAGAGTACGAGAGGGTGAGAGTGAGAGGAGCGTGAGATATAGATAGAGATAAGAGTGAGAAAATTTAGGTTTAAATGTTTAAGATTTGGAAATTTTCAATTTAGTCCCTCAACTCTCATAAATTGACAATTTAAGTCCACGACCCTCAAATAAAATTTCCAAAGTGTCACCAAACTTTTTCCACCTTCAATTTATGAAATCTAAGTCCCTCGCCACCTAATACCAGTAGAAATCAACAAGTTTAACAAATAAAACAAACAATTAGACATAGAATTGTACATAAACAATTTATCAACATTTTAATTGGCACATTGATCGTGACGGCTTCCAAGTCCTTCCACGGAAAATTAAGTAAAATATGAAAAATAATAATAATCAGCTACAAAATTTATAAGGGAACCAATATAAAATTACGTGAAATTCAAGAATGAGCGTAAAACGAAAAAGTGGTATTAAATTAAGTTATTAAAAGTTCTGCATGTGCATGCTTGGTTGCATGCAAGACTCTCGTATCATTCCTCCCTCCCTTAAGGATCCTTGTCCGCAAGGATAAAGTCAGGGTAGGACTTTGCAAAGCACCACTCATTTTCCCAGGTAGCATCTTCCTTCGGAGCTCCACACCACTTGTGTCACAGCCCACTTTAATTTTTCTAGTCAAATAATTATTTTATCAAGTCAACATTTATTTTTGACCAATTTAGTCCAAGTGGGGACCAATTTTAATGAGTGGGATTTTTGGGGATCATTTAAATTTTATGATAAGTTGAAGGTTTACTTATCATTATGTATAGTTAAGGATTAATGGATATATATACTTATATAAATGAAGGACCAGGCATGCAATTTTCATCAAACTTTATAATGTCATGACATTAGGGGACAAACACTAACCTAACACACAACACACTCTCAGCAATTACACAAACAGAGGCTGGAACGTCCGCAGAGGAGAAAACCGGAGGAAGAAAGAAGAAGAAAAAAAAAAGAAAAAGGAAGGAAGAAAAGAGAAGGAAAAAGGTGGAATTTCATTCAACATTCAAGAATTCATTTTCACTTTCAAGAGGTAAGGCAATACCCATTTATTTGAGATATGGTGTTGATTTTAGGGTTTTGATTTTTGAGTTAAATGCTAGATTTTGGATGGATTTATAGTTTACTTGAAGATATTGAGCTAAATATTTAAGTTTGGTTGAATACATTGTGGTTACATGCTAGGGTTTATAATAATAGTGGATTAAATTCATGATTTGGGCAAGATTGAGTTATTGGAGCTTATATTAAATTATTTCAAGCTTAATTTGGTGATGTGTATTTGGAGATTAAATTACCCATGTAATTAAGTTGAAGAATTAGTCAATTACTAGTTTCTTGGAAAGGGGTTTTGGTATCTATGAGCATTTCATTGAGGTATTGGTTAAATAAAGGATATATGAGTTATAATGAAGCTATATTCACATAAGAGAAGGTTGGTTGGATGTAATGTTGGAGACATATGAAATTTGTGGTTTTTGTATAGGATGTTATTTCATTTTGGGCATTTGTTAAATATTGGTAATTATTGGAGTTGATCCAAGGTTTTAATTTAATTTTCAGGAGGCGACACGGAGATTGGTCAGGCCTATCAGCCAAACTAGGTTTCAGTCGCAATCTCTGTGAGTGGAAAAACTTATTTTTCCTTAAAGTTAAATTTTAATATCTAATGGCATAAATTTTCCATACGATTCATGTTTTCAATTAAGTAGACAAGTTACAGAAATTACTACTTTTCGCAAATACAAGTTTAGAAGCATGATTTTAGACTTCTTCGCTAATCAAATTATAAATTTAGTACATTATTCTATAAAAGAATTTGTTACATGTAAATTATTATTGTGAAAAACCATCAGAAGTACCCAGGTGATATTACCCGCTCTGCACTGATGTGAATTCGTTTCCACAGTGTATGACCATATTATCAGATTATCAGAGGTCTTTGGGACCCACTCTTGTGCACATATAGGCTTTGGGCCGTGTACTAGGGTGCTTTAGCCTTTGGGGCAGTCTATGCGCATATGACACAGTTTATCAGATTATCAGCTTATCAGATTTGAATGGCTTTGCCTTGTACATCGAGAGTACTCTGTACTTGAGTAAAGTTATTCATTGGGTACACTTTGATGTGATTCTTTTCAGTACAGTATGATATATTTATTCATAGAAAAATATTTCAGCTTCTCATTACAGTTCAACGAATTTTTAGTATTATCAGACAGTTATCACAATTTATGCCATGGTTTCAGTATTTATAAATTCTCATTTCAGCTAGATGTGCTTTTCAGATAAGTAAAATATTTTCTTATGTCAATCAAAAGTTATAGTTACAAAACAAATAGTGATTTCATAAAGAATTATAAACGAGAAAAGTATGACTAGTTTTCAAACACTCCACTCACTGAGTTAAAATCTCATATTTTTGTAACATTTTCATTACCAGGATACTTTTGAGTTTTGAGAGGAAGTTGGAAAGCCTGCCAAAGAGCCAAAGATCATTTAGTTGTATGTTTCTAGTCTTCATCATTCTTTTGGGATTCATGTATATATATTTAACTCGGTTCATTCTCGAGTTATTGTTTTGTCAAGTGCTTAGTTGATTAGAATGATATGTTGATGTATTGAATGTAAGTGGAATGGATGATATGTAGTAAGAACTAGATGGGAAGGCATAAGTTCTTTTGATTTTGATATGATGATGGGAAGGGATATGGATTCCCAGTATTTTACATGTGGTGGTTTGAAGATTTGTTGATTTGTTACAGGGAGGTTATATCCAATATTTAAAGGGAACTCTGTCGAATTTTTTTAAAATCATGGGGTTTTACGAGAAGATTTATAGAATTTGAATAGTTTCAGTAGCCTTGGTGGTGGGTCCAGTATCTAGCTGGCATTCATCATCGGCGCACGCCACGTCTCGGGTCTACATATGGTGATTCGAGACGGGGTCGTGTCAAGTGGTATCAGAGCATGGTTATAGAGTCTGTTGGGTTGCATTGCATATGTATTGATTTTTTTCTGTCAACCATTGTAGAGAGTTATGGCTCGTGGTGGTAGGACTCGCAGGCAACCAAATCCAATTCCTCAGACTCAGAATGCTCCTGATGGTGGACATGTAGGGGAGGCCGGTGGGGCCGCAGAATCAGTTCACCAACCTCAGGTGCATCCCGAGGTACATCCTCCAGTGCAGCCTCAGGTACAAATGCAGGAACAGCCTGACCCTGCTACTGACAGGATCGTTGCAGCTATTGCTTCCCTCCTACCGCACACAGAAAAGGATAATCTCATTGAGAGAGCTATGAAACTTGGAGCAAAAAATTTTATGGGTACATCCAACCCAGCTGATGCTGAGCTTTGGATGAAATCTTTGGAGAATATATTTGATGTAATGGAGGTTCCTGAGGGCAAGAAGTTACGTCTTGCTATTTTTCTGTTGAGGGGAGGAGCTGCAGATTGGTGGGCATCATATCGATGTCGGTATCCAGACCCTAGCGTTATTACTTGGGCTATGTTCACGGATGCTTTCAATGAGACTTATTACCCTCCATTTTATCGCGATGCAAAACGTGATGAATTTTTGAGATTAGTTCAAGGATCCATGTCTGTTGCCGAGTACCATTTGAGGTTTGTAGAGTTGTCTAAGTATGCTAGTAACTTAATCGCGGATGAAAGAGAAAAATGTAGGCGATTTGAGCAGGGGTTGCGATCAGATATTCGGCCTTACGTGACAGTTCATGGGCATCAAAATTTCGGGTCATTGGTAGAAGCGACTTTGAGGGTCGAGACAGCTATCATAGATGGACGCAACCAAAGGGCACAGACGAGTTTTGGAGGTAGTGGCCAGACAGGGGCTTCAGGGTCTAAGAAGAATAGAAAAGGGTTTTGGCCAGGTGCTACAAATTCTACAAATTTTAAATCAAAGTCTCAGAGTTCGGGATTCAGTAAGATGTCAGGCCGGAGTCAGAGTTCTGTACAGCAGACTGGAGGGAGTCATATACATCCACAGGGCTTTATGCAGAGATCTCAGGGATCGAGGCCTAGTCAGAGTTCTGATTTTCGTAGCTTTCCACAGTGTCAGTCTTGTGGGAAGTTTCATCCAGGAGAGTGCCTTAAGGGAGTTGGAGTCTGTTATCAGTGTGGTCAGATGGGACACATGAGGAAGGATTGCCCAATCAAATCTCAGCAGAGTAGCGGATCACATATATTATTTCCTCAGCCAGGTGTTAGCAATGTGGGGCAGAGTCAGAGGGACATCTCAGTAGGGTCGACTGGCGGTGCTCAGTCTAATGTTGCTAGAGGTAGTATTGCTAGATCTGGAGCTCAGGCAGGGCGTAACAGGACTCAGGGTAAGGTATTTGCTATGACCCAGAAGGAAGCTGATGAGTCACCAGATGTGGTTATTGGTATGTTATCTATTTTTGGTAGAGATGCTCGCACATTAATTGATTCAGGTGCTACACATTCTTTTATTTCTTGTGCACTTGCTTGTCATGCTGAGAAGAAGTTAGAGCCTTTAGATAATGAATTAGCTGTAACAACGCCGGTAGGAGTATCACTTTTGGCTAGTAATGTGTATAGAGATTGTATGATAAGGGTGAATGATCATCAATTACGGGCAGATTTAATTCCTCTTGATATGCATGATTTTGATGTTATTTTGGGGATGGATTTTCTCTCTGAACATCGGGCTACAGTCGACTGCTTCCGCAAGGAAGTTGTGTTCAGGAAGCCAGAAGAACTTGAATTTGTTCTTGTTGGAGAACGCAGAATTTTACCATCATGTGTTATATCCGCTTTGGATGCACGTAAATTGCTAAAAAAGGGTTGTCATGCATATTTAGCTAATGTGATTGATATTAGACTCACTAATCCGAAACTTGAGGATATCCCTGTCGTGCGAGACTTTCCAGATGTGTTCCCAGAGGATCTTCCGGGACTACCACCAGATAGAGAGGTTGAGTTCTCTATTGATTTAGTTCCAGGGACGGCACCTATTTCACAAGCACCATACAGAATGGCTCCAACGGAGTTAAAAGAATTGAAGGTACAAATGAAGGAATTAGTTGATAAGGGTTTCATTAGACCCAGTGTTTCCCCATGGGGAGCGCCAGTCTTACTTGTGAAGAAGAAAGATGGTACGATGAGACTGTGTATTGACTACAGACAGTTGAATAAAGTTACGATTCGTAACAAGTACCCGTTACCTCGCATTGATGATTTATTTGACCAACTTCGAGGTGCTGCAGTATTTTCTAAAATTGATTTACGATCAGGGTATCATCAGCTGAAGATCAAAGATGCTGATATACCAAAGACTGCTTTTAGGACTCGATATGGCCATTATGAGTTCTTGGTGATGCCATTTGGGCTTACTAATGCCCCAGCTGCATTTATGGATTTGATGAATAGAGTTTTGCATCCTTATCTGGACAGATTTGTTATTGTTTTCATTGATGATATTTTGGTATATTCTCCTAGCAAGGATGAACATGTAGAGCATCTAAAAATTATATTACAGACCTTGAGGGATAAGCAATTGTATGCGAAATTCAGCAAATGCGAGTTTTGGCTGGATAAAGTTGTATTTTTGGGTCACGTGATATCAGCAGAAGGTATTTATGTAGATCCGATCAAGACAGAAGCTGTGATGAAATGGGAACGCCCTTCTAGTGTGACAGAAGTGCGAAGTTTTCTTGGGTTAGCTGGTTATTATCGTCGATTTGTGGAAGGATTTTCCAAAATTGCTCTTCCTTTAACTAGCTTAACTCGAAAGGATTCGAAATTTTTGTGGACACCAGAATGTGAGAAGAGCTTCCAAGAGCTGAAAAGTAGATTGGTTTCCGCTCCTATACTCACTCTTCCTTCTCCAGGTGAAGAGTTTGTAGTCTATAGCGATGCATCACGCCGAGGTTTGGGCTGTGTTTTAATGCAGAATGGAAAGGTTATAGCTTATGCTTCTAGACAATTGAAGAAGCATGAACTAAACTACCCAACTCATGATTTGGAATTGGCAGCAGTGGTTTTGGCACTAAAAATCTGGAGACATTATTTGTATGGTGAAAAATGTCAGATATTCACGGACCACAAGAGCTTGAAGTATATATTTGATCAAAAAGAATTGAATTTGAGACAGAGGCGATGGTTAGAACTTATCAAAGATTATGATTGCAAAATTGATTATCATCCGGGAAAAGCTAATGTAGTTGCTGACGCTTTGAGTAGGAAGGTCAGTAGCCATTCCACCAAATCTAGTGCGATGTGTGCTGCTTTGATGGGTGAATTTAGAACCTTACATGCTCAGTTGTCCACAACTACTACAGGGGCACTCTTAGCTCACTTTCAAGTGAGGCCTACCTTGATAAACAAAGTTAGAGAAGCTCAATTGCAAGATTTGGCATTGAAAACTTTGGAAGCAGAAGTCACTGTTGGCTTGCGAACAGACTATGAAATCAGAGATGGTGCATTATTTATGGGAAATAGGCTATGTGTTCCTGATATTCCAGAATTGAAGAAAGAAATATTGGAAGAAGCGCACGGTTCAGGTTATGCTATGCATCCAGGTAGCACCAAAATGTATCATACCCTGAAGGAGCATTATTGGTGGCGTGGTATGAAAAGAGAAATTGCTGAGTTTGTATCGACATGTTTTGTCTGCCAACAGGTGAAACCCGATCGCCAGAAAACAGCTGGACTTCTTCAGCCACTGCCTATTCCTGAGTGGAAATGGGAGCATATTACTATGGATTTCTTATTTGGTCTTCCTCGCACTCAAAATGGACATGATGGTGTTTGGGTGATTGTTGATCGTTTGACCAAAACTTCAAGATTCTTGTCGATCAAAGCTACATTTTCTCTGAGTAAACTAGCAAAATTGTATGTGGATGAGATAGTCAGTTTTTATGGGACTCCAGTGTCTATTGTATCTGACAGAGATCCTAGATTTACTTCCAAGTTTTGGCATAGTTTGCAAGATGCTTTGGGTACTAAACTACAGTTCAGTACAGCTTTCCACCCACAAACAGATGGTCAATCAGAGAGGACCATACAGACCTTAGAAGATATGCTAAGAGCTTGTGTTCTAGAGTTCAAAGGAAGTTGGGATTCTCATCTACGTTTGATGGAGTTTGCTTATAATAACAGTTATCACTCGAGTATAGAGATGGCACCTTTTGAAGCACTGTATGGCAGGAAATGTAGAACGCCTGTTTGTTGGGGTGAAGTAGGCGAGAGGAGATTAGAAGGACCAGAATTTATTCAGATAGCCACAGAAACGGTGAAAGTGATTAAAGAGAAGTTAAAAGCAGCTCAAGATAGACAAAAAAGTTATGCAGACAGACGCAGGAAAGATCTTGAATTTGCTGTTGGAGATAGAGTTTTCCTTAAATTGTCTCCTTGGAAAGGTGTGTTGAGATTTGGCAAGCGAGGGAAATTAAGTCCGAGATATATTGGACCTTATGAGATTGTGGAACGAATTGGTCCAGTGGCTTATCGTTTAGCATTGCCAGATGAGTTATCTAGGATTCATGATGTATTCCACATTTCGATGCTTCGTAAGTACATTCCAGATTCATCTCATATTCTTGAGCCACAGCCAGTGGAACTTAAGGAGAATTTAACTTACGAGGAGGAACCGGAAGGGATACTTGAACGAAAGGAACAAATTCAGCAAGACAAGATTATTCCATTTGTCAAGGTTCTTTGGAAGAATCATCCAGTGGATGAAGCTACTTGGGAAAACGAAGATCAAATTCGAGACAAGTATCCTGACCTTCTAAGATGGTAGTTGATTGAATTTCGAGGACGAAATTCTCTAAGGAGGTAAGATTGTCACAACCCACTTTAATTTTTCTAGTCAAATAATTATTTTATCAAGTCAACATTTATTTTTGACCAATTTAGTCCAAGTGGGGACCAATTTTAATGAGTGGGATTTTTGGGGATCATTTAAATTTTATGATAAGTTGAAGGTTTACTTATCATTATGTATAGTTAAGGATTAATGGATATATATACTTATATAAATGAAGGACCAGGCATGCAATTTTCATCAAACTTTATAATGTCATGACATTAGGGGACAAACACTAACCTAACACACAACACACTCTCAGCAATTACACAAACAGAGGCTGGAACGTCCGCAGAGGAGAAAACCGGAGGAAGAAAGAAGAAGAAAAAAAAAAAGAAAAAGGAAGGAAGAAAAGAGAAGGAAAAAGGTGGAATTTCATTCAACATTCAAGAATTCATTTTCACTTTCAAGAGGTAAGGCAATACCCATTTATTTGAGATATGGTGTTGATTTTAGGGTTTTGATTTTTGAGTTAAATGCTAGATTTTGGATGGATTTATAGTTTACTTGAAGATATTGAGCTAAATATTTAAGTTTGGTTGAATACATTGTGGTTACATGCTAGGGTTTATAATAATAGTGGATTAAATTCATGATTTGGGCAAGATTGAGTTATTGGAGCTTATATTAAATTATTTCAAGCTTAATTTGGTGATGTGTATTTGGAGATTAAATTACCCATGTAATTAAGTTGAAGAATTAGTCAATTACTAGTTTCTTGGAAAGGGGTTTTGGTATCTATGAGCATTTCATTGAGGTATTGGTTAAATAAAGGATATATGAGTTATAATGAAGCTATATTCACATAAGAGAAGGTTGGTTGGATGTAATGTTGGAGACATATGAAATTTGTGGTTTTTGTATAGGATGTTATTTCATTTTGGGCATTTGTTAAATATTGGTAATTATTGGAGTTGATCCAAGGTTTTAATTTAATTTTCAGGAGGCGACACGGAGATTGGTCAGGCCTATCAGCCAAACTAGGTTTCAGTCGCAATCTCTGTGAGTGGAAAAACTTATTTTTCCTTAAAGTTAAATTTTAATATCTAATGGCATAAATTTTCCATACGATTCATGTTTTCAATTAAGTAGACAAGTTACAGAAATTACTACTTTTCGCAAATACAAGTTTAGAAGCATGATTTTAGACTTCTTCGCTAATCAAATTATAAATTTAGTACATTATTCTATAAAAGAATTTGTTACATGTAAATTATTATTGTGAAAAACCATCAGAAGTACCCAGGTGATATTACCCGCTCTGCACTGATGTGAATTCGTTTCCACAGTGTATGACCATATTATCAGATTATCAGAGGTCTTTGGGACCCACTCTTGTGCACATATAGGCTTTGGGCCGTGTACTAGGGTGCTTTAGCCTTTGGGGCAGTCTATGCGCATATGACACAGTTTATCAGATTATCAGCTTATCAGATTTGAATGGCTTTGCCTTGTACATCGAGAGTACTCTGTACTTGAGTAAAGTTATTCATTGGGTACACTTTGATGTGATTCTTTTCAGTACAGTATGATATATTTATTCATAGAAAAATATTTCAGCTTCTCATTACAGTTCAACGAATTTTTAGTATTATCAGACAGTTATCACAATTTATGCCATGGTTTCAGTATTTATAAATTCTCATTTCAGCTAGATGTGCTTTTCAGATAAGTAAAATATTTTCTTATGTCAATCAAAAGTTATAGTTACAAAACAAATAGTGATTTCATAAAGAATTATAAACGAGAAAAGTATGACTAGTTTTCAAACACTCCACTCACTGAGTTAAAATCTCATATTTTTGTAACATTTTCATTACCAGGATACTTTTGAGTTTTGAGAGGAAGTTGGAAAGCCTGCCAAAGAGCCAAAGATCATTTAGTTGTATGTTTCTAGTCTTCATCATTCTTTTGGGATTCATGTATATATATTTAACTCGGTTCATTCTCGAGTTATTGTTTTGTCAAGTGCTTAGTTGATTAGAATGATATGTTGATGTATTGAATGTAAGTGGAATGGATGATATGTAGTAAGAACTAGATGGGAAGGCATAAGTTCTTTTGATTTTGATATGATGATGGGAAGGGATATGGATTCCCAGTATTTTACATGTGGTGGTTTGAAGATTTGTTGATTTGTTACAGGGAGGTTATATCCAATATTTAAAGGGAACTCTGTCGAATTTTTTTAAAATCATGGGGTTTTACGAGAAGATTTATAGAATTTGAATAATTTCAGTAGCCTTGGTGGTGGGTCCAGTATCTAGCTGGCATTCATCATCGGCGCACGCCACGTCTCGGGTCTACATATGGTGATTCGAGACGGGGTCGTGTCAACTTGATTAATATTTTAGATTTTGGGTGATATTTTCCTTTCCGAATTAACCTTCGATCAAGTACAGCTTCAGGTTGTGGAAGAATAATGGACTCATCAGACACCGGTGGAAGTTGGCTCGAAACTGGAGTGTGTACATGTACATGACTCAAATGCTTTCGCATCATGCTAACATGGAACACATTATGAATTTGAGAACTTGACGGAAGAGCTAACCGATATGCGACTGTACCCACTTTTTCAATAATCTGGTATGGACCAAAAAAACGTGGAGCTAGCTTCATAGAAGCTCGAAAGGCCACTGAAGATTGAAGATATGGTTGTAGTTTAGATATACATAGTCACCGACCTCAAATGAGACTTCTCGTCATTTTTGGTCTGCTTGGCATTTCATTCGTTGACTAGCCATGGCCAGGTTGTGACAGAGATCACGCAAAATGGTGTCACGGTCACGAAGGTACTCATCAACTGCTTGGATACGAGAAGTGCCTGGAATATAAGTCAGCAAATGCGGTGACGGAATACCATAGACAGCTTCAAATGGGGTCATTTTGGTGGAAGAATGGAGGGACGTATTATAACTGAATTTGGCCCAAGGGATCCATTCCACCCACTTCCTTGGTTGGTCTCTGGCAAAACATCTCAAGTACTGTTCTAAAGTTCGGTTAACTACTTCAGTTTGGCTGTCAGTCTGAGGATGGTTACTCGAATTCATACAAAGCTTAGTTCCCTGTAAGTGGAATAATGCTTGCCAAAAAGAACTTATAAATACCTTATCCCGGTCACTAACGATGGATGTGGGAATGCCGTGGAGGCGGACAACATTGGCTATAAATGCTTTAGCAACTGTAATAGCAGTGTATGGATTCTTTAAAGTCACAAAGTGGGTATATTTGGTTAATCGATCCACAATAACCATGATGACATTGTGACCATTTGACATCTGTAGTCCTTCGATAAAATCCATCGACACCTCCATCCACATCTGGTTAGGAATGGGTAATGGTTGCAATAAGCCGGCTGGCTTCATGGAATCATTTTTTCACTGTTGACAGATGCTACATTGCCATATGAACTCCTTCACTGTTTGACTCAAGTTAGGCCACCAGAAACTGAATATAGTTTTGTGGAATCCAAATTGTCCACCAACAGGTGAGGAATGGCAATCTGCAATAATTTGTTGGGCGAAGGTTGAAGTGGGACTCAAATAGAATTTGTTTTGTTCGAACCAAACTCCTCCCTGGGATAGTTGCCATGGTGACCGTGTGAGACTGAGCTTTTTATAAAAAAGGTCTTGTTGTACCTCCTCTTGTAACTTTGGCCACCAATCTGTTCTTGGCCCAGAAATAGATGTGAACTGAAATTCAACAACACGGGAAAGAGAGTCAGCAGCTTGATTTTCAGGTCCACGTTTGTACTCAATTTCATAGTCATATCCGAGGATCTTTGGAAACCATCGAGTTTGTGCTGGGGTCAAAATTCGCTGCTCAAGAAAATACTTAAGGCTCTTTTGATCAGTGCGAACTGTAAAGGGTTTGCCAAGGAGATACGGATGCCACTTCCGAATTGATTTGACAACGGCCAACATTTCTTTCTCATAGGTAGATAATAACTGTTGAAAAATGGAGCTAAATGTGGAAAATAAAGCCAACTTTATTGAAATTGGCAAGCCACCATTAATAGTCCATGTTCACACCTATTTGGTAAGACACCATTAGCCTACAATCCTCATATGTTCACACCTATTTTATTCCTTCCATTGTTGATTCTTTGTCCAAACTTTCCCTATAAATAGAGGGCAAAACCTCAATGAAAAATACACCACCACAACATAGAGTCTTCTTGTGTAGAAGAGTAACACAATCAAGAGGTGTTCACAAAATAGAGAGAAAAGTGAGTTGGAGAGAATAGCCTTTGCATAGGCAGATAAAAATACAATGTAGTATTTTTGTACTCCTCATTTTTCCGAGTTAGTGAAATATATTGGTGTGGGTCCGTGGACGTAGGCAAATTGCTGAACCACGTAAATCTTTGTGTTTCGTATTTGCATTTTATTTTTGCGTATTTATATTTTCTCAGTCCAATTTATTTGTGTCACATCGATCCTGGGCGGGATTAGTTGCGTCCTAATTCCCAACAATTGGTATCAGAGCTTTGGCTCATTGAGATCTTTTGAAATTCTTAATATGCTCTGTGGTTGCAGTTTTGACTGATCTTCCACATCAGAAAAGATTTCTTTAGACTATTTTGTGATTGAGTGTGAACAATGTTGACAGATGAGAAAATATCCAAAATTGACAAATTTGATGGTTCAAATTTTGGATTTTGGAAAATGCAAATGGAGGACTATCTGTACCAGAAGGATCTATACAAGCCACTAAAAGAAAAGCCAGAAGATATAAGCCAGGGGGATTGAGAGTTGCTTGATCGAAAAGCACTCGGCACAATCAGGCTGACGTTGTCAAAGTCAGTGGCCTTCAACATAAAAAATGAGAAGACGACAGAGTCTCTCATGGCAGCCCTTTCTAGCATGTACGAACAGCCATCTGCAGCAAATAAAGTCCACTTAATTAAAAAGCTGTTCAATATGAAGATGGCCGAAGGCGGAAGATTTGGGGAGCACCTAAATGAATTCAATGAAGTGACGGACCAGCTAAACACAGTCGAAATCACTTTTAGTGATGAAGTTCGAGCTTTGTTAATTCTTCGGCAGTTGCCAGACAGCTGGAATGGTACAGTCACAGCAATTAGTGGCTCTGCCGGAAAGTCAAAATTGAAGTTCGATGATGTCGTAAGCATGATCTTAACGGAGGAGATCAGACGAAAATCAGAAGGTGCCTCAACTTCAGGATCGGCGTTGAACGTGGAAAGCAGAGGCAGAAGTTCCAACAGAGGAAATGGGCGGGGCAACGGCAAATTCAGAAGTGGCAGATTGAGGTCCAGAAATCCAAACAATTCCAACAAAACTAAGGTTGTGGAATGTTGGAAGTGTGGGAAGACCGATCATTACAAAAATCAGTGCACAGCACCTCCAAAAGAAAAGGAGGACAGGACAGAAGTCAATGTTGTGGAAGAGGAAGCGGACGATGCTTTGATATGCTCTTTGGAGAGAAAAACGGAATACTGGGTGATTGATTCCGGAGCATCTTTTCATGCTACCTCAAACAAGGAGTTTTTTGTAAACTATACGCGGGGTGATTTTGGCAGAGTATATCTCGGTAATGATCAACCGTGTGGCGTGGTCGGAAAAGGTGATGTACAGATCAAGATCAATGGATCTGTGTGGAAGCTGAAGGACGTGAGACATATTCCAGAATTGAGGAAGAACTTGATCTCCGTCAAGCAATTGTCGGGAGAAGGACATGTCACCACCTTCTCTGGTGATAACTGGAAGATCACCAAGGGCGCCATGATTATCGCTCGAGGCAAGGATACTGGCACCCTCTACACAACGACGGATGCTTGTGTGACAATTGCAGTTGCTGAAAGCAAGGAGGGCCCAAACTTATGGCACCAGAGACTTGGGCATATGAGTCAGAAGGGACTCAAGTATATGTATGCAAAGGGGAAACTACCAGAGCTTCAGTCTACTGATATAGACTTATGCGAGAGTTGCATCTTTGGGAAGCAGACCAGGGTGAGTTTCAACACTAGTGGCAGAACTCGGAAGCAAGAGAAACTTGAGTTAGTCCACACAGACGTCTGGGGACCAACCGCAGTTTCATCTATTGGCGGAAAGTCATACTTTGTGACTTTCATTGATGACCACTCGAGAAAAGTGTGGGTTTATTTCTTGAGACACAAGTCCGAAGTATTCGATGTGTTCAAGAAGTGGAAAGCCATGGTGGAAAATGAAACAGGATTGCGAGTAAAGAAGCTGAGGTCCGACAACGGAGGAGAATATACGGATATGGCGTTCAAGAAGTTCTGTTACCAGAATGGCATCAAAATGGAGAGGACGTTGCCAGGGACTCCACAGCAAAATGGAGTTGCAGAACGTATGAACCGGACATTAACAGAGAGAGCCAGAAGCATGAGGTTACATGCAGGCTTGCCCAAACAGTTTTGGGCAGAAGCAGTCAACACAGCGGTGTACTTGATCAATCGAGGACCCTCGGTACCGTTGGAGTACAGGATACCGGAGGAAGTATGGAGCGGAAAAGAAATAAAACTTTCCCACATGAAAGTTTTTGGATGTGTCGCATATGCACATATTAGTGATCAGGCAAGGGGTAAGCTAGACCCCAAATCACTAAAGTGCACATTCATTGGATATGGCGGAGATGAGTTCAGCTACCGCTTATGGGATGACCAGAACAGAAAGGTCATCAGAAGCAGGGATGTCATATTCAACGAGAAGGTTATGTACAAGGACAGAAATGCAGTGCAGTCCGATGACACAGTACATGATGATCCAACATATGTTGAGTTGGATGCTCCAGAAAGTAGTACGTCGCAGCAGACAGAGGAGGATCTGCAGTTACAGGAGCCTGTTCTAGAGACTGATGCATCACAGTCTCCAGTCCCTGTTCTTAGAAGGTCAACCAGACCTCATGTTCCAAATAGAAAGTACATGAGCTACATGTTACTTACTGATGCAGGTGAACCTGAATGCTATCATGAGGCATGTCAGGTCGGTGATTCTGGCAAGTGGGAGCTTGCAATGAAAGATGAGATAAAGTCTCTCATCTCTAACCAGACGTGGGAACTAGCCGAGTTACCTACAGGAAAGAGAGCTCTACACAATAAGTGGGTGTACAGAATCAAGGAGGAACATGATGGATCAAAGAGATACAAGGCGAGGTTGGTGGTCAAAGGTTTCCAGCAGAAAGAAGGAATTGACTACACGGAAATATTTTCGCCAGTTGTGAAGCTGACAACAATCAGATCAGTCTTGAGTATTGGTGCAGCAGAGGGTTTGCACTTGGAGCAGTTAGATGTAAAAACTGCTTTCTTCCATGGTGACCTTGAGGAGGAAATATATATGCAGCAGCTAGAAGGCTTCTCAGTCAAAGGAAAGGAGAAGCTCGTTTGCAAATTGAAGAAGAGCCTGTATGGCTTAAAGCAAGCCCCGAGACAGTGGTACAAGAAGTTCGACGGATTTATGCAGAAAAATGGCTACTTCAGATGTAATGCTGACCATTGTTGCTACTTCAGGAGATTCGAGTCCAGTTATATAATTTTGCTACTTTATGTCGATGATATGTTAGTAGCAGGCTCAGATATGGACGAAATCAAGAAGTTAAAGATGCAGCTATCAGCAGAATTCGAAATGAAGGACTTGGGTGCAGCGAAGCAGATTCTCGGAATGAGGATTTTCAGAGATAAGCAGAAGGGTATCTTGCAGTTATCTCAGGCCAAGTACATTAGTCAAGTCCTGCAGAGATTTAACATGTGCAGTGCGAAGGCTGTCAGCACGCCACTAGCTAATCACTTCCGTCTATCTAGTGATCAGAGTCCTAAGACAGAGGACGAGATAAACTTCATGGCTAAAATACCATATGCCTCAGCCATTGGAAGTTTGATGTATGCCATGGTTTGTACCAGACCAGATATTGCTCATGCAGTGGGAGTTGTGAGCAGGTTTATGGCAAATCCAGGAAAGCAGCATTGGGAAGCAGTAAAGTGGATATTAAGATATCTACGGGGAACTACTGATAGATGCTTATGCTTTGGACGAGGCGAGGTGACTCTACAAGGCTTTGTAGATGCAGATTTTGCTGGCGAAGTAGATCGCAGGAGAAGTACTACTGGTTATGTTTTCACAGTAGGTACTACTGCAGTTAGCTGGATTTCGCAGATACAGAAGATTGTTGCTCTATCCACTACAGAAGCAGAGTACGTGGCAGTAACCGAGGCTAGCAAAGAAATGATCTGGTTACAGGGTTTGTTGGCAGAATTGGGATTCAGTCAGGAGAAGAATGTTTTGCACAGTGATAGTCAGAGTGCGATACATCTGGCAAAGAATTCAGCATTTCATTCTAGAACCAAGCACATTGGACTCCGTTATCACTTCATCAGGTCTCTTCTAGAGGATGAAGTATTAACACTAGAGAAGATCCAGGGTAGCAAGAACTCAGCCGACATGATGACCAAGACAGTAACAAAGGAAAAATTGGAGCTGTGCTCAGCTTCAATTGGTCTTCTGAAGTGAAGACAAAGGAAATGACTCACACCATATTTCACAAGGAGTTGCAAGAAGGAGATATCTCAGGGGAAGCCACATTTGTCCCCAAGTGGGAGATTGTTGAAAAATGGAGCTAAATGTGGAAAATAAAGCCAACTTTATTGAAATTGGCAAGCCACCATTAATAGTCCATGTTCACACCTATTTGGTAAGACACCATTAGCCTACAATCCTCATATGTTCACACCTATTTTATTCCTTCCATTGTTGATTCTTTGTCCAAACTTTCCCTATAAATAGAGGGCAAAACCTCAATGAAAAATACACCACCACAACATAGAGTCTTCTTGTGTAGAAGAGTAACACAATCAAGAGGTGTTCACAAAATAGAGAGAAAAGTGAGTTGGAGAGAATAGCCTTTGCATAGGCAGATAAAAATACAATGTAGTATTTTTGTACTCCTCATTTTTCCGAGTTAGTGAAATATATTGGTGTGGGTCCGTGGACGTAGGCAAATTGCTGAACCACGTAAATCTTTGTGTTTCGTATTTGCATTTTATTTTTGCGTATTTATATTTTCTCAGTCCAATTTATTTGTGTCACATCGATCCTGGGCGGGATTAGTTGCGTCCTAATTCCCAACAATAACAAGGCTGATCCTTTCAAAGCTTCACTAAAGTAGGCTACTGGGCGGTTATTTTGAGATAGCACTGCTCTAATTCCGATCCCACTAGCATCACATTCAATCACAAATCGTTGAGAAAAATCAGGGAGGCATAGAACTGGTGGTGATGTCAATGCTTCCTTTAACTTGGTAAAAGCTAGTTCGGCTACCTCACTCCACTTAAATCCTTCATGGGATAAGAGTTGATATAATGGGGCTGCTATGCACCCAAAATGTCGGATAAATTTGCGGTAATATCCGGCGAGCCCGAGAAACCCACATACTCCTCTTGCTGTGGTTGGAGTTGGCCATTCAAGAACAACTTGTATTTTTACGGGATTTACAGCCACTCCATGTTCTGAAATGATGTGACCCAAATAGTCCACCTGAGAAGCACCAAACCTGCACTTTGTTTTGTTGGGAATTAGGACGCAACTAATCCCGTCCAGGATCGATGTGACACAAATAAATTGGACTGAGAAAATATAAATACGCAAAAATAAAATGCAAATACGAAACACAAAGATTTACGTGGTTCAGCAATTTGCCTACGTCCACGGACCCACACCAATATATTTCACTAACTCGAAAATGAGGAGTACAAAATACAACACTGTATTTTTATCTGCCTATGCAAAGGCTATTCTCTCCAACTCACTTTTCTCACTATTTTGTGAAATGCCTCTCTTGTGTTGCTCTCTACAAACACTCTTTGTTGTGGTGGTGTATTTTTCATTGAGGTTTTGCCCTCTATTTATAGGGAAAGTTTGGACAAAGAATCAACAATGGAAGGAATAAAATAGGTGTGAACATATGAGGATTGTAGGCTAATGGTGTCTTACCAAATAGGTGTGAACATGGACTATTAATGGTGGCTTGCCAATTTCAACAAAGTTGGCTTTATTTTCCACATTTAGCTCCATTTTTCAACAATCTCCCACTTGGGGATAAATGTGGCTTCCCCTGAGATATCTCCTTCTTACAACTCTTTGTGAAATATGGTGTGAGTCATTTCCTTTGTCTTCACTTCAGAAGACCAATTGAAGCTGAGCACAGCTCCAATTTTTCCTTTGTTACTGTCTTGGTCATCATGTCGGCTGGGTTCTTGCTACCCTGGATCTTCTCTAGTGTTAATACTTCATCCTCTAGAAGAGACCTGATGAAGTGATAACGGAGTCCAATGTGCTTGGTTCTAGAATGAAATGCTGAATTCTTTGCCAGATGTATCGCACTCTGACTATCACTGTGCAAAACATTCTTCTCCTGACTGAATCCCAATTCTGCCAACAAACCCTGTAACCAGATCATTTCTTTGCTAGCCTCGGTTACTGCCACGTACTCTGCTTCTGTAGTGGATAGAGCAACAATCTTCTGTATCTGCGAAATCCAGCTAACTGCAGTAGTACCTACTGTGAAAACATAACCAGTAGTACTTCTCCTGCGATCTACCTCGCCAGCAAAATCTGCATCTACAAAACCTTGTAGAGCCACCTCGCCTCGTCCAAAGCATAAGCATCTATCAGTAGTTCCCCGTAGAAATCTTAATATCCACTTTACTGCTTCCCAATGCTGCTTTCCTGGATTTGCCATAAACCTGCTCACAACTCCCACTGCATGAGCAATATCTGGTCTGGTACAAACCATGGCATACATCAAACTTCCAATGGCTGAGGCATATGGTATTTTAGCCATGAAGTTTATCTCGTCCTCTGTCTTAGGACTCTGATCACTAGATAGACGGAAGTGATTAGCTAGTGGCGTGCTGACAGCCTTCGCACTGCACATGTTAAATCTCTGCAGGACTTGACTAATGTACTTGGCCTGAGATAACTGCAAGATACCCTTCTGCTTATCTCTGAAAATCCTCATTCCGAGAATCTGCTTTGCTGCACCCAAGTCCTTCATTTCGAATTCTGCTGACAGTTGCATCTTTAACTTCTTGATTTCGTCCATATCTGAGCCTGCTACTAACATATCATCGACATAAAGTAGCAAAATTATATAACTAGACTCGAATCTCCTGAAGTAGCAACAATGGTCAGCATTACATTTGAAGTAACCATTTTTCTGCATAAATCCATCGAACTTCTTGTACCACTGTCTCGGGGCTTGCTTTAAGCCATACAGGCTCTTCTTCAATTTGCAAACGAGCTTCTCCTTTCCTTTGACTGAGAAGCCTTCTGGCTGCTGCATATATATTTCCTCCTCAAGGTCACCATGGAGGAAAGCAGTTTTTACATCTAACTGCTCCAAGTGCAAACCCTCTGCTGCAACAATACTCAAGACTGATCTGATTGTTGTCAGCTTCACAACTGGCGAAAATATTTCCGTGTAGTCAATTCCTTCTTTCTGCTGGAAACCTTTGACCACCAACCTCGCCTTGTATCTCTTTGATCCATCATGTTCCTCCTTGATTCTGTACACCCACTTATTGTGTAGAGCTCTCTTCCCTGTAGGTAACTCGGCTAGTTCCCACGTCTGGTTAGAGATGAGAGACTTTATCTCATCTTTCATTGCAAGCTCCCACTTGCCAGAATCACCGACCTGACATGCCTCACGATAGCATTCAGGTTCACCTGCATCAGTAAGTAACATGTAACTCATGTACTTTCTATTTGGAACATGAGGTCTGGTTGACCTTCTAAGAACAGGGACTGGAGACTGTGATGCATCAGTCTCTAGAACAGGCTCCTGTAACTGCAGATCCTCCTCTGTCTGCTGCGACATACTACTTTCTGGAGCATCCAACTCAACATATGTTGGATCATCATGTACTGTGTCATCGGACTGCACTGCATTTCTGTCCTTGTACATAACCTTCTCGTTGAATATGACATCCCTGCTTCTGATGACCTTTCTGTTCTGGTCATCCCATAAGCGGTAGCCGAACTCATCTCCGCCATATCCAATGAATGTGCACTTTAGTGATTTGGGGTCTAACTTGCCCCTTGCCTATTCACTAATATGTGCATATGCGACACATCCAAAAACTTTCAAGTGGGAAAGTTTTATTTCTTTTCTGCTCCATACTTCCTCCGGTATCCTGTACTCCAACGGTACCGAGGGTCCTCGATTGATCAAGTACACCGCTGTGTTGACTGCTTCTGCCCAAAACTGTTTGGGCAAGCCTGCATGTAACCTCATGCTTCTGGCTCTCTCTGTTAATGTCCGGTTCATACGTTCTGCAACTCCATTTTGCTGTGGAGTCCCTGGCAACGTCCTCTCCATTTTGATGCCATTCTGGTAACAGAACTTCTTGAACGCCATATCCGTATATTCTCCTCCGTTGTCGGACCTCAGCTTCTTTACTCGCAATCCTGTTTCATTTTCCACCATGGCTTTCCACTTCTTGAACACATCGAATACTTCGGACTTGTGTCTCAAGAAATAAACCCACACTTTTCTCGAGTGGTCATCAATGAAAGTCACAAAGTATGACTTTCCGCCAATAGATGAAACTGCGGTTGGTCCCCAGACGTCTGTGTGGACTAACTCAAGTTTCTCTTGCTTCCGAGTTCTGCCACTAGTGTTGAAACTCACCCTGGTCTGCTTCCCAAAGATGCAACTCTCGCATAAGTCTATATCAGTAGACTGAAGCTCTGGTAGTTTCCCCTTTGCATGCATATACTTGAGTCCCTTCTGACTCATATGCCCAAGTCTCTGGTGCCACAAGTTTGGGCCCTCCTTGCTTTCAGCAACTGCAATTGTCACACAAGCATCCGTCGTTGTGTAAAGGGTGCCAGTATCCTTGCCTCGAGCGATAATCATGGCGCCCTTGGTGATCTTCCAGTTATCACCAGAGAAGGTGGTGACATGTCCTTCTCCCGACAATTGCTTGACGGAGATCAAGTTCTTCCTCAATTCTGGAATATGTCTCACGTCCTTCAGCTTCCACACAGATCCATTGATCTTGATCTGTACATCACCCTTTCCAACCACGTCACACGGTTGATCATTACCGAGATAGACTCTACCAAAATCACCCCGCGTATAGTTTACAAAAAACTCCTTATTTGAGGTAGCATGAAAAGATGCTCCGGAATCAATCACCCAGTATTCCGTTTTTCTCTCCAAAGAGCATATCAAAGCATCGTCCGCTTCCTCTTCCACAACATTGACTTCTGTCCTGTCCTCCTTTTCTTTTGGAGGTGCTGTGCACTGATTTTTGTAATGACCGGTCTTGCCACACTTCCAACATTCCACAACCTTTGTCTTGTTGGAATTGTTTGGATTTCTGGACCTCGATCTGCCACTTCTGAATTTGCCGTTACCCCACCCATTTCCTCTGTTGGAACTCCTGCCTCTGCTTTCCACGTTCAACGCCGATCCTGAAGTTGAGACACCTTCTGACTGTCGTCTGATCTCCTCCGTTAAGATCATGCTTACGACATCATCGAACTTCAATTTTGACTTTCCGGCAGAGCCACTAATTGCTGTGACTGTACCATTCCAGCTGTCTGGCAACTGCCCAAGAATTAACAGAGCTCGAACTTCATCACTAAAAGTGATTTCGACTGTGTTTAGCTGGTCCGTCACTTCATTGAATTCATTTAGGTGCTCCCCAAATCTTCCGCCTTCGGCCATCTTCATATTGAACAGTTTTTTAATTAAGTGGACTTTATTTGCTGCAGATGGCTGTTCATACATGCTAGAAAGGGCTGCCATGAGAGACTCTGTCGTCTTCTCATTTTTTATGTTGAAAGCCACTGACTTTGACAACGTCAGCCTGATTGTGCCGAGTGCTTTTCGATCAAGCAACTCCCAATCCCCCTGGCTTATATCTTCTGGCTTTTCTTTTAGTGGCTTGTATAGATCCTTCTGGTACAGATAGTCCTCCATTTGCATTTTCCAGAATCCAAAATTTGAACCATCAAATTTGTCAATTTTGGATATTTTCTCATCTGTCGACATTGTTCACACTCAATCACAAAACAGTCTAAAGAAATCTTTTCTGATGTGGAAGATCAGTCAAAGCTGCAACCACAGAGCATACTAAGAATTTCAAAAGATCTCAATGAGCCAAAGCTCTGATACCAATTGTTGGGAATTAGGACGCAACTAATCCCGTCCAGGATCGATGTGACACAAATAAATTGGACTGAGAAAATATAAATACGCAAAAATAAAATGCAAATACGAAACACAAAGATTTACGTGGTTCAGCAATTTGCCTACGTCCACGGACCCACACCAATATATTTCACTAACTCGAAAATGAGGAGTACAAAAATACAACACTGTATTTTTATCTGCCTATGCAAAGGCTATTCTCTCCAACTCACTTTTCTCACTATTTTGTGAAATGCCTCTCTTGTGTTGCTCTCTACAAACACTCTTTGTTGTGGTGGTGTATTTTTCATTGAGGTTTTGCCCTCTATTTATAGGGAAAGTTTGGACAAAGAATCAACAATGGAAGGAATAAAATAGGTGTGAACATATGAGGATTGTAGGCTAATGGTGTCTTACCAAATATGTGTGAACATGGACTATTAATGGTGGCTTGCCAATTTCAACAAAGTTGGCTTTATTTTCCACATTTAGCTCCATTTTTCAACATGTTTCTTTAGCAAACAATTGGTTAGTCCTTAAAATAGTGAGGACCATCCGAAGATGTGAAAGATGATCATCCCAAGTTCTTGAATACACCAGTATATCGTCAAAGAAGACTAAGATGAACTTTCTGAGGTAAGGGCGGAAGAGGTCGTTCATGAGGCTTTGAAAGGTGAAGGGCGCGCTGGTGAGGCCAAAAGGCATTACAAGGAATTCGTAGTGCCCTTCGTGTGTTCTAAAGGCTGTTTTTGATATATCCCCTCTTGTACTCGAATCTGGTGGTATCCGGCCTTCAAGTCCAACTTGGAGAAGAACTTGGCTTCATGAAGCTCGTCAAGGAGTTCATCAATTACTGGAATGGGATATTTATCCTTGACAGTGATACGGTTCAAAGCTCGGTAGTCCACACAAAATCGCCAGTCACCGTCCGCCTTCTTAACCAATAGGATAGGTGATGAAAATAGGCTATTACTCGGCCTTATCAATCCAGATTGTAGTATTTCGTGCACCATTTTCTCTATTTTTGTTTTTTGGTAGTATGGATAGAGATATGGTCTAACGCTGACTGGTTCGGTGTTTGGTTGTAGAGGAATACGGTGATCGTGTGGCCTTTTTGGGGGTAAGCAGGTGGGTGACTCGAACACTTTAGAAAATTCGATTAGTAGTTGGGATATATCATATGGTTGGAGACTTGGTTTGGTATGGGTAAGAGAGAGTGAGATTTGGAATAAGAACCCAGTGCCTCGGAGACAATTGAATTCCTTATCAGATAAGGCTTCTAGAGTATTTTGCTTTAGACCTTGAAATGTGATTGATTTTCCACCAACCTTGTAGGTCATAGTTAACTGCTTGTAATCTGTCTCTATTGGTCCAAGAGTCTCCAGCCATTGTACACCTAAAACCAACTGACAAGCTGCCACAAGAAGCACATAAAAATCAATGGTGCTGGGTTGACCTTGGATGTAGATGGTGAGTGCTTGACATAGTCCCCTGCATTCTATTTGTTCTCGATTAGCTATCGTGACTAGAATCCTCTTGTCTTGTAGAACGGCTAATCCATATTTAGTGACTGTAGCTTGATCAATGAAATTATGAGTGCTTCCGCCATCTATGAGTATCGTCACTGGTTTGTTTCTCAATTTTCCTATCACGCGGATTGTTTGTGGGTGACTGGCTCCAAAAACGGCGTGGAAAGAAATCTCTGGCATAACTTCTTGGCTCTCTGGTTCTGTTTGATCAGCTGGTTCATCCTGGTCAAGGCTGGATTGATGAACATCTTCTATCATGAATAATTGTGGGCGTTGGCATCGGTGACCTAGAGTAAACTTTGCATCACAATAGTAACACAATCCTTTCTCTCACCGTTCTCTTGCCTCCTGACTGGTGAGGCGTCGAAATGTTGTTGGTTTAGCATTGGCACTCGGATTTCCACGATGGACAGGTGGAGGGCCTAGCACTCCAGGGCCCGAATGAGAACTTATTTTTGGCACCGTTAACGCCAGTTGGAAGCGGCTTGATTCTGTTGGTTTCTTCTGTAGTTGATTTCGCTCTTCCACCAACCGTGCAACCCCTAAGCATCCGCTAATGTCTTGGGTTGTTTAATTTTTACGTCTAGGCGAACATCGTCACGAAGACCTGCAACAAAACATCCGACAAGAAAGGCCTTAGATAGGCCATCAACTTGGTGAGAAAGCTTTTCGACTGCTTCTTGATAAGCTGCCACCGTGCAAGTTTGTCGAAGACGAGCGAGTGCTTCAGAAGGATCTTCGTAATCTGTGGGCCCAAAGCGAAGGAGAACTGCCTTGATGAACTCGTCCCAATTTTGTGGTCCACGAATTTTCATGATCCAACGATGCCATTGTAGAGAAATGCCTTCTAAATGGAAGGAGGCCAGCTGGACACGTTGATCAGGACTAATATTTTGAAATTCAAAGTATTGTTCTGCCTTGTAAATCCAACCGCTTGGGTCCTCTCCATTGAATTTGGGAAGTGAAGCTTGAGGTGATGATGAAGGTCGTTTGGTGTATTGGTTTTCAGAGTATTTGTGGCATGGGAAGTGCTTGGGTAAAATGGGTTGATCTCAGGTTGTGGGGTTGGATTTAGGCGAGAACCCCAAGGCTTGTATCTCAGTCAATACAGATTGTAGGACACTATTGATTTGATCGAAACTAGATTCATGCTGATGTGTTCCGAAGCTCGACAATTGGAGTCATAGCAGGTTTGGCGAAAAAATTCAAGTAATTCAAGCTAAAACGGAGTTAATTGCAAATTGGAGCAAAAATCGAAGCAAAAAAAGGACCACTTTGATCCTTACGGTCGTAACGCCCAGAAGGTCACGACCGTAATCAAGCTACTTGTTAAGATGCGAGATTTCAATTTTACACTTACGGCCGTAAACAAACTGTCACGACCGTAACATTCACAGGAAGGAAATCTTAAGGCTGTAATAATCTCAATCACGACCGTAACATACGATATTAATTTCCGGGATTTTCCATATTTTGCAGATTTTTAATTCATTTTCTTTTATTTAGTTATTTTAGTATTTTTACTTTAATTAGAATTCTATTTCGAGCCAGTTAGGGTTGATAGGTTTTTGTTTGCTTATTTATACACTTTTTCCATTCATTGTATTGGAGACTTCGATTTTGATATAAACAGTTTTTATTGAGGATTCAATAAAAGTTATAGGTGGATTCTTATATTTTTCGAACTTATCAAGAATATTTCTTGTGGCGTTTAAATATCGAACTTATCAAATATTTTCTAAAATATTTGTGGTGTTAAAACCAGAGACTTATCAAGGAGATTAGGCAAATCCTTGTGGCGTTTTGAAAGTCGTGGTTCTTTATTCCGCATCGTCGAGCCATCGCCTCGTGAATATCTGGTCATGATCCTTCCGTCCAACCACAACTTGAGTTTGGAACTTTCCGGCGTTTCTTCCGCGCTTCGAATCACATCATCTGGTATCAGAGCTGGACTCTGAATTCAGGTTTTTCTATCCACTTTAATTCTTATATTTATCATCGAGTCTGTCATAAGAATTATCCATATCTTGTTGTTGAGTCTTTCTTTTCTTGAGTGTTCTTCGTGCCAGTAAATTTTTTCCAGTTTGATCCATATAAAAATTCAACAAAAATTCAAAAGTATTTGTTTTGCTTAATTCTTATCCGAATTAAGTTCCGTTTGTTTTGTCGTATTCGTTGTCGAATTTTCGGATTTATAAAAAAAATATATATATATATTTTATTTTATTTTATTTATTCCGAAAATTCATCCAAAATTCAAAAAAAAAAAAAAAAAAGAGTCCATTCAAGAACCACTTTCTTGAATTCCTTAATCATTTGTTTATTGTTCTTTTCCATTCATTCCACATAAATTCTATAATGTCCAATTTTCAAGAAAAATATTAATCTAGAAGGGAGAACGATAATGATAAATATCGTATGTAAAGATTTTTGAATGAAGCTTTGATGAGGTTAGATAAACTAGATGAAAGGGAAGGAAAATTGGAAAATGGGCAATCTCAAGAAAATCGTAGTGATTATAAGCGTGATCCTAAACTTAGGGATGAAATCGGGGTTAAGAGATGACCCGATATTGATCCAAAAGCAATTTTGAAAATTCAAAAAGAAATTTATGAGAAAATATTGAGGTGTGAACGGGAGGCATAAATAAAATATTTAGCTAAATTACAAAGGAAGGAGGAGAAACGAAAGACGTTAATTAGATGGTTAGAAGAGAGTGAAAATCATGTTGAGCCTCGGGATATGAAAGTTGAAAAGAAAGAGGGAGGCTTGAGACATGAATTAGTTGAAGAGACCCTGAACTTTGTGGTAGGAGTTTCTACTTCAATCCATCCATGTAACCCAAGTTACAGGATACTATTGGTCATCCCTCTGGCATGGAAGCAATAATTTTCCGTTTGATCCAGGAGGTGAAGTGAAACAATAGGAACAAAGCTATGATTCGGGACGAATCATCCTAAAGAAGGAGGGTATGATGTGTTCCGAACCTCGACAATCGGAGTCATAGCAGGCTTGACGAAAAAATTCAAGTAATTCAAGCCAAAACGGAGTTAATTGCAAATTGGAGCAAAAATCGGAGCAAAAAAAAGGACCAGTTTGATCCTTACGGCCGTAACGCCCAGAAGGTCACGACCGTAATCAAGCTACCGGTTAAGATGCGAGATTTCAATTTTACACTTACGGCCGTAAACAAACTGTCACGACCGTAACATTCACATGAAGGAAATCTTACGGCCGTAATAATCTCAATCACGATCGTAACATGCGATATTAATTTCCGGGATTTTCCATATTTTGCAGATTTTTAATTCCTTTTCTTTTATTTAGTTATTTTAGTATTTTACTTTAATTAGAATTCTATTTTGAGCCAGTTAGGGTTGATAGGTTTTTATTTGCTTATTTATACACGTTTTCCATTCATTGTATTGGAGACTTCGATTTTGATATAAACAGTTTTTATTGATGATTCAATAAAAGTTATATGTGGATTCCTATATTTTTCGAACTTATCAAGAATATTTCTTGTTGCGTTCAAATATCGAACTTATCAAATATTTTCTAAAATATTTGTGGCGTTCAAATCAGAGACTTATCAAGGAGATTGGGCAAATCCTTGTGGCGTTTCGAAAATCGTGGTTCTTTATTCCGCATCGTCGAGCCATCCTATCGTGAATATCGAGTCATGATCCATCCGTCCAACCACAATCTGAGTTCGGAACTCTCCGGCGTTTCTTCCGCGCTTCGAATCACATCACATGCCGAGCTAAAGCTTCATAGACCTCATTGCGGAATTCAGCATTGGTTTTACCGTTAGTGTCCATTATCGGAACCGCGCTCTTATTCCAATTGATATGTTTAATTAATAAATGAAGAAGATGGCAACTAAGAGAAGACGATAAAGAAGATAAGGAAAGGATTCTGTAATATTTTCTCTCTATATTTTTATTCAACCATGGGCTGACTATTTATAATAGTCTTACAATTGGAAACTCAACAAACAATACTATAACCAAGGGAAAAGATTAAGTCCAGATATCCTGGCACTACTGCATAACAACGTGCTGGAAACTAGTTCAACTAACTTATTAAAAGGAAGATATTAAAAAGAGAAAATAGCACTACAAAAAACGGCACTACTGTTGACTAATTTATTAAAAGTTCTGCATGTGCATGCATGGTTGCATGCAAGGCTCTCGTATCAATCTCAATATGAAGTTCTTTATGTTCTTAATGCCTCTGAAGTACCCGCTCTCAATATGGATAGCAAAGAAAAACATGTACACCATCCATCTCATGTGAAGCCTTCTGCCATAGCAATACCTCACAACAAGGAACCATCTTCACTTTCCATACCAAAAAGAAAACAAGCAACAATCTCGGATATCTCAGTTGACGAAAATTTGTCCACAAAAAAACCAATTGCCAAACGTCCCGGTGTTAATGACGGTACTGGGACTATTACTATCAAACCAAAATTAGAAAAATCGTAGAACATTGTAAACTGTATGTATGTATTCTGTGGTGAAAGTACTATCTTAACATGTTTTGCTTTCGCTTTCCCCTGATAAAAAAATATGTATTAGGTCGTGCCAGTTTCAGTTGTAGATGATCTGCGCTCTTTGTAGTATGTATAAACTACTTTCTAATAAAACTTCACCATCTTGTATATAAATTTCGATTCTTGCTTTAATAATTCTTAACTTGCAAGTTTGTCAATATTTTTTTTCCATAATATCATTAGTATGCAATTTATTCTAATCAATATGTTGCTCAGCCACCTAAAATGGCTACAGTTCATCACAATGTTGCAGCAGGTTCGTCTAATTATCTTTCATCTATTCAATATATTTCATTATTGATTTTACTCATAATTATTTTCCCTAATTAATACTATGTAATAAGTATATACTGTTTGCTCTTTCATTACATTCTATTTCTATTCAGTTCTACATTTTATATCCAGTTGAAACCTCACATTATTATTTTCTAAATGTTCATTCACTGTCATTGGTACAATTGTCTCTATCGCTACTTTAAAGCTCCACTCCCAATTTTAAGTCAATATCTTGTTATTTTCACATTTATTTATTTATTTTTTGTAACTGTTACAAGTTTACCACAACATTTTCCTGTTAAGCTTATTGAGATCTACTTCGAATGAGATTATATGCTATCTTGCCATGATGCAATTGGTTTATGGAGCATCAATAACTTAGTGTGTGTTTGATAAATATACTTTTTGGAAAAAAAAGTTTTCGAAAATCGTGTAGTTAAAAAGTGGTTCGAAAAGTAAAAAATTGTGGACTTGACTTTTTTGGATGGTTAAGATTGACACTACAAGAAACTGGAGAAATAGGGACGACATAAGTCGCCCCTATAGACCAATATGTCGCCCCTAAAGGTCTGTACGGGCGACAATGTCGTCCCTAAAAGTCGTTGCTATAAGTTCGTTGCTGAAAACATATAGGGACGACATATATCGCCCCTGTAGGGTCAAAAGTCTATAGGGGCGACAATGTCGCCCCTATAGACTCGAACTTATAGCACGACATTTGTCGTTTCTATAGGTACGTAGCTTTATAGCAACGACATATAGGGGCTATATTGTCGCCCCTATAGACAAATTTTTTTTAAAAAAATATATATTATTCCAAAGCAAAATTTTCCATTATAATAGATTTAAAATTTAAAAGTTTACAATGCATTTTTTACAAATAAAACTACCCATCTGATGCCCCGACCTCCTCATCATCATTACGACATTCCTCATTAAGCACATCATTTGCAGACATACCCTGATTTGCTGCTAGACGCCTAATAACTCTCATCATTGCTTCCATTTGGTTTTGCATTTGAGCTTGATATAATTCCAACCTGTCTTCCGAGTTTCCAGCTTCAAGAGAATGGGTATTTCCTACTGGGGCGTGCGACGATGTTGTGGTACTCTTGATAGAGGATGATCTGCGCTTCAGGATTCGACCAACTCCACGCATGAATCCGCGTCGTTCTCCAAGGGCCTCCTTCACGATGGCACGTTCGTCCACCTGCGTGCCGATGGAGGCAGCTTGAGTCAGCTGAGTCTCTCTTGCTTGAACGAGTAGGTCCTGCAATCGGAAATAATTAATTAATTAATAAAATAGAAAAATGACGAAACAAAAAAGACTAGTTTATGGTATGTGTTTTACTTACGTAATCTGCTGCCGCATTCTCGTTCACCCATTCCCCGTCAACGCGTCTATGTAATCGCTCAAATCCATCCACAACACTCAGCCACTCCCCGGTCTCGGGGTCTCTCTACAAAAAAATTCAATTAAAAAGTAAATGAAAATACTAAAATTCTTGTGTAAAAAAATGGTATTAATTAAACCGTACATCAGCGTGTCGTGTTGCAGAAAAGCTTTTTGATCCTTGGCGAGATGGATATCTTGCCTTCTCTCGATTGACTTTATTTTTCATTGATCGAGACTGTAATCATGGAGATGTAGGTAAACTAATTGTAATCATTATTGAAATGTTAAAAATTAGCTTCTTGAACTAAAAGAAAATTACTTACCAAGTAATTAGGGCTCGTGAATAAGTTCACGCATCGAGATTAAAAAGAATAACCAACAATGATAAAAATTAGAGAAAAAGCATGTGTCCCTAAATAAAAAAATTTACCCGACTCGCACGATCTAGGCAAACTATGATGTGGCGGTCGAGGAGGGTCTCCTGAAGAGTCACCACCATGAGATCGAACAACATTGGCCATATATACTAACAACAACAACAAATATAGTGAGAAGCATTACATAGATTCCATAGTGAGAAGCTAAAATGGGAGGTATCTTGTTATTTACCTGTTAATAGATTTCATTTCAACTAATGACAGGAAACTAAAATAAGCAGCCCTAACATGCTCTCATACAAACAAACATTGTATATGATAGGCAGTAGTTAGATTCTATCCACTTGATTCCTAACATAAAAAATTTGTAAGTTTTAAACTTTAGGCAGCAAAGTCATTCTCAAAATATCATACATTTATCTTTTCTTACTTGATTCCTAACATTAAAATTTGTAAGTTTTGAACTCTAGGTAGCAATTAGATTCTGCCCACTTGACCTCAACTTACCTTCCTTTGAAATTTTATTAGACACCTTTGTTTACTCAATCATTCGTAATCCAAAATTTGCCTTTTTTTTAACAATGAAGAATTTCTCCTATTTTAGTTTTTAGGTTTATTTACAAAACATGTGTTTATTAGTAATAGTAATTTGGATAATAATGAAATGGAAGGAAGTGGAGGTAAGAAATTGTGGTTTGAATTATGTGTTTTGTATATTTAAGAAGAGAGACAAGAAGCATAAAACATGTACATGCATATTTAACATGTATGCAAGATGATGTGGTTATACTCTAGTTCCCAAGATTGAACCTTTCTCCAGCAGCATGAAAATTGTTTTCAACTATTATGGTAATGTTTGTGTTTCATTGAGTATTGCTGAAACAGGAAGTAAAACTTAAATGCCCACTTTTAAGTATAACTAAATCATGAGTTTAGTGAAGGATCTACTCTTTCCTGGTGCTTCTTTCTTTGTTTTAGATTGATTTTTGATGAACTTTGTGGGATTACTGATTTCTTTTTCTTTTTGGAACTCTATGAAGATATCAACGGCTTGTTTTTCGTCACAAGTTATATCAGCTTAGAGAAGAGAGGGACATGAAGCCTGAAACTTTTGCTAGCCTCGTATCTGCTATTCTTTACGAGAAAAGGTTGGTAAATTACGAATATCCCTGATTTGCTCATGAACGGACTAATTCTCATGGTACACTTGAGGGCTGTGCAGTTAAAAATAAATTGCTGTTGCTTTGATATAATCTTTATTTTATTTTTTATTTTTATTTTTTAAGAAAAGGGTTTAACAGATAGAACTTGAATGTAAAAATGCAGTACAAGTTCACATAAACTGCAGCTTGATTTAATAGATCATACCACTACCAGTGGGTTGAGGAACTTAAAGGTGGAGTTGAGCAGCCTCTGTTTCTGAGCAAATATACACTGTAGTTTCATTCGGAACTTGCATATAATGTTCTCCATTTTCTGTTACAATATTTGTATTTTCAGTGTTCATTTCTACACATATAATTTTTTAATTAGATCCATAACAATACATTCTGATAAACAAATTATTTCAGGAATTAAAAAATTACTCCCGGTGCATTTTATTATTTTATTCCTTAATTTATACATTCAATTGTTTCTTACTTAATTATTATCTCCATTAAACAACATTTTAACTCCTGGTCAGATAAACTTCCCTCATTATTATCCACTAGAAACAACTATAAACTTCCCTCATTATCTACAATATTCGAACAGAACATTAAACCACTAGAAACAACTTTGAAATAATTAAAACCTATTTAGTATCAAAGGAAATGGTACAACACATGGATGACAACGAACAATCCTGATTCCTCAAAAAAGTAGCCAACGAACAATCCCTAATTTATTAAGAAATCAGTGAAAGTCTTGAGCAACTTGAATACTATACCTCGCAATTTGAATGCCGAAACTCTTGAGCAACTTGAATAGACCAAACTGGAAGTGGAAAAGGGTGAAGTCTCGACCGATGCAAGGTAGAAATTGAATGGCGGCTGGTGAGAGAAAATCTCAGAGGAAAAATCGAAATGGAGAAGGGAAAATGAGGGAGTTTGTGTGGCGGGAGGAAGAATTATAGGGTTTAGTACTTTTGATACGATTTTCTAAAATATAGCAAATAGAAATATTGATTTTTTAAAATATTTATAAATAGAAATATTAATTTTCAATTTAGGGTGTATTTGATTGCAAAGGTGAAAAATTGGTAGAAAGAAATTATTTGCTTGAAAATTATTTTCGTGGACAATATGAATTGGAAGTGTTTGATTTGTTTAATTTGTTATGTGGAAAAAAATGAGGAATTTTTGTAGTTTCTTTGTTTGATTGACATTATTTTTCATGTCAAATAAAGTAAATTTTAGCTATTTTATTAAAAAAATATTTTTTTAACATATGAGTACTTGATAATGATAATGTTATTTTTTAGAAAAAAATAAAAATAAATGAACAAGAACAAAATTGATCAAATGTGGCGAAAATTCTTTTCCATGTAACATGGAAAATATTTTATAACCAACAAAAATAAATAAATAAATAAATAAATAAATTTCTAGACAATATTTCTCTAATATTAATTTTGATTAAAAAGAAAATGTCGTTTTAAAGACAAAAAATTATTACGTTAATATTTTCAACATTGCTATTGATAATATTTTCAACATTGCTATTGATCGGTTGAACCTTGTCTCCACATCATTGAAATACCTCGAACAGAATGTTAAGGCCTCGTCGATAACATACCCTTCTGCTATGGAACCCTCAGGTCTGGCTCGATTTCTAACGTACTCCTTTAGTTTCTTAAGATATCTTTCAATGGGATACATCTATCTCATGTATACCGGACCTCCAAGTATTGCCTTCTCGGGTAAATGCATAACTAGGCACTTTAGGCCCTGGAATCAACAAAGTCAACATTAGGTACCCTGATCTCATGCACAGCCAAGGTGGGAGGTTGTAGCACGTCATAACTATTGGCCATGTGTTATATGCCTGACTCATGTTTTGAAACTGTCTGCAACCAATCCCAGTCGGACATTCCTAATTTCACTTGCAAAATGCGGATGCTTCTCATCGAACTCTCGCTAAGTCTTCCAGTCTACAGGATGCTGCATCTCGTCACCGTCTATAGACTTAACTGTACTATGCCACCTCATAAGTCTTGATGTATCCTTCGTAGCAAACAAACGTTTAAGTCTAGGGATCAGGGGAAAATATCGCAATACTTTATGAGGCACATTTTTCCTCGAGCCCTGTTCAGCATTATGCATCCAACGACTTTCCTTGCACACATGACAGTTTTCATGGGTATACCCGTTTAAACATTTGTTACACGGACATCTAACCTTCCCCCGATCGTTTACAAGTGGTCTCGCCATATTTATAAAAGTTTTCAAACCAAATAAGAATTCTCGAGACTTTCGATTTCTAATATTCGTCCAGCTCTTATCAATTTCCATGTTGATATTCTGCAAGTAAGAATAAAAATGTATATTATGTGACAATTTCGAGTGACGTGAATGTTATAAATCCACCTTATTACTCCATGTCTAATAAAAGGTAGGTGCCCTAACCATTCATCATTGATCAGCAAAATAATAAATTTTGTTTATTTTTTCAATGATGTCTATATATTTTCACGTGTAAATTTCGACAGCACTTCCCCTAAGTTCTCCTAAGTGCGAGATCTATGTTTGCACATAGTCCACATGGGAAAATATATATATACATCAACAGAAAAATGAATAAAATTCTTTATTTCGTAGATCAATGACAAACTTTCCAAAAATGGGAGAATTCGAAGACCAATTTGTAAACTTCAAGTTGCCAACAATGTGTGCATTTTTCTATTTACAAATTGATCTTCAAATGGTTTTCTAAGTTTATGCAAATGCATTGTAGTATATCCAATAAAATTTATATAATAACCAATATATATCAAACAATGAAATTATCTAAAAAATTGACAAGAACATGTTTAAATGACTTACCAAATGTCCAAACAATGTCTTGTTTCGATTTTCTAGTTTCAAATTTGATTATGTCAGTACAAATTGAATATAAAATTGAAAGACACGAGGAAAGTTTTGTATTTTGAAGAAACAGCGTTTGAGTGTGAATTGATCAATGACGATCAGGTTATAGGGGCGACATATGTCGCCCCTATATCTAAACATGTCGTTCATACAATTGCACTAAAATGGCGCCAAACTTCCCGCTAAAATGTGGGAAATATGTGCTAAAATTTTGGTCCTATAGGGGCGACATATGTCGCCCCTATAGGTGCCGAATCTGTAGGGGCGACATATGTCGCCCCTATAGGTTATATCTACCCTCTTTCCCCAATTAAAAAATGCGAGAGAGAATCTCGCTAATAATTTGAGCCTATAGGGGCGACATATATCGCCCCTACAGATTCTGGACATATAGGGGCGACATAAGTCGCCCCTATAGGATGTATATAGTCGTCCCGGCAAGCAGATGAATCTATAGGAACAATCTAGGCAGAAATAGGGGCGACAGTTGTCGCCCCTAAAGATTAAAAAATATATAGGGGCGATTTTATCATGTCGCCTCTATTTCTACTAAATCTATAGGGGCGATGTTTAGGTCGCCCCTAAATTGTCGCCCCTATTACTCCGTTTTGTTGTAGTGTGATTACTGTTGAAAAAAGTTTTATTTTTTATGAGAAAGTTGATTTTCAAACAAGGGCTTAATTCTATGAATACTATACTTAATGACTTAATTTATTATTTTCAACTTAACAGGATACTTCTTCCATAAATGCTTATACTGTATTTCATCTTCATGACCAACATGCCACGGTATGTGTTTTGTTAAATAATTATTGCCTGGTTATACTTTCACTCTGAAACTTTTCAGTTGTTCATTTCATCGCGATCAGAATTCATTCTTGTGATTTGTAAGAAGTAAACTGTCTTCAATCTTCAATTATATTAGGTTTTTATCTTTCTTAAAAATAAAAAATAAAAATCGAGTGTTTCCCTCTGCAATAATGTTATTGATTTGCTTGTATAGTGAAGTTATTGTTTTACTATCCCATTTCGTATTATTATCTCTTTCAATGTTTCAAACCTTTCATTGAAAGAAACAAATGGTATTTTTTTTTTCTTTTTTGTTTCTAAGAAATGGAATGTGATCTGTACTTGGGAGTTGGGAATCAACATTTCCAACTCAAAAATTCATTGCTCAAACATGTAGTTGCTTAGACTACCAAATCTCATTTTAAAGATAAAATCTCTATATTTTTTTCCATGATTTCAGATAATCCAAAGATATCTTTCAAATCGTGTATTTTCTATCTTCAATTCATTTATAACATGTTTGATACGCAGGATTAGATGTCTCGGACGAGTATTAATGATGAAATGATTAAAATTTTGTTTCATTATATTGTTCATTCTTGTCTAGCATTGTATGCCAAACATGCACTTGGTTACAAAAAAATCATATGTTATCTCTCGTTCTTATTGAAGTTTGTTCGCTTGCATTAGTTCACTTTCATTTTGATGTACTTATCTGTATTTCTTTTACCCCTTTTTGCATGTGGCTGTATATTATTCAGAACTTGTAATTCATTTTCATGAATAACGTGAAGTGAAGATTTTTTATTCATGGAGTAGATAAGTTTTCAATCTCGTAGCCACTAATGGATTTTCAATCTCATTATGCTCTACATAAGGAGTTGTATTGTATTCAACTTATTGCACAGTCAGACATTTCGATGCCAAAAAATGCTGGGATCGTAAATTGCTTACATAAAGCCACACATTGCTGAAGGACGACCTTCTTCAACGTCTCCTTCTCTGTCGTCTTTTCTCGACCTTACGTCTTCTAAATGGCGCCATGCATCTGAATCTCTTTTAACGGTATATTATACTTCTTTCTCTCCTTATTTCTAGCATCATTCTTTATTTATTTATTTTTTTTTTTTTTTTTTTTTGATCTTCGAGCACCCACGGTAAGTTCTATTGCACCTTCCCAATAACCTGTTACTTAGATGAAAATAATTTTGTATGCTAAATCCCAATTGAATCTTTGGCTTTTTCCATGAAAAATTGTTTGCTCTGCACATACCTTCGTGTAATTTATCAATACAAGTGACATCTTTTTGTTAGTTCGTGCAAATGATATTATCTATCTATCCATACCAACATGATTTTTGGGATTTTATCTTTGTTTCTCCACTAAAATACATCCTACCATCCCGATAGGAGGTTTCTTTACCCCTATTACCCCTTACGTTCATTTCTTCTTCATTTTTCATTGCTTTGTCATGGCTATATGGTATTGCTTTACTTCCTGAGCATAACAGCACTTCTATGTCTATCCTCCTACATCTCACTTCACGACTTCACCATGCAAGCTTAAATGATGAAATACGTAAAACAAAGTACAACTACTGTGACGACCCGAATTCTCGACCATTCGAGTGCCACTAAAAGTGACTCATATCATATTATCGAGACTTAAATAGTAATGTAAAATTATTCAAAAGAATAATTAGAATCCCATAATTTTATTTGTGAATAAAAATAGAACATAATTTTCTTACATAAAGTTCAACATAATTATCTCATCAATCTTAACCACTTTTGTCACTTCCATGTTGACCGCCTCGAACCTTCAATTATCTGAAAATGGTAAATATCGTGGAGTGAGATTTATAAAATCCCAGTAAGTATACCAAGCATAAATTTTCTTTTGAAAGCATATGGATCATTTTCATCATAACATAGGATAAGATCGAAATACTCATAAACATAGGGAGACACAAGAATTTTACCGAACTTAAATGGCAAGAATTCTTATGTGTAGCGCTACTAAACTCCGGTCCCCTTAGCATAATCATAAACATATCATATGGAACCCATAACAATCTTGTGAGATTGATTTCATAGCAATGATCCAAACATTTTCATAAAAACATAAGATATACTTACTTGTCATAAAAACATACTTACTTTTCATAAAAACATAAGGTGTATTTACCTTTCATAAAAACATACTTACTTTTCATAAAAACATAAGATATACTTACTTGTCATAAAAACATACTTACTTTTCATAAAAACATAAGGTGTATTTACCTTTCATAAAAACATACTTACTTTTCATAAAAACATAAGATATACTTACTTGTCATAAAAACATACTTACTTTTCATAAAAACATAAGGTGTATTTACCTTTCATAAAAACATACTTACTTTTCATAAAAACATAAGATATACTTACTTGTCATAAAAACATACTTACTTTTCATAAAAACATAAGGTGTATTTACCTTTCATAAAAACATACTTACTTTTCATAAAAACATAAGATATACTTACTTGTCATAAAAACATAAGGTGTATTTACCTTTCATAAAAACATACTTACTTTTCATAAAAACATAAGATATACTTACTTGTCATAAAAATATACTTACTTTTCATAAAAACATAAGGTGTATTTACCTTTCATAAAAACATACTTACTTTTCATAAAAACATAAGATATACTTACCTTTTAAAAGATTAAAATGAAGTGTAGTAGTAAATGGACCAAAACTTTCTTGACCACCTTGAATTTCTCTTACTTGTGGATTTTGTCAAGAGATTGGAAATAAGTGTATATGTGTAGAGTTGTGTGTAAAAGAGATGGGTTTAAATAGATGTATAAAGTTGGCATATTGTAAACATAATCATTCAATTCTATTAATTTTAACACATCCTTTTCTTAAAGTAAAACACCATTCATATACTTTTCCATATTTATACAAATAATATGCTCTTCATGATTATATATAATGGAGTCTTATCAATCATTCATATACTTTTCCATATTTATACAAATATTATGCTCTTCATGATTATATATAATGGAGTCTTATCAATCATTCATATACTTTTCCATATTTATACAAATATTATGCTCTTCATGATTATATATAATGGAGTATATAAATCATTCATATACTTTTCCATATTTATACAAATATTATGCTCTTCATGATTATATATAATGGAGTATATAAATCATTCATATACTTTTCCATATTTATACAAATATTATGCTCTTCATGATTACATATAATGGAACCTCTCATGCTTGCATATATTTTCTTAATTTAAATAATAAAAGTAATTTTTGTACAAATAAATATTGGGATAACATTGAATTAAGTACTTAGACTTAATATACTTTAAATCAAGAGAATGGAGATATTTTTAGAAATTCGGAATTTAATTTAAAATCGAACGATCTCGATTATTTCTTGACTTGGCTATACGAATACGTCGTGGCGTTAACTTAATAAAAATGGGTGAAATAGTAGCGACACGATTTTCTATTAAAATAATTATTAATCGCGTAAAAATTCTTGGTCGCTACAAACTTACCCCCTTAAAATAATTTCGTCCTCGAAATTAATCTTACTTGATCTTATGATTTCTGAACACTTAATCAGAATCTCTTCTTCTTCTTCTTATGTAGCATCATCGCTACCATATTTAACCCAACCATATTTAACCCACTGGACTTTGACTAAATGCATCAATTTGTTTTCTTAAGACATGGACTTTTCTATCAATAATAGACATATGTCTACTCATAAATTCTTCTGAATCAAAATGAAAATTCCCAATCGTATGTGATATTTCATCATATCTTGTAGTATTCATGTAACTTGTCATTTATCATCGTATCATGTGACCTCAAATATTCGTATTAATATCTCTAAAATTTCAATAAATCTTTACTAACATATCATACCATAATAATTTGTCATTTCTTCTTATCACCAAATATCCCAAAATAATTAAAACGATTACCTGAATATTCTCTATGTAATATACCCAAACATGTTATTCACATATCAACATAATCATCAGTTTATCTTTCCAATATTTGTAACCCAAAATTTCTGCAAAATTCAATAAACAAATATCTCCCAAATAATTAAAATTCTTAACTCAAATATCATAACATTTCCCGTAAGGTATTCCTTTCACTTGCACAAACTTATTAATCCTGATTCAATACAGTCCTTATTTCACTTTCACGTATCCCCGTATTATTTCTATACCTTGATTATTATATCAAAATATCAGTACCCAAAATCCAAGAAAATATTCCATATCTCAAATCCCGTCATCATCAAATCTTCCTTTTATCAAGAAAGTAAACGGCGCATAAACTCTTGTTCCCTCTTTTCCATTATTCTATTCCGCGCTTTCTTGCTGGAATCAATATCACGCGGATTCCCTCCGATCCTTAATGCTTTTAAATAGTTCATGCTGGGAAGAGGTTAGATCCATCAAAAACATGGATATCATTCTTACAAACATTCGCAAGTATTATTCCAGTCTTCCAATGAATGATCTGAGGAAAATTTATCGAATAAGACTCGAAAGATTGAGGTTGCTGATGGCTCATGGTGTTTCAGAAGATGTTCGCTGGTTGATCGAAGCAAAGGTTCGACTATCTGGTGAATTACCTATGACATTTCCAAAGCACATGCCTGGTTTAGGCAAAAGCACCTTCGCAAAGAAACGAAGAGCAAAAAGGCTGAATGGTTGCTACAAATGTGCTCGTTGGAACTGTGATACTCGTTGCAAAACAGTAGGATATTCTTCTACTAATCGGGATGATAAAATCAAATTCATAAAGGGTGGACTGAGTAAGGAGTCTTTGGATGATATTCGACTGACTCTTGAGACGCACCCAAGTGGTTATGTGCAACGTGAACTTCTCTCCTTATACGCTCAGTTTAACGAGGACAAAAATCGTTATAGTCTCCAAAATATAATAGCAAAAGATCCTGTTTGCCAGTCTGTTTTACAAAATGAGGCTTCTGGCAGTTCAACAATGATATAAGGTAAATCTCTTGATACACATTTAAAATATTTTGCTGTTTTCTTTCACGCGTTTTGGAAATAAAATATATTTTCCTTTCTCGAGTTTTGATAAAGCTGGAAATAAATCACCGAAAGGTGATATCTTTGGTAAAACAGTCAAAAGTTGGCCGATTTTGTCAAAAGTAAATCTTTACTTTTTCATAATCAATCAAAAACAGTAAATTTTTTCGGCTTTAAATAGCCAAACATATTTCATAGTTCAGGCATCCCAAAATCACATCTTCTTCGTAAGTTTTCTCTTCTATACTATCAAAGATGGAAGCACCAAAACTTCGACAGATCAAAACTATTTGTGTATTTTGTGGATCAAAAGTGGGGAAAGGCTTCAGTTATCTAGAAGCGTCCGTAGATCTTGGAAAGAAACTGGGGGAAAAAGGTATCACTCTTGTGTATGGGGGTGGTAGCAGTGGTCTAATGGGTTGTGTTTCCCAATCTGCTCTTGCAGAGAAATCAAAAGTAATCGGTGTCATACCTGTCCCTTTGGTAGATGTTGCAGGCAAAACACGAGGGCATGAAGTTCAAACCTTATCTATCCATGAACGCATAACTTGTATGCTATATGGTTCTGATGCCTTTATAGCCCTGCCCGGAGGTTTTGGTACCTTAGAAGAAATCTTTAACATTACCTCGTGGGCTCAACTAGATCTCCATACTAAGCCTATTGGGCTTCTGAATGTTAACAATTTCTTTGATGGTTTGTTAACCTTTCTTGATTATGCTGTGGAACAGGGATTCATCTCTCCATTTTCCAGAAGGCTTCTTATTTCTGCTCCTACTATTGATGAACTACTGGATAAGCTGCAGTCATATATCTCAATACAAGATCCAGCAGGAGTTAAGATAGATTGGTCGCAAGGAAGGGGAATCAAGCGAAAATGGAGTCCGGTTAATGTAAACTTAACTTTATGAATCTTAGAATAGGTGGGGGTAGAGTACGGAGTATTCTTACTCTCGAGACACCCCTCTAATTTCCTAGGATTTCCTTAATGTTTAAATCTTGTGTGTACCTCAAAGGTTCCAGGTGGTAGATTACGGAGTATTCTTACTCTCGAAACACACCTCTTTGAAGGTTTCTTTATTTCCTCAAAAGGTCAGAGGTGGTAGGATACGGCTACTCCGGAAACACATCTCTCAATTTGAGGAATTTCCCATGTTGCTTTCTTTTGCTTTTGCGTGTTTCATGTATTTCTTTTCCAGTGTGACTCTTGTATGTTCTCCTTATGAGAAAATAATAAAATCTCTGCTATCATCTACTAAATCTCGTTTGTGATGTAAATGAATTTGCATGTCTAACCTTAATTCCTTAGTGATTGCATACCATACTATGCTCTTAATTCCAAACGATAAAATTCTAAGCAGAGTTTCCTTTGAAATTTGGACTTATTCAAACCGTAAGCATACTTCATAACTCACAATAATAAATAATTCCACATTTGATCACAACGATCTAAAAATTGACCACAATTTCATCAAACTTCAATATCATAAAAAAATATTCCAGAAAATCAATTCATAATTCCTCAACATAGAAATTTCAAATCATAGTCGTCAATATCACAATATCACTTCCTTCAATACCTTAATTGGCTCAAAAGATTACTCATACTTATATTTATAAGTCATATATCATATTCCCAAAATTTAATCACAAGGCCAAAGTTCATAATAAATTTCTCTTCAATATAGAGGCATAATTCACTTACTCAACATAATATACATTACTTAATTCCCAATAACCAAATCTTTAAATCTCTAACTTCATAATGCTTCTCATAAAAGTCTCATTAAAATCATATCACTTATAATCTTAACATCTCATAAAAATTCATAAAATTGGCTCGCTATTTCTCATTAAATCTAAATGATAGATAATCTGAACATATTTCTAATCATTTCTGTTGACTTCTCATACTTAATGCCATGTCTAAAATCAATTATGCAAAGTCCATTTAAGGTTTATCATTTCTAAACTCGAGGACAACAATTATTTTGAAAATCATTCTTAAGTCATATTATTCCCATTATGCTCAACACCCGTTCTCTTTCTTTCTTTTCTTTCTGAATTTTTTTTTTTTTTTTTTTTTTCAGAATTGAAACTTGAAGAGTGGTACCAATAATCATCCACAGTTTTTCCTTGCTTTTAAGCAAATGTAGTGATAAAGGGATAAATTATTGAACCGAAAATTGAAACTTGAAGAGGAAGTACTAATAACCATCCACAGTTTTTCCCTTGTTTTTACACAAAGGTAGTGATAAAGGGATAAATTATTGTACGAATTCATTATCAATTTTGTTTGTTTAATATATTATTCCATATATTTTGGGCAAAAGTTACAACCCAACTTAATTTCTAATTGAGTCAATCTTACTAAGCTTAATATGCACCAAAATTCATATAAATATCCTCTCTGTCTCATGATTCTACATTGAAAAGAATAAAAAATTGAGTCTTCTATCAATTTATATCATACTTGACATGTATATTATGTGTAACACATAAAGATTCATAACATATGAAGATTTCATACTTAACATGTCTTAATAAAATCGTAAATGACTTGCAAAGCATATAACATACCTGGTTCGAGGAGTCAATACGTGGAGAGTGACATAGTAGAGTGATGAGTTAAAATATTTCATATAATCTTATTTTCCTTTAATCAACAATAATTTAATGTGGTTGTATCCAAATCAACATTTTCTTGAATCATAATTCCTAATTAATCACAGTCTTCAAAACAAATCCAATATCGATATAGTAATTATCTCCCCATCAATAATTAATAACTTAACCCAAATAAAATTTATCGTCAAATCTTATTTTTCCTTTAGTCCCCGAACTTCTAGAAATTTATCAAAGACATCAATATAAACATCATATCACTAACTAATTATATTCCATAAAATTTTCAGGACATTACAAACTCCCTTGCTTAAAATGAATTTTATCCTTGAAATTCGCACATCAAATTTCATCATGCTTTTCAAAATCATAACCATACTTGACATGTGAAAATTCAACTTTTTTTTTTATAATGAATAGTGATTTCGTTCACTGTTCATCATGAATAGCACGTCGTTTTACTGTTCACGTGAATAGTGATTTTTTTTTAAAGAAATAAAATTTCAAAAATCTACAGAATCGTTTTTAAAACTCTTTTCTCTGATACCAACTGTGACGACCCGAATTCTCGACCATTCGAGTGCCACTAAAAGTGACTCATATCATATTATCGAGACTTAAATAGTAATGTAAAATTATTCAAAAGAATAATTAGAATCCCATAATTTTATTTGTGAATAAAAATAGAACATAATTTTCTTACATAAAGTTCAACATAATTATCTCATCAATCTTAACCACTTTTGTCACTTCCATGTTGACCGCCTCGAACCTTCAATTATCTGAAAATGGTAAATATCGTGGAGTGAGATTTATAAAATCCCAGTAAGTATACCAAGCATGAATTTTCTTTTGAAAGCATATGGATCATTTTCATCATAACATAGGATAGGATCGAAATACTCATAAACATAGGGAGACACAAGAATTTTACCGAACTTAAATGGCAAGAATTCTTATGTGTAGCGCTACTAAACTCCGGTCCCCTTAGCATAATCATAAACATATCATATGGAACCCATAACAATCTTGTGAGATTGATTTCATAGCAATGATCCAAACATTTTCATAAAAACATAAGATATACTTACTTGTCATAAAAACATACTTACTTTTCATAAAAACATAAGGTGTATTTACCTTTCATAAAAACATACTTACTTTTCATAAAAACATAAGATATACTTACTTGTCATAAAAACATACTTACTTTTCATAAAAACATAAGGTGTATTTACCTTTCATAAAAACATACTTACTTTTCATAAAAACATAAGATATACTTACTTGTCATAAAAACATACTTACTTTTCATAAAAACATAAGGTGTATTTACCTTTCATAAAAACATACTTACTTTTCATAAAAACATAAGATATACTTACTTGTCATAAAAACATACTTACTTTTCATAAAAACATAAGGTGTATTTACCTTTCATAAAAACATACTTACTTTTCATAAAAACATAAGATATACTTACTTGTCATAAAAATATACTTACTTTTCATAAAAACATAAGGTGTATTTACCTTTCATAAAAACATACTTACTTTTCATAAAAACATAAGATATACTTACCTTTTAAAAGATTAAAATGAAGTGTAGTAGTAAATGGACCAAAACTTTCTTGACCTGTAGCGCCCCGAGTTCCGTATATCCGATTCACTACGTCATTTTCTGTCTAAATTTTTCGAATAATATTTTTGCGGAAGAAATAGTTGAAATTCATTTTTGGCAACATTAAATAAACTGTAATGGCCGATAAAATTGAAAACATTTATGAAACCATTTGAAATAGCAAATCGAACCATTAATATTGTAAAGAAATTGCCAATATCATAATTTCTCAAATAAATGAACTTCTCTAAATTATTCGATTGTTTGGAAAATACGGAAATCATTAACGTCAAACTTTCAACCGTTCAACGATTATTGCCACCATCATTCATCGCTCGCCACCGTCTCCGAAATCTGCAAAACTGTTAAAAGTAGGGTGAGTATTTCATGGGGGAAATACTCAGTAGACTCATCGCAAATTAATTTAATTTATAAGATGATTAAACACATAAATCCCGGCTCTTTATAAAACGGGCATTGATAGAGCTTCTTTATAAAACTGCTCTTGATAAAACTCATATTGTGCATTACAGCACGGGACATATTTTGCAAATCATATGCTCTTTGAAAACATCTCTTTGAAAACAGTTCTTTGAAAACCATATACTTATAAAACATTTTAATTATGCCAAGCATAATTTCTTTTGAAAGCATAACATAAGATAGGATTGAAATCCTCATAAACATAAGAATTTTACCGAACTTAGGTGGTAAGAATTCTTATGTAGTAAAATCATAATAACAGTAAGTTTTCATCATAACATAGGATAAAATCGAAATCCTCATAAACATAAGAATTTTACCGAACTTAGGTGGTAAGAATTCTTATGTAGTAAGTATACCAAGCATAATTTTCTGAAATTCATAGGGATCAATTGCATCATAACATAAGATATGATCGAAATCCTCATGAACATATGCGACAGGAATTTTACCGAACTTAGGTGGCAAATCCTCATAAACATATGGAAACATAGGAATTTTACCGAACTTCGTGGCAAATCCTCATAAACATAGGAGACACAAGAATGTTACCGAACTTAGGTGGCAAGAATTCTTATGTGTAGCGCTACTAAAACTCCGGTCCCCTTAACATATCATAACTTATCATATGGGACCCAAAACAATCTTGGTAGATTGATTTCATAGCAATGATCCAAAAAAACATTTTCGTGAAGCATAGGGTATACTTACTTTTCGTAAAAACATAAAGTATATTTTCTTTTCATAAAAACATACTTACTTTTCATAACAACATAAGGTATATTTACCTTTCATAAAAACATACTTGTTTTTCTTAAAAATTGACTTTCACAAGTCACATGACATTCATATGAAATCATAATTTAAATCAATTAATAAGTGCGAGTCTACCTCAAATCCGACGAGTGCAAAGTTGAGCGGGAATGACTTCAATTTCTTTAAATTCTCCGTACGCTTCGTCTTAGCCAATAAGTCACTTTAGTATATCGAATATATAGTTCAAAATGATAAATTATAATTTGAGGACTAAAATTGATGTTTTGAAAGTTGAGGGACTAAAATGAATACTTTTGAAAGTTCAGGGACTAAAATAGATATTTTGAAAGTTGAGGGATTAAAATGAATACTTTTGAAAGTTGAGCTTAAAATCAAATTAATAAAATCAGCAGGGACTGAAATGATAAGTTTGAAGCTAAAAGGGCTGGATTAAAACATTTCAAAACTTGAGGGGCTGATTTGAAATCTTTAAAACTTCAAGGACTGAATGGAAACAAATTAAAATGTCAGGGACTGATTTGCAAAATCTGGAAAGTTAAATATATCAGATCTGTTTTTCTCTCTCTCAACTCACTCTCTCACGATCCACACTCTCTCTCAACGCGAAGGCGATCTGGAGAAGACGAAGGCAGGAGACGACGAACGCTTAGGGTAAAAAGGGTGCTGCAGCCGGTGATGTGCCGGCGAGACGTCAGCGAGGGTGGCGGAAAGCGGCGGTTCAAGTTTTGGTAGGCTTTTGGGTGTGAAAACCGAATGTAAAACAACGGCTTAGATCCCGATTTCCGGCGAAGGGACCTACGATTGAGGTAAGAAAAGGGTTTCTAGGGTTATGGGTTATCTTTTCTTCTAGGTTTGAGTTTGATTTTTGGAGGAATGTTGTGCAGTGATTCGGTGTAGACTGGCCGGCAGTGGTGATTGACTGGATTATGCAGTAGGCGGTGGTGACTGCGTGGATTGTGGTGGTGGTGATCTAACTTGGAAGGAAGCAGGGTGGTTTGGGTGTGGCGATGATGGTGATGGTGTTTTGGGTTCTCGACTGAGTGCGGTGGTGGTGCTCAATTTTGATTGATGATGATGAACGCTGATTCAATTTGGTGTTTGAGGATGATGATACCGGTGGTGGAAATTTGCTGCAGTGATGATGAAGATGGTGATTGCAGGATATCAGAATTGATGATAATGGCTGAGATTGTTGATCTTGCAAATGGAAATTCTGAAAATGGAAATTGAATTGGATGTAGTTGAATGGAGGAAACTGGCCGGATTGATGAATTGATTAACTAGTGGTTGTGGATGGCAGTATTGGTAGTGGATTCGGCTGTGAGTTGCAGAGGGTGGTGGTTTGGTTGGTAGATCAGTGGTTGCAGTGATGAAACAGTTATGGCTTGCTGTAGGTTGATCTATGTGTGGTAAATGGTGGCTGCTGATTTTCTGATCGAGGAGGTGATGGCAGAGTGATGGACGGTGAGGCAGTGTGGGTGGACTGTGGTTGCACTCGTCTGGGATGGAGATGGAGCTTGGTGCAGGTGATGAAGATGTATGCTTATATATATTGTATTGTGGAATCTAAGTACATGGAAGTGTGAGTTGTGCCATGAGTATTGAAATGAAGATGGGGTAGATGATGATAATGATGAAGATGCTTTGCTTGTACAATTATGGTTTAATATAATGAAGGTTCGTGGCTATGGATTGATGCTGATAATAATGGAGCTGAAAAGGAATTTGTGGGTGGTGGCTATGGCTTAGAAAATTGAATAACTTTGATTAAGAAATGTATTTAAAACAGATATATTTTGGACTGAAAATAAATCTGAGAATGGATGAATTTTGAGATAAAAATTGAATTACATATTTTGGACTTAAAATAATTTAATAAGGAATATTGGAATTAAAAATGGTTTTGAAAATGATACTTTAATTAAAATAATATAATTATAGAAATTCGGATTTTAATTTAAAATCGAACAAATTCGATATTTCTTGACTTGGCTAGACGAATTCGTCGCGGCGTTAACTTCAAAATAATAAATGAAATAGTAGCGACACAATTTTCTAAATATTAAAATAATTATTTATTGCATAAAAATTCTGGATCGCTATAATCTTACCTCCTTAAAATAATTTCGTCCTCGAAATTAAACTTACTTAATCTTATAATTTCTGAATACTTAATCAGAATCTCTTCTTCTTATCATCGAATATTCTCAAAATAATCAAAACAATTCCCAATCGTATGTAAAAATTTCATCATATCTTGTAGTATTCATGTAACTTGTCACTTATCATCGTATCATGTGACCTCAAATATTCGTATATATCTCTAAAATTTCAACAAATCTTTACTGACATATCGTATCATAATAATTTTTTCCTTTCTTATCATCGAAAATTCCCAAAATAATCAAAGAATTACCTGAATATTTTCTCTACGTAATATACCCAAACATATCAACATAATATCATCAACTTATCTTTCCAATATTTGTAACCCAAAATTCAGTAAACAAATATCTCCCAAAACTAAGATTCTATACTTAAATGTCACCATATTTCCTGCAAAGTATTTCTTTCACTTGTATATACGTATGAATTCTGATTCAATACGGTACTCATTTTACTTTCCACGTATCATCACATTATACCAAGATTATCATTATTAAAACAAAATATCAGTACCCATAATCCAAGAAAATATTCCAAATCTCCTTTATCGATAAAATTTAACAGCGCATTACTTCTTGTCTCCTCTTTTCATTAAAATAATCCTGCGCTTTCTTGCTGGTCACAACATCACGCGGATTCACTCATATCCTTTGCGCTTTTAAATAGTTCATGCTGAGAAGAGGTTGAATCATCAAACAATGGATATCATTCTTTCTAACCTTCGCAAGTATTATTCCAGTCTTCCTATGAATGATCTGAGAAAGATCTATAAAATAAGGCTCGAAAGATTGAGGTTGCTGATGGCTCATGGTGTTCCAGAAGATGTTCGCTGGTTGATAGAAGCAAAGGTTCGACTATCTGGTGAATTACCATCAACATTTCCAAAACATATGCCTGGTTTAGGCAAAAGCACGTTCGCAAAGAAACGAAGAGCAAAAAGACTGGGTGGTTGCTACAAATGTGCTCGTTGGAACTGTAATACACGTTGCAAATCAGTAGGATATTCTTCTACTAATCGGGATGATAAAATCGAATTCATAAAGGGTGGACTGAGTAAGGAGTCTTTGGATGATATTCGACTGACTCTTGAGACGCACCCAAGTGGTTATGTACAACGTGAACTTCTCTCCTTATACGCTCAGTTTAACGAGGACAAAAATCGTTATAGTCTCCAAAATATAATAGCAAAAGATCCTGTTTGCCAGTCTGTTTTACAAAATGAGGCTTCTGGCAGTTCAGCAATGATATAAGGTAAATCTTTTGATACGCATTTAAAATATTTTGCTGCTTTCTTTCACGCGTTTTGAAAATAAAATATATTTTCCTTTCTCGAGGTTTGATAAAGCTGGAAATAAAATATTAAATCGCCGAAAGGTGACAGCCTCGATACGATAAAAATATTCAAAAGTGGGCTGATTTTGTCAAAAGTAAATCTTTATTTTTTCAGAATCAATCAAAAACAGTAAATTTTTCCGGCTTTAAATAGCCAAACATATTTCATAGTTCAGGCATCCCAAAATCACATCTTCTTCGTAAGTTTTCCCTTCTTTACTATCAAAGATGGAAGCACCAAAACTTCGACAGATCAAAACTATTTGTGTATTTTGTGGATCAAAAGTAGGGAAAGGCTTCGGTTATCTAGAAGCGGCTGTAGATCTTGGAAAGAAACTGGGGGAAAAAGGTATCACTCTTGTATATGGGGGTGGTAGCAGTGGTCTAATGGGTTGTGTTTCCCAATCTGCTCTTGCAGAGAAATCAAAAGTAATCGGTGTCATACCTGTCCCTTTGGTAGATGTTGCAGGCAAAACACGAGGGCATGAAGTTCAAACCTTATCCATCCATGAACGCATAACTTGTATGCTATATGGTTCTGATGCCTTTATAGCCCTGCCCGGAGGTTTTGGTACCTTAGAAGAAATTTTTAACATTACCTCGTGGGCTCAACTAGATCTCCATACTAAGCCTATTGGGCTTCTGAATGTTAACAATTTCTTTGATGGTTTGTTAACCTTTCTTGATTATGCTGTGGAACAGGGATTCATCTCTCCATTTTCCAGAAGGCTTCTTATTTCTGCTCCTACTATTGATGAACTACTGGATAAGCTGCAGTCATATATCTCAATACAAGATCCAGCAGGAGTTAAGATAGATTGGTCGCAAGGAAGGGGAATCAAGCGAAAATGGAGTCCGGTTAATGTAAATTTAACTCTGTGAATCTTAGAATAGGTGGGGGTAGAGTACGGAGTATTCTCACTCTCGAGACACCCCTCCATTTACTAGGATTTCCTTAATGTTTAAATCTTGTGTGTACTTCAAAGATTCCAGGTGGTAGATTACGGAGTATTCTTACTCTCGAAACACACCTCTTTGAAGGTTTTCTCTATTTCCTCAAAAGATCAGAGGTGGTAGGATACGGCTACTCCGGAAACACATCTCTCATTCTGAGGATCTTTCCATGTTTTTCTCTTATGCTTTCGTGTGTTTCATGTATTCCTTTCCAGTGTGACTCTTGTGTGTTCTCCTTATGAGAAAATAATAAAATCTCTGCTATCATCTACTAAATCTCGTTTGTGATGTAAATGATCTTGCATGTCTAACCTTAATTCCTTTAGTGGATGCTTATCATATTATGCTCTTAATTCCAAATGATAAAATTCTGGATAGAGTCTCCCTTGTAATTTGGACTTATCCAAACCATAAGCATACTTCATAACTCACAATAATAAATAACTCCACATTTGATCACAACGATCTAAAAATATTGAAAATGATTCCAACACTTCAATATCATCAAAAATATCTCATAATTCAATTCATAATTCCTCAACATAACAATTTCAAATCATATTTTTCAATATCACAATATCACTTCCTTCCATACCTTAATTGGCTCAAAAGACTACTCATAATTATAAATATATGCCATAAATCATATTCCCAAAATTTATTCACAAAGCCAAACTTCATAATAAATTTCTCTTCAACATAGAGGCATAATTCATTTACTCAACATAATATCCATTACTTAATTTTCAATAAAATCATATTGTTCCCATTATGCTCAACACTCGTTTTCTTTCTTAAAAAATTTCTCATAATCATACATTAAAGCATATAAGTTATGACAAAGCATAACAACATCATTATTTTCGAAGAAATACATTCTTATTTCTCATAAATCATAAGTATCCGAAATACTCTTCATTCTTTCTCATAAATCAATAAAATGAGTATTCGAAATACTGAAATAACTTTAAACATCATAAACTTCTTTACCTCGGAGTTGGTGGAACGAATGATGACAGTGGCAATCTTCATCAATAAAATTTTATAATGGAAAATATTTCTTGAAAATTCTTTTTGAAAATTTTTCCAGTCTACAGAAACGCAAACTAGCTCTGATACCAACTTGTAGCGCCCCGAGTTTCGTATACCCGATTCACTACGTCATTTTCTGTCTAAATTTTTCGAATAATATTTTTGCGGAAGAAATAGTTGAAATTCATTTTTGGCAACATTAAATAAACTGTAATGGCCGATAAAATTGAAAACATTTATGAAACCATTTGAAATAGCAAATCGAACCATTAATATTGTAAAGAAATTGCCAATATCATAATTTCTCAAATAAATGAACTTCTCTAAATTATTCGATTGTTTGGAAAATACGGAAATCATTAACGTCAAACTTTCAACCGTTCAACGATTATTGCCACCATCATTCATCGCTCGCCACCGTCTCCGAAATCTGCAAAACTGTTAAAAGTAGGGTGAGTATTTCATGGGGGAAATACTCAGTAGACTCATCGCAAATTAATTTAATTTATAAGATGATTAAACACATAAATCCCGGCTCTTTATAAAACGGGCATTGATAGAGCTTCTTTATAAAACTGCTCTTGATAAAACTCATATTGTGCATTACAGCACGGGACATATTTTGCAAATCATATGCTCTTTGAAAACATCTCTTTGAAAACAGTTCTTTGAAAACCATATACTTATAAAACATTTTAATTATGCCAAGCATAATTTCTTTTGAAAGCATAACATAAGATAGGATTGAAATCCTCATAAACATAAGAATTTTACCGAACTTAGGTGGTAAGAATTCTTATGTAGTAAAATCATAATAACAGTAAGTTTTCATCATAACATAGGATAAAATCGAAATCCTCATAAACATAAGAATTTTACCGAACTTAGGTGGTAAGAATTCTTATGTAGTAAGTATACCAAGCATAATTTTCTGAAATTCATAGGGATCAATTGCATCATAACATAAGATAGGATCGAAATCCTCATGAACATATGCGACAGGAATTTTACCGAACTTAGGTGGCAAATCCTCATAAACATATGGAAACATAGGAATTTTACCGAACTTCGTGGCAAATCCTCATAAACATAGGAGACACAAGAATGTTACCGAACTTAGGTGGCAAGAATTCTTATGTGTAGCGCTACTAAAACTCCGGTCCCCTTAACATATCATAACTTATCATATGGGACCCAAAACAATCTTGGTAGATTGATTTCATAGCAATGATCCAAAAAAAACATTTTCGTGAAGCATAGGGTATACTTACTTTTCGTAAAAACATAAAGTATATTTTCTTTTCATAAAAACATACTTACTTTTCATAACAACATAAGGTATATTTACCTTTCATAAAAACATACTTGTTTTTCTTAAAAATTGACTTTCACAAGTCACATGACATTCATATGAAATCATAATTTAAATCAATTAATAAGTGCGAGTCTACCTCAAATCCGACGAGTGCAAAGTTGAGCGGGAATGACTTCAATTTCTTTAAATTCTCCGTACGCTTCGTCTTAGCCAATAAGTCACTTTAGTATATCGAATATATAGTTCAAAATGATAAATTATAATTTGAGGACTAAAATTGATGTTTTGAAAGTTGAGGGACTAAAATGAATACTTTTGAAAGTTCAGGGACTAAAATAGATATTTTGAAAGTTGAGGGATTAAAATGAATACTTTTGAAAGTTGAGCTTAAAATCAAATTAATAAAATCAGCAGGGACTGAAATGATAAGTTTGAAGCTAAAAGGGCTGGATTAAAACATTTCAAAACTTGAGGGGCTGATTTGAAATCTTTAAAACTTCAAGGACTGAATGGAAACAAATTAAAATGTCAGGGACTGATTTGCAAAATCTGGAAAGTTAAATATATCAGATCTGTTTTTCTCTCTCTCAACTCACTCTCTCACGATCCACACTCTCTCTCAACGCGAAGGCGATCTAGAGAAGACGAAGGCAGGCGACGACGAACGCTTAGGGTAAAAAGGGTGCTGCAGCCGGTGATGTGCCGGCGAGACGTCAGCGAGGGTGGCGGAAAGCGGCGGTTCAAGTTTTGGTAGGCTTTTGGGTGTGAAAACCGAATGTAAAACAACGGCTTAGATCCCGATTTCCGGCGAAGGGACCTACGATTGAGGTAAGAAAAGGGTTTCTAGGGTTATGGGTTATCTTTTCTTCTAGGTTTGAGTTTGATTTTTGGAGGAATGTTGTGCAGTGATTCGGTGTAGACTGGCCGGCAGTGGTGATTGACTGGATTATGCAGTAGGCGGTGGTGACTGCGTGGATTGTGGTGGTGGTGATCTAACTTGGAAGGAAGCAGGGTGGTTTGGGTGTGGCGATGATGGTGATGGTGTTTTGGGTTCTCGACTGAGTGCGGTGGTGGTGCTCAATTTTGATTGATGATGATGAACGCTGATTCAATTTGGTGTTTGAGGATGATGATACCGGTGGTGGAAATTTGCTGCAGTGATGATGAAGATGGTGATTGCAGGATATCAGAATTGATGATAATGGCTGAGATTGTTGATCTTGCAAATGGAAATTCTGAAAATGGAAATTGAATTGGATGTAGTTGAATGGAGGAAACTGGCCGGATTGATGAATTGATTAACTAGTGGTTGTGGATGGCAGTATTGGTAGTGGATTCGGCTGTGAGTTGCAGAGGGTGGTGGTTTGGTTGGTAGATCAGTGGTTGCAGTGATGAAACAGTTATGGCTTGCTGTAGGTTGATCTATGTGTGGTAAATGGTGGCTGCTGATTTTCTGATCGAGGAGGTGATGGCAGAGTGATGGACGGTGAGGCAGTGTGGGTGGACTGTGGTTGCACTCGTCTGGGATGGAGATGGAGCTTGGTGCAGGTGATGAAGATGTATGCTTATATATATTGTATTGTGGAATCTAAGTACATGGAAGTGTGAGTTGTGCCATGAGTATTGAAATGAAGATGGGGTAGATGATGATAATGATGAAGATGCTTTGCTTGTACAATTATGGTTTAATATAATGAAGGTTCGTGGCTATGGATTGATGCTGATAATAATGGAGCTGAAAAGGAATTTGTGGGTGGTGGCTATGGCTTAGAAAATTGAATAACTTTGATTAAGAAATGTATTTAAAACAGATATATTTTGGACTGAAAATAAATCTGAGAATGGATGAATTTTGAGATAAAAATTGAATTACATATTTTGGACTTAAAATAATTTAATAAGGAATATTGGAATTAAAAATGGTTTTGAAAATGATACTTTAATTAAAATAATATAATTATAGAAATTCGGATTTTAATTTAAAATCGAACAAATTCGATATTTCTTGACTTGGCTAGACGAATTCGTCGCGGCGTTAACTTCAAAATAATAAATGAAATAGTAGCGACACAATTTTCTAAATATTAAAATAATTATTTATTGCATAAAAATTCTGGATCGCTATAATCTTACCTCCTTAAAATAATTTCGTCCTCGAAATTAAACTTACTTAATCTTATAATTTCTGAATACTTAATCAGAATCTCTTCTTCTTATCATCGAATATTCTCAAAATAATCAAAACAATTCCCAATCGTATGTAAAAATTTCATCATATCTTGTAGTATTCATGTAACTTGTCACTTATCATCGTATCATGTGACCTCAAATATTCGTATATATCTCTAAAATTTCAACAAATCTTTACTGACATATCGTATCATAATAATTTTTTCCTTTCTTATCATCGAAAATTCCCAAAATAATCAAAGAATTACCTGAATATTTTCTCTACGTAATATACCCAAACATATCAACATAATATCATCAACTTATCTTTCCAATATTTGTAACCCAAAATTCAGTAAACAAATATCTCCCAAAACTAAGATTCTATACTTAAATGTCACCATATTTCCTGCAAAGTATTTCTTTCACTTGTATATACGTATGAATTCTGATTCAATACGGTACTCATTTTACTTTCCACGTATCATCACATTATACCAAGATTATCATTATTAAAACAAAATATCAGTACCCATAATCCAAGAAAATATTCCAAATCTCCTTTATCGATAAAATTTAACAGCGCATTACTTCTTGTCTCCTCTTTTCATTAAAATAATCCTGCGCTTTCTTGCTGGTCACAACATCACGCGGATTCACTCATATCCTTTGCGCTTTTAAATAGTTCATGCTGAGAAGAGGTTGAATCATCAAACAATGGATATCATTCTTTCTAACCTTCGCAAGTATTATTCCAGTCTTCCTATGAATGATCTGAGAAAGATCTATAAAATAAGGCTCGAAAGATTGAGGTTGCTGATGGCTCATGGTGTTCCAGAAGATGTTCGCTGGTTGATAGAAGCAAAGGTTCGACTATCTGGTGAATTACCATCAACATTTCCAAAACATATGCCTGGTTTAGGCAAAAGCACGTTCGCAAAGAAACGAAGAGCAAAAAGACTGGGTGGTTGCTACAAATGTGCTCGTTGGAACTGTAATACACGTTGCAAATCAGTAGGATATTCTTCTACTAATCGGGATGATAAAATCGAATTCATAAAGGGTGGACTGAGTAAGGAGTCTTTGGATGATATTCGACTGACTCTTGAGACGCACCCAAGTGGTTATGTACAACGTGAACTTCTCTCCTTATACGCTCAGTTTAACGAGGACAAAAATCGTTATAGTCTCCAAAATATAATAGCAAAAGATCCTGTTTGCCAGTCTGTTTTACAAAATGAGGCTTCTGGCAGTTCAGCAATGATATAAGGTAAATCTTTTGATACGCATTTAAAATATTTTGCTGCTTTCTTTCACGCGTTTTGAAAATAAAATATATTTTCCTTTCTCGAGGTTTGATAAAGCTGGAAATAAAATATTAAATCGCCGAAAGGTGACAGCCTCGATACGATAAAAATATTCAAAAGTGGGCTGATTTTGTCAAAAGTAAATCTTTATTTTTTCAGAATCAATCAAAAACAGTAAATTTTTCCGGCTTTAAATAGCCAAACATATTTCATAGTTCAGGCATCCCAAAATCACATCTTCTTCGTAAGTTTTCCCTTCTTTACTATCAAAGATGGAAGCACCAAAACTTCGACAGATCAAAACTATTTGTGTATTTTGTGGATCAAAAGTAGGGAAAGGCTTCGGTTATCTAGAAGCGGCTGTAGATCTTGGAAAGAAACTGGGGGAAAAAGGTATCACTCTTGTATATGGGGGTGGTAGCAGTGGTCTAATGGGTTGTGTTTCCCAATCTGCTCTTGCAGAGAAATCAAAAGTAATCGGTGTCATACCTGTCCCTTTGGTAGATGTTGCAGGCAAAACACGAGGGCATGAAGTTCAAACCTTATCCATCCATGAACGCATAACTTGTATGCTATATGGTTCTGATGCCTTTATAGCCCTGCCCGGAGGTTTTGGTACCTTAGAAGAAATTTTTAACATTACCTCGTGGGCTCAACTAGATCTCCATACTAAGCCTATTGGGCTTCTGAATGTTAACAATTTCTTTGATGGTTTGTTAACCTTTCTTGATTATGCTGTGGAACAGGGATTCATCTCTCCATTTTCCAGAAGGCTTCTTATTTCTGCTCCTACTATTGATGAACTACTGGATAAGCTGCAGTCATATATCTCAATACAAGATCCAGCAGGAGTTAAGATAGATTGGTCGCAAGGAAGGGGAATCAAGCGAAAATGGAGTCCGGTTAATGTAAATTTAACTCTGTGAATCTTAGAATAGGTGGGGGTAGAGTACGGAGTATTCTCACTCTCGAGACACCCCTCCATTTACTAGGATTTCCTTAATGTTTAAATCTTGTGTGTACTTCAAAGATTCCAGGTGGTAGATTACGGAGTATTCTTACTCTCGAAACACACCTCTTTGAAGGTTTTCTCTATTTCCTCAAAAGATCAGAGGTGGTAGGATACGGCTACTCCGGAAACACATCTCTCATTCTGAGGATCTTTCCATGTTTTTCTCTTATGCTTTCGTGTGTTTCATGTATTCCTTTCCAGTGTGACTCTTGTGTGTTCTCCTTATGAGAAAATAATAAAATCTCTGCTATCATCTACTAAATCTCGTTTGTGATGTAAATGATCTTGCATGTCTAACCTTAATTCCTTTAGTGGATGCTTATCATATTATGCTCTTAATTCCAAATGATAAAATTCTGGATAGAGTCTCCCTTGTAATTTGGACTTATCCAAACCATAAGCATACTTCATAACTCACAATAATAAATAACTCCACATTTGATCACAACGATCTAAAAATATTGAAAATGATTCCAACACTTCAATATCATCAAAAATATCTCATAATTCAATTCATAATTCCTCAACATAACAATTTCAAATCATATTTTTCAATATCACAATATCACTTCCTTCCATACCTTAATTGGCTCAAAAGACTACTCATAATTATAAATATATGCCATAAATCATATTCCCAAAATTTATTCACAAAGCCAAACTTCATAATAAATTTCTCTTCAACATAGAGGCATAATTCATTTACTCAACATAATATCCATTACTTAATTTTCAATAAAATCATATTGTTCCCATTATGCTCAACACTCGTTTTCTTTCTTAAAAAATTTCTCATAATCATACATTAAAGCATATAAGTTATGACAAAGCATAACAACATCATTATTTTCGAAGAAATACATTCTTATTTCTCATAAATCATAAGTATCCGAAATACTCTTCATTCTTTCTCATAAATCAATAAAATGAGTATTCGAAATACTGAAATAACTTTAAACATCATAAACTTCTTTACCTCGGAGTTGGTGGAACGAATGATGACAGTGGCAATCTTCATCAATAAAATTTTATAATGGAAAATATTTCTTGAAAATTCTTTTTGAAAATTTTTCCAGTCTACAGAAACGCAGACTAGCTCTGATACCAACTTGTAGCGCCCCGAGTTTCGTATACCCGATTCACTACGTCATTTTCTGTCTAAATTTTTCGAATAATATTTTTGCGGAAGAAATAGTTGAAATTCATTTTTGGCAACATTAAATAAACTGTAATGGCCGATAAAATTGAAAACATTTATGAAACCATTTGAAATAGCAAATCGAACCATTAATATTGTAAAGAAATTGCCAATATCATAATTTCTCAAATAAATGAACTTCTCTAAATTATTCGATTGTTTGGAAAATACGGAAATCATTAACGTCAAACTTTCAACCGTTCAACGATTATTGCCACCATCATTCATCGCTCGCCACCGTCTCCGAAATCTGCAAAACTGTTAAAAGTAGGGTGAGTATTTCATGGGGGAAATACTCAGTAGACTCATCGCAAATTAATTTAATTTATAAGATGATTAAACACATAAATCCCGGCTCTTTATAAAACGGGCATTGATAGAGCTTCTTTATAAAACTGCTCTTGATAAAACTCATATTGTGCATTACAGCACGGGACATATTTTGCAAATCATATGCTCTTTGAAAACATCTCTTTGAAAACAGTTCTTTGAAAACCATATACTTATAAAACATTTTAATTATGCCAAGCATAATTTCTTTTGAAAGCATAACATAAGATAGGATTGAAATCCTCATAAACATAAGAATTTTACCGAACTTAGGTGGTAAGAATTCTTATGTAGTAAAATCATAATAACAGTAAGTTTTCATCATAACATAGGATAAAATCGAAATCCTCATAAACATAAGAATTTTACCGAACTTAGGTGGTAAGAATTCTTATGTAGTAAGTATACCAAGCATAATTTTCTGAAATTCATAGGGATCAATTGCATCATAACATAAGATAGGATCGAAATCCCCATGAACATATGCGACAGGAATTTTACCGAACTTAGGTGGCAAATCCTCATAAACATATGGAAACATAGGAATTTTACCGAACTTCGTGGCAAATCCTCATAAACATAGGAGACACAAGAATGTTACCGAACTTAGGTGGCAAGAATTCTTATGTGTAGCGCTACTAAAACTCCGGTCCCCTTAACATATCATAACTTATCATATGGGACCCAAAACAATCTTGGTAGATTGATTTCATAGCAATGATCCAAAAAAAACATTTTCGTGAAGCATAGGGTATACTTACTTTTCGTAAAAACATAAAGTATATTTTCTTTTCATAAAAACATACTTACTTTTCATAACAACATAAGGTATATTTACCTTTCATAAAAACATACTTGTTTTTCTTAAAAATTGACTTTCACAAGTCACATGACATTCATATGAAATCATAATTTAAATCAATTAATAAGTGCGAGTCTACCTCAAATCCGACGAGTGCAAAGTTGAGCTGGAATGACTTCAATTTCTTTAAATTCTCCGTACGCTTCGTCTTAGCCAATAAGTCACTTTAGTATATCGAATATATAGTTCAAAATGATAAATTATAATTTGAGGACTAAAATTGATGTTTTGAAAGTTGAGGGACTAAAATGAATACTTTTGAAAGTTCAGGGACTAAAATAGATATTTTGAAAGTTGAGGGATTAAAATGAATACTTTTGAAAGTTGAGCTTAAAATCAAATTAATAAAATCAGCAGGGACTGAAATGATAAGTTTGAAGCTAAAAGGGCTGGATTAAAACATTTCAAAACTTGAGGGGCTGATTTGAAATCTTTAAAACTTCAAGGACTGAATGGAAACAAATTAAAATGTCAGGGACTGATTTGCAAAATCTGGAAAGTTAAATATATCAGATCTGTTTTTCTCTCTCTCAACTCACTCTCTCACGATCCACACTCTCTCTCAACGCGAAGGCGATCTAGAGAAGACGAAGGCAGGCGACGACGAACGCTTAGGGTAAAAAGGGTGCTGCAGCCGGTGATGTGCCGGCGAGACGTCAGCGAGGGTGGCGGAAAGCGGCGGTTCAAGTTTTGGTAGGCTTTTGGGTGTGAAAACCGAATGTAAAACAACGGCTTAGATCCCGATTTCCGGCGAAGGGACCTACGATTGAGGTAAGAAAAGGGTTTCTAGGGTTATGGGTTATCTTTTCTTCTAGGTTTGAGTTTGATTTTTGGAGGAATGTTGTGCAGTGATTCGGTGTAGACTGGCCGGCAGTGGTGATTGACTGGATTATGCAGTAGGCGGTGGTGACTGCGTGGATTGTGGTGGTGGTGATCTAACTTGGAAGGAAGCAGGGTGGTTTGGGTGTGGCGATGATGGTGATGGTGTTTTGGGTTCTCGACTGAGTGCGGTGGTGGTGCTCAATTTTGATTGATGATGATGAACGCTGATTCAATTTGGTGTTTGAGGATGATGATACCGGTGGTGGAAATTTGCTGCAGTGATGATGAAGATGGTGATTGCAGGATATCAGAATTGATGATAATGGCTGAGATTGTTGATCTTGCAAATGGAAATTCTGAAAATGGAAATTGAATTGGATGTAGTTGAATGGAGGAAACTGGCCGGATTGATGAATTGATTAACTAGTGGTTGTGGATGGCAGTATTGGTAGTGGATTCGGCTGTGAGTTGCAGAGGGTGGTGGTTTGGTTGGTAGATCAGTGGTTGCAGTGATGAAACAGTTATGGCTTGCTGTAGGTTGATCTATGTGTGGTAAATGGTGGCTGCTGATTTTCTGATCGAGGAGGTGATGGCAGAGTGATGGACGGTGAGGCAGTGTGGGTGGACTGTGGTTGCACTCGTCTGGGATGGAGATGGAGCTTGGTGCAGGTGATGAAGATGTATGCTTATATATATTGTATTGTGGAATCTAAGTACATGGAAGTGTGAGTTGTGCCATGAGTATTGAAATGAAGATGGGGTAGATGATGATAATGATGAAGATGCTTTGCTTGTACAATTATGGTTTAATATAATGAAGGTTCGTGGCTATGGATTGATGCTGATAATAATGGAGCTGAAAAGGAATTTGTGGGTGGTGGCTATGGCTTAGAAAATTGAATAACTTTGATTAAGAAATGTATTTAAAACAGATATATTTTGGACTGAAAATAAATCTGAGAATGGATGAATTTTGAGATAAAAATTGAATTACATATTTTGGACTTAAAATAATTTAATAAGGAATATTGGAATTAAAAATGGTTTTGAAAATGATACTTTAATTAAAATAATATAATTATAGAAATTCGGATTTTAATTTAAAATCGAACAAATTCGATATTTCTTGACTTGGCTAGACGAATTCGTCGCGGCGTTAACTTCAAAATAATAAATGAAATAGTAGCGACACAATTTTCTAAATATTAAAATAATTATTTATTGCATAAAAATTCTGGATCGCTATATGACCACCTTGAATTTCTCTTACTTGTGGATTTTGTCAAGAGATTGGAAATAAGTGTATATGTGTAGAGTTGTGTGTAAAAGAGATGGGTTTAAATAGATGTATAAAGTTGGCATATTGTAAACATAATCATTCAATTCTATTAATTTTAACACATCCTTTTCTTAAAGTAAAGCACCATTCATATACTTTTCCATATTTATACAAATAATATGCTCTTCATGATTATATATAATGGAGTCTTATCAATCATTCATATACTTTTCCATATTTATACAAATATTATGCTCTTCATGATTATATATAATGGAGTCTTATCAATCATTCATATACTTTTCCATATTTATACAAATATTATGCTCTTCATGATTATATATAATGGAGTATATAAATCATTCATATACTTTTCCATATTTATACAAATATTATGCTCTTCATGATTATATATAATGGAGTATATAAATCATTCATATACTTTTCCATATTTATACAAATATTATGCTCTTCATGATTACATATAATGGAACCTCTCATGCTTGCATATATTTTCTTAATTTAAATAATAAAAGTAATTTTTGTACAAATAAATATTGGGATAACATTGAATTAAGTACTTAGACTTAATATACTTTAAATCAAGAGAATGGAGATATTTTTAGAAATTCGGAATTTAATTTAAAATCGAACGATCTCGATTATTTCTTGACTTGGCTATACGAATACGTCGTGGCGTTAACTTAATAAAAATGGGTGAAATAGTAGCGACACGATTTTCTATTAAAATAATTATTAATCGCGTAAAAATTCTTGGTCGCTACAAACTTACCCCCTTAAAATAATTTCGTCCTCGAAATTAATCTTACTTGATCTTATGATTTCTGAACACTTAATCAGAATCTCTTCTTCTTCTTATGTAGCATCATCGCTACCATATTTAACCCAACCATATTTAACCCACTGGACTTTGACTAAATGCATCAATTTGTTTTCTTAAGACATGGACTTTTCTATCAATAATAGACATATGTCTACTCATAAATTCTTCTGAATCAAAATGAAAATTCCCAATCGTATGTGATATTTCATCATATCTTGTAGTATTCATGTAACTTGTCATTTATCATCGTATCATGTGACCTCAAATATTCGTATTAATATCTCTAAAATTTCAATAAATCTTTACTAACATATCATACCATAATAATTTGTCATTTCTTCTTATCACCAAATATCCCAAAATAATTAAAACGATTACCTGAATATTCTCTATGTAATATACCCAAACATGTTATTCACATATCAACATAATCATCAGTTTATCTTTCCAATATTTGTAACCCAAAATTTCTGCAAAATTCAATAAACAAATATCTCCCAAATAATTAAAATTCTTAACTCAAATATCATAACATTTCCCGTAAGGTATTCCTTTCACTTGCACAAACTTATTAATCCTGATTCAATACAGTCCTTATTTCACTTTCACGTATCCCCGTATTATTTCTATACCTTGATTATTATATCAAAATATCAGTACCCAAAATCCAAGAAAATATTCCATATCTCAAATCCCGTCATCATCAAATCTTCCTTTTATCAAGAAAGTAAACGGCGCATAAACTCTTGTTCCCTCTTTTCCATTATTCTATTCCGCGCTTTCTTGCTGGAATCAATATCACGCGGATTCCCTCCGATCCTTAATGCTTTTAAATAGTTCATGCTGGGAAGAGGTTAGATCCATCAAAAACATGGATATCATTCTTACAAACATTCGCAAGTATTATTCCAGTCTTCCAATGAATGATCTGAGGAAAATTTATCGAATAAGACTCGAAAGATTGAGGTTGCTGATGGCTCATGGTGTTTCAGAAGATGTTCGCTGGTTGATCGAAGCAAAGGTTCGACTATCTGGTGAATTACCTATGACATTTCCAAAGCACATGCCTGGTTTAGGCAAAAGCACCTTCGCAAAGAAACGAAGAGCAAAAAGGCTGAATGGTTGCTACAAATGTGCTCGTTGGAACTGTGATACTCGTTGCAAAACAGTAGGATATTCTTCTACTAATCGGGATGATAAAATCAAATTCATAAAGGGTGGACTGAGTAAGGAGTCTTTGGATGATATTCGACTGACTCTTGAGACGCACCCAAGTGGTTATGTGCAACGTGAACTTCTCTCCTTATACGCTCAGTTTAACGAGGACAAAAATCGTTATAGTCTCCAAAATATAATAGCAAAAGATCCTGTTTGCCAGTCTGTTTTACAAAATGAGGCTTCTGGCAGTTCAACAATGATATAAGGTAAATCTCTTGATACACATTTAAAATATTTTGCTGTTTTCTTTCACGCGTTTTGGAAATAAAATATATTTTCCTTTCTCGAGTTTTGATAAAGCTGGAAATAAATCACCGAAAGGTGATATCTTTGGTAAAACAGTCAAAAGTTGGCCGATTTTGTCAAAAGTAAATCTTTACTTTTTCATAATCAATCAAAAACAGTAAATTTTTTCGGCTTTAAATAGCCAAACATATTTCATAGTTCAGGCATCCCAAAATCACATCTTCTTCGTAAGTTTTCTCTTCTATACTATCAAAGATGGAAGCACCAAAACTTCGACAGATCAAAACTATTTGTGTATTTTGTGGATCAAAAGTGGGGAAAGGCTTCAGTTATCTAGAAGCGTCCGTAGATCTTGGAAAGAAACTGGGGGAAAAAGGTATCACTCTTGTGTATGGGGGTGGTAGCAGTGGTCTAATGGGTTGTGTTTCCCAATCTGCTCTTGCAGAGAAATCAAAAGTAATCGGTGTCATACCTGTCCCTTTGGTAGATGTTGCAGGCAAAACACGAGGGCATGAAGTTCAAACCTTATCCATCCATGAACGCATAACTTGTATGCTATATGGTTCTGATGCCTTTATAGCCCTGCCCGGAGGTTTTGGTACCTTAGAAGAAATCTTTAACATTACCTCGTGGGCTCAACTAGATCTCCATACTAAGCCTATTGGGCTTCTGAATGTTAACAATTTCTTTGATGGTTTGTTAACCTTTCTTGATTATGCTGTGGAACAGGGATTCATCTCTCCATTTTCCAGAAGGCTTCTTATTTCTGCTCCTACTATTGATGAACTACTGGATAAGCTGCAGTCATATATCTCAATACAAGATCCAGCAGGAGTTAAGATAGATTGGTCGCAAGGAAGGGGAATCAAGCGAAAATGGAGTCCGGTTAATGTAAACTTAACTTTATGAATCTTAGAATAGGTGGGGGTAGAGTACGGAGTATTCTTACTCTCGAGACACCCCTCTAATTTCCTAGGATTTCCTTAATGTTTAAATCTTGTGTGTACCTCAAAGGTTCCAGGTGGTAGATTACGGAGTATTCTTACTCTCGAAACACACCTCTTTGAAGGTTTCTTTATTTCCTCAAAAGGTCAGAGGTGGTAGGATACGGCTACTCCGGAAACACATCTCTCAATTTGAGGAATTTCCCATGTTGCTTTCTTTTGCTTTTGCGTGTTTCATGTATTTCTTTTCCAGTGTGACTCTTGTATGTTCTCCTTATGAGAAAATAATAAAATCTCTGCTATCATCTACTAAATCTCGTTTGTGATGTAAATGAATTTGCATGTCTAACCTTAATTCCTTAGTGATTGCATACCATACTATGCTCTTAATTCCAAACGATAAAATTCTAAGCAGAGTTTCCTTTGAAATTTGGACTTATTCAAACCGTAAGCATACTTCATAACTCACAATAATAAATAATTCCACATTTGATCACAACGATCTAAAAATTGACCACAATTTCATCAAACTTCAATATCATAAAAAAATATTCCAGAAAATCAATTCATAATTCCTCAACATAGAAATTTCAAATCATAGTCGTCAATATCACAATATCACTTCCTTCAATACCTTAATTGGCTCAAAAGATTACTCATACTTATATTTATAAGTCATATATCATATTCCCAAAATTTAATCACAAGGCCAAAGTTCATAATAAATTTCTCTTCAATATAGAGGCATAATTCACTTACTCAACATAATATACATTACTTAATTCCCAATAACCAAATCTTTAAATCTCTAACTTCATAATGCTTCTCATAAAAGTCTCATTAAAATCATATCACTTATAATCTTAACATCTCATAAAAATTCATAAAATTGGCTCGCTATTTCTCATTAAATCTAAATGATAGATAATCTGAACATATTTCTAATCATTTCTGTTGACTTCTCATACTTAATGCCATGTCTAAAATCAATTATGCAAAGTCCATTTAAGGTTTATCATTTCTAAACTCGAGGACAACAATTATTTTGAAAATCATTCTTAAGTCATATTATTCCCATTATGCTCAACACCCGTTCTCTTTCTTTCTGAATTTTTTTTTTTTTTTTTTTTTCAGAATTGAAACTTGAAGAGTGGTACCAATAATCATCCACAGTTTTTCCTTGCTTTTAAGCAAATGTAGTGATAAAGGGATAAATTATTGAACCGAAAATTGAAACTTGAAGAGGAAGTACTAATAACCATCCACAGTTTTTCCCTTGTTTTTACACAAAGGTAGTGATAAAGGGATAAATTATTGTACGAATTCATTATCAATTTTGTTTGTTTAATATATTATTCCATATATTTTGGGCAAAAGTTACAACCCAACTTAATTTCTAATTGAGTCAATCTTACTAAGCTTAATATGCACCAAAATTCATATAAATATCCTCTCTGTCTCATGATTCTACATTGAAAAGAATAAAAAATTGAGTCTTCTATCAATTTATATCATACTTGACATGTATATTATGTGTAACACATAAAGATTCATAACATATGAAGATTTCATACTTAACATGTCTTAATAAAATCGTAAATGACTTGCAAAGCATATAACATACCTGGTTCGAGGAGTCAATACGTGGAGAGTGACATAGTAGAGTGATGAGTTAAAATATTTCATATAATCTTATTTTCCTTTAATCAACAATAATTTAATGTGGTTGTATCCAAATCAACATTTTCTTGAATCATAATTCCTAATTAATCACAGTCTTCAAAACAAATCCAATATCGATATAGTAATTATCTCCCCATCAATAATTAATAACTTAACCCAAATAAAATTTATCGTCAAATCTTATTTTTCCTTTAGTCCCCGAACTTCTAGAAATTTATCAAAGACATCAATATAAACATCATATCACTAACTAATTATATTCCATAAAATTTTCAGGACATTACAAACTCCCTTGCTTAAAATGAATTTTGTCCTTGAAATTCGCACATCAAATTTCATCATGCTTTTCAAAATCATAACCATACTTGACATGTGAAAATTCAACTTTTTTTTTTATAATGAATAGTGATTTCGTTCACTGTTCATCATGAATAGCACGTCGTTTTACTGTTCACGTGAATAGTGATTTTTTTTTAAAGAAATAAAATTTCAAAAATCTACAGAATCGTTTTTAAAACTCTTTTCTCTGATACCAACTGTGACGACCCGAATTCTCGACCATTCGAGTGCCACTAAAAGTGACTCATATCATATTATCGAGACTTAAATAGTAATGTAAAATTATTCAAAAGAATAATTAGAATCCCATAATTTTATTTGTGAATAAAAATAGAACATAATTTTCTTACATAAAGTTCAACATAATTATCTCATCAATCTTAACCACTTTTGTCACTTCCATGTTGACCGCCTCGAACCTTCAATTATCTGAAAATGGTAAATATCGTGGAGTGAGATTTATAAAATCCCAGTAAGTATACCAAGCATAAATTTTCTTTTGAAAGCATATGGATCATTTTCATCATAACATCGGATAGGATCGAAATACTCATAAACATAGGGAGACACAAGAATTTTACCGAACTTAAATGGCAAGAATTCTTATGTGTAGCGCTACTAAACTCCGGTCCCCTTAGCATAATCATAAACATATCATATGGAACCCATAACAATCTTGTGAGATTGATTTCATAGCAATGATCCAAACATTTTCATAAAAACATAAGATATACTTACTTGTCATAAAAACATACTTACTTTTCATAAAAACATAAGGTGTATTTACCTTTCATAAAAACATACTTACTTTTCATAAAAACATAAGATATACTTACTTGTCATAAAAACATACTTACTTTTCATAAAAACATAAGGTGTATTTACCTTTCATAAAAACATACTTACTTTTCATAAAAACATAAGATATACTTACTTGTCATAAAAACATACTTACTTTTCATAAAAACATAAGGTGTATTTACCTTTCATAAAAACATACTTACTTTTCATAAAAACATAAGATATACTTACTTGTCATAAAAACATACTTACTTTTCATAAAAACATAAGGTGTATTTACCTTTCATAAAAACATACTTACTTTTCATAAAAACATAAGATATACTTACTTGTCATAAAAATATACTTACTTTTCATAAAAACATAAGGTGTATTTACCTTTCATAAAAACATACTTACTTTTCATAAAAACATAAGATATACTTACTGGTCATAAAAACATACTTACTTTTCATAAAAACATAAGGTGTATTTACCTTTCATAAAAACATACTTACTTTTCATAAAAACATAAGATATACTTACCTTTTAAAAGATTAAAATGAAGTGTAGTAGTAAATGGACCAAAACTTTCTTGATCACCTTGAATTTCTCTTACTTGTGGATTTTGTCAAGAGATTGGAAATAAGTGTATATGTGTAGAGTTGTGTGTAAAAGAGATGGGTTTAAATAGATGTATAAAGTTGGCATATTGTAAACATAATCATTCAATTCTATTAATTTTAACACATCCTTTTCTTAAAGTAAAGCACCATTCATATACTTTTCCATATTTATACAAATAATATGTTCTTCATGATTATATATAATGGAGTCTTATCAATCATTCATATACTTTTCCATATTTATACAAATATTATGCTCTTCATGATTATATATAATGGAGTCTTATCAATCATTCATATACTTTTCCATATTTATACAAATATTATGCTCTTCATGATTATATATAATGGAGTATATAAATCATTCATATACTTTTCCATATTTATACAAATATTATGCTCTTCATGATTATATATAATGGAGTATATAAATCATTCATATACTTTTCCATATTTATACAAATATTATGCTCTTCATGATTACATATAATGGAACCTCTCATGCTTGCATATATTTTCTTAATTTAAATAATAAAAGTAATTTTTGTACAAATAAATATTGGGATAACATTGAATTAAGTACTTAGACTTAATATACTTTAAATCAAGAGAATGGAGATATTTTTAGAAATTCGGAATTTAATTTAAAATCGAACGATCTCGATTATTTCTTGACTTGGCTATACGAATACGTCGTGGCGTTAACTTAATAAAAATGGGTGAAATAGTAGCGACACGATTTTCTATTAAAATAATTATTAATCGCGTAAAAATTCTTGGTCGCTACAACTACACACACTACGCATCTGTAAATGTAGTTAATCTTCCTTCTTTTATGCTACTGGTGACATTAGTTCTTCACTTATGGCTCTATCAGTCTTTTTTTCACTTTTCTGATTAAATTCTTCAGCTTCTATTTAAACACCCTAATAAGTTCTTCACTTAGCCCTTGTTTGAGCCCCATTATTTCAATTTTTAATTTGGGTTTTGAAAATCTAATGGTTAAAAAGTGATTTGAAAAGTAAAAAATTGTGGGTTTGATTTTTTTGGATGGTTGAGATTGATTTCTGTAGAAAAAATTTGTAAAAATAATGGGGCTCAAACAAGGGCTTAATACATTCACTCTATAGATTGTATTTCACTACAAGAAAAAAGGAACAAAAAAGATGAAAAATTAGAGACGACACGAAAAGTTGTCTCTATTGGTCGATCAATAAAGACAAAAAAAATCGTCTCTGTTGATCGACCTTTAAGTTGTCTCTATTGGTTGTCAACCAATATAAACGACATTACAATGTCGTCTCTATTGATCGACCAATAGAGACGACATTAGTGATTGCCAATCAATAGAGACGACATTGTAATGTCGTTTATATCAACAGAGACGACTTTTTTGTCGTCTCTATTGATCGACCAATAGAGATGACATAGTCGTTTCTATTCTGTTTTTAAAAAAAATTTATTCTTATTTTTTAAAATTTCACTATTTTTTTTGTTGACCTTTTTAATTATTTACATTTATATAATTAATATTAAAGTTAATTTGTTAAGAAAATATTATTAAGTTAACTAATATATATTATTTAAAACAAAATTTAACACAAGAATTTAATTGCCTTAGTGGTTGGGACATCACCCCCCAACACTTGGGTCCCGAATTCGAATTATTGTCATGCACAATTATCATATAAATTAAAGAAAATTTCGGGATCGACGGTTCGGATCGAGATTTGGATCGGGTTAAAAAGAGATTGAATCGGATCAAAATAAATAAATAAAAAATTAATTAAATATTTTCACAAATAGAGACGACAATGTCGTCTCAATTGCCCCAGAGGAAACACAGACGACATAGTCGTCTCTAATTATCTTCAGCTATGAACTTACAGAGACGACTCATTGAGACGACTTTGCCATCTCTAATAACCAATAAAGACGATTTTAAATTCTTTAGAGACGATTTTTATCATCTCTATTGGGCCGAATTCTTGTAGTGTTTACACCTGCTTTTCTAATTTAAATTTACTTTAAGGTTAGTTCAAAATAGTAAATTCTCGATAGTTTTCCAGCTGCACGCAAATAAATTCGACATGAACACGATACTCGTACATCGTACGAGTCCTTCACTACATCATACGAGTCCTTCACTAGAGAGAGAAGAGAGAGAGAGTGTGTGTCTCTCTCTCTCAGTCATGTCTTCAAATTATGCACATTCAACATGAATGTTTAATGAAAAAATGATGGTTAGGCAAGGAGGACAAGTGTCTTAGAAATATCTCCATTCATAAGGAATATAGTTGATATTTAATTTCTTGTGAAAAAAAATATCTATATATATATATATATCAAAAGGGAAAAAAAATATATATATATTTAAGACAGAGAGAGGTGTTGAAGAATATACATCCCTCTTTCTACTTCTTTTCCTTACAACAAACCAACGGCGCAACTTAGATGCAATCTGTTCTCCAATCCTCTTAAATGATGACCTAGTAACATACACCTGCAGTAAAAGAGGTCCATCTATTAGAATAGAGAAGAGAAATGAAAGAAACAAAGAAAAGATACAGATCCATTGTTTTTTAATCAGATGCATGTCCCATTAATATCATCTGCAAATCGCATAATATGAGCAAATAATAACCACAGTAAGAAACGCTGAAGATGGCATAACACTAACCAGAAAAGCAGCTTGGCCAAATAATCCCTTGAAGTGCCAATGGTATCACAAAATTTGTTATCAATATTTTGGTAGTTTTCAGTACTCCTTACAGATGAGTCTCCATCGTCATCAGACACTATCTGGTCTTTGAAAAATGTTTGCAATATATTTTGAGCAAGTTGATGGATAATATCCGCCACCTCGTGTGATGATGGTCTAGATAGTTCAATTACCTGAAGCAAATTCTCCATATCAAGATTTATAAAAACACGAAAGAATGCATAATGTCTTTATCTCCAATGGGAAGATATGAGGTCATTACCATCTCAGATTCCAAGGACCTTAAGTACTCTAGCAGATCATTATTACTCTTTCTCATATGCTCCATTCGCATATTTTCCTGTTTCCGGGCATGAAGTTCCTGAGACAAAATACAGTGAGAACACACAGCATAGAGTTCAAGGTCCTCACATCAACATCAGAAAGAGAATTCTCATTACCTAATGTCATTTACATTTTCAATTTATAGCATAAAAATCAAATATAAAAGTACATCACAAAATAAAATTAAGGAAATATATCTTGAAAATTTACGATAGGTTATCAATCCACGCATGCCATGGTCATTCATCAAATCCAACAGAATCTTAAAGGACGGGTTTAAAAATTAAAACTCATAGTAAATTCATCCTGGATCCAACCAAATGGTGTCATAAACCAATTAGATTCTGGGACCACTCCAATTTTATCTTGTGCATCTTAAATTTCAAGGAAGATAAAAAATGGGTTATCATGAACAAGCTCCAAAGCATAAATAATATAAAGGAAATGTAAAAGAAGTTGGGAGATAAGAATCATAAGATAGAGACCAATCAGGATATTATATATGAATAAGCCCCAATTTGGTACCGATTAAAATCTAAGTTAAAGTCAACAATCAGTCTCAACCATATAATTCATAGTTCCCAGAACTTTTTTAATCACACATCTCATCAATTTTTATCAAAATATAATAAAAATCTGATTTTAATCTCCACCAAACGGGGCAAAACAAGCGATATCATTCAGTTTATACATCATAATCCACTTTCAGGATCATATTACATCACTGAAAGGCTAAATCATAAGCTTCACAGCCATGTGTAATACTGATATCAATGTCCAGGAAAAATACGTAGGCGTGAATAGTCTGGCATGCTGTCAACAATAGGAAGTTTATTTTGAGCATATAAGTAATATCGAGTTACCAGTGGCAGATAATTCTGATCAGTATTATGCCAATAAAAATTGTTAGCCACATATGAACTCAATCTTTTCTGATTGACCAACTGTATAGCCAGGTGACAACAGAATCAGAAAAGGATAGTTAGCCCCTGTTTAGTTTAGACAAAAATGAGATTTTTAGTAGACTTTGATTAAAATTGATGAAATGTGTGGTTTGAAAGTTATAGTCCCATGAAATGTACGGGTAAAATTAAATGTTGATTTTGACTAATTTCATCAAATGTTTTAGCTGAACCGAACAGGAGCTTAATCTCCAGAGTTCTTATCAATAACAGTTAATGTTCACTCTCAGCAACTCCCAGCAAAGAATACAGTTTGATAACTCATTATTCAGTCAACACCAATTCAAAAGTTGATGAATGATGAACACTTCAAATAGTCAAGGAAGCTTCATTGAACTAAGAGAGTTTACAGAAAAATCTCAGTTGGTTCAAGGTCAATTATTTCAAAAGTTATTTCAGTGTAACGATGCATTTTATCAAACTTCTCTAAGAGAAAGGAAATGCAAAATATGTAATCCTCACCTGCTTGAGGGTAGACAACTCCAATTCCAGTTGCTGAATATGATCTGTGGCTTCTGGAGACAAATCCCCTAAACATTGAAGATTCAATTTCTCCAAATCTTCTATACCACCACCACCTTCACCTGGTTCGTGCACTCTATTCTCCTGCTTCACCTCTGGAACCTCATAATTAACCTGACACTCTGACCTTGTAGTGTCAAGCGACATATCAAAATTCCTCATCAAAGATATCCTATACTCTGCGTTCCACAAAGTATACCTAGAAAAATATAAACAATTCATCAAAGAAACTAATAAATCAATAAAATAGTTTAAATGACCACGAATCAGCAGTATTTACAAAGAAAAATGAATACAAAATGGTCCGGTCCCTCTCTAAAGAGCTTATGTTTTTACCCGAGAAAGTAACTCGTAAAGAAAATAATTACCCGGTTATGATGGAAGAAACAATCAGGCGATCGAGTGGGTATTTGGAAATCCTAACGGTAACGGAAAACTGATCGGACGGTAGAAGTCCCAGCATAGTGGAGATAGTCTGTTTCATGGAGTCTTTAGCAGAGTCCGAAACCCCCTTAGAGATAATCGAATTGTCCAACGGCTCAATCCTCTTCAACATATTCGCAATTACAGAGAATTCACGGCCGTAGTCTGATTTCCTAGTGAACACGAACTCGTCAGGGACCCCTCCGCCATCCACTCCTGAAATTAAGCAGCTGATAACATTCGGAAACTGCCGTTTCCTAACAGAGATTGACGGGAGAAAGCGGCGGATGAGTGGTGGAGGGAAGTTAGCTTTAAGTGATAAATCAGTGGCGCCGGAAATTGTGAAAAGTCTCGCTGTGGCCGTCGCTATGGTTGCCATATATAGATATAGAGAGAGGTAGATATAGTGAGAAAGCCTCGGGCGGAAAGGGAGAAAGCTCTCCGTTCCTGGTAAGGTAAGGTAGGGTGGGGTGGGTCTCCGGCGGAGCTTAAGCTCTGTGGAGATAGGTTTTTCTTATATCGGAATCTCTTCTTACCCTCTCATTTTTCTCGGTTGTTCTTTTGTTTGGTGGTGAGTTTGTTGCTTAAAGGGGCATTTTTTAATATTTTAATTACCGGTTTGCCATTTGGAGGAGTGACGTCATGGCGTGAGTTCTTTCGTGCTTCTGAGTAGGTGATGATTGTTATAAATAATATTATTTTATGTCAAATATTTTGGAAAAATTGCAGAATTGATCCCCAATTTATTTTCGAAGAGTAAGCTGGTTTTCTATCTTTGAAAAGTGCTTCTCAACTTTTTTTTTAAATGTCCCATCACAAGCGCTTCCACAACCCCTGTCCTGAAACTCTGCGAAGGAGATAATCAATGGATGTTTCACTCAGAGCTAGAAATCAAACTCGTGACTTTACGGGGACACTGTCATTATAAGATTCATTTTTTGCAGTTGCGCCATGTACCCGGAAGCCAACATTTTTCTTAGTTGCATAATCGTTGGACCTTGTGAAAATTAGGGAAGTCATTAAAAACGGTTAGTCAAACTAAAAACTTATTTATAAAACTATATTTTTTGCTAGAAAGCCTAAAGTTACAATGAAATGAGAAAGCGGAATTTCTAAATTTCTAAAATAATGCAAAAAGACATTGCTTCCCTAATTATAATTTCAATTCTCATTTTGCCCTAATTGAATTTTGGCTCTATTTCTTCCACAATCGACATTCGACATCTATATAAAAGCTTTCCTTTAATTTTTCTTCTCATTTTCTTATCTATTTCATAAACCATGAAATCTACATTGTCATTCCTTGAAACACTAGTTTTGTTTGAAGTGAGTAATCAAAGCTTAGAACATTCTTGTGAGGTGTTTGAAGAAGAAACGAAGGTATTCTTGATTTTCAATATTTGAGCTACTTTTTCTCCATTATTAAGAATAATGTTGACTTTGAATTCATAAATTATCATTGGATTAGAGCTTTGATTGATATGAGTTGTTTTCGTGCATGTCTTCTTATTACCCCTTATTTCTATTAATTGAAGTGAAATGTATGTTGAGAAACACATGTTTGACTATTCTTTTTGTTGTTATAATGTGAAACATGAATTGATTGTTTGCTATAGATAACGGCTTACAGATTGTTTACTGCACTCCATAACAATATATATCTCATTTTCAGTACTTGAAGTTTGATATGTGATGAAATTTAAAAATTTTCATGTTGAATTGCAGTTCTGGAAACTCTAGTTAGGGTATGTATATCAATTTTATCCAATTGAATATGAACAATCAATACGGCGTGGAAATGAAAATTTGCAGGAAATGGAAAAGGGGATAAAAAACTTGCTCTTTTTCGAAAAGAATTTCTTAAATGAACTTTTATAAATACAGTCAAAGAGGTGTTGAAGGTCAATACAAGGTTATACAAAATGGAGATGTCAGCTCTTGTCCCTATAATGTATAAGTCTCCAACTGCTTTGACCATCATTGATTGTGACAATGTGAAATAGTTTTTGTCTTCTTGTATAGAAACTTTTCTTTGTGTAACCCTTCTGAATGATTTTTTGAAAATCAAGAATATTAGGTGACGAGGGATGGGCATTGCTAATAGAGGGTGAAAACCAAGAAGTTGATGAAAACCAAGTAGATGTTGAACGTAATTCTCCAGTAGCAAACGATAATGATGTGGAGTTACACCCAAATTAACTTTGTAGTTGGAGTGCAGCAAATGATAATGATGTTGATTTTAGTCAGATTGTATCTACAAGTGCAAGTGTGAGCAATTTCGAGACATCAATAAGAACTCTAGAAAATGAAGATGTGCAAGTCAGGTAATTGTTTCCAAGTAAAAATTACCTAATATAAAATTTTCGTTTGCTATCCGTGAAGTGTCATTTTGAATGCAAACTTAAGAAGTCAAATAAGAGCACGTATACAATTGTTTGTATTGATGAAATTTGCAAGTGGCGCATACGGGAGACAAAGATCGAAGAAAATCCTATTCTCAAAATTCGAAAGTACAATGGCCATCACTCTAGCTCCATGAGCTTTCATCGCAGAGATCATGATGAGAATCGAGAAAGTCAAACCTCGATGCGCAAGCCTGTGGGATCCATGACGAAATCCGATGCCAAGGAGGTTCAAGATTCGAGGCTAAACAAGTAATTAAAGTCAAGAAAAGCAAGTCGAGAATCAAGTTGGAGCCAAAAGGAAGAAGAAATTGGACTCAGCCAATTTCGGTCTACCGAAAGTCTGCAGAGATTTTTGAAGGCAGCCTCAGTCGCGTTCGGCTGAGGCTTGGTCGACCGAAAGTCCCATTTCGGTCGACCATGTGATCGACCGAAAATGGTTCGGTCGACCGTGTCGGTCGACCGAAATACCCCGTTTCACAAAAACGGGATTTTGTTGCAATTTTCGAAATTTACACATTTTGCCCATTTTGTACCTTTTATACACATTTTCTTGCCATTTGTAAGATAACTTGGTTGTTCATGTAAAACTCTTGAGATAAGCTCCTCCTTTGGGTGAGGTAAATCCCATTTCTTGATTTTGTATCTCTTAGGAAATTAATCAACTTTATCTTGAGTATTATTATTCTTGTGTTGTTGTTTATTTCCGCCACCTTGGAATTTGTTTATTTCTTTCCATTGGGCTAGGGTTTGTTAATCCTTGAATTTTTGGTTAGATTTAAACTTGGGTTAAGGTGTTTATCGCTTTATTTACCACTTTAGCTTTCTTGGGTTGATATTAAAATTGTTGTGGGAATTTTCGGTCAACACACCGAAGGGGTTCGCATCATTTGGTATCAGAGCTTGGCTCTAATTTGGTAAACCTATCTTTACATTATTGTTGTTATTATAATAAATAAAAAAAAATTCTGAAAATTGAGAAAAAAAAAATTGGGAAAAATTTATATGCCCATGTATATTGTTGATTTCATGTATTGGGTATATTGATTGTTGAATTTGTTGGGGGTTTCCATTAGCCAAACACTTACAAAGCCTACACTTTCCAAATTGTGTATTCAAAGTGTTTGATCAATTGTCCCAAATAAAAATACTCCATTAGTGCCTTATTATTCAATGTCCATAACTTGTTAATTACTTGGGTCCCATATATCACTTGCTTAATCCATTGGATAATTGTCTTATCAACATTTTAATCCATTGGATAATTTTTGATCATTCACTTCTTGCCACAATTGTATTGTTGGGGGTTTTCATATGTCCACATTATCCACATTCAAGGTCATTCAAAGATTGAGTACAAGTTGTTTGATAAATTGCCTCATTGAAAACTTACACTCTTGTGCTTATTGTTTTACATCTATGCCTTGTCTATTAATTGTGGTTTGTCGATCCCATTGCTAAATTGTGTTCCTAGCATCCTATCCCACATAAATATTGTTCCTTTTGAGTTTAGCAAGCACATAAATTCTACTTGCTATTTGTATCTACTTGTTATAAATTCATTCTTCCTTTGTTTGTGATTTCCTTGACTTCACAAGAATTATACTTTGTGGTTTAGTTGATTACCTTCCTTGGAGAACTTGAAAAAGGAGAATTGAGTGGAAAAAGGCAAGAGTGGTGAGCTCAATAGAGGGTAAAAGCCAAATTTGAGTGAAACACGAGAGAAATATTTTCTTGTGAGAACACTTTCATACTTGCACACCATGTCCATTTTCAATTCTCAAACTCAAGAATTGAAGTACTTGTTGGAAAATCTTTCAACCACCATGGCTAGACAAATGGAGAATATTGAGGGTGAGTTGGAAAATTTAGGAACAAGAGGGGAGAGTACATCAAATAGTATGGGTGAAGAAAATAAGGATGGTAGGAGAAAGTTGAGGGATAAATTTGGGAACATTTTATATAGGGATGGAAGTAGAAAACAAAATGGGAGTTTGAATAGGAAAATTAGAAGGGATGCTTGGGATGATGAAAGGGATAGTAAACAAAATGGGAGCATGCATAGGAAAAGAGGAGAATGGGTAGATAGGAGTGGAGATGGAATTGATGATAATATTGATAGAACAAAAATAAAGAATCCATCATTCCATAGGAGGGATGATAATGAAAGGGAAGTTGAAGGAGATGGGAGAATGGGTAGAAAAAGAAGAGAATGGGTAGATAGGAGTGGAGATGGGATGGATGAGAAGGTTAATATTGAGCAAATGAAGGCTTCATCATTCCATAGGAGGGACGGTAGTGGAGGTAGAGAAGTAGTGAAGGAGATGAATGTTAGGCCACCACAATCTTTGGCCCATGCTAATGAGATGGAGGAACATGGGGGGGATAATTTCTACACTAGGTGCCTAATGAGTGATAAACCATGTAATCTCATGATAAATGGGGAGATTGGCACTAATTTGGTGAGTGCTAGTAGGGTGGATAAATTGGGGTTACCGGTTATGAAGCATCCTAATCCCTATGTATTGCAAAGGTTGAATGACTATGGGGAGGTGAGGGTAAGTGAACAAGTTCTTCTTACTTTTCACATTGGTACTTATAGTGATCAAATATTATATGATGTGGTTCCCTTACACACTACTCACATAATCTTGGGGAGACCTTGGCAATGTGAGCGAAATGTGAATCTTGATAGGAGAAGGAACCGGTGTAGCTTCAAAATGAATGAAAAAAAGGTTGTGATCTTATCTTTGAGCGTGGAAGAAGTATGCAAAGACCAAATGAAGCTCAAGAAGGAATTCGAGGAAGAAAAAGAGAAGGAGAAAGAAAAAGAAGAAGAAGAAAGGGGAATAGGAAAATAAAAGAGAATTCAATTGAGCAAATTGAAGAAAGCAAAAATTAGAGCATGAGAGTTGGGGCCACGACCCTAGAAAAAGGTGAGGAATTGAGAGTTGGAGCCACGACTCCAGAAAAAGGAGAGGCGAGAGAAGAACTGAGAGTTGAGGTTCCTACCTCAGAAAAAGGTGAGGGAGTGATGAGTGCCACCAAGAAGATTGAGAGAAAAGATCACCCTAAAATGTTCTTTACTCTTGAATATTCTAATACTTCCCTTCCTAGTTTGGTTATTTCTTTGTTGCAATAAATTGTGAGGCCAACTTATCAAGGCAACAAAGAACTCCAAAAGCATGCCTTATGGAAGAAATTCATGAAAACATTTTCCTACAACAACGAGTACAACCGAGGTAAAGAAAATGACATAACCGATGCAACATCTAGGAGGTATGCTCCTAACATTTCTTTGAATGCAAGGTTATTGTGTTTTGAATACATTAGAGGGTTGTATGATCTTGATGTAGATTTGACAAGTGTGTTGTTGACTTGTGAAAATGTAACATCTGGTAAGAATCATTGTCATGATGAGTGCTTAATTTGTAAATGCAACTTTTTGCATGTGCCCAATTGCATAAGTACCAAATCTTTTTGTGAAAATGCTGCATATAGTACATATCATTGACATGATAAATTCTTATTTTGTGAAAATATGCTTGTCATGCATATTGACTCTCTAAAGGAATTGCTAGTTATAGGAGTCCATGGGAGAAATTTATTGAGATGTCTTGATGATAAAAGGACTTCGCTTCTAACATTTCTAGATGCTCCCTCATTCCGTGTTGAACATAGTAAGAGCATGCATGTTAAATATCCGAATTTGTTAAACATTTATGAATCATGTTGTGAGCAATATTTTGATGGATTCTATGGGCGTGATGATTATTTGTTTTGGAAAATTGGATTGTTTCCTTGTAAAAGTGACATGCGTAAATTGCTAGTGGGAGGAGCACATGATAGCTGGTTGATGGGGCGATTTAAAATCAAAGTTTAAGTTTTTACCCCAAGAATTCCATACTTATTTGCCCATCATGAGTAAACCTTGGGTTACTTATTATATGAATTTTATAGTAGGTTTACTTGGAACAAAGAAAGAAAATGATGCTATTATTGTGATTGTTGGTAGGAGTATTAAAATGTCACATTTGATTGCATACCATGAAACCAACGAGGTCATTAACATAGCTAATCTTTTCTTTCGGGAAGTCGTGCATTTGCACGAAGTTGGTGCTAATTTTGTGGTTGTTAAATTTGCTTGCAATTTAATTGCTCATCATATTAGCAAGTTTTCTCCACTTAAAATTGTTTGTGACTTTAACCTATTAACTCTGTTGAACTTTATGCATATGTTTATTGAAGAAAGAGTTGGTTTAGGTGGCCACGAGAATGCACATTTGGTTAAGCCCCTTTGCAGGAGGCTCGAGCTTCCATTTGAGGGAATTGGTATACAATGTATTTCCAATGCCAACCATGGTAGGAAGCATATTCCATTTGACCCGGGCGGCTGGATGTATTCCCATTCGTGGAAGGAGCGACCCCCCGATCAAATAAAATCCAAATTGCTACTTTGCAGTGTTGGCACATCTCAAGCTTTTGGCAACGCCTACAAATTGATTTTGTACGGTGAGTATGAAATTTCAGTTACATTTATTGTGTCTGAATTTTCTATTTTTATTATTGTAGGTGTCGATTCGTGATCGAATCTCTTTCGAGATGGAGGAGATGATGAGAATCGCAAAGGTCCAACTTCATCGCATGAACCTGTGATCCACAATGTTGCAAGACTAAATTTCAAGGAGTCTCACGACAGTGCACTCAAGCAAGATTCGAAGTCGAATCCTTTTCAAGAGGGAGGGGATGATGAGAATCGAGAAAGTCAAACCTCGATGCGCAAGCCTGTGGGATCCATGACGAAATCCGATGCCAAGGAGGTTCAAGATTCGAGGCTAAACAAGTAATTAAAGTAAAGAAAAGCAAGCCGAGATTCAAGTTGGAGCCAAAAGGAAGAAGAAATTGGACTCAGCCAATTTCGGTCGACCGAAAGTCTGCAGAGATTTTTGAAGGCAGCCTCAGTCGCGTTCGACTGAGGCTTGGTCGACCGAAAGTCCCATTTCGGTCGACCATGTGATCGACCGAAAATGGTTCGGTCGACCGTGTCGGTCGACTGAAACACCCCGTTTCACAAAAACGGGGTTTTTGTTGCAATTTCCACAAAAAGGGGTTTTGTTGCAATTTTCGAAATTTACACATTTTGCCCATTTTGTACCTTTTATACACATTTTCTTGTCATTTGTAAGATAACTTGGTTGTTCATGTAAAGCTCTTGAGAGAAGCTCCTCCTTTGGGTGAGGTAAATCCCATTTCTTGATCTTGTATCTCTTAGGAAATTAATCAACTTTATCTTGAGTATTATTATTCTTGTGTTGTTGTTTATTTCCGCCACCTTGGAATTTGTTTATTTCTTTCCATTGGGCTAGGATTTGTTAATCCTTGAATTTTGGGTTAGATTTAAACTTGGGTTAAGGTGTTTATCGCTTTATTTACCACTTTATCTTTCTTGGGTTGGTATTAAAATTGTTGTGGGAATTTTCGGTCAACACACCGAAAGGGTTCGCATCAGATCATAGGCATGCTTCTTAGATGATTATTGGAAACCACTTCACTCCTAAGTATCAAGATGTCAATCGAGTTTAAAGACCAATGGACATTGTTATGGCAATGCCTACACGGGCATGACACGTCATCCATAGGGGCCCAACATGGGACCTACAAAACATCCTCACATAGCTAGACTCGTATGCTGGAGTCATGATGCCAGACTTATCATGCTGGACTCATACTATGTCGGACTCATATTGTGCCCAGGTGATGCTATGTTGAACTCATGTTGTGTCATGGTGATGCTGTGCCAGACCCATGCTATGCCGGACTCATGTTTTGTTAGGGTCAGTATGCTAGAAAGGTGACAAAACAGCTTGATGTGACTTGTCTACAGAAGACATCTTGATGTGACAATGCCTTTAATGAGAATAAGTACTTTTTTACAGTAGTTGTAACTCTACACTTATAGTTAATGAATATTACCAAGAAAATAGTTTACCTCATAAAGAGATTAGGTCTTGCCACATGTAAATATTTACAAGTGTCACGATCCTAGACACCAACTCCTTCTATAAGTAGATCGCATTTACCTTCAAGAAAGAAGTTAGTAACTCAATACTCAAACACATTATATATAAATCTCACTCTCATTTCTCTCTTTTACATACTTATATTTCTCGCATCTAATTTATATTTACTCACAATGAGTTCTGACTTGAGCTTCAGAGTGAAAACGAGAGTCACCCCGGCCCCTGTTGCATACTGACTGTTTGTCCAAGTACTCAAGAAGTTCACATGTTCTAGAGAGAGGAGCTCAGATGTATTGATCCAAGGTCCTACCAAATTTTGTGATCAAAAGACATCATTAATTACTTTCACCAAGAGTTTGGCATATCTATAAGTAATACCAAAGTGTATATGGATAAAGATTTTGTTTGCAGACTGATCCGTTGAAAGCCCCGTGAGATTTATGTGAATCTGTCATTGTATTATCGTATATTGGAGGTGTAAAATTTTGGTAAGGTGACATTCATTCACACTACTTATAATAGGCGCTTCAAATACCTTTTCATGGCCTTGGGACCAAGTATACATGGATTTCTCACCCCAATGCGAAAGGTAATTTTTATGTATGATACATTCTTGAAGATAATTAAAGGTACTCGTAGCAACATTCCAAGATGCAAATTTTAAATATTTCTATTCGAATGGGGAATAGTTGATTCGAAGAATGATGGATCTTGTACCTGGATCTTTCAGAAGTTGCAATTAATAACAAGTGATACAGACGATCTTGTTATTATTTCTGACCTTACATATATTAAAAGGAGTTAAAAACATCTTTCAATTTGCTCACCACAGAAATTGCATATATCACTTGCACAATAACTCGAAGACCAATTTCCTATGGAATAATCTTGCAACTTTATTCAGGTCAACATTGAAGGCTTATAACCTAACAGAATTTGAGTCCAACATGGTAGCTCTATATAGTAAAATGAAAAACGTCAAAGAGTATCTATTGGAAGAAGATTCCACTATTAGGATAGAGCACATCTCGTAATATATTACAATATCATGACTACGAAGAATGTTTCCATAGTTATAGTCAACAAATTTTATACCAAACAAATTTTTCTTATGCTTTTTTTTTTTTTTTCCCTTTTTATGGATGACTTTTTTTTTTCTTTCATGGTCTTGTCTCTTACCATCTTTGTACAATACTTTCCTCATTTGCTTTCTATGTGACTCCTATAGCGAGTTTTAGGTCGGTGACTCCCAATCCAGACAACTTTAGGGTACCAGGTTCAGAGAACCCCTCAGACTTAATTGCCCGAGTCACAAAGGCGACAAAGAAAAGTTAAAGATGTTTTATTGTCTTATGTGTGAGTTCACTCTCCGTACTTGCTTTCTAATTGACCCCTGTAATGATTTTTGGGCCAATAGCACCCAACTCAGTCGAGTTTAGGGTACCAGGTTTCAACACCCTTACAAGTTTACTTGCTCGAGTCAAAAAGGCTTTTGAAAAGTAGAATAAGACCTTCAACATTTTTTTTATGTTTATGCTTGTTGTGGTTTATACCCTATTGACCAAACTGCTTTAATTAAAGTGCAAAATCAAGAACCACGGACCTCCAATCCATCAATATATGCACATTCTAACCATTCTACCCCCAAACTTGCCTTTTGAGCATGTTTGGTTCTATTCTAGAGACGGGATATCTAATGACTTAAGTTTAGGGATTATAAAGTTATTCCTAAGTTTAAATTTTATAAATTGCCCCACATGTGTTAAACAAATCCTTCACAAGTAATAATTCAACAATAGCTATGTGCGCATGAATATTAAATCTAGCAAGTAATAACTAGTTCATAAAATTTGTGTTTTCATGTTGTCCACAATTCAAGCCAAAGCAAATTTTGATTCATATTATATCCTAGACAATAAACATCTCAACAAAATTTTCAATTTCTTTTTTATTTTTTTATATCCCAATAAAAATAGAATGAAAATATAAAATAAATAGTATGAAAATGGAAACAACTTGTTGTGAATGAATTTTTCACTCCCAAACTAGAAAAAACATTGCCCTTAATGTTTGTCAAATAGATATACATATGAAAAATAAGACAAAAAAGAGCGAACTAGAACTTCTTAGGTGTATAGGATGTATTCCTTTGACATAAAGCTTTCATTTAGTTTCACTTGGACGAATTTTACCCTTTCTTTGCATTGCCCAACTTGGTTCGAGGTGTTTTGGTTGATGTTTTCCTTGCAAAACAAAAGATAAAGTAACATTATAAGTCACAAACATCAATAAGAAAAGTGCAAGTTTAAACCAAAACCCTCAAACTAAACATAAAGCAAAAATTCTAAATTTTCAAGCATGGTCGATCACACATGTTTAAGCCATGACATCACCTTGAAAAACACAAATTTTTTGGAACCATCTTCTGACATGTTAAAGTTCATATCATGGTTGACAACATATTAAAAATTCAGCTCATTTGAAGATCTATAGGGTCATGAAAAACTATGGAGAAGTAGGTGACGTGAGCAGTTTTTCAGGCGCAATGACTTGCAGTGGCCTTGCAATCGGGCTGCCATGGTGCAATGTTGATTTTCATGAATTTAATGCAATGTAATGATCCAAGTCATGAACTAATCACACATAATCAATGATAAAGATCTGATGAAGATAAATGCTTAGAAGATTTTCTCAAATTTGAATAAAAATGCCTTTGTGGCATTCTATGGAATACTTTGTGTACGTTGTGAAAATCAAGGGATATGCATAACTTTGGAGACACATGGATGAACCCAAAATTTTTACCTATGTATGCACAATCCAAAAACTCCATTGACTGACCCTAGCCCATATCTCAATCATCAAAAAATTAAATTTCATGAATTCATAGAAAATTCAACAATTTTGAGAAAACTCTAAATGAAGTGAAGAATTCATACATTTTCAATGGATTTGACTGTGATAGAAGCAATGAAATTGATGCAATGAAGTGTTGATGACTTGCACATAGATGAAAAATCAATTTTGGAGTGATCTTGGGGAGAGAAAACGAGTTTGTAATGTATAAAATTTGAAAGACTAGAATATATACATAACACAGCCGATCTGCCCAGAAATTGCCTGAGGTTGCGCAGGCAAAAAAGTCACGCGGTCGCGCGGCATTCCGGCACAAAGAAGCTTTCTTTTTATTTTGAATTTCAACTTCGTTTTTAACCTCTTAATTGCTTCATGATCTATGTTATGCTCTCCTAAACATCAACTTCATGATTAAAACTTAAGTGTGTGCGCACAGGAAAAAAGTAGCGCGGATGCGTGGCATTCCGGCAGAAAGAAGTTTTCTTTTTATTTTGAATTTCAACTTCATTTTTAACCTCCTAATCACTTTATGACCTATGTTATGATCTCCTAAACATCAACTTCATGATTAAAACTTGAATGTGTGTGTGTGTTGGGATGACGATACAAAACCTAATCAAAGCTAAACATGCAAAAATGAAAATCATACCTAAACATGCAAAATAGTGTCACAAGCAAAATTTTCTTAACATGCTAACATGTAAAATACTTAAAATGTGTAACTTATCAAGCATCTATCTAAAAACAATGATGAAATAAATATTGAAAGCATAATAAATAAAAGGGAAAGAAAAGTTGGGTTGATTCCCAATAAGAGCTCCGTTTATAATCTAAAGTCCGATTTTTTGCTCTTTTCTTCAAGGAACTCTAAATAAGGCTTTTGATGACCTTCTTTGTTTGTGTCGTTTGAACTTGCTCCAATTTGCATTCATGCTCCAAAATTTTACCTTGCCCATGTCATGTATGTTGACTTCTTAACTCGATTCGAACTTCAATATATTTACTTCAATCATCTCTTCAGTGCCAATGATGAAATCAATATTTCCCCAGTGATTGAAGTTAGAGGATTGTATTGTAAAGTCGGCACTCTTAAGTGTCTCCTTGCTTATTTGCTCTTCTGTTATCAACTCCTCCGTTTTTATTGAAGTTTCTTTAAGCTTGATGTTCGAAATTTGAATTGTTGACATTTAGACAAAGATATCTTCATGGAAGCTATTTTCTTCTGGTTGATCCACTCTTTCAAGTTTTTCTTCTTTTTATTCAGCTGTTTCAACCAATTTGTCTGACTCCTCTGATTTTTTCACCTGGATTTCTAATAATTGTAATGGTTGACTCTCTGACATACTTACTGTCAACCGCTCCACCAACTTCTTAATTTTAGCTTATTGATTTTGTAATTCTTGAATTATCAAATCTCGATTGTCGAAATCTTTAGTATCAGCTTGAACTGCATGTACTGATGGACAACCCTGCTCTACCATAAAATAATTCCCACAACAATCAGCCTTCCATATAACATCCTTAGGTGCAATAGGGCAATCAAATACAATATGATTTCTCCAACAGAAATCACACATTGGATATGTCTAAACTACAGTTCGATCTTTAGCCATTGATTATTGTTCACTACTATCTTGTTGTGTTGTCTCCAACTGTCCGAAAACTCATTCAATACCTGAAAAGGAAACAATTCACAGCTTTTTAAAAAAAATATTTCCAAAACAAAAACTAAGAAATAAAAATAAAATAAAAATAAATGTTCAAAGTAAAGTAAGAACTAATTGGTATCGAATATTAATATTAAACAATCCTCGACAATGGCGCCAAAGATTTGTTTACTAATATTTTGCGATGTGAAATATCACCGCAAGTGTACGGATCGTGAGAAGTAATAAAGTGGACCTTAGAGTCCCGATTATCATCTCACGAAGACTGCTACTAATTACCTAAATATTTTAGTTCCTATCCCTATTTGAACAAATGAATTTGTTAGGCGTTTTAAATTAAAACTAAGAAAATAAATTAAATAATTAAACTGCGGAATTGTTTTGTTTTTAAAAATGATTGTAAAGTAGTTGGGAATCCCTATTTCACCTAACTAATTAAATTAACTCCAATTTCGATTTTATTTCTGATAATGTATTCAATCGAATTCACTTATGCATATGAAATTCCTCTCTCGAGTTTAAATCAACTCTACCTAATTAAGTTAACCATGTATCTCTACAGTGGGTCTAAATTATTCCTTAACTAAGCGCATGAAACACAAGAATTCTTATTACGACTGTAATAATAACAAGAGTATATCTCTATCTCTTGTCCAATTACTGGATTTACTATCTTGATCTAAGTTACTAACTCACCTCTTGGATTATGAAAATAACTCATTATATCATAAATTGGTGATCAAGCAACTCAAGCATTAAAAAAAAAAAAAATCAATACATGCAACGAATCATTAAAGCTATGGAATAAGGAATTAAAATAATAAAGTTAGGCTACACCGTTCTTTCCAACATTGAGTCTAGTTACACGTCATGATTAAATAGCAAAAACAATAAAATAAAATGTTCATTGAAAATAACAAGAAGAAAGGAAAGCATGCATCAAGTCTTCAATTATCTTCAATTCACGTCCCTCTGCAATGTTTGATTCCCCAAGAATTTGATATTGAATTTTCAATTGTGGCTCGTTCTTAGGAGAGGCAAAGTTCTGAAATTTGTGCCTCATATGTTGTATATATAGGTTTTGGAAAACCCTGGGTGAAGAGGTGGAAAATCCGTTGAAAATAACGGAAAGAAACCCAACTCGACTTCCTGAGGATGCCTGCGCGGGTTCTTAGGAAAAAATATCGAGGGCTGCAGGCTTAAAATTTTGGTTCTGACCATTCTGTGAGAGATCGTGCGGGCTTGTAGGAAAAACTTACGCGGCCGCATAGTTATAACTTCCAGTGCAATTTTCAAGCTTTAAATCCATTTAAGTAGGTCTTTGACTTTTATTTGCCCCTCAAGCCTAGGGCTGGGCGTGGGTTGGGTTGGGTTGGGTTTTGGTCCAACCCAAACCCAACCCAACTTGGTCGGGTTGATGTAAAATCAACCCAACCCAATAAGGTGTCGGGCGGGTTGGGCTTCGGCCCAAATTGGCAAAATGTATTAAAATAGCCCAAAAATCCAATTTTTGTAGCCCCAATCAATTATTTAAGTGTACAACCTGTAAAATCACTTAAAATTTAAATTATTGACCCAATTAAACAACATATATAACAACTTAAAATAATGTACCAAAAATTTTAAATACCTATAAAATCCAACTAACAGGAAAAACGTAAAGAAAAATTACAAGTTTTAAGCATTCTAGGCTTCTAGCTACATTTATAAAGTATAGACTTGTATAATCATTCAAATAATATCATACCGTCAATCAAACAAGATCAATCAATTCATCCAAATAAAATTGAGACATCTCAAATATAATTTAATAGTACAATCATCCAAATATAATTAAAATAATAATCCATCCATTAATAAATATTTAATACAACAACAAACAATCAAAATTAATACAACAACTGTGAAAAATCGTTTCTACCGAACGAACTAGACTTCAAGTCCTTCAAAAATAGCGTACCTGTCATTTTTGGCAATATGAGATTAGGAATCTAGGATTAAAAAATTAAAGTAAAGTGCTCCCAAACAAATGAAGATAACCTGTTAGATTTTCTCTTTCGCGATGATGATGGTGGAAGTGGTGGAAGACCTTCACCTGAAGGCAAGCTCGAGTCATTTGAATTTGATGTAGGGGTAATGATTTCATTCTCGCTATGTGCATCGAAATCTACAAAACATATTCCACAAAAAATATAAAATTACAATTTATGAATCAATAAATCATTCCAATTATTATTCTATTCATGTATTATAAGAAAATGCAAGTAAATATGTAAAGCACCTGTGTCCATTTTCTTTTAGGATACTTGGAACTTTTGGAAGTTTTCAAGAACTTAAACTTGGCCGGCTGAAAATCAACAAGCATGATAGTTTAAATAACTCAATAAGCAAATCCCAATATTTCAATAAATGAAAATATTTTAACTAGACAACCAATTCTAGCAATATACTTGATTGGATGTGCTGAAACCTGGGCTATATACAATTTTTAGGTTTCTGCTTCTTGAAAGAAATGAATGTGCTGAAAAGTACTTGATTGGAATTGTGGCATATCATAGAATTTAAAACTTCCTATTGTGAATTAACAAAAGAAATAAGGGACCCCATGCTAATGTTCATCTACTTTATAACAAATAAAGTACAGATGCAAAAAAATACAGTCCAAATGTGATAATGGGTTAATAAAGTCTAGATTAGATGTGATAATGTTCGCATAAAAATACAGTAAATTCTAAAACAGATGCATTGCATAACCTTTTTCTGGAAATTATAATTTTTGGTTCATCACACTGTCCAAGACTCCAAATGCAAGACAAAAAGCTAAAATATTATTCCACTTCTGTTAATTCAAATGGAACAAATATGAATGATTCGAAATGTAACAAGTCTTATTTAAATGTTCCCTTATATTAACTTTTCATATTACCTATCCTGCACCACCACAAGTCCACAACTTATATTTGCTCAACCTCTAGAGCTTGTTTGACATGATGCAATTATTATTGACAATTATAGTTGCAGTATTTACAAATTAAGTGGTCATGGATATCAGATCAAATGTTAATAAAGTCTAGATTTGCAAAACAAATAGCAATAAATTAGCAAAACATATAACAAATAAATCTAAAATAGAGTGCTGACAGATCTAGCAAAACAAGTAAATGGTAAACCTCTGAAAAAAAATTTCCCAAAATTATTAATTCTTCGAGCAAGTTCATAGTGAATCGGGATCTCGCAAATAAATAAAAGTTAGTTGACCAAATCGAGCCAGCAAGGCAGCAAACACAGAGCTTTCATGATTCAGTAATAGAAGTTTCACAAATTAAAAATCAGGGTACCCGGTCGGAAGGAACAGGGACGGCAGTCGTGGCAGAAGCTGGAAATGAGAGTGGCTGAGTGAGAGCTAGTCGTTGAATCAGATGACTGCGCGAGAGGCGAGAGAGAGGATCGGATCGACTGACGGACTGAGGCACTGAGTGAGTGGCGAGAGAGAGGAGCGGATAGACGGCACTGAGCGAGAGATTGAGAGAGGCAGAGAAGTGAGGAGCGGATCGACGGCGCTGAGCGAGAGAGTCTTGGAGGCAGAGAGGCTGGAGCTTGGAGCTTGGTAAAGGTAAATGCCAAATGGTAAGGTTAGGTAATTAGGTTTAGAAATCTGAAATCAATTCATATACATACAGCAAGTCAGCAACTTTACGTTTTGTTTTTTTTTTTCCTAAACTCGGGTTGGGTCGGGTTTAAAATCTCAACCCGCGACCCGACCAGTTGGCTAAAAACCAGACCCGGTCTCATTTTTTGCAAAAAACCGACCGAACCCGGTCAATTCGGTTCGGGTTGGGCGGGTTGACCGGGTTGGTTTGGGTTTTGCCCACCCCTACTCAAGCCCTCCACTTCCATTGGAGCATTTTAGTCCTCATACTTTTAAATCTTCTCAATTAGTTTATTCCAACTCTCAAATCCTTCAATTGAGTCCTCCAACTTCTAATTTATTCACTTTTGCACAATGGATGATTCTCGATTGTTGTCATAAACTCCTCAATTGCACAATTAAGCTCCAATTAGCATCCAATTGTGCATTTTCCCATCAATTGCTTTATTCTTCATCTATTGATATATTTTCTAAAAAGTAAACAAATAGACACAAATTAAATAGTAGATATTCTAAAACGACAACAATATATTCTAATTTAGACATACAAATAAGTGTATAAAATACACTTATCAGTTTACCTAGCTTTTGGAGTAGCCTATGTTATGTATTTAAGCAGACTTTTTACCCAGTTCCAGAGCAGCCACTGCCACATAATTGAGTAGAGTTTTACTAACTTCAAAGTATTTCTTTTGTTACAACGCTTCATATGCTTTCCAAACATATTTCTAGAAGTAAATATCCAAGATACTACAATCTTACTGGAACATATTTGGATACTTTGAAGACCTCTCTCGTGTTTGGTACAAGGATTTATCCACAATCTGTACCCATAAAAGTAATTACTACCAACTTAATCTATTTATATAAGTTTTGTAAATGCATTGAAGTTTGATTACTTACATTATCATTGAGATAGCTATCCTCATTAAAAATCTTTATCAAATATTTTGCTTGAACTTTCATAGAAAAAAAATGTATGATTCGACTGTCAACCAAATAGAATTGTCCAGTTCCTATAGAACCTATCACTAAAATCCCCCTAGCGGGGATAAGGCTAAGTGGAGCGAAAAAGGTGTTCCATGAGATGGGAAAATGATAAGTAATAGTCCCACATGAAGTTTGTGAGTAAGTGATTGTCTACACACAACACAATCATTACAAAATACTTAATATTTTGATAATATCATTACCTCCACAAGCAGTTGCAACTATATGTATTGAATTACCCGTAAGATGTAGTTTTCATTCATTTATCTGGAGCTTGAACCTTCAGATGATGTACTTTTCGATAATGATCATATACGTCAATAACTGATAACTTTCTCCTCTTTACGGGTTCGTGAAGGGAGAACATAGAAAGTGTGTTTTAAAGGTATAAAAAAGTAAGTGGGTGTATCTTTCTCCGTGCATTCGATCTCATCGCCATCATTTTTATCTTCTCCAGATTTTTTTCCTGCCATTATCTCTTCTCCAGCACATTCTTCTACCATTGTTTTCTTTCCATGCTCTTCCATCGCATCATCAACTCCAATATCAGTTTCTTTTCATCCGACATTCCCTTTTCTTCCTCCTCTTCTAACTTTGATTCTCTCTCAAGCTCTTCCACATCCCCAACTCGAATCTCGGTTTATTTCTCTAAGATATTCTCTTTCCCTTCATCCTCTTTTGACATTGAATCTTTCTCAAGCTCTTCCATCGCATCCTCAACTCCAATCTTAGTTTCTTTTCCTATGACATTCTATATTCTTCCTCCCCTACTAACTTTGATTCTTTTTCAAGGTCATCGATCACATCCTAAACTCCAACCTCATTTTTAAACCCATCATCTAATCCATCTTTTGATACATAAGTTGTGCTACTGGTGGCTTCGTTAAATGCACTAGTTGTTGAATGAAATCGACCTTGCCATTGCCAATTCAACCAACCAATCAATCTTTTGCTCCATTTGATCAAGCTGGGTTGATATGAAACCTAGCAACCTTCCTTCAAGTTTTCCCATTTCTCTTCTTACTAAATCTGCTATGTTCAGGCCATGAGATACCAACGGCGGTGGTCGAGATGCCCAAGGTGATTGTTGGTAGAAAAAATGATATTGCTCAACATTGTATTCATCCTCATCTCCTTCTGAATGATGTAAACATTTTCATCTTCTTCCACATTCGGAGTCAACTCTTTCCAGTAAATCTTCTAGAGTGCTGCTTAATTGAGAAACAAAGTAGAATTAACCTCTAGCTACAAATATTAAATTAAACAAATAATTAACATTAAACTAAGTAAAGCCTATTAAATTTTTTACAAATAAAGACTAGTCACCTCTTTTAATTCCAACACCTTATCAATAGCAACAAATGTTCTCGGCATTTTCTAAGTGATTATTCTTGGAATTGCATCCATATGTTTCTTGACAAACTTGAAATCGCTTCGAATGCCCAAATTCGTTGTCAAACAAACATTATTATCTCACAAAAAATTATAACAACAAAAATAATATAAAGTCAAGTGTATAGTTTGTTCATATCATTATTGTAAGGGGAAAACCATGTAAGAAATACCTACAACAAGACTCTCCCTTACATTTGAATTTCTCAATTTATTTCCCCTGTTACACTTGAATACATTAATCATGCATTCCAAAGTTAATTTTCCCCATGGATACTTCTCGAACATGTCGAGATCATCTATCAGGTCAAACCACCATAAACAAATGAAAGTGTTCTCCTTTGTGGCCCATAGGACGTACGCTAAGATAGCAAGCAATCACAACTTTTACTAGTCACTTTTTTTTTTTGCAACTTACAAATGCATTATACATGTCCCCTTAGTAACTTTCCTTACGTATCTTAAAGTATCCCTTTCACATTCTGACATTTTCCCCAATGTCTTATCTATGCTAAAAGAATTAACTGCATTCAAGTCGGTCACTAATACAAATTTCTTGATATCCCAAATCTTGCACATTTCTCTCCAATCTTGAACCATAGTTTTTTTTTTTTTTTTTTTTTTTCACAATCTACATCATTCTCACTAAACAATTTTCAATTTGCATCTGGTTGTTATTATAGCACCAGCACGCAAATTCTTGATAGCACTGCAAAATATAATCTAACATACTTAAAATTATACATTTACATCTCTCATTGTACTTTAGAAGTGAAATCAAATTTTGCAGTTAAACTTGTCTTTATATTTTACACGTCTCTCAAAAATTTGCATATAGAAAGATATCCTAAAACAAATAGAAAAGCAAGCAGACAATCTCATTGTTTTCCACAGTTCAATACTTCCCTCTCCATCTTTTTAGCAATTTTGTTTATTATTTTTATTTTCTAGCCTTAAAAGTTGGTGCATGAGTTGATGAGCAAAGTGGAAGAAAAAATCTACAGAACTAAGAATTGGAAATAAATTAGGGGAAGAAAACATTGTGATTGCAAGAAGAAGTTTCAAGTTGCATTTCATTGATTTGATTCATTTATATACACGAACTAAGAATCAGCTACAGAAAGATAATTGTCTAGCACCAGTATTATTGCACCAAAGAATAGGAGGAGAAGGCAAAAATAAGTGAAGTTCACGGAATGAGGAGCGCATCCAAGATAATTTGCAACAACATTAGCAAAAGCACGGTATTTTGACTTGGTGCTGCCATGAGACACAACACGCTGTTTAGAGGATGACCAAGATACCAAATTGTCATCGAAGAAGACACAAAATCCACCAGTACTTCGACAGTCATCTGGACAAGAAGCCCAATCAGCATCTGTGAATGCGGTGAGGGAAAGAGAAGAGGTTGCTTGAAAGGTAATTCCAGGGGGAAGAGAACTTGAAGGTACCGACGAATACGTTTTACAAATAACCAATGAGCTGAGGTTGGAGATTGCATAAACTGACACGCCTTATTCACAACAAAGGTAAGTTCAGGTCCAGTGATTTTTGCATATTGAAGGACCCCAACAGTGCTTCTATATATGCCCAAAAAGTAATTGAGACAATCAAGATCTCGAAGAGAAAACTGAGCATTAAGTGTCGAAATCAGTGTGTTAATTCTTGTTAGACAATCACTTGTAACTAATATATCATCCACATAAATCAAAATAATGATTATACTTGTGGCTAAATTAAAAACAAACATATAGTTATCAACCTCAGAACTAAGGAAACCCTATTGTAGTAAAGTAGAGCTGAGTTTAGTAAACCAAGCTCAAGGATCTTGTTTGAGACCTTACAAAGCCTCGGTCAATTTACACACGAGAAGGAAAGGTAGAGTCCTTAAACCCTGAAGGCTGCATCATGTAAACATCCTTTACTAAATGACCATTAAGAAATGTATTATGAATGTTAAGTTGTCAAACCAACCAACCATGAGATAAGGCCAAAGTCAAGAAAATACGAATAGTGGCTACCTCTACAACTGGACTAAATGTATTAAAATAATTCATCCCATGAGTTTGATTAAACCCCTTGGCCACAAGACGAGCTTTGTATAGTTCAATAGCACCATCAGGCTTATATTTAAGCTTAAAACCCCATTTAGAACCAATAGGAACAACATCAAATGGACATGGAATGAGCTGCCAAGTATTGTTCCTGTGAAGGGCTAATAATTCATTTTCCATAGCAACTTTCCAATTAACGAGTGACTATATGATGAGTATTAGTTGGGGGAAGGCTGCTGGAAAATAGAAGATGGACCAGATGGTGGTGGTAATGAAGGAGAGGGAGCTGTAGATACGGACTAATCAGAAGATAAAGACTGAACAAGGGAGTTGCTAAAACTACTAAAATGGTAGAGGTGAGCATAGGAGAAAGATGAGGTAAATTAGTAGGAGTGGTTGATGACGGTAATGAGAAGGATGGAGAGAATTGGTCGAGGAAAAAGGAAATAAACATTCATCAAACACAACATACCGTGTAATGTAGATACGATGACTAATGGGATTTAGGCAAAAGTAGCATTTGTGATGAGTACTGAAGCCAAGGAAAATGCACTGGATATAATGATATTGTAATTTGTGATTGTTATACGGACGAAGGTATGGAAAGCAAAGACAACCAAATGTACGAAGGAGAGAGTAATCTGGAGAGCGCTGATAAAGTAACTCATAGCGTGATTTAAACTTAATTACAAGATTCGGTAAATGATTGATTAAGTACATAGATGTCTGAAACCCATATATCTAAATCTAAGAGGAATAGTGGCATGAGCGAGTAAGGCTAAACCCGTCTCAACCACATGATGATGCTTTTGCTTAATCCGTCCATTTTGTTGAGATATGTAAAGACATAGTTTATGGAGTGCAATACCACATTAGTCAAGAAATGGAACAAAAGAACGAAACTCACCACCATCATCACATTGAAAGGATTTAATAGATGTAGAAAACTGATTTTCAACCATGATTTTAAATTTATTGAATGTAGTAAATGCTTGATCTTTAGTTCGTAAAGGAAAAAACCTAGAAAAATGTGAGAAATCATCGACAAAAAGTACAAAGTATCAAGACCTATCTACACCAGTATCATAAGCCGGACCTAAAATGACAGAGTATACTAACTCAAATGGTTTAACGGCATGAAAAGAGGAAATAGAAAATGGTAGACGATGACTTTTGGCCAATTGACATGAAGAACGAACATTATTATTATTGCAATGAGTCGAGATATTACAAAGTTGTAACACTTTATTAACAACAAGGCTGTGAGCATGACCCAAACGAGCATGCCATATATCAAAAAAACGTGACTTTTCATGACAAACATTTGCCAAAACAGAGGAGGTATTAACGTCTGGAGACATATTGAAATGAGCTTGACATGAAGATGGGGCATCATGACTAGCAAACGGAGAGACATTTTGGAACCTATAGAGTCCTTTTTCAAGCTTGCCTCGATGTAGAACCTTCTTCGAAGTTGGGTCCTTGACAAGAACCATAGATGTTAAATTTGAAGTAAATGAAATATTTTTTTAAAGCCATTATGACTAGGAAACTATTTCAAATAATTTGGGCTTGAGGCTTGCTTTCTACGTAAAAGAATTGGAAATAGATTAGGGGAATAAAATCCTGTGATTGCAAGAAGAAGTTTCAAGCTGTATTTCATTGACTTGATTCATCATATTTATATACATGAATTAAGAATCGGTTACAGAAAACTAACTTACTAACAAACTGAATCTATAACTAAGTTAACTAATTTATAATTGAATTAGAAGTAACTAATTTCTAACTAAATCTGTCTTGCTATCAGGGGAAGTTTTGCATAATTTCAAGAATCAAGATTAAGCAAATTAAAATAAACTAGTGACACCGATTAATTGACATAGAATGATCTACGAAAAATAAAAGTAAATTGATAAGGTTAACATTGTCTTTTCAAACTTTTTAATCTTTAGATTTTTATTTATTTATTTATTTATTTTGAAGAAATTGGTCAAAGGCCTTGTAAACAAAAGTAGATTGAGGGACGACTATTACAAATTAACTTCATAAAATCATCAAGCCTTTGAAACTAATTCAAATAATCTTCACAATCTTCGTTCCAACTTTCGATAATATTTCCTTTCTTCGTTACATCAACTTGTCAAACTCTTTCTCCTTCTATAGGAAAAGGAGAGCGTAGAAAGTACCAAACCATTTTAGAACAATTTTGGGTACTATAAGAGTAAAATTTAATGAGGTTTTTTGAATAAAAAGAATATTGAATATGTATAATTAAAGTTTGATATTCCCTCCGTCTCGTGACGATAAGCTTAATCCTATTTTCACATAGATTAAAAAAATGTCAATTAATAAAGTTGAAAATATAAATTTTTCTTACATTTTATTAATATATCTCTAACGTAATAAATATGATTATTTTATATTTGTTGATAACAATGGATATTAAATAAAGTATATTAAAAAATTTAAAAATATATTGACTTTCAATAAGGAAGTGACATATATTTTGGGACGAACAAATAAAGAATACCAGCTTATCTTTACGGAACAGAGGGAATACCATTCTATTTTTAAAAAAGGGTAATGACGCAAAACGTTCCTACCTTTCACCGGTTTTGTGCAAATTATCCCTATCTTTAAAATTTTGGTATTTTCACCATCAACTTCGCATTTTCTTGCCAAAAATTCCTTGCCGTCTAGTTCTGTTAAAAAAACTCGTTTGTTGACCTATAAATCATCCATTGACCAATTTAATAAAGGGCAAAATGGTCTATTCAATCATCATTTTATTTAAAATTAACAAAAAATAAAAATAAAAATAAAAAAAATTAAATAAAACTCGGTTCATCTTCACTCTCACGAATCATATGGCTAAAATAATGTAGGTCCAATAAGGCCATAGCTCATACAAGTGGTGAAGGTGGGGCTCCGGTGATGATGAACAGCGACGACGATGGTGGGTAGGATTTGGGTTGGAATTGGAGTTGGGGTGGCGATAGACTTGAATGGAGAGAAGAGAAGATATAATGTATTTTATTTATTTATTAATTACTATTGTGTATTATTTTTATTTTTATTTATTTTAATTTTTTAATTGGTCAATGCGTGACTTATGGTCAACAAAAGAATTTTTTAACAGCAGGGATGATTTTGGCAAAAAAAAAAAAAAAATTCAAAGTTGAGGATGAAAATGTCAAAATTTTGAAGGTTGAGATGATTTGCACAAGACCAATGAAAAATAGGAACGTTTTGCACCAATTATCCTTTAAAAAAAGATGGGTGCTCTTTATTAAAAGTGCAAGGAATATTAGTGCACTGATAAGTATTCCATCATAACCTGACTACCTGAGGACATCATCTCAACTCATTGATAAGCTCGTAATGATATTGGAAGCGTGAATTGTGCAGATGGATTCCGTTGGGGCCAAGTTGATCTTAATCGTGGCTCCCGTCTTCTCCATTAAACAACGATTACCACTTCTTTTTGATATAAGACACTTGAATCCAGCCCCGCATCGAATATGAACTGCCCTTAGATAGCAATATTTCAAGAATCTTAAAATTTAAAGAAAATGCAATAATTCGTATTCACATATTTTGATATGTTGAACCTCATTTTTGAAGGTTTGGGGACCTAAATCACATACTCAAAAGGTTAGAGAGCCTAACTTTAAGTTTAATAAAATTTAAGAGTTCAGTGGAAAAATATGTTTTATCAAATGGGATTTTTTATTTTTTATTTTTTCTGATTCATGATCAGATTTTAAAATGGCGCTGGAACGAAATACACCAAAAGGTTTAGAAATGGTAAAGTCGAATATTAAAGGAGAAAAAGAAACTAAACTCACGTTACTTGGGACTAGAGCTATAACACTGATACAAATGCAATTTTAATCATATATAGTTCCTCAAAACATTTTGGAAGATATAAAATACTTGGCAAATATATAGAACTAAATCTACAGTGATCTATGAAATAAGAAATCATTAGTTATGCCAACAAACAATAAGGAGAGCCAAGATTTAATTAAAATGGCCAATACAAACAAAAGGATCAAGCTACAATGAATTTCAGACTACAGAAAAACTAGTAACATATAATCAACAATGTCCCAAAATGTATAGATAGAGACGAGAAAAATAGAAGAACCTGAATACGTTCTGGATTTTTCGTTTTTTCTCTTGATAATTTTACTGGTCGACTGTGGTGACCTCTTGCCACTCCCCATCAACTGCCTCTTTCCATAATGTGACATTGTTGTCTCCAGCAGCCACGGCCAACAAGTTCCCAGTCAGAGACCATGAGACCCTCCAAACAGGAACCTTAAAGTCCTTCAAAACTTTACCATCCCATTGATCGCTTTCTTTTGCCGCAGTCCATATGACCACAGTACCATCCTGTGAAGCACTGGCAATAGTTGATTTTGGAAGCCCCAAATTTGGTGCCCAGGCAACATCTCTCACCCAATCGGAGTGCATTTGTAGAGCAGGGAAGCAGTCCATCTTCCAATTACCGTTATATAGCTTCCAAACCTTCACTGTATTATCACAGCCACCAGATGCCAACTTTTGAACAGAATCCAGAAGTCCAGATCCAACTAAAGCACCAGGGGCCGTTGAAGGGGCCCATGAAACTGAAGTGACTCCAACGGGGTGTGCTTGGTCAATTTTCGTTGATTCCCAACCACCATCTGATCGCGCTGTGTAGACCAAGATATTCCCATCAGATGATCCACAAGCCAAGCAAAGTCCCAGCTCATGTGGCGCCCAAGCAATAGAATTGACAGATGATTTGTGGTCAGTGAAAACATGAAATTGAGACCAGTCACCCTGAGTACCTTCCTTCCAGATGATGACCTTACCATCATAAGAACAGGAAGCGAGCAATGAGCCAAACTTGGGATGTGCCCAAGCTACCTGCCAAACTGGACCTTGATGCCCAATCAAAGTAGCAAGATGCTGAGAAGTAGAATTGTTGCTGACACCGATTATTTTTATAGTGGCATCAGATGATGCTGTTGCAACTCGTTTTCCATAATAATCCATGGATACATCATGAACCACGTCATTGTGACCTGTTTCGATCTTTTGTGCAGGCATCTTCTCTTGCTTATATATGACGCTCAACTTTCGCAAACGCAGTTCTTTCTGATATTATATCCTAAATTTTTCAATATGTCAAAAAGAAATTGGTCATAAACTAAGAAGCATGGATATGGATACGTAATTTGAACAAGATATGATATGGGTACACCGGTACGCCCTTTAAAAAATAAAAATAAAATAGGATAAGTGTTATAAAATTTAACATAATTTCATAATATGCCACTATTTGGCACTGATTAAAATCTAATCTCAAGTCAAAGTCAATAGATAATCTTAACCATACATTTTATGGGATCCACAGCATTTCAACTACACATCTCATCAACTTTTATCAAAATCTACTAAAATTTTGATTTTAATTATATCAAACAGGGGCTAAGTATAAAAAAATTTAAAACAAAATCATAAAAATAAAATAAAATAGTAAATCATTTTATCTTAATCTTTAATTGTCCAAACTTTATTTTCTCCTACTTCATCCACATCAGCTTCTTTCATTATCATTAAAAATAATACTCCCCAACTCTAACTCATCTAATGATAGATTAGCAACCTCAACCAGTCCAACACCTTCAGGAGCATCAAATGAGTCTTTGAAAACGTACTACATTTTGAATTTAGAGATCTTATATTTTTTATAAAAGACACAAATTGTTATGAATAAAAAACAATTCTTCAATTCGTTAAAGGGTTATTTTATTCCTTCTCGTAGAATGCCCAAAAGAGTACATATTCCAATTTCTTCAACACAAGAGTTTCAAGTCAATGATCTGAAGCAAAGGTGCATGTGAACCATGAAGTAGCCACCTCATATTTTACTGATTACCGATAGAATCAAGCTCATCAAACCGATACCTATCGAAAATTTAAAAGATTTATATATATAAAATAATTAAAATTATGTATACCATACGTATTAGAAAGTATTCGAACTTGGATATGTATTGAATACATGTACATAACCAATTTATAAATATCGATGCTTTTTAGGTCATCCATACCTGAATCAACTTCCAAATCACTTAAAAAATCATATTATAACCCAAAGCAGGTATAATGCGAGTGCCTCTCAACCCATCATAGGACCAAATTAGCATCAGGCTTTGAACTATTAAGCTGTCATGGGCGGTCAAGACGTGATTTTGAACTAGATTAATAAGAACTACGAAGGATTTCATCTTCAACCGGTTAATCAAATCCCACAAGGATTCATTAATCAAAATTGAGCTGGGGTGGGAGGACCAATTAGGCATGACTTATGTCTCAATTCTGCTAAATTTACATCCAAGTTGTTTCTAGATCTGCATCACACCCCTATAATCACATGCTTCTCCGGAAATTCCCTAACTAAACAGTCTCAAAACACCCGAATATATCCTCAATATATTGGTTAAAAACCTAATTAAAAAACGTATTAAAAACCTCTTCCTCAGAATTAATTAATCTAATTAATAATTGAGCTGTTCAATCCTTTTTTATTTTATTATTCAATTCAATTGTAGGATCTTTAAAAAAAAAAAAAAAATCATGACGTGAAAAATTAATTCTTTAAATGCAAACGAGACAGATCTAAGAACTCTTCCCCAGATCTCAAAAATATTCAAGTCGAAATAGAGAAAAATCAATCAACCTCAGGATAATAAATCTAGAGAAAAAGAAACGGAATTAGACGTAGATACTTACCAAAGAAAGCCGGAATTGTATCCGATCGGGCGGAGGCTGAAGACAGGAAGAGAAATGCCTAAACGAACACCTGGAGGAATTATATATCTCATGTATAATAATGAAAGAATAGTGAAAACAGTAACGGTGTGGCTATGTTTGGGTACGTCACTAGTCTATCCCAATTAAGCACATGATGTATTGGTAATGTTTATAGAAAATTATGTTGGAAATTGCAATTAAAACGAGTCACAAAATTATGAAATGTTGTAAACTCTGCAATATAGCTTACTAAAATATCAGATTGATAACTATTCAAAGTAAGTTGTTGGCTTATATAAGCAAATAAAAACAGAAATAAACAATCCACGTTTTACATAATCTATGAATGAGATAAATGATTAAGAAATAATCAAATCCTGCTTACATGTCCCAAATAATTGGACTTATTAACTGAATGATATACTAACAACTTTGACAACTTCAATTTTAATCCCAACAATTCTTCTCCTAAACTAATTACAGTAATACATTCAGTTTATTCCTAGTACCACACATACCCCTAGTAACCCATGCAACTTCAAGAACACACCATCTTAAGTGGTTTTGTCATAATGTCTACAACTTGTTCTTGTGTGTTACAATGCTGCAGCTCAATAAGTCCATCTCTGGTCAAATCACGCAAGAAATGAAACCTCACGTCAATGTGCTTGCTACGTTCGTGCACGACTAGGTTCTTGGACAACTTAATGTTGGTACTATTTCCACATAACATGGTGGTGCACTTGCCTTGTGAATGACCTAGCTTCTATAATACTCTCCTCATCCACACTACTTGATAAGTATAAGAAGTAGTTGCTACAAATTCTACTTCAACAGTAGACAAAGTAACCACAAGTTACTTTATAGAGGACTACCACACAAATCCTGTTTGTATATGCCATCAACTCTCTATTGTCCTCATTTCACAGTTTGCCAATGCAACTCAGTTGGGTTTGCCATGAATCCGTTATTGAGACACACCATATATATTAAATCTTGCCTTGTTGCAATTGGATACATAAGACTTCTGAACAATTTTTTGTACATGGTAGCTTTCACCTTGGTTCCTTCTTCATCCTTCATTAGTCTAACGCTTGGAACAATAGGATTTTTCACACTATTACAACTTCTCCAGCCCAAGCCTCTACAAAACTTCTTTTTCATAATTCCTCTGGCTAATATAGATGCCTTTAGAATTTTGTAAAACCAACACACCGAGAAAATACTTCATCTTTCCCAAATTAGACATATCAAATTCAAGTTTCATAGAATTCTTGAACTTAATAAACATACTCTTATCATTACCGGTAAAATCATCAACATATAAGCTGACAATCAAAATTTTACCTCCATCTCCTGTTTCATAAACAGTGTGTGTTCACAGCTACACCTCTCAAATCCTTTCTTGAAATAGTATCGCTTCAATCCTGTTGTACCATGCGCGAGTGGCTTGTTTAAGGTCATAAAATGCCTTCTTTAGTTTTTATACCTTATACTCTTTACCTTTCTTCTCATAGCCCTGTGGTTGCTCAACAAATACTACTACATTTAAATTTTCATGTAAGAAAGCACTTTTCAGGTCAAGCTGATACACACTCCAACCATTTCGAGCTGCTAAGGCAATTACATTCGAATTGTGTCCCTCCTTGCCATAGGAGCAAAACCCCTTAGTATAGTCTAGTCTATACCATGCTGTTGTGCCTATTCTTTCACAACCAGCCGAGCTTTACACTTGTCAACCTCACCATTTTTGTTGAGTTTAGTTTTGAAAACCCACTTTAGTCCAATCTTCTTCGTTCCTTTAGGCAAATATGTCATCTCCCAAGTCGCATTCCTTTCGATTGCTTCTATCTCTAAGTCTATTTCAACTCTATGCTTGGAACTCTGAATAGCTTTTTCGAAAGTAGTTGGATCTACATTTAAGGTAAATAGAACTAAACTGTGCTCAACTTCTTCTGACATTTCTCCCCCACTCACAAAATCTTCCATCAATAATAGTGCTCTTCAGGTCCTCCCTTCTGGTGAGCTTGGTGAGCTTTCTTAAGATATTTGAGAATTCTCTCTAGGTGACTTACTCAAAGGTACGCTAATTTTTCCTCCTTCTTCTACATCCACCTCCACCTCCTCTTTAGCTACTTCTTCACTTCGATCATGTTCACTTTGAGCATGTCAATTCTTGCTTCTTCATTACTCTTCCCACAATTCCAACACTCATTTTCTTCAAAAACCACATCTCTGCTTACAATTATCTTCTCTGAAAATGGATCATAAAGTCTATATGTTTTAAGCTCTTCACTCATCACTAGCAGTACACACTGAAAACTTGTATCATCTAGCTTCTCTCTCTTACTGTCTGGTACATGAACATGGCCAATGCATCCGAAAGCTCGAAAATAGTCAAATTTAGGTTTAACCCAACTCCAAGCCTCTTTAGGGGCCATACTTTCACTGTCAATGTAGGACTTCTATTGAGTATCTGTGCTATCTAGTTTATTGCTTCTGGTCATAAATTCTTTGGAACTTGCTTCTCCGATAACATATTTCTAACCATGTTCATGATTGTCCAGTTCTTGCAATCAGCTACTCCGTTTAGTTAGGAGTGTAGGATGAAATGAGTTGCCTTCTAATACCATTATTCATCCCTATCTATGCACAGAAAACGGATAAAAGCTCATGTCTCTTTTTCATCAAGGTTTTTATAATTCTTGAATATGGTGAAAGCTTCAAACTTCTCAAAAAGAAAACATATCCATAGCTTATGACTATAATTACATATGAAACTTATGAGGTACCTCTTCTTGTTGTTGGAGACAGGTTTGATGGGTCCGTAGATGTGAATATGTACCAGATGCAGTCATTGTGATGCTCTCCTAAACTCCTCTTTGGAATTGTATCCCTGTGTTGCTTTTCGACCATGCAATCAGTTCATACTGTGGATTGTACCTTCAGCTGAGGTAACTGTAGTGCAACAATTTTTCAAGACTTTTTTTTTTTTTTTGAAATATGTTCTGATACCACAATTGTAACGCACCAAAAGCCGCGAATATTCTTAGTAGGACATAAACGATGTTAGATAACTGAGTTTTCAAAATAATCTTAACTTCTTTAAAACAAAATTTATTTATTTAAAAAGTAACAATTTTAATTGTTTAAAACATTTCTACAAAGATCTCGAGTTCAATAAAATTTTGGTAGTTCAAACACAATAATTCTTATTTAGTGGTGTGTTCACAACTTATAGGACGTCAATCATTTTTACTTCAATAACTACCTGAGAAGTTAACTTTCATGGGACGCGGATTAGCATGCCCAGTAAGCAAAATATGGTGCACATGTGTTATTGTACTTTGAAATATACAAGTCAACCTCATATACTCAAGACAAGTTAAATGTATGTGTGCATGTATCCTATGAAATTCTCCGATCGAAGTAACATAATTCCATGTATATGGGTAGAATATCTGTAATCCAAAATAATTGACAGATCAAGATTGGATGTGTTGTAGGCACCCTATCACCTGCTGATCAAGCAATATATCCATATCATAATAACCAATAATAATTGAGACATCCCGCATGTATTGTATCATCGATGACTCGTATGTCTAGATATCTTCCAATATTGACAATTGCGTACTATACTGCAATGGATGACATTATGGTTCCTTACGGTTCTTATCTCATACCCCGAGTGTTCAACGCATGTCAAATCATCATTGGTCCCAACCATTAACTTCGATCATTCACATCCATGTTGATCCCACCTTAGATCGTACAAATTTTCACATAAATATACCGTCATGCCTTATCACTAGGTAGCTCATGGTATATGACAACGAATTTTTAGAAATTGGGTAGGGAAAGGGCCAGCATTCCAAATGGTTCCGGTGAACGAATAATCATTGAGTCCCCAAATTCAAAGCAATACCTATGGTACCTTCTTCAAATTCTACTAATTCACCCGCCATTACTTCATCAAGACCATGGAAACTACTTATTTCGTATGAGCCAAACCAATAGGATGAATCAAACGCGTTCTGCATCATGAACTTTGTACTGCTCACATTACTTAGACCGGTTCTAGAAAGTGCGGGTATATTGGAAAAATCACAGTCTAAAATGCATGTGATGAATATTTTCAAAAAGATGAGTCATATATCTTCAAAATCTCATCCCATTGTGTTTATTCAAAATATTATTCCATCATATTTGTATAACTTAAAGCTATCAACATACGAAAAATATCCACGTGTTCCATTCAAATATATGCCAAGTATATGTCGCATAAACATATCCAAAGAAATCATATAATTCTTGTAAACATATCCAACTTACATCCACTAAAATGATATAATTTAATTTAAAATATTTTAATCATATAATCAAGTAAATAGACTCTACTCACTTATAGTGGATCATATAACTCACATAAACATATGCAACTCACATCATAAATCAAATACTTCAAATAAACATATTCGACTCACATCATTAATCAACTATTTCTACAAGATGAGTAATCAATGGATATGCATGTTCTTTTCAAAAATCACATTTTAAGGGTCGATTATAGATTATATCCTATACCCCAAAGCGCATAACATTGCCATAAACTGGATATCAATAAAATGGTCATTACATTTTTATAAATTGGATATCGATAAACTAAACATAATATTTTCATAAACTGGATATCGATAAAATGGTCATAACACATCAAGTTATATATGAATATTTCATCCTCTAGGGCTTTTACATCCCTATCATCTTTCACCTTATTTGACTCCAATACAGCTACTAGATCTTCACAAGTCGTTCATCGGTACCTTGGAGTAGAAAGGCTCTCATGAAACACATCGATATCCATGAGATTACATATGACTATTACATCCTTTAGGGCTTTTACATCTCTGTCATCTTTCACCTTATTCGACTCCAATAAGGCTACTAGATCTCCACAAGTTGTTCGTTGGTATCTTAGAGTCGCAAGGCCCTCACGATCAGCATCGATATCTAATGAGATTCGTAGCGCGGAAGAAACGTCGGAAAGTTCCGAACCCAGGTTGTGGTTGGACGGATGAATCATGACCCGATATTCATGACGCGATGGCTCGACGATGCGGAATAAAGAACCACGACTTTCGAAACGCCACAAGGATTTGTCCAATCTCCTTGATAAGTCTCTGATTTTTAACGCCACAAATACTCTCGCGAATATTTGATAAGTTCTGGATGAACGCCACAAGATAATCAATCTTGATAAGTTTGGGTTTGAAATGTGAATCCACACATTAAACAATTGAAAAACATTCAATCTCTTTTTATTCAATCATCAAAGTCTCAAGTCTGAATTACAATGAATGGAAAAAACATATAAATAAGTAAACAAAAACCCTAGCCACTAATTGACTCAAAATTGAATTCTAACCTAAAATAGCTAAAAACTGATAAGGAAATAAAATAATGCGAAATCTTTAAATTCCACAGTGGCGCACGTCCAGAAGCTATCTTACGGCCGTGGGTGTCTTCATTTACGACCGTAAATTGTGTAATTGAAATATGTCACGGCCGTGAATATTTTTGTTACGGCCGTAAGTCCTTTTATCCGGTTATGAAATAGACAGAGAGCAGGTTACGACCCTGATCCTTCATTTACGGCCGTGAGCTTCAAAAGTTACGATCGTGACCAATTCCATCCACGGCCGTGATTCAATTTTTGGTTCTTTTCGACACGGTTTGATCTTCAAAGTTCGTCGAACCTGCTAAATTCTTGTTTTGGCTTGAATATTTAAATTTTCTCGTCAAGCCTGCTATGACTCCGATTGTCGAGGGTCCTGGATCGCATCATACCCTCCTTCTTTAGGATGATTCGTCCCGAATCATAGCTTTGTTCCTGTTGTTTCACTTCACCTCCTGGATCAAACGGAAAATTTCTACTTCCATGCCATGAGTGCAATAAATTGGAATCATTTGATTGGCAAACATGGAAGAGATGGAGCTTGAACTTCCTTTGTCATTTTCGGCGTGGTTGAAGCTTCCAAACATAATTAACCTGCAAAAAAAGATTTAAACAAAATGAGGAGGGACATGTTAGCTTCATGAGGTACAAGGTATGGATCCTTGTATTCATGACAAGCCACCACCAACTCCACTTCTTGAACCACGAGGCTCTTCTCTTCGCCTCTTTCCTCCTTTGCAATTTCTTGTTCAATTTTTTTATCTTCAAACTCAACCACATCTCCGACCTCCACATTTGAATCACCATGTTCATGTACATCACTACCAAAATGTGGATCTTCCAATTCAAAACTCAAAATTTGAACTTCTACCCCAACTTCTAATTCCTCATCAAATTTTGGAGTTTGATCACCTAACTCTACCTTTTCATCATCTACCACAAAATTCGGGGTCTCTTCAACTACTTCTAATTCATGTTTCAAGCCTCCCTCCTTTTTTTCAACATTCATATCCCGAGGCTCAACTATAACATGTATTTCACTCTCCTCTAGCCATTTAATCACCGTCTTTCATTTTTCCTCCTTCTTTCGCAATTTAGCCAAATATTTTCTTTCTGCCTCCCGTTCACACCTCAATTTTTCTTTATAAATTTCTTTTTGAATTTTCAAAATTGCTTTTGGATCAATCTCGGCTCCTCTCTTAACCCCGATTCCATTCCTAGGTTTAGGATCACGCCTATATTCCCTCCTGGATCTAGAATCCGATTGAGATCGCTCATTTTTCAATTTCTTTTCCCTTTCATCTAGTTTATCCAACTTCATCAAAGCTTCATTCAAAATTCTTCAAATACGATCTTTGGCGTTTTCATGGGAATTGGACATTGTGAATTTTTTTGTGGAAGGACACATAAAAGAATAATGAAAACAAAGGATCAAGAAATTCAAGAAAGTGGTTCTTGAATGGACTCTCTCTTTTTTTTTTTTTTTTTTGAATTTTGGATGAATTTTCGGAATAAAATAAAAAAAATAATATTTTTTTTTATAAATCCGAAAATTCGACAACGAATACGACAAAACAAACGGAACTTAATTCGGATAAGAATTAAGCAAAACAAACACTTTGAAATTTTTTTTTGAAATGATTTTCTGGATTAAATACCCAACAAACTCAAGAATAAGAAGAACGCAGAAAAACTGAAAACAAAACACTCAACAAGATATGGATGATTTTTATGGGACTCGATGATAGACATAAAAATCAAACTGGATAGAAAAACCTGAATTCAGAGTCCAGCTCTGATACCAGATGATGAAGATTCGAAGCGCGGAAGAAAAGCCGGAAAGTTCCAAACTCAGGTTGTGGTTGGACAGATGAATCATGACCCGATATTCATGACGCGATGGCTCGATGATGCGGAATAAAGAACCACGACTTTCGAAACGCCACAAGGATTTTCCCAATCTCCTTGATAAGTCTCTGATTTGAACGCCACAAATATTATTTGATAAGTTCGATATTTGAACGCCACAAGAAATATTCTTTATAAGTTCGAAAAACATAGGAATCCACCTATAACTTTTATTGAATCCTCAATAAAAACTATTTATATCAAAATTGAAGTCTCAAGTCTGAATTACAATGAATGGAAAAAGCATATAAATAAGCAAACAAAAATCATAGCCACTAATTGACTCAAAATTGAATTCTAACTAACCTAAAATAGCTAAAAACTGATAAGGAAATAAAATAATGCGAAATCTTTAAATTCCACAGCGGCACACGTCCAAAAGTTATCTTACGGCCGTGAGTGTCTTCATTTACGACCGTAAATTGTGTAATTGAAATATGTCACGACCGTGAATATTTTTGTTACGGCAGTAAGTCCTTTTATCCAGTTATGAAATAGACAGAGAGCAGGTTACGGCCGTGATCCTTCATTTACGGCCGTGAGCTTCAAAATTTACGGTCGTGACCAATTCCATCCACGGCCGTGATTCAATTTTTTGGTTCTTTTCGACACGGTTTGATCTTCAAAGTTCGTCGAACCTGCTGAATTCTTGTTTTGGCTTGAATATTTAAATTTTCCCGTCAAGTCTGCTATGACTCCGATTGTCGAGGGTCTTGGATCACATCAATATCCCACATTGATTACTTCATTAATCAAATTACTCAAGAAACCATATTAATAAAATGTTTCAAGTAAACATATTTGACTTCATTAATCAAATAAAACCATATAATTCATGTAAACATATCCCACTCACTTCTTATTGGACGAATAGATATCTCCATGATGGCTCCTAGAATAGTTTTCTTTTTGAATGGAAGTCTTTCAACTAGCTTAACATGGAGTATGTAGAGAAATAAGTTCATAATTCCTAATACATAAATTTGCACATATTGTATAATATATCATTTAAAAGAACATTGAATTTGGATTTCAATGAACTTTACGGATTGCAAACCGAAGTTGTAAAACAAAAGTTATGGTTGAATGAAGTCAGCTACCGAACTGTTAATTTGGTGTCAACACTAAAGTGTCCGAGAGCTATTTTTCATCATTTTAAGCCCATATGTCGACACAAAACCAGTAGGTGTCGACATCTATACAATTGTAATGAAAAATCAGAGCTTTTAACTTCTTTTCTTGATTCAAAATCATATATTTTGATGAGATGCTTTACTAAAACATGTTTTCCAATGAAACAAACGAATTGTAATGGATTGAAAACATTATTTTCCATGAAATCTTTACCAAGGGTTTCTTGAAGATGAAGAACTATTTTGGTAGCATTTCTCTCCTTGTTTTTCAGTTTTGTGGTTTATATTTCGTACCCTTAGGCATTTATAGGATCAAACGGTGCACGCAATGAAGAAAACCATGTTGTAGAGATTTTTTACCTTAGACTTAAGGTCTAAGTAATGGCTCGGTTGATATCTTCAAGTTGGAGGTGTGAAGGAGTTAACATGCAAGTAAGAGCTTTCAACCAAGGCTTTGATCAGTATTGGAAGCTATAAGTGCAGAGGTGGAATTGTAGGTAACCACCTCATGGGTAGGCTTTTCCAAAATTAAATTTTGATGAGGGGTTTTTGAGCTCAGATTCGAGGTAGCAAATGAAGTCTAAATCCTGTGTTCTTATACCATTTCAAAGTACTCACGACTTACTTTCACATGCAATTTGCCACATGGGAAATGGTTAACCGAGGATGAAGTTATGGCTTGATGAAGTAAGCCACTTACAACTAGTTTTCTTAACCGTTCGGTAAAGTACTAACTTTAGAAATTCGACTATCCATCGATTGAACTCAAGAATGGATTTCATATTCTCGAAGTTTGTTCCAAGTACTTATTCATGATATATCAAACGAAATTATTGAAGTTTGGAAGTGATTAAACGGGTCTTCTATAGAGAGGCATTTAAACATGTTTTTCGTAACTTTTCCTTTCATAATAATTTTGTTTTTATTTCTTTAAATTCCAAAAAAATTAAATAAAAATAAAAAATATCTTTATTACATAATCATGAGTAAATAGAGACGTTATGAGTTTTCCAGATGTTACAATAACCCTCTCACCATCTTCTTATGCTGTAATGTTCTCGGCTCTTGAAGCTTTGGTGTACATATCTATAGTACCAAAAGGTGAGTGTTTTCTTCAAAAGTTATTTGGAGACACACAAGATCTTTTGGCAGTACTATTGTAAGCAATATGAACATCCCGTTTGTAGACATCGTTGTTTGCATAATAAGCCTCTTCTTGGGATGATAAACTATGCATACTCCATGTTATATCAAAATAGCTACACCTCTTTCTAGCAATTGGCCAACACTTAACATATTATTTCTCAACTCGGGTATATAGAAAACATCAGTTATTACCCGAGTAATTCTAGCAACTTGCAACCGGATGTTATCCTTTCCCAACACAACCATCTTGGAATTATTTTCGAGCTTTACATATTTTCATAATTCCTCATCAAAATCTGAGAACTACTGCTTATTTCTACTCATATGATTGCCATACCCGAGTTAAGGAATCAGACATCTTCTCTCTGTGATTGATTATGAAAACTTAAAGTTGTCTAATATTTACTAAGGTGAGACCGATGTCACTGATTTGTCTGGACAGTAGAGTATTAATAGAAAAAGAAGTTTTGTTTAGCGCAGATCCAAATGAATCTTGTTATCACAGATCCGTCTGGATTATAAAACGTGAACAGGTAAAATCTACTAATCAGAATTGTAAAGTAAATGAACATGATATTTGAGCTTAACGTGAGGAAAACCCTAACAGGGAAAACCCACGTATCCGCACTCTGCGGACAAAAATCAATCACTAATAAGAAAAGAAATTACACAGTGCAATCTAAGCTATATGATAAATTTACACATAAATCTATCAAACACCCAAGAAATAAATCACTCCTTGATTGTTCTATGGCGTGTAATATGAGCAGACGTCCCACCACTCTTCAGTAACTTTCTTTGACACTGCAATGATCTTCAGCAAACTCGAACTCTCGTTCGATCTTGATCCAAACCTCCCGTTTGATCTTCTGGCTGAAAGTCTTTTCTTCTCGTATTGATTAACAAACTCTTCTCAGAGAAAAGAAGTCAAGATGTTGAAGAAGCTGTGTATATGTTTAGCACCACACGAAAATTGTTGGCTTCAAGACTTGAAGATTGATTTTTGCACGAAAGAATAAGCTCTAATTCTTTAAGTTGATCTGCAAACTGGAGAAGTCACCAATATGAAGAAGTCGAGTATATTTTTAGCACAACACTAATTTTTCGGTTTCAATGACTTGAGAGAAAAACGTCCCGTGTTTCTCTATATATAGGCACACGAGTTTCTTGTCCACTAAAAAACCTAGATATGCACAATCTCTATTTTCTGCAGTACGATAATTACAAATTAAATAGAGATAAGGTAAGAAATCAAAGATAATTATGAAATAAAGAATCTTAACATAAGTGAATCACTTACCAACCAAGTGATATACAAAAACATTGGACACCAAGAAATAAGGCCATAATTTTCAGCCAATAGGAATATTTGAGCAAGGCTAAAATATTATCACAATACTTATGAAGAATAATAAGTGACAAACATTATCTCCAAATATTAATGTTGCGTTCTGTTTGTATTTTATTTTATATTTTCATTTTCGAAAATGTTTTGTGTTTCCTATTTTTATTTTTGTTTTCAAATTTGCTGAAAACGCGTTTGGTTTGTCATTTTTGAAAGCCGTTTTTGAAAATGAAAAGCTGAAAAACACGTTCTGTTTGAAATTTTTGCAGAATATTACTTAAACTATTTTTAATTAATTTGCTTGCATAATACTACTGACTCAAACTGAAATTTTCTTTCACAATACACTAAAAATATGGTTACATGCAACACACTAATATAAGCATTAAATATCTATATTAACATAGCTTGATCAGGTTCGAGATTTGAGGAAGCTCTAGTTCTATTAAAATCCAGAAAATGCAAGTTCTTTCAAAATCACTAGATTCCATTTATCAAGTCATATTTTGAAATATAACAACAAAAATTTTTACTTAATTTTTTTTCGTAATGTTGATATTGAATTCAATAAAACTTTATTTAAGCTTAGTTTTAAGTTAGGATAATTCTAAAAAAAAAAAAAAAAAAAAAAATCTTTATTTAGGCTTAGTTCTAAGCTAGGATAATTCTTTTTTAAAAAAAAATTATATTAAGTTTAGTTCCAAATTAGGATAATTCTTAAAAAAAAAAAAAAAATCCCAAAACGCGTTTTTCGCATTTTGAACATTTTTTGTTAAATACACACAAAACGTCCAAAACGAGGTTTTGGACCTTTTGCGTTTTGTGTACAAATTTTTTTTTGCTTTCCAAAATGCGTTTTCGAAAATGGTAAATAGAACACGTTTTTAGTGTTTTCGAAAATAAAAACACAAAACAACCTCAAAACAGTATTGAGAACAGGACCTAAATCATTATCATAAACATATAGGAGATAGAATTTTAGGCAAAATAAAACATTATTACAATTCTTGATCCTTATCATAAAAGATAAGTGACACAATTTATCTCCAAACATTATCAATTACATTAAATAATTACTCCAAGAAATTTTGGAAGATAAACATAATCATAAGTCTAAATTATCAAGTAATTTAATTAAACTTAATAAATTACTAAATACACGTATTTAGTAATTAAATTACGAACATGTAGAAAAATAGAAAATGCCAACTTAAATAAGTTAATAATCTCCCCCTTTGACTTTTTCTAATTTTTCAAAACCTAATCATCTTTTCAAAAATATAGATAGAAGTAACATGCAACCATAAAGCTCCCCTATCAAAATTCTCCCCCTCAAGTCATGCATCATAATAAGTTCACTTCAACAAATTCATGCATGTAACGAGAGAAAATAATAAGCACATGAAGGAGTATCCAAATAAACCATAAGTTACTTCATCAATCAATTAATCCGGAAATGATGAGGAAAAAATACTACTCCCCCTTTTTGGAAGAAATAGGGGAAGCCTTTCACGTTTTGTAATCTGCCAATATAAGCACAAGTAGACAAAAATTAGGAAAAATTCGGTTACAGTCCATATATACTGGAAGTAAAAGTAGAGTTTCAGAAAACTTCAAAACCAGTGAGGCCAGATGCACCCGGACTTAGCCTCTGGTACTGAGATGTATCTCAGTCCTTTTTCTGATTTTTTGTTCCAGTGGGCTTATGTATTTCCTCAAGCCTTTAACAGTAGTCTCGTGTTCAACAACTTTTGCTTTCATTACCCTAATCTGTTATTCAGTGAGAAGGCTATGTGTCAAGAGTCCTTTTTGCACTTTACCCTGTTCAGTTGTTTGGGAGAGATGATCAGATCATCTTCCAATCTCTTGAAACCCTTTGGCAGTCTGTATAGGAGTGCTAACAAATGATGAAGGGTTATACCTAGATCCATCTAGAGCGGCAGATGCATTCTCCTTTGTGCTCGATCTTCTTTGCTTTGAAAACACTGTTTTCTTCACCCTTTTTTTGTCTGGTCTAGTAGTTTGTTCTTTGTCAAATTATTTTGGATCATTAGATTCATCCTCACTTATAGATTCATCAGTTTCCTCTTCTTCATCCTTTGACTTTGACTCAGCACATTCGCATGTGTCCTGGTCAGATCCCTCTGCATCTTCTGCCGATTTGTTTCCAGATTTACCTTCTTCGACATCTTTATCATCTTTTGGCATCTCTACCTTTGTTTTTGTCTGTTTGACCGATATTTCTCCTGCACCCATCAATTCACTTCGAATATCTAAGGGAGAAAAGTGTCTGGTAGGAAGATTACCAAACACAGGTGTCGGATTTGTGGCTTGGTGGTGGAGTCGCCTTGGCTTGGTTCGGATATAGGCAGAGATTGGATATCAAGGTGGTTTAAGAGGGTTTTTTGTAGGTTTTTCAAATGTGAGAGAGAGTGGAAACCGAGAAGAGATTTTTAAGGAATTTGAGTATAAATAGAATTCAAGAGATTTTGTTTTAATTGCATTCCTTGTGGATAATGATATCTCTTGAGAATCCTAGTTCTTGTCAATTTTCTTTCCTTAAAAAAAAAAGGATAAGTATGAAAATAGAATAATTCATGAATTAGGTAACAAATAAATTACCAAAATTGGGCCCCATAATTAACTGACTTATTCTGCAAGATTCGCACACATTAGTCCATAATAGCCTTAAGTAAAGATTTTCAAAAAAAATATCTAAAAATTCATAAATGAAAATTCTAGATGCATCTGGGTACCTGAGATGCATCTAAGCGCTGTTGGCATCTGTTGAAGTAGATACATCTAGCAGTGTACAGTCCACCACTTACATGATTAAGTTGATTAAAGTGTGTGTGTGTGTGTGTATGATCCAAGCAACCCTTATTCATCCACATACTGTCAAAACCATATGATTGTCCTGACTTATTGATTTGTCACCGTAGTGCACAATCAGACTAATCAATATCTAAATAAAGTGCATTTTCTCAAATTCAGCTTGCCGACTTTTTCAATATTGTGGCAATGTCTTTTGGAGGTGGAAATAGCTTCACACAGTTCACAGAAGTTATGTTACTAGATTTTTTCCTTTAGATTAGAAAAAAGTGTATGAACTTGGCTTGGATTGGCACTTTCACACAATCCCTAGAAGTTATCTTACTAGATTTTCCTCTTTTTCTTTTTGATTTTTTTTCTTAAATTTTGAACATAAAGGATATGAACTTGGCTTGGATTGACAGCCTTCTTTTCCACTAGCCTTACCCTTGGACAATAAGAAAATGCACGCAATGCTAAAAGCAAGTTTCAGATTATAGGTCTACACAAAATATAAAACCTCAATCAGAAATCAACCAAACAGCTGTGACAGTAGTGACCTATCCCTTAGATTTGTCAAGATTCGAGTGCTAGTTACATTCATTTGAAGAAATGTTGACTGACATCAGCCAAAGGTATCTGTCTCATTATCAGCCTCAAGCACTCAAATATATCTGTAAGCAAAAAAACATGATCTATACTTAGTATAAGAATATGATAGGTCATGAAAAAGAAAAAATAAATAAAAAATGCAATTTTTTTTAAATATTCAGGATCCTATTTTGGAGGAGGTTACTCCAATTTGTTTCCTAAGGTTTTCAAATTTGACAGTATTGAGGGCCTTAATAAACAAATCTGCAAGCTTTAGATCAGTCTATATATGCTCTAGTTTGATAATCTTTTGTTCCACCAATTCTATGATGAAGTGGTGTCTGATATCAATGTGTTTTGTTCTGGAGTGTTGGACAAGGTTTTTTGAGATGTTGATGACACTGGTGTTGTCACAATATATAGTGGCTTGTTCTGTAGAAATCCCATAATCTTCCAACATCTGTTTCAATCTGAGTGTAGTTTTGAGCAACAAGTCTGACTTTGTTTCTAACTACATTTCCTTGTTAATCTAACTTGTTTTTGAATATTCATTTGGTCCCAATTACATTTCATTCTTTTAGACGGGGCACCAATTCCCAGACGTTGTTTCTTTCGAACTGATTGAGTTCCTCCTGCATTGCCTATACCCAGTTTTCATCTGTCCAGGCTTCTTTGGCATTTTTCGGTTCAATTAGGGACATATGGTAGATGTTTCCCATATCGGAAGCAAATTATCTTTTGGTTACATCCTTTTAGACAGAACAGTGAGAATGTTGTCAAGTGGATGAGCTTTTCGAACTCTAGCAGATGGTTTTTTCAATACTTCTGGTTTTGCAGCATCAGGTGTATCTTGTTAGTCAGATGCCTCTGAAAAGGCAGATGTATTTGCACATCCAGATACATCTGTGTCACATTTTTCAGTATTATTCTAACTTTTTGCTAGGTTTGGTTTCTCCACTATTTTTCCAATTTCATCTAGCTGTTTTGGTGGAATATCCAACTGATCAGCCTCTACTTCCTGCAAGTCAGAATTCAGACCATTAGTATCATCCGCTTTCACATTAACTGATTCAAGAACAGTTTGGGTTCTAAGATTGTATACTCTATAAGCCCTACTGTTTTCAGCATAATTCAAAAATATTCCTTCATCAGATTTTGAGTCAAATTTTCGTAGATGTTCCCTATCTTTTAAAATATGGCATTTACTTCCAAAAGCATGAAAGTAGTCAACCCTAAGTTTTCTACCCTTCTAGATTTCATAGGGAGTTTGATTTGTTCCTGATCTAAGAATGACTATATTGATAATGTAACTAGCAGCATTTATGGCTTCTGTCCAAAATCTTGTAGGCAATTTATTGCTTTTTAGCATGACATGAGTCATCTCTTGCATAGTTCTATTTTTCCTTTCCACCACTCCATTCTGTTGAGGAGTCTTTGGGTCTGAAAAATCATGCTTGATTCCATATTGGATACAAAATCTGCAAAGTTAGAGTTTTCAAACTCTCTTCCATGATCGCTTCTGATCCTTTTGACTCTTACATGTTCGTCGGCCTCTTCATTACTCAATTTTGTAAAAAGATTAGCAAAATTGTCAAATGCATCAGATTTATCATGAATAAACATAACCCAAGTGTATCTGGAGAAATCATCAACACAAACATAAATGTACCTCTTCCCACCAATACTTTCCTTTTGAATAGAACCCATCAGATTCATGTGAATTAGTTCGAGAATATGAGAGGTATTAATAGATGACCTGATTTGTGTTGACTTTTGATTTGCTTACCCTTTTGACAGTCACTACAGATTCTATCTGGAATGTTTTTTATGTTAGGCAAGCCTCTCATAGCCTATAGTCTTGTCATCTTCATGAGATCATGGTAGTTTAGATGCCCTAACCGATTATGCCACAGTTCCTCGATTTTGGTCCTCATAGAATTGCAAGTTATATGACTTTCAAGTGTGTAGCATTTTTCCTTGGATCTAAATCCCTCAAACAAGACACTTTTTAACGGATTTAAATTCTTGTCACAACTTAATACCTTGCAATAGTCTTTAGAAAACATGACAAGTAGGTTATCATCACATAATTGTCCTACACTAATCAAATTTTCTTTGAACCCAATAACATACAAAACATTGGTTAATGTAGGAAACATACAAAACATTGGTTAATGTAGACAATCATTTAATATTGATGATTCCAGATTCATCTATTTTACCCTTTTGGCCATCACCAAATGTAACAACACCTGTCTCACCTTTTTCAAAGTGTGATAGCAAGGAGAGATCACCGGTCATGTGTCTAGAGCATCCACTATCAAAATACTAGGCATTAGGAATCAAGGCACTAAAAGATAATTGAACTACATAGGCATAAGTTCTAATTTTCTTATCTTGCCTAGTCATAAGTCCTCTTTTGTGTGAGTTGATTAATTTTAAGTATTCATGACACCTAAAAATATCATGACCAGACTTGGTACAAAAATTACAGAATACCTGGAACACAAATGTATCTTGCCGACTCTGACGAGGTTGAAATTTTCTGCCAGCTTGACGGACATATTCATCTTGCTTGTAAAAATTCGGTTGAAATTGTCTACCTGTATGGTTCCTGGATGGATGTGAGTTTTGAGTTCCAGCAGTATTGAATTGATGATGGTAGGAGATAGATGCATCCGTGTTGTTTCTACTTTGCTCCTTGTATCCTTATCCAGATTCTTTCACAAAGTTCATTTTATTGTCGTGATTTTTATCTTTACGTTCATATCCAAGACCACTTTTTAAGCTAACGGGTTTGCTAGTGTTCAGAATTTCATCAAGCTGGACAGATCCACGTACCAGTTTCTTGATCTTGTCTTGTGCTTTAGCAAGTTCTGTGCTCAACCTACTTACCTCATTTTGTTCATCATCTGGGAATACAAATATATCTGGATGACTTTCCCTATTGTGTTCAGTCACGGCTTGCAACAGTTGTATCCTTTCCTCTGCCTTTTAAAGTTCTTTTTTCAAATTTTCAGTGTTTAATCCAGATTCATCCGAGTTAGTTCCTGCATAAGAAGAGTTTCCAGAATCAGTACCAGATGACTGTAAAGCAGTAAAGATAGTTACCTATTTTTCAGAATTGCAGATGCTTGAATCTGAATCAGATTCATCTGTGTCCCCATCACTCCACGTAACATTCATGACCTTCCTTTCTTTTGGTCTTCTTTAGAGTGTTGGGCCAATCTGTTGCGATGTGTCCATATCCTTCACATGCTCTGCATTGAGTACGATTTTTATGCTTTCCTTCAGTTGAGTTGGCATTATTCTTGGGATAGAAATTGCTTTTCCTCCTTTGTTTTTGTTGATTTTGATTATGGTCTTGAAGGTTGGAAGACCTTTCTTTTTGTTTGCCCTAGAGAAATTTCTTGAATTGCCCGGTGAGAAGTGCGAAGCTTTCTTAGTCATCTGTCTCTCCAGATTCGTGTGACTCTTCGTTGCTTGCTTTGAATGCAATCCCTGGTTTCTTGTCTTTCTTTCTTCGTACTAGATTTAACTCATAGGTCATAAGTGAGCCTACAAGTTCCTCTACTCGCATGATTGAAAGATCTTTGCTTTCTTCAATCTCTGTCCCTTTAGCATGGAATCTTTCTGGTAAGGATCTGAGGATCTTTTGCACAATCTGCTCGTTGGAGTATGTTTTTCCAAGGGCTTCTGCTGAGTTTGTGAGATCACTTAAGAGTGATCATCTGTAGCTTGGAGGTTTTGACAGCATTGGTTCCTTCATTTGCTACCCTCAAAGAATCCCATACTTTCTTGGCGGTTCTTAAGGAAGAAATAAGCCTGAATTGATCTGGATCAACCAAAGAAACAATAGCGTTAAGTGCTTTGGAATTCCAATTTGCATTAGGTAATTCATCAGCAGTATATGCACTTCTAAATACAGTTGTGACAATGCCTCCAGCAATGACAGTGGGTGCTGTGTAACCATCAAGAATAGATGTCCAACAATGTTCATCAATGGACTGAATAAAAATTTCCATACGAATTTTTCAATATACATAATTATTACCAGTCAACAAGGGGGCATAAGGAATGCAGAATTTTCCATTTTAGACAACTGGATACTCCCTTTCTAGAAGTGAACTTGCTCTGATACCAATTGAAAATTTAAAGTTGTCTAATATTTACTAAGGCGAGACTGACTGTTACAGATTTGTCTTGACAATAGAGTATTAATAGAAAAAGAAGTTTCAGCGTAGATCCAGATGAATCTTGTTATCACAGATCCGTCTGGATTATAAAACGTGAACAAGTAAATATACGATGCAGAACTATAAAGTAAATGAACACGATATTTGAGCTTAACGTGAGAAAAACCCATGTGCCCACACCCTACGGACAAAAATCAATCATTAATAAGAAAAGTGATTACAAAGTTCAATCTAAGCTACAGGATAAATTTACACATAAATATATCAAAAACCCAAGAAATAAATCACTCTCTGATTCTTCTATGGCGTGTAATATGAGCTGGCGTCCTACCACCCTTCAGTAGCTTTCTTTGAGACTGCAACAATCTTCAGCAAACTGAACTCTCATTCGATCTTGATCCAAACCTCCCGTTTGATCTTCTGGATGAAGTCTTTTCTTCTCGTAGTGATTGACAAACTCCTCTCGGAGAAACGAAGTCAAGATGTTGAAAAAGCCGTGTATATGTTTAGCACCACACGAAAATTGTTGACTTCAAGACTTGAAGATTGATTTTTGCACGAAAGAATAAGCTCTAATTCTTTAAATCGGTCGTGCAAACTGGAGAAGTCACCAATATGAAGAAGCCGAGTATATTTTCAGCACAATACTAATTTCTCGACTTTATTAACTTGAGAGAAAAACATCCCGACTTTCTCTATATATAGGCACATGAGTTTCTTGTCCACCAAGAAACCTAGATATGCACAATCTCTATTTTTTGCAATAAGATAATTACAAATTAAATAGAGATAAAGTAAGAAATCAGAGATAATTATGAAATAAAGAATCTTACCATAAGTGAATCACTTACCAACTAAGTGATATACACAAACTTGGACACCACAAGAAATAAGGCCATGATTTTCGACCAATAGGAATATTTGAGCAAGACTAAAATATTATCACAATACTTATCAAGAATAATAAGTGACAAACATTATCTCCAAATATTAAATCATTATCATAAATATATAGGATATAGAATTTTAGACCAAATAAAACATTATCACAATTCTTGATCCTTATCATAAAAGATAAGAAACACAATTTATCTCCAAACATTATCAATTACATTAGATAATTACTCCAAGAAATTTTGGAAGATATACATAATCATAAGTCCAAGAAATTATTAAGTAATTAAATTAAATTCACTTAAATTACGTACATGTAGAAAAATAAAAAATGTCAACTTAAATAAGTTAAGAAATTAAGCTCCACTTATGATATCAACATCTCGTCTTCCTCCTCAAGTTCAGCATAATTAGCTTCCTTCTCCCATTTAGGACATTCATATTGAAAGTTCCTAATTGATGACACTCATAACACTCTACTATAGCTTTGTTTAATGATTGTCTGCTTCTTCCTTGAAAAGATCCACGACTACGATCTCCTCCTCCTCCTCCTCCTCCACTAAATATATCATCATATGTCACCTTCAATCCCTTCTCATCTCCTCCATGCCCATTCATTCTTAGCTCATGCACCAACATGCTGCTCCACAACTTATCAATGGTTAAAGTGTCTAATTTATTAGACTCTTCAACTAAATACACAACATAGTCGAACCTTGAGGTCATTGATCTCAAGGCATTTTCAATGATCACAACTTTCTTCATGATTTCACCATGAATCTTCATCTTGTTTGCTATGGTGAGTGTTCAAGTGATGTACTCATCAACACTTTCAGCCTCTTTCATCTGTAGAACCTCGAACTCCTTTTGAAGGCTTGGAGCCATCCTCTTTTGACTCTTGTGGAACCTTGATACTTCTGCTTCATAGAGTCTCAAATGTGCTTTGTAGTATCTCTATTACAGATGGTCTCCATAATAGTTCGATCAATGACTTGAAACAGATAATTTTTGACCTTCAAGTCTTTTAGCATCTGGTCAGCAATAGACTTTCGTTAATCTTCAGTGAGTTCCACTCCTTTTGGTGTAGCAGGGATACCATTCTCCACCAAACTCCAATACTCCTTTAAATGAAGAAAGTTTTCCATAAGCATGGACTAATGATCATAATGATCATCAAACTTCAGAATGTGGGTTCAACAAAGTTACTTTCAACTGCCATACTTAGGTCACACTCTCTTCTTAAGAAATTGCTGTTTCTTTTCTCTCACAATTAGGCCCCATGATGGAGCTCTGATACCATATTGTTGTAAACTCTGTAATACAATTTACTAAAATATCAGATTGATAATTATTCAAAGCAATCTATTGGCTTATATAAGCCTTACAAAAAATAATCAAACCCTACCTACATGTCCCAAATAATAAGACTTGTTAGTTGAATGAAATCCTAAAATCTTTGACAACTTCAACTATAATCCTAACCAGAAATTGTATGAATCTTATTTTTTAAAAAATAAAAATTGTAAAAATTGATTTTGATAGAATGCACAAAAGTAGGGATAAATTTTTATTTATATATAAAATTATTTCGTTAATAGAATATGAATGTCGAAAATGAATTTTAAAAAATATGGCTCAAACATGGTGCATTAGCCTCTGTTCGATAAAGTTTATTTATAAATTTTGTTTATAAATGACCACGGGACAATATTTTATTGAAAATATAAATTTTCAAAAAAGTCAACAATTTTGGCTGGTAAAAGATTCTCGTCTTCATTTTTTACCTTTTAAAAAATGCATTTAAGAAAGTTTCTGATGTTTCTTATTTATAAACAATATTTATAAACTACCATTTATAAACTGATTGAACAGAGCCCATAAAAAAACCCATGCATGTCCATGAAATTTGGGACTATTTACTGATTTGCAATTCTACTATGTGACTCCAAACTCGCAGTTATCATATCCAGTGTCCCCTAAAATCAAAATCCTCCAAGCATAGCAATACATTCTCCAATAAGGGCAGAAGCCGTTCTCCAGTTGAATTTAGCAATAACAGCTACCATTTCCCCATTATCACACTGACAAATAACTATGATGTCATAGTAATCGACGCTATCCTTAAAAGCTGCCTAATTAAGCTTCGTTCATTTAGCCGCTGCCTGTAGTACTTGCCAATTTCCGTTCTACCTATGATCAAGTGAGGTTTTGTCATTTGGAACCACCAAAAGTCGCTAAACTTCCCCCCCCCCCCCCCCCCCTTCCCCTATCGACCTTGAATGATTATACTAATAACATATTAACTTTAATTAAAATTCTTTTTCTAGAGAAGTGTAAAAATTGTTGGGATATATGACCAAAATTAAGAATGAGAATATCTTGAACAATTAATTTTCTTGTTAAATTGGTTAACTTGGAGACCAAGTTAAAGATGAAAAGAAAAGGAAGATAATCTTTTGACATGAATTTCTTTCTTTATTCTGATTTTTCTACTTCAACAAGGAAATATCTTGGGAAACAAGTAATACACGTTTTTGGGCTATGTTTACTTATAAATATGTGTATTGAGGAGCCAATTAATTACACATTGACTAAAGAGTATTGTGAGGAAAAATGTAGTCTAGCATCTTGATTTTTCTTAGGTTCTTTGTGGGTTGTACAAAGAAGTAGAAATTGGTAGATGTGGTAAATCTTGGTTATTTTTCCTACAATACTTGGGGGGAGGGGGGTTTGGTGAGTGCAAATTCTATATAGTTGTAACAATTTATTATATAGTGAAAAGCTTTGGCGAGGGTCCATGGATGTAGGCAAGTAGCCGAACCACGTAAATTTTGCATTGTCGTTTTATTTTCTTGTTGGCTCAATTATTTCTTGAACATCACAATTCCTGTGGGGTTAATTAGAGAGAGAATTTGTGTGTAATTCCCAATAGTAGCGCCGTCGTCGGGGAAAATCGACGTCTAATTAACGGAGCATCAGGTGGTTCAAGATTTTTGGAGCAAAAGAAAATATGTTTGGAAAGTACAACGTGGAGAAATTTGATTGGAAGATCAATTTTTACTAGTGGTAAATACAAGTCATGGATGAATTGATTCAGACGGGACTGCAAAATTTTTTGAAGGAAAACCCAGCCCCAAGTTTTGACAAAGAAACTGCATCCAACACGAGTGATGAAGATTGAGAAGATTTGAATTTGAAGGCTCCTAGCTTGTTACAACTTTGTTTAGCCAAAAATGTTCTTGCAAATATTTATGGGATATTTGCTGTGAAGGAACTATGGAAAAAACTGGAAGAGTTGTATCAGATGAAGAGCTTGTCAAATAGCTTGTATCTGAAGGAGCGATTTCATTCTTTGAGAATGAATGCAGGTACAAAAATCTTAGACCATCTTAGTATTCGCAATGAGATTGTTTCTGATCTGAAATCTATTGGGGTTAAAATTGATGATGCGGATAAGGTTCATCCGGTCTTTTCCATCTACGTTTGAGCACATCATGCTGAATTTGATGTACAAGAAGGAAACAGTAGAATTTTCAGAAGTTAAGTTGATTAGGTTGAAGTGACAGTTCATCTGAAAACACTTTGCTTGTTACTGAAAAATGGAAGAGAGGTAACTCCATGAAGAAGAAGGTAATGTGTTGGAACTACGGTAAATCTAGTCATGTGAGAAGAAATTGTCCAAATGGTGGGTAGAGTCGGCTAACTGCTCGAAGGTGAACAATGCGACTCTCTTGGTGGAGGGTGGTGATGATGTACTTTAGTAAGATGAGACTTCCTTATGACATGAAGCCAGTTGCTATGATAGATGATGTGTTCTTACTTGCGGGTACATGTGTTTGCACACGGGTATTGGTTTGACGTTAATGCAATGTGTGTTGTGAAATTGATGTCGATAGTTGATGAGCTCCCAACGAAAGCCAAACATGGGAGTTGCATTATAATTTTTCAGCAAGGTTTATTTCGACATGAGCTGATGAAAAGCTCGGAGTTCGTTGATAATTCTGAGTGTTAGTTATACTCATATGGTGGAGTACGAGATCGTCAAAGTGTTAAATGCTTGCCTATTTATCCAATGATTGAATTTGAATTTTTTGGCTTGGATGAATTTGTGTCAAGGTGGAGACTGTTGGGATATTTGACCCAAATTAAGAATGAGAATATCTTAGAAAATTGATTTTCTTGTTAAAGTGGTTAACTTGGAGACCAAGTTAAAGATGAAAAGAAAATGAAGATAATCTTTTGGCATAAATTTCTTTCCTTATTCTGATTATTCTACTTCAACAAGGAAATATCTTGGGGTACAAGTAATACACGTTTTTGGTTATGTTTACCTATAAATCTGTGTATTGAGGAGCCAATTAATTGCACATTGATTAGAGAGTATTGTGAGAAAAAATGTAGTCTAGCATCTTGGTTTTTCAATTTTTTTTTTTATATTAACATGTAATATTATATTTAGTTTTGTTCAAATTTTTGTTTTTTTAATTTTCTTAATACATATTTATACAATTTTCTAACTAATATATATTAATTAAAACAAAAACAAACACAAGAATTCAATTGCCCTAATGATTTAGACAACGTTACCTAACTCTTTGGTTAAGGGTTCGAATCCTATATTGCACACACACACACACACACACACACACACACACACACACACACACACACACACACACATATATATATATATATATATATCATAGGAGTTAAAGAAAATGGTCGGGTTGGCGGGTCGTGTGGAAATTTGGATCGAGTCAAAATTGGGCCTTGGAGCAAGTCACCAAAAAAAAAAATAATAAAATATTTTAATATTTGTCGTCATTAAACGTCGTCGCAATAGACTCTAAAGCAATAGAGACGACTGTGTCGTCACTATTGAGAATCAGCCACGGTCCTAAAGTGACGACTATTAGGGACGACTTTATCGTCGCTATTGAGCAATAGAGACGACTTTTGGCTTTTCAGCGATGACAAAAGTCTCGCTGTTGAGTGATTTTCTTGTAGCCAATTAATCGCACATTGACTAGAGAGTATTGTGAGGAAAAATATAGTCAGTATCTTGGTTTTTCTTGGGTTCTTTGTGGATTTACTAAGAAATAGAAATTGGTAGATGTGGTAAAACTTGGTTATTTTTCCTATAATACTTGAGGGGTTTGGTGAGTGCAAATTCTATATAATTGTAACAATTTATTATATAGTGAAAAGCTTTGGCGAGGGTCTGTGGACGTAGGCAAGTTGTCGAACCACGTAAATTTTGCATTGTAGTTTTATATTTTTATTGACTTAATTATTTATTGAACATTAAAATTTATGTGAAATTAATTAGAGAGAGAATGTTGGTGTAATTTCCAACAAAAATCGGGTTTAAAACTAAGTTGAAAGGGAAGAATATTTTTAGTTTAGTAGGTAATGACGTCTCCAAAAACATGGTGACGTTACCCTAAAAGAAGTGTGGTATTACTTTAATATACTTGAAATAAATTTAAGAAATGACGTTAACTTCCAAATAGCTAAGTTAGCGGTGTAAGGTTTCAAATCAAGCATGCATAGTGAAAATAAAACGTCTAAAAATCATATTTCGAATCAATCTTGCACTTAGAAGAATTTCGTAATAAATATTATACCTTTATGAATCTTCTGGATCTGAATTCTGGTGCAAGATATAGAAATTTTGTCACCACGTTATCCAATTGTCCAGCATCTCAAGCTAGAATTTGGAATTAGTTGTGCTAGCAACCAAAAAACGACTACTATATTTCTTCCAATTAACCTAGTACTTATAGATTTAATTAGGATTAAGATAGTGACTTAAACCAACCCAAGTCTGGCCAAATTAATTAGGCTTGAACACTACCAACGAGGGTTTTGCAAAGGGAAGCTGAAAGCACTAATTTCTTCTTCGTTCCCAAACGTCCAGCGCAACCCCCTTTCTAAAGCATAAATGATGAACTGCCAAAGATATGAGCTATCTCCTCCCCAGTGTTTCTTTTTATACACTACAACAAAAGTGACTTTTTACGGCATGCATTTAAGGCATGCCGTAAACTTTAATTATTTGCGGCATGCAAAAATAGTACGCCGTGACAAAAGGAGTTTCACGGCGTGCAAAAGTAGCACGTCATAAAAAAAATTTAAAAGAGCATTTACGGCGTGCAAGTGCACGCCGTAAAAATTACATAAACTTTACGGCGTGCAAATTGCACGCCGTAAAAATTACACATACTTTATGGCGTGCAATTATGCACGCCGTAAAAAAGTAACCAGCAATAAATGGCCAAATAGATTATTCATGTAACGCCCCGAGTTCCGAGGAGCGCGGGAACGTCAGTTTTCTAAATTCTTGAATAAACTTTGTTGCGGAAAAACGATTAAATATTAACTATCACATTTATTGGATAAACTTTTAGCGATAATTCAGGTTAAATAAAATAATTCGTACAAACTTATTAAAAATGAAAAATTCTTGATAAATTAAAATGTTTCGAAATTCCTGACTTTCAAAATAATATTAAATTTGTAATTTGTCGCCATTGCCCATCACTCGCCACCGTCACCGAAATCTGCAAAAATTGTTAAAACAACAGGTTGAGCATTTCAAAATGAAATACTCAATAGACTCATCGCCAGTAATTAATCTATAAGATAATTGGACAAGTAATCATGCAAATAATGTAGTGACATTCTTTTCTTATTCGTAGGCATCACATAGTGAACGCAAATGAACCATTCTTTTCTTAAATCATGCTAGCAGATAAGTTATGACGTGCATAACACAAATTCTCAAATTTATCTCTTACGAGATATTCTTTTCTTTTCTCATGCAAATAAGCATACAAGATCACACAAATCCACATAATCACGTGCAATTATAATCTAAATCAATTAGTGGGGGCGAGTCTACCTCTAACGTTACGAGTTATCAAAAATTGGAGCGGGAAGTACGTCAATCTCTTACTTCTCCAAATGATTCGTCTAGCCAAGAAAATTAAATTAAATTAGTATCTTCAAGACTTGAATTTTAAGTAACTGAAAATAAATATAAGGATCTAAATGAAATTTTTAAGAGAATTGAAATAAAAATTTAGGGACTGAAGTAGGCCTTTACAAAGATAAGGGCCAAATCGTTAATTATAAAAACATTCGTGACTAAATTGAAAATCATTTTAAAAAGGAGGGGCTGAAACGGATATATATCAAACTGTGGAGCTGAAATAAATGTTTTCAAAACTCGTTTCTTTCTTTCTTTCTCATTTTTCAGATACTAGTTTTTTTTCTAATTCTTTTTCGTCTTCTCTTTTCTTTTCTTTTCTCTTCTCGTCAAATTCTCAAAACATTTATTCTCAAGTATCCGAAATATATCAATAAAGTAAACATACTAAACTTCTTTACCTTCGGAGTCGGCGGAAAATGATGGCAATAGCAAAAAGTCGTCAAAACATTATTTCTATTATTTTTAGAAAAATTTATTTTCTTGTTTTTTTTTTTTTTAAAAAAAATTTGCAAGTCTACAGAAACGTAGACCCGCTCTGATACCACGCTGTAACGCCCCGAGTTCCGAGGAGCGCGGGAACGTCACTTTTCTAAATTCTTGAATAAACTTTGTTGCGGAAAAACGATTAAATATTAAACTATCACATTTATTGGATAAACTTTTAGCGATAATTCAGGTTAAATAAAATAATTCGTACAAACTTATTAAAAATGAAAAATTCTTGATAAATTAAAATGTTTTCAAAACTTAAGGACTGATTGGAAAACGTTTTAAAGTTTAACAGGGGTTGACTGAACAAATCTTAAAATCGCTAAGGACTGAAACAAGTACTCTTTCAAAAATTTGGGACTTAAAGAGTAAATATTAAAAACAAGTTTATATATATAAAATATATATATACATAACACTCATCTCTCTCTCTATGTTACGACAGAGAGAGAGAGACGGAGCGCGAGGGGAGGGCGGACGCCCTCCTCTCTGATCGAACGCCGGCGGCAAGGCCGGCGATGATATCGCCGGCGCGAAGCAGCAGCAGCAGAAAATCTGGGTATGCGAGAAAAACTAGAGTTTGGGCTGATTTTGGGTGCGAAAACAGGGCAAATTCGCGGTTGAAGGTTCACGATTTGGGGCTCTGCCGGCGAAAGGACTCCGGTAACTATTGAGGTAGGTTATGGGTAATGTTTTAAATTCGGTTTTTGGTTTGATTTTGGGGACTTGGCTTGGGTTCGAGCGTTGGGCAGGGGCGGCTTCGAGGGGTGGTTGGCTGTGTGTGGTTGTGCTTTGGCGGTGATGATGATAATGGGTTGTGTAGTGGAGGTGTGGTCGGGGTATTGCTACGGTTGGTCTTGGCCGAGGGTTTTGATTTGGGTTACAGATTTTGGCCGGGTTCGTGATTGGTAGTGTCTCAATAGTGAGGATTGGCAGTAGGCTGAGAGACTGGGTACGGAGGTGGTGTTGCGGACTCGATGGCATTAGGTGGTGGATGGGGTGGCCGATTGTGGTCGGAGGTGATTTTGGTTTCTGGTTGCAGATTGTGGGTGAAATGAGCTTGTAGTGATTTCACGGTGATGCATCAGTGATGGGTTGGTTGTGGTAACGCTGAGTAATGGCAGTGGTGTTGGGCAATATTGTGTGAGGCTTGGGTTCAGTTGTTACAGACGGTGATGATAATGGAGAATACAGAAATTATCGATGAAGATACCTGAAAGCTGTGTCTTGGCCGTGGGTAGTTTCTGATCGTGAAGGGGAGTAAAATAGCTAGGGGTTAGTCTTTGATTCGAATTGAAATTGTAATCGTGGATAAATTTCTGGTGGATGATTATCATAATTTGTAAAGATAATTGATGAGTTTGAAATTTGAAATTTAATAAAAATGATAAACTTAAATTTGAAATAAGATTATCTGTGAATTTATTTACATAAGTAAATAAATAATTAAATAAAATAAATAAATAAATGAAATTGGATTTTAAAAATAGATTTTAAAATTATTGGATGTAAAAACAAGTTTGGATTGAAATTTATTATTCTCGACTCAAAATTATAACTTGGCTAAACGACGTACGTGAGTTTTAAGTAACGGGTTAAATTATAGCGACGCGGTTCTTAGTAAATAAAATACTTATTTTAAAAATAAATTCCGAAATTTCACGGTCGCTACAATTCACCTGCGGAAAATAAAATTAGGGCGCGACTCCTCTTTCTTCTTCTACCTTCAGTGCGGCTCTTCATCTACCTTCAGCATAGCTCTTCTTCTTCCAACTTCACAACCTAGCCTTCCATTTTTCTTCTTCTTCTCAAACTTCCACAGTAGTCCATCAGTGAGCGGGGAGAGGCGGGAATAGAGAGTCACCGAGTAAGTCTACCACTTCTTCTCGAACGCTGACGACGAAGCCTTGAGGTCCATTCCCGCATCTTTAATTCATGTATTAGTTCGTAATTTGATTTATTTTCTTTTTAACATAGTTGGGTTATCATTTTAATAGATCTGCAGGAGATAAAATATAATTTAAAGCTTATGATGTAAGAATTAAGATGAAAAAAGTACAAATAATTAGTGAAGATTGGGGGTTAGAAATGGTCATAGCTATCAATGGAAGAGTAAAATAAAGGGCAATGAATCTTGACTATTTGTTTGTCTTTCAATAAAGAAAGTGCTTGAGAACTTGTTCAACCAATGTTTTGAATGGTTGTCTAAGTCGAAATATCACTTTTAGCAGAACTAGCATCTTCCTGCTTAGAGAACCCAACTGGTATTATTGGAGTGAAATTTGCCTTCTTTGGTTCTGCATTGCCCAATTTTCACTTTCCTTTATCCCTCAAAAGCAACTTCTCCGTGAGCAAATGAACCTATTCGAAAATGAAAATATTAGTTCCATCTAAAGGGTGAATTGAATTGAATTATGTAACCAAGCAACAAATATACCTCGTTTTCCAGTTTCCGATTATCTTTGAAATAGCTGTCATAATCTGCCTTAAGTTTATCATAGCTTTCTTTCAATGAATCATACTCTTTCTCCAAGTGCTTTGTTTTGTACCAGGCTGTTTGGTTTTGGAACCAAATTGGAACTTATCTAGGCTGCAATCCAAGTTCTTCAACAAGCTGGAGCTTTCTCTCTGGTTTGAGCTTATTTTCAACCTCAAAACTATTCTCAAGAAACTGTACTTGACCGGGCGTGACACTCCCTTTTTTCTCTAATTGGTGAAAGCATCCATTAAAATCGTCATTGCCTTTTTCTTGTATATCAATCTCTGTGAAGAAGGACCTCTTTCTATTGTTAACTCCTTGGACTTTTTCAAAGTGAAAAAATGACCTATTTCTTACTTGACCCTGCCCTAAAATTGTAATGAGACTACAGGTTTATATTTTAAATTCAGGTTCATAAATGTTGCATGTATATAATAGTGTGAATGAAAAGGATTAATAAAAATTAAAAATAAGTTTTCCTACTAAATTCAATCCGAGAATGTAGGCAAAATATGAGCAAGTTCCTTGGATTCTTGCAGTTGATTTTGTTTTCTTTTATTATTTTGGTGGTCAATAACTCAATTTCTGTTTTCTTACACAATTTGGTTTGACTTTGATTTCTTTAACAGGGAGAACTTGTGCTTAGCTAGTAAACCCCAACTTTCTTCCTTCATAAGAGCATACTTAAAAGTTACATTACATGTTTGAGGTTTATCAGAAGTCACAGTGTAATCAAAACTTGTTCTGTATTTGAAAGGCTGCGGCAAGATGGATTGTTGTAGGCAAGTGGGGCTTCAATAATGGACAAACTTGTGTTGAGCTATTAATCATCTTGCAGCAATTGGTGATCTATTCAGCTCTTCATTTAATGCCTCATTTAGGATGCTATGTAATTTTTAAACATAACAGTAGCGATCTAGTATTAATCTGATATCAGTTGCATTTTGTTATAGCACATGAGATCGTTGCTGTAGCTGTGAAGTGATATCCGGTATTGTTTTGATGCACTTGTTGCTCGTAGCCATAGAAACTGATGCGGCTGATTTTGATGAATGGTTTTGTAGCTGTTATTGTAGCTGGGTGCTGCTTCACTTCCTGTTCGATTGCTTCTTTAGGGATGAAATTGCAGTATGATTTATGCATGTTAATTGATCAAGGGAATATGTCATTATGTAGCAACTTTTTAAACTTGAATTGAAAGATAGATGCTCTGAAATTGGAACTGGAGGCGTTCTATGGAAAGGATCCTCTAAAATCAAAAGACATGTCACGCATAGTGAATTCCAACCACTTTAACCGCTTAACAAATTTTTTGGACGAAGAGAAGGTATCTAGGAAGATAGTTCATGGAGGCCAAAGGGATAAAACCAATATGTGAGTTGCACGTGATTTTTTCTTTCAAAATTCCTTATTTAATAAGAGTTGTATTCCATTCTATCATTATTATATTTTTATCAATCCTCGTAGAATAATTGCTCCCACTATTATGTTGGACGTCCCGGGAGATTCTCTGGTTATGAAGGAGGAGATATTTGGTCCTTTGCTTCCTATCTTGACGGTAAAACATATATTGATTATTTCGTGAATTTCCGTTTCGACTTTTGTATTTTGCTTGTGTTATCAGTTAGTATAATTATAATTGTGTGAATATAATGTATTCTTTATACATGTATGTACTCTCAGTTTCTAAATTTTCCTTGTTTCCTATATCTACTAATTTTGGTTTTTTCTATGAAGATTATTTTAACTAGTGCTATATATCTCTTTATTAATCAAGAATGCTTTTTGTTTACACGAAAGAACCGATTGTGGTATCACATGATAGGTGCTCTCCATTTCCTGCACAGGTGACCATCTGTAGAAGGTATCCTACAGACTAGTGTTTGGAGAAAAAGGTTAATCTCTTCCTTCATTTATTAGCATGGTTTTCTATTTTTGTTCAAAGTTTCTTTACTTTGTTTAGTGTTTATCATTCTTTTTGTCCAACGGTGGTGTGATATATTTATTTTGATGTCATTGAGAATTGAGAACAATTCAATTTACAATACTTCTGTCACACAGGAGGTATCCTCTCAATTATATCACTTGGGAGTAATCCTCTTTTAGAATCTTCTTTTCTTTGGACCTGTCGACGAAAACCATATGTCAATTCAATGAAATAGCATTGTCTATGAGGTCTCACAGTACAAAACACCCATCTCATATTATCAGCACAAAATTATGGGACAGATTCTGCTATTTCATGGCTTAAAATTTTTCTTAAGCTAGTAGAACATAGAATTTTATATAATATGTTCAGAAATGACCTGGCTTTCATTTGGAAAATGCTTTTTTTTCCTTTTCATTGTTGATTTCAAGAAAATGGTTGAGAAAACTCAGTTTTACTTTGAAATATTAAAATTACCAGTCTCTTTATGGTCCATATTTCTACTAGTTTATGACTTGTAAGCTTTATCTGAAATTAAAATGTAGAACTTCCATAAGAAGGTGATCATAAATGTTTCGTTTGACCTGGTCTTCATTAAGAAATCAACTATTTTTCTTTTTCATTTTCAATTTTCAGAAAATGAGGAAAAAAGTGTTTAAACTGTGTTTTACAATTGCTTGCCTAATTAGGTACATCGAAGTGGATTAGTTGTAATCACAACAAAGGTATGCTTCATTTCTTGATATACTTTTGACATAGTCACTATAAGTTTATTAATTATACTTTTATTATTTATGTGATATGCAGGAAGTTGATTATTTTGAGCATGACACTCTTGGTCAAAGGAAAAGCTTCGATATGGATGCTCTTTTGTTACATTTTATATTTTTTTAATGTAATTGTCTATACTTTTGACATATTTTTATTTAAATCTTTGAGTAAGCTAGTATGTTGATTTGATCTAAATTTTGTTATATTGTATTGTGTTAATTCTATGATATTGGCATTTCCTATTTTTCACGAATGTATAATTTAATAAAACTTGATTTAATTACTAAATACGTGTATTTAGTAATTTATTAAGTTCGATTAAATTATGCAATTTATTTCTTATTTTCGAGAAATACATTTTATTATAAAAATAATGTTCAAGAAAATATTGATATATATATTTGATCATAATCTTGGAAATTTTTATCACAATCTCGAAAATATTATGGTAATATTCTTGTGATTATTCTTGACATACAAGCTTATACAAGATATAGTAAGTATCCTCTTAATATGGTCAAGAATATTTCAATATTATCTTTACATATGGTTAGATGATCTTGGTCGAAAATCTTGATCATAAAGAACCTTGAGTTGGCCGAAAATATGGTTGGTAAATAGTAAGATCTTTCAAGATTTATCATTATCTTATTTTATGGTAAGATCCTTTAAGATTTATCATTATATTATGGTAAGATTTATTTTGAGGATAATTCTCTTGCTTTTACTAATTATTTCTACCTTGTTTTGCAGGTTTTAGAGATCTTGTGCAATAAGGAAGCTTGGGAACCAAGAAACCTAATTGCACTATAAAGAGAGGAAAAATGGGATGTTTTTCAATCACTGAGAGAAGGAAAGTATTTCAGCGTGAAGATCAAACGGGAGGTTTGGATCGTGTTCGAATGGGAGTTCGAGGTTGCTGAAAAGGTGTTGCAGATTCAAAGAAAACTACTGAAGAGTGGCGGGACGCCATCTCGTATTACATGCCATAGAAGGATCAGGGAGTGATCTATTTCTTGGATGTTTGATAAAGTCTATGCGTAGATTTATCCTGTAATTTAGTTTGATCTGTATAAACTCTTTCCTTATATAGTGATTTGTTTTTGTTAGCAAGATGTGAACCGTGGGTTTTCCCTGTTAGGGTTTTTCTCACGTTAAGCTCAAATTATTGTGTTCTTGTCCATTTATAATTCCATACAATTTATTCTGATTGTTTATGTTTTACAATCCAGACGAATCTGCCTTAGCATGATTCATCTGGTACTGCGCTAAACAACGATTAACCATTTACTGTTAACTGGTTACTGAAGTAGAGTCTGAGAAAGAAGCTGTTATTTCAGACAGGAAAGGAAAACAAAAGGTAGCAATCGCCGTGAGTTCGAAAAAGAAAAAGGGGGACACTGCTGCGGGTCCAGTGAGGTCCAAGTTTGATATTTCTTCATTCGTCTGCACACCTATGCAGACAGCAAGAGGTATGTTTACCCCATTCAGTTTCAAATTTTGGTCATCTGAAGCATAAATGATTTCCAAAAATATATTTCGAGTAAACGATTGCATTATGAGTCTAGGGTGACTGTAGGCAAATTTGATGACTTTGAGATTGATGATATAGTGTCACATTTTGGGTTGAAAAAGTTGACTGAGTGTAAGGGAGACATCAATGAGACTCTGGTCAAGGAATTTTATGCCAATATCCCCATTGACTATAACTCCAAAAATGTCGTTTTACCACTTCACTTTTTGTTAGAGGACAATTGATTAAAATTTCAGCAAAAGAACTTAGGGAGTGGTTAGGTCTGAATGATGATGTGGCTGATGAGGATGAGTCTATGGAAGCCACTAATGATGAAATTGCTATGGAGTTGTCGGGGGGTAAGATCACGTGGCCAGTAAAGGGGTTAAAACAATTGCCTAGGTCAGAAATGTCAAAGAAGTACCAAATTCTTCACAAAATTGTTAAGGCAAATTTTGACCAACTAATTCATGATTCGAGTTTTAAGCGAGAATCATCTAGAACCCTTTTTCTGCTGGGGACCACACGCAACATTGATCTTGCTACACGAATATGGAATTCCATCATTGGTAGAGTGTCGGGAAGTGGTCCTAGGCAAGGTAACACTTATCTGTTGGTTTATCCATGGGTTATTTCACAATTTTTGAATGATCAGGGTATCCAAACATTAGAGGATGATGTGGTGGTCACCCCCAAGGTGTTAAACATGGCGAGATGCAGAAAAAACATGGAGGCGCAGACGGGTCAAAAGAAGCAGGTTCTGGATGAAACTACTGGGAGTCAGTTATCAGCTGATACAGATGCCAGGCTCGGTCAGCTAGAAACAGAAAATGCTGGGATGAAAGCTGATTTATCTGTCCTTGGTGTACGGGTTAAGCGTCTGGAGGACACAATTGATCAGTTGCTTGGAGGGTCTTCAAAAGATGTGGCTCCAGTCGAAGCCAAGGAAAAGAGAAAGGTTGCAGCCAAAAAGCTCCCTGCCTCGAAGAAGCAAAAGAAGCCCTGAGCCTGATCTCCACCCTGCCAGTTCCATCTGATCATTTTCAATACTTTTGAAACAGTTTTCTTATGTTTTCAAAACTACTGGTTCTATGTTTGGATTTTGGTTGTGAATTTTTGCATGTAGGTTTTGAGAACCATATGGCTTCTCCGAAAAGGGGGAGTCGCATTAGCATGGATATCATCTTTTTCATTTATGATTTTATGCTCTCTATGTGTTATTTCTTTACATGCATTTTAATTGTTGATTGTGTTTATCTTGATGCATATCTTGAGGAGGAGATTTTTGATAGGGGGAGCTAATTGATTTCTTGTGATCGTAAAAAGATGATTGGTTTCGGAAAAATAGAAAAAGCCAAATGGGGAGATTGTTAATTCTATGATATTGGCATTTCATATTTTTCATGAATGTATAATTTAATAAAACTTGATTTAATTACTAAATACGTGCATTTAGTAATTTATTAAGTTCGATTAAATTATGCAATTTATTTCTTATTTTCGAGAAATACATTTTATTATAAAAATAATGTTCAAGAAAATATTGATATATATTTGATCATAATCTTGGAAATTTTTATCACAATCTCGAAAATATTATGGTATTATTTTTGTGATTATTCTTGACATACAAGCTTATTCAAGATATAGTAAGTATCCTCTTAATATGGTCAAGAATATTTCAATCTTATCTTTACATATGGTTAGATGATCTTGGTCGAAAATCTTGATCATAAAGAACCTTGAGTTGGCCGAAAATATGGTTGGTAAATAGTAAGATCTTTCAAGATTTATCATTATCCTATTTTATGGTAAGATCCTTTAAGATTTATCATTATATTATGGTAAGATTTATTTTGAGGATAATTCTATTGCTTTTACTAATTATCTCTACCTTGTTTTGCAGGTTTTAGAGATCTTGTGCAATAAGGAAGCTTGTGAACCAAGAAACCTAATTGCACTATAAAGAGAGGAAAAACGGGATGTTTTTCAAAGTGACGTGAAAATACAACAAATCTGTGTGGTGCTTGCAATATTACACGTCCACTAAAAGAAGTCTTGAAGCTATATTTTTGTATTGTGCCAATAATTAAAGCTTCATTCGTGTGGTGACTTCAACACTCCGGGAGGAGGATTCAATCACTGAGAGAAGGAAAGTATTTCAGCGTGAAGATCAAACGGGAGGTTTGGATCGTGTTCGAACGGGAGTTCGAGGTTGCTGAAAAGGTGTTGCAGATTCAAAGAAAACTACTGAAGAGTGGTGGGACGCCATCTCGTATTACATGCCACAGAAGGATCAGGGATTGATCTATTTCTTGGATGTTTGATAAAGTCTATGCGTAGATTTATCATGTAGTTTAGTTTGATCTGTATAAACTCTTTCCTTAAATAGTGATTTGTTTTTGTTCGCAGGATGCGAACCGTGAGTTTTCCCTATTAGGGTTTTTCCCACCTTAAGCTCAAATTATTGTGTTCTTGTCCATTTATAATTCCGTACAATTTATTCTGATTGTTTACGTTTTACAATCCAGACGAATATGCCTTAGTAGGATTCATCTGGTACTGCGCTAAACAACGATGAACGATTTACTGTTAACTGGTTACTGTCCAGACTTGTCTGTGACAGTTCATTATTAAAATTTAGACAACCTCAAATTTTCATATTGAATCTTACTAAATGTTTTAATCGAAATCATGTTTATTGATTATAATGTGAATTAATTTGTATAATTTTGTGGTATAATTATTTTAGATTTTCAGGAATTATACAATTTACAATATTATTTTTTAAAATCAAATTATAATTTACGGCGTGCAAAAATGCACGCCGTAAATACTCACGGTCAGTGTTTACGGTATGCATTAGTGCACGCCGTGAGTTTTTACGGCATGCACCAATGCACGCCGTAAGATTTTAAGGAACAGCCTTTTACTGCGTGCATTGCACGCCGTAAAAAGTCACTTTTGTTGTAGTGATACATTCTTTCCCATGATAGCCAAAGGTTATTGATCTGCCGCATCTCTCCCACCCCCTACCCCAACCTCCACAAAGAAGGATATTTAGTTTCCTTGATTCATTTTCATAGACCTTTTGGGATCTGGAGAACGTTGTTGTGTAAGCAGGGGAGGACCCAGCTAGGGGCCCGCCGGGGTACGTGCCCCAGTAAAATCTCGACTTCCTTTTTTTAATAAAAAAAAATCAGTTGATTCTTGAACATGGTTATTACCTGATTCCCTAAAATTATATTGGAATATTTGAGATTTAAGGGTTAATATGTGTTTACAATTATTTATTTGTTTGTTTGTATCAGTTTTGAAAAAATATTTTAAGCTTAAATCCATGTTTTTTTTTCCTGATAAGTAAAGTAATGAAAATGAAGTTAGAATGAAAGGGTTGAGGAACTTGGTGAAGAAACTAATGTTGAAATTGAAGATATGTCTCAACGTCGAGGATAATGTTGGGGATGTTAGGAGTGACACTCTTAAATTTGATGTAGCAAATATTGAGAATGATGTGTACTTAATATTGACAATGATGTAATGGAATGTTATCAAAGTATGAAAACGCATAGAGAACAATTTTAATAAAATTTCAAGTACTTTTTCATTTTCGATCTTCTTCCTAAAAAAAAATTTTCAACCCCCATACAAACCGTCGACAAAAACATAAATTGTGATCCAGTAAAACAAAAAGTCTGCATCTGTCACTATGTGTAAGTCAGTATGGATTGGGCCACAGCTTTAGAGTTTCGCATCGCGGTCATTGCTGAAGTCTATGCCACACCTTCTCTTTTATACCTTTAACGATCACTTTTTTGATGTGTCATATCATCGATGGAAGCTCCAATATTAATTATGCAAATGGGTGTTCTCAAATCTGATGGACAGAATGATTTCAAATCTACAAGCGTGTGCAAAAGTGAGAAGCCATCTCATAAATACCTAAAATATCTTTACATTGATAAACTGATAAACCCATCTGCTAGATTTGCTTGACAAAATATTATGACCATCATCCATGAAGAACAAGTGAGAAGTTCGATTCTACACTGTCATAGGATTTGGTCGTATCGAACTACCACTACAAGAAAAATGAGCGAAAAAGACGAAAAATTAGAAACGACACGAAAAGTCGTCTCTATTGGTCGACCATCATCTCTATTGATCGACCAATAGAGACGACTTTTCGTGTCGTCTCTATTGACTGACAAATAGAGACGACATTATGGAGTCGTCTCTATTGGTCGACCAATAGAGACGACGTCTCTGTTTTTTTTTAAAAATTATTCTTATTTTTTAAAATTTTGCTATTTTTTTGTTGACCTTTTTAATTATTTACATTTATATAATTAATATTAAAGTTAATTTATTAAGAAAATATTATTAAGTTAACTAATATATATTATTTAAAACAAAATTTAATACAATAATTCAATTGACTTAGTGGTTGAGACATCACCACCCAACACTTAGATTCAGAGTTCGAATCATTGTCATGCACAATTATCATATGAATTAAAGAAAATTTATGGGTCGACGGTTCGGATCGAGATTTGGGTCGGGTTAAAAAGGGATTGAATCGGGTCAAAATAAATAAATAGAAAATTAATTAAATATTTTCACAAATAGAGACGACATTGTCGTCTCTAAAGATCGTTTCAATTGTCCCTAATGAAACAGAGTCGTCTCTAATTATCTTCAGCCACGGACCTACAGAGACGACTAATTGAGACGACTTTATCGTCTACCGTTAGTTCGACATTAAGAGAGAGCACAATGTGACGGACCTGCCGTCCGGCACCCGAGATGCTCGCAAGCATACGGGTCAGCCTTCCCCAACACACGGGCCAGCAAGCTAATAAGTATGCATAACAGAACTTTGGAAAGGGCCTATTGATATTACCTGCAATTGCATAGGCTATGTTAGTGCACATCCTGAATAATCCGAAAATGTATGATCCTTGTCGTGCCACATGAGTAGGGGAAAAACCAGGCCGTGACATGCTTCCCCACCCAATCCGCTAGCAACCTCGCAGCGGTGCGCTTGCCTCGCGTCCACACATGACCTACCTCTTCAATCAATCTTCCACCGCAAAGGACTTGCCCAAATTCTTCACATTTGCGGTATCACCCCCTAGTGAACGAGAGTCCACAGTGCCCCCTGCACCTCGTCTCGCAGTGCCCCATGCACTTACCGCCTTCGACACCAACCTTCACCCTGTGCCCCCCGCACTAGTCCCTCGGTTGGACGGCACTCCTCACGGCCGCAGCTCCTCCGGCATGTCGAAGCATACTCAATGCATTGCCCTCTTTTGGTGGATTCCCCTCAATACACTGCCATGCTCAACGAAACAAACGTGCAACACGACTGCACTAACCATGCCTTTTCCTGCGCCATCCCAAAGTTTTCCTCCCTCAATTATTTAGCTTACTGACGCCGTTTCTCCATTTTGCTCTTTGGCAAAGTCACGCATTTCATGGCCCAAAACCGTTGCCGAAGAATGCACGCCATTGGTCTGCCACTCCAACAACGCAACATCCAAACGGTCCCGCTTTGATACCACTTGTGACGGACCTGCCGTCCGCCACCCGAGATGCTCGCAAGCATACGGGTCAACCTTCCCCAACACACGGGCCAGCAAGCTAATAAGTATGCATAACAGAACTTTGGAAAGGGCCTATTGATATTACCTGCAATTGTATAGGTTATGTTAGTGCACATCCTGAATAATCCGAAAATATATGATCCTTGTCGTGCCACATGAGTAGGGGAAAAATCAGGCCGTGACAACAAGCTCGAAAGAATCGATAATATTCTCAGTGATAAGGCAACTGGGATAAAAGTGTTGATTGAGGAGACATGTGGAGGCAAGTTGGCGTTGAACTTTGGCAGACAAAAAAAATTGGTTGACAGCCATCGAGAAACACCAATTTTGCTACAGCGACCTGATTTTCACCACCCAAGCACAATACACACTGAGTGAGAGAGAGAGAGAACAAAGAAGTTTGTTTGTCTAGAGAGAAAAGTGAGTAGAGAGATATAGCCTATGTATAGGCAGATACTACAAGAAAAATGATAATTAACGATGATTTTTTTAACTACAAAAATAAATTTGCTGTTAAAATTAGCTTTTAACGTCAAACTGCTAAGATTTGATGTTGAAAATTCGTTGTTCGAAATAGAAAATTGATGTCGCCTTTGAAAAAATTGACAATAAGATATTTATCGTTAAATGTGTACTTCAACGATAAAATATTTTTTGTCGTTGAATATGATAAGGAAAAATTGACGCCAAACTGTGTATTTCCCGCAATTTTTTTTGCCAACAAAATATTCCTTTTATACGACAATGTGTATTCTTGTTAAAAAAATATTAATCAACAAAAAATTTATTTTGTTGTAAATATGATTATTTTATTTACATGTAATTAATTGATCATTGAAATTTCGTCATTTATTTATGTAATTTTTATAACGATTAAATTCTTGTCATTGAATGTCCACTTTTAGCAACGACATAATTTTGCATTCAATTTGTTAAGAAAAATTAGACCCAATTATATACTTTCCTAAAGAATTATTTATTTTGTAGAAAATATGTATTTTGTACATCAAACTTGTTTAAAAATTAATCAATACTTTCTGAATATAATTATTTTGTTATTAAACCATTATAAATATAATTATTTAGATTATAGATTATTTAATCACCTAAGAACACATGAAAATAATTACCTCTGTTTAGACAAAACTAAACGAAAGATCTACAGATAAATTAAAAAAAAAAAAAATCATAACAAAAAATTGGCAATGTTTTTTCTCATTAAAAAAAGAAGAAGAAAAAGACAAAAAAAAAAAAAAAGAATTAATTGTTTTCGAGAATTTAGGTAAAGATTAATTTAAATAAATAATTAAAGTGTTCATAAAATTATACTACAAAGATCAATTTAATTGTTTAATATAATCAATGTTAGAGACATTAGTGGGCATGACTACTCAACTCTCTCTCCCCTTAATTCTGCCGATGAACTCAAGCTACAGATTTGGCGAAATCTTCACACAAGCCTAAAAATCTTGAAAATTTATTCAATCTCAACAAATTCTTGCTTTCAAAATTAAAACTCCATACCCACCAGTTAAATTATTGGTTTATCTTTTCATTATTTCTCCCATTCAATTCAACCGACAGAGAAGAGCTTGTGGTGAGTGGATTTATTTTTTATCTGTAAATTGATTCGATTTGTATATACTAATATTTGTGTTTCCTCATTCAATTTCATGAAATATTGGAATGCTTGGTGAAGGACCCATATTGGAATCGGCAAAGAAGAGTTTGAACTAGTGAGTAATTCCATGCTTTTTCTCTCACAAATGCTTTAAATATGTGGCATGATTGTTATTGGATTCATGTTTTATTGAAAATATGTAAAATTATCAATTTGGAGTCGTAAAAAATGCTGATTATTAACCTGTCTATTTTGATTTTTTTTTTTTTTTTAAATTTTTAAAAGATTTCTATGTTTCTCAACTTTAATGCCATCCACAATTGAAACTGAAAAAAGATAATGCTTATGTTATGTTATGTATTTGAATTAAAGCTTTTAATTCAAAGCCATGGAGTAATAGATTTAATGGAAGAATTTATGTTTACCTTAACTTCTAGTATAGCTTACAAATGTCTACTTCTACACAAATTCGACCAATAATCTAAAAAGCAATAAAGTTGTTGAAATGAAGATTACCAGCATCACATGCTGATTTTGTTTCTCAAGTCCCTTATTTTAGCTTTGTTTAAATTGTTAGACTTTAGTGTTTATGCATGCAAAATGAAGATTACCAGCAACAGATGTTATCAATCTGTTGTGATATGTTACAATTTAATTAGAAGCTGGCCTGCATTAGAACCTCTTCCAACTTTAGTGTGTTAGGCAACCAATAGATATAACACTCCACTACCCATCAATAATATAGAAGGTTAATGGTTCTCCATTAGTTTGCCACCCCCAATTATATTGTGGAATTTTTTTTTAATAAACTCATCAACCAATATGCATTTAATGAAACAAAAAGAACTGTGCAACAAGTACCAAAATTCTAAGGTAAATTTAGCAATTAAACTAAATGTGTATTCTGATGGTTCAACTGGAAAAGAAATTGATAAAAGTTAGAAAGTGCCATTGGGGCATTAGATAAGAATCTAGGAAAGATTCTAGTAAGATTACTACCTAATGATGTCATAAACTAACAAATACCCCACCCCACCCTTCAAAAGGTGTAACTCACTAGCTATCCCGCCTAGAGGAATGATTCTATCTCCATCCAGAACCCCTAGCCTGCAACAATGATTCATTGCAGTTTAACCATCTGATTATAATTAAATTGAATTGAATTTAATTATTGTTAAAATTAATCGGATCCAAATGTAACAGAAACTTCCAACTTCCATAACATTTCATCATATACAAAATAACTTATTCTATTAAGAAGATCATGGATAGCATCTGCACAGGAGAAAACTGAGTGTACCATTCACTTCTTGCTGCTATGTTTTCTTGAATCCTTTTCTATCTTATCTGCAAGAACATATAACAATAAGATGTCTATCGGTCATTAGAGGTATGGAATTTTCTTCTTGACCCTGAAAGAATTCAGTGACATTACCCTTTTTCCGAGTGGATTTGCTAATTGAGTAGTTTCTTCCTTAGGAAAGCTTACATGCCCTTTCAGCATCTAGCCGAGCCCTATATTCTCTCATCATTTTATCTTTATCTGCTTCCAACTCACCCTTTCTCATTTCTTCTTCCTAGCAATTAAGCATGTCAGAGTTTGACACATACACACCCCAAAATAAACTTTATCAAACATCTCAAACTAAAAAACATGTTATTTTGATTTTTGCATCTCTCTTTGTTACCCATCAAATTCATCCTCTTTCCATCAGTTTGATTTATACAAGCATAACTCCTCAATTTAACATGTTTATTTATTATTTTATTTCAACATTTGAGAAATGTTAGTCGACAAAAGTTGGACATTGCTAAGAGATCGATTGTCTGATGAATATAGGAAGGGGGTTACATTATTTGTCGAAAGGGCACAAAATTTTTTAAACCAACAAAGGAAGATTCGTTGTCCATGTTTCTCGTGTCTAAATATTTCATTCCAAGATTTAGAAACAGTTGAATACCATCTATTGATTCATGGATTTCAACGTAGTTATCAGACGTGGATATTTCATTGTTGATGTTGTTTCGCCTATAAAGCTTCCCAATAGACTTAGAGGACGAGATCCTACTATGGGAAAACGGACCGAAAAAATTATATCTACTCATGGACATAAACTACAAATTGAATTCAACCACCGTAGTGGGCGGCCTATTGGTCCTAATGCATCACTTTGGTCAACTGAGATTGGAGTTATAGTTCGCTCACAAGCCCCACTTAATGTTAAAAAATGGAAAGATATTGATGATTCACGGATAACACCCATGGTTGATCGATTGAAGTTAGTGCCAATTTTTTTTTCTTCATTCAAGTTTATTAGTATTATTTTGATAGATCATTGTTTTTGTAGGAAAAATTTGAATTCGAAATGACTGATCTGATTCAATGTGCTATGTGTAAATCAATGAATAAGCTGTGGAATGATTATAGATGCAAACTACATGAAGTTTTTAAACAAGTAGGTGGAAATTAAAATGTAGCACTTACAAAGAGGAACAAGCCTCACTCGATCGAAGACCAATCCGATTGGGATTACCTCTGTGATCATTTTACAAGTGATTCGATGAAGGTTAGTTTTTTTTTTTTTTTCTTTCTAAAATAATATGTTATCTACATTATTTATTTTACAAACATTTTGCATAAGTAAAACTATTTATGTGCACAATTATCTATATCAATTTATTTTTGTGAACATATATCCCAGTAATATACATAAGCATCCTAATTGACACAGTTATTAGATCTTCCTATACATATCCAATTCATGGCTACAAAATTTATGATTAATGTTCTTGAATACTAGAATTGTTTATCAGAGTTGGATCTATAACATACTCCAATCAATTTGTCATTCATTTTTTTTAACTTATAGATCCAAGAAGCCATTTTGATGGTGCAAAACATATCCTATTTCACACAGAGTCATTAGTTGTATTGTAATATCCATTTGCATCTCTCTCTCCCTATTTGTTTACTTCCATCTGGTGTTTTTATGAGAGTTTGGGATAGGAGAAGAACGTTAATGTTATTTTACCTTGATTGTTTTCTTTCTTGGAAAAAATCAGCGTTGTTATTATGTGTAAGCAAACCCTTTGATGGAAATAAATTTAAAACAATTATTTTGTATTTATTATTGGAAAATATGCAATAAAGATCTCAAATAAATAAGGCAAATCCTGCACATAAAACATTTGTAACTCATAAAGGATCGAAATCTTATGCTGCACGTATGCATGAAAAGGTAATTTTGCAAATGTTTTAATGATATTTTATTGAAACAGTATATTTAGTTGGACTTTTGAGTATAAATAATTATTATAGTAGATGGTACATTTTTGTATAGCGAAATCCTGTGACTAAAGAGCTGTCAAGTGAGATTGAGTTTTTTCGTGCCATACATTGTGATGCAAAAGGGGGTTGGACTAATTAGTAGTGTCACTATTTTTTGTCGTTAATACAATTTATGACGAAATACTGACTTTTAATGATATATTTTATGGTCGCTAAATGCACATTTTCTAGTAATAAGAATAAAGTGTAGTATTTTTATACTCCTAATTTTTCAAGTTAGTGAAATATATTGATGTGTATCCATTGACATAGGCAAATTGCTGAACAACGTAAATTTCCCTGTTTCGTATTTGTATTTTATTTTTCAATATTTATATTTTCTCAATCAAAATTATTTATGTCTCATCGATCCTTAGCAGGATTAGTTGCGTCCTAATTCCTATCAAAAGGCGCTCTATTATAAGGTGAAATAAGGTCATGAAGAATGACTTTCATCCTTATTTGTCATAGTTTTAGAAACGGTTTTGTAGATGACATTACATAGAGTGGTTGTCCGGGTGTCACTTATCATTTAGAGAATATAGCTTCCAATTTCGATGAATAAAATATAAACTAAACGATGTTCCTTCCAGTTGTGTTGATGGGAAACTGCAAAAAACAAATTTCTATTGGCCACGAACGTGTGTTTAGTCACCATTGGAGCCTTTGATGGTATTTCGAGAAAAGTCCTTGTCCTTTTCCTAATTTCATACAGATACATTTGCCCGTACAATAACATAAATTAAATGCTTTACTTTTTTCCACTTGTGAAGGCATTAAAACTCTATTTTCTTTTTCAAAAGACTTAGAATAATGCAAAAGCATTGTTTAAGAAATAAAATTAGCGTGTACTTTAGAGAGAGATTAACCTTTTAGCAAGCTTTATAAAAACCTCTATGCAACCAATGATGTAGCTAGATTTGGAAAAATCCTTTGAGGAAAAGAAAAAGAATTTATGAAGGAGGCAAAGACGAAGCTAGGATTCACATGTTAAGGGGGTGAAAAATATGCGGGTTGGAGCCCCCTATTTTTTTTTCTTAAACTAAGAGGATTGAAATTAAAGATTTTGAGTACCAAAATATGCAAGTTAGATTGATAATAAAGACAAAAAGACTGTTTTTGTCCATAACAAAACAATCTGTCCATCTATATGTTTAACGCTATACAAATTGAAAATAAATATGAACATTAGATGGACATTAAAAAGACAAAAGTAAACTTCCTATTTATATGACAAATGGTAGAGATAGCTTAAGTGTTTGATTTCAATCTAATCCTAAAGTATCTGATTTTAGTTTCGTTAAACGCATCTTTAGATATCTTAATGGTAATATAACATTAGAAATTTGGGATCCAAAAGGAACTCACATTGTTTTGCTTAGTTACTCGGATGCCAATTGGGCCAGTTGCACAATTGATCGTAAAAGCAACAAAGTAACTTTTCACTTTCTAGGCTTTGCACTTGTTTCATGATTTAGTTATAAACAAGATTTCGTTGCTTTGTCTATTGCCAGAGCCAAATATATCTCGGCCGCTAATTGTTATATTCAAGTGTTATGGATGAAATAAACTTTTAGTGATTTTCATTTAACTTTCGAAAATGGTCCTATTATCTTTGATAACTTATTTTTTCTGAAAGTAAAAAGAAAAGAACATCAAAAAACCTTGAGACTAAACACCCCGTTCCTCCCCCAGCCAGACTGAGAGAAAGAAAGGCTTGCTATTTGACCAAAAATGACAAGTACTAGAGCGAGAGGCTAAACCGGAAAACTTGTGGGCAATCACATTCCTTTCTCTAGGCACATGATGACATGATCCACAATTACCAACTGTTAGGAGCTCTCGGATATCCCGAATAAATGGAGCAATAGATGCTAAAGGTTCCTCCTTTATTAGACCATGTACCACCTTCAGGACATCACTTTCGACTCGTTTGATGGCAAGGGAGTGTTCGACCGTAAATTGAAGGCCCACTTTCATAGCTAAAGCTTTCGCTATATCCGGAGCCATAATACCCCTCATACACACCGCGAAAGCACTATACACAATCAATTCATCATCCAATATGATCCCCCCAAACCAATCACTCCAGTATCGATCCTGATGCCCACATCCACTTTGAGAATGAGACCTTCAGTTCTATCTGAAGAACACCTCCAAAAATTCTTCTTAGGGTTATGCCTTATGGCCTAATTCATCCTTTCCAACTTTGCATGCTAATATGATTCCAATTGGATGATAATATTGTCCCTACCGAAAAGCACGTCCATATCCTTACATCCATGCATGAGTTGGTTCCTCATTTGCCAAACAAATCCCATTCCCATGCCAATCAACTCCGCGATTTCTTTTGTAGCAGTCGACATTACATGTCATAAGAATTTCCCAAACTCCAAACCCTTTCCCAAACTCGTGCTCCTCTTCAAAAACTTCCAGCAGTTAAGAGATTTCCACAGCGTCTCAACCCAGCTGCATTGCAGAAATAAATGCGTGTCGGATTCCCAATCTTTGCATTGTGGACAACAGAGTAGACTAGTTAACCTCCTTCGGGCACCAAATTGCTATTTATGGGTATAGAATTATTGAGAACTCTCCAAATTAGGTGACGGAATCTAGGAGGAATATTGAGTTTCCATATCTTTTTCCATAAAATAACATCTGGTTTACTGCCACTTTCACCTATTTCATCCTTGCTGCCTTCTTGATTCATCAAATGCTACCCACTTCGTACAATGTAATCCCCATGGGAAGAAAAACGCCAAAATTAGGTAGTCAACTTGATCACTAACGTTAAGGGAAATGGATAAAATACGAGTTACATCCATTGGCCAAAAAGAATGCGTGACCACACCTTCGTTCCAACCTCCGTTCTGTGTAATCAGATCACTGACCCATTTCACCCCCCTCATGTCTTGGTGTTATCAATTTTGAAAAGGAATTATCCATTAGCCAGTTGTCATCCCAAATACTGGTGGTTTTCCCGTTTCCAATCCGCCAGCTAGCCCCTTTCACAATAACATCCCGCCCCCACAAAATATTCTTCCAAACATGGGAGCTGCCCCGCTTATCCTTGGCTTGTAGAAAATGAGTGGTAGGAAAATACTTCTCCTTCAAAATTCTCGTCGCCAAGGAGTCAGGGTCATGAATAAGACGCCATCCCTGCTTTGCAAGAAAACATTGATTAAATGTAATTAGATTTCGGAAACCAAGCCCACTATCTGTTTTTGCTCTGCTCAAGCGCTCCCAACTCACCCAGGATATCTTCCTCTCGCCTTTAATCGATCCCCACCAAAATTGAGAAATGAGACTCTGGATCTCCTCACATAAGCGATTTGGAAGGCGGAATATACTCATTATGTATGTAGGCATGGCTTGTAGTACTGCTTTAATCATAACCTCATGTCCAGCATTGGAGAAAAATCAACGATTCTAGCTATGGATTTTCTTCTAGACACGCTCCTTTAACTCTCCAAAATTTTTCATCTTACTCCTCCCCACCACTGATGGAAGACCTAAATATTTGTCATGACTTCTGTTTACATCAACAACAAAGCTCCCAATTCCCTTCTTCGCTCCCTCCCTACATTTGGTGAAAAGGTAACCGTACTTTTTTCCAGATTAACAAGTTGTCCCAACGCTCTACCATACTCCTTAAGAATTTGTAAGATGGAATTTGCATCCCTAATGTTTGCTCTCGAGAAAATGATTGAGTCATCTGCAAAGAGAAGATGATTTACCCGAGGGCCACTCCTTGAACACTTCATCCCCATGAGATTTCCACACTCCTCCTCTCTTTTGATAAGACTCGAGAAAGCCTCAGCACACAAAATGAAGAGGTACAGAGAGAGGGGGCATCCCTGTCTGAGCCCCCTAGACGGTTTGACACATCCCTTATAACAACCATTTATTGTAAAATAGAACTCAGGAGTCAATATGCAATCCAGAATGCATCGAATCCAATGGCCAGGGAAACCCATGTGCCCCAAAATGGCTCCAATAAATCGCCACTCCACTCTGTCATATGCCTTGCTCATGTCCAGTTTGAGAGCCATAAAGCCTTTTACTCCATTGTTCTTCTTTCCCATCGTGTGAAGTACTTCAAAGGCAAGGATCGCATTATCAGTAATAAGTCTGCTAGGGACAAAGGCACTTTGATTGACACTATCTTGTATAAAACATTACATAAAGAGATAGGTCTGTAATCCACAATAGACTCAGGTTTTACTTTTTTAGGAATCAAAACAATTGTAGTGAGATTAATGGATTTAACAGACTGACCATTGTTGAGAACATTGAGACAAGCGGATGAAACCTGAGCTTTTAGGATGTCCCAATGGGCTTGGTAGAAAAGAGCATGAAAACCGTCCACTCCAGGGGCTTTATATGGCCCCATACTAAAAAGAGCCTCAATCACCTCCTTCGTAGAGAAAGGTCTCGAGAGAACCTGTATGTCATCCTCAAATAAAGCATGTTCAATATTCTGAACTCTAATCGGGATCTCAAACTCTGATGGAAGCCTACTGGTGAAAAGCGAGGAATAGTATTCCTCAATATGTGCCACAATTTCATCCTCCACTAAAATCCGACCATCATCAAACTTCAGAATGCATATTGTATTTTTTTGCTTTCTTATAGATGCTTGATGATGAAAGTATTTTGTATTCCGATCCCCATCTTTTAGCCAATCAACCCGAGAACGTTGCCGCCAGAAGCTTTCCTTTCGATTTTGTAACCACTCAATCTCTTTTCCAAAGATTTTATCTCCTTCATATGATTCCCCAAGCAATCAGTACTCAATAATATCTCTCTCCTTGTTTCCAACTGAATAAGATGCTTTCTACTGATATCGAACTTCTTACTACCCCAAGCCGTAAACTCCAACCTGGTGCTCGCCAAATTTTGGTTAATACATGCAAAGGGGTCCGCAACCTCCTCTTGTTCACCCCAAGATCCCAATACTCTCCCTGCAAAGTTTACATAATCATCCTCTCACACCCAAAAAGGCTCAAACCAGAAAGGCCGATTCTTTCTTCTATTTCCACTCGAGTTTACTCCATTCCTTTGTAACCGAATAAGGATCAATCTGTGGTTGGACTTCGAGAATGGAAGATTCTCTACGACCCCCAAAGGAAAGAGACCCCTCAATCCATCATTTGACACCGCTCGATCAAGTCTTGCTTTGATGTGTCCCATCCCCTCCCTTCCATTTGACCACGTCATCAAAGGCCCTTTTGCTCCTAAGTCTACTAGTCCGCATTCATTTAAAGCCCCACGAAAATTCTCCATAAACCTAGTAGGCCGAGAGTCACTTCCATTTCTTTCTTCCGACGTCAAAGTTTCATTGAAGTCCCTACAAACAATCCAAGGGAGATTATTTTGCTCTTTTAACCATCTAAGTAGTACCCATGACAACACCTTATCATTGATTTTCGGGTTGCCATAGAAACTTGTAAACCTCCAAACCTTTCCATTCTCTTCTGTCACTTCTATGTCAATATGCCCCATTGAGAAAGATTTCATCCGCACGTTCAAACTATTTTGCCATAACATCAGCAAACCACCACTTCAACCTCTTGCCTCCATGACAAAATTTGAATCAAAACCTAAATCAATTCTAACCCTTTCTGCCCTAGCTGTACCTAGTCTAGTCTCGGAAAGAAAAACTAGATTAGGGGAGAAAGTCTGGATTAACCTCCGGAGAGCATAAACCATCCCAGGGTTCCCCAAGCCCTAGGTGTTCCAACAAATACCAATCATTGTGATCGACGGTCCTGCATAGTAGGACTCTCCGTTTCATTTGAATTCTCTCGTGACACAATCTTCGACAAACAAAAATCCAATCTTCCTTGCTTTGGCTCCTGTAAATTCTCCTGTAGAGATTCTGGTAGGACTCGTTTCCCCAAAGATTTTCCTTCCTCAGCTCTCCCTCCTCTACTCGCATTTCTGATCAAGGAACTTTTTATAGGAGATATGGTTGTCCTGCTCCGGGCCTGTTTTGTAGCCCTCTTCTAGCCACGGCCTCTCTTGCCCGTCCCTCCTTGACTCATTTTTTGAGTGCCCATCCGATTCTTCCCCTTCACTACTTCCACTCCCACAAAATTAATTTTCACTTCCTTCATGCCGTGTCACAACTCCATAAAATGACCTTCTTCCAGGTTGTTAATTTCCCTCGCTAGATTATTGCTTTCCCCACCCACTAGTGAAAACTTTTCTCCCCAAGCCATTTCAAAATGAGTTTGAACGCTAACTAGATTAATCCCCTGGATCATTACATCAGTTCCTTCACCACCCACCGCCTCCACAGAAACTTCTTTTTGGTGAATCGGATCCGGAGTCGAGCAAGTTTGTTGAGCAGTCCCTAGACTGGAGACCTCTTCGTCCACCTCAACTCCCCACCGAGATCGCTGTGCATTCGGAACTGTATTATGCCGTCGTCTGAATACCAGCATAGCATTAAGCCACGCACCATACTTGAGATCTTCTTTATTCAAAAGCGCCCCCATCACATAATGGACACTCCTGGTATCGATGTCCAATTAGGCCGCAATGGTAGTAGAAATTAGGCAGGCGCTCATACTGGACCAGAAGAAAGAGCTCTTCATTAAAGGATTTGAGAAAAAACGTTTATTCCACGTTTCAATTGTTTCGATGTATCAACCCTCACCCTAATCCGTGGTACACTGCTCTCCAAGTCAACCACATCCACCTCACCCAACAACGCTCCTATCTTCTGTAGAATGCTTTCAGTCATGCAGATTAATAGTAATTGGAGTATATGAATCCAGAAAAAAACCTGGTGGAATTCGATAGCTTGTAGATCTCCAATACCTGAAGGGGCTCGTAGGGAGATAATTTGGTAATTGATCAACCACAGACCTCCCGCAGCAATCCGTTTCTTGTCCTCAATAGATCCAAAATGGAAGAGAAAAACTTTTGCACCCTCTTGCATTCACCTTGAATTTGCGTGGAACTTGCCATATGTTGGCCAAAACCCTTTCAAGAGCCTCCTTGTTTACTGGTTTGGAACCAAGTACCTTCCCCACCAATGAGAGTTTCATCGAATCTCGACCCTCATCGCAACCTGTTGAATCAATATTCAGAGTAGGGTTTCCTTGTTCGTCAAGCCTTAACCTTTCACAAAGTTTCCTGATTTCCTCTGAGTCCATTTGTTGTAACTAAAAAGAAGAGAAACCACACAAAGTCGAGCACGAAAAAACCAGAAGAGAGGCAGCGGAGCTTGTCTTTGGGATGAAGCCACATAGGAGTGGGAAGCAAACCCTAATCTCATGTTTCCTTGGGAGAGACGGGAGAGAGGGGGAAAAAGTATCTTTGATAACATTAGTGCCATAAATTTGTCAAAAAATCCCATTTTGCACTCTCGCGCCAAATATATTGAAATTCGACATCACTTTCTTAAAGATCATGTTCAAAAAAATGATATCAATTTAGAATTTTTTGATATAAAAAATCAATTAGCCGATATCCTAACAAAATCTCTTGGTCTTGATAGATTTTCATATATTTAGAAGGGGTTTAAGCATTATTGATGAAACCGAAATATGTGGCTAAATTGTGATGTATATACGCTTTCAATTTCATACACACACTTAACAATCGAATTGCACTTGTACATAACATATTTTCTAATAATTTTTGCATAAACATAACATGTATCTCACTTACAAATTAATCTTTTTTAGCCACTTTTGGTCTAGAAGAAACATATTCTAGTCGATCGAGACTCTATTTCCTGTCATACAAATTCACTCAACCAAAATTGAGTGTATCAAGCATGAAAATTTGTTTGTAGAATTTCAATCAAACTAAACGCAATTTGGTCCATTGAAAATTCCTTTGTCGATCGTAAAATGAATGACTGACATCGACTGCAACAAGCACAAAATTCTCTACAGAATTTCGATCGACCAAAATTGTACTTCAACAGCCAAAATACACAACAGGCTTTTAAAATTCAATTTCATCCCCAATTTCGCAACCATATAACCCTAATTTCATGATTCCACTATTCTCTTCCCCTTTTAATATCTTTATATCTTTAAGTTGCACTCACAAAATTTTTGAAACCTTGCAAAAACACATCACATTAACCTACCAATTAGCCCAAAAATAATATGATATCCTTCTTTTTGAGCCAAAAATCTTGAAAATAACCTTTCTCTCAAAAATTTTAAAGAGTCAGTTTTCTCTACAAATCCCATCATAAATCCTGAAAACTCCTTTACCCACTTCAAGAAAAGTGTTATATTCCTTTTCTATTCACACCCATTCCAATTTTCACCCAAATTTAGAAATTTCTATCTCATAAATCGGACTCATTGAACAATTCGTCTCCATCCCTCATTTACCCTGTACTGTCTAAGAAGAAGTCAAAGAAAAGTGGATAATCATCATCTCATATGGAAGAGGACGTCCAATTGCTCGATTGGTTATTGGATTTCCCAACTCTAATATGTAAGAGCATTTACCTCACCTCCTTTTATCTTAATGCTCCTTCCTTCAACATAAAAGTTACTTTGTCAGAATAGGTTGGAAAAATATTATTTCCATTCACATAAATGCCTATCCAAACCTCATTCAAGAATTTTATCAAAATGCTAGTTTTTATCTCGGGAACATCACTTGCACTATCAAAGAAAACCATATTAGGATTGATAAAGCACTCTTACAGCAAATTCTTGAACTCGATGAATGTGAAAATACTTACCATGTTCAACATTATGCCATGACTTTTGAGAGATATAGTAAGTTAGAGGTTCTGTGCCGAGTCACGGATAGGCCTTTAGCTACATCATTGAAACTTAATCCCAATCATCTCACTATCCTTTACAAAATTAATCGTCGTGCTATTTCTCACATCATAGTACCTCGTAGTGATCAATTTGAGAAAGTACACCATCTCGACTTGTTATTTTTGATTCATTACTAGTAGGTTGAAAAGGGGACTTTCCTTTCATATCCATGATACACATTTGACTTGTCCATTCCTCTCCTCGAGTTTTAGGTTTCTGGTTGTCTTTAATGGTGTCTATTTTTACGTATTTCGACTTGTAAGCCAAGACATTAGCTTTTGCATACTACTTATTTTAATTATGCTAGGAACTCTTTCCTATTGTTGATATCCATTGTTTCTCTCTTTGCACCTATGCTATGATTAAGGGAAAATTTTCAACTTTGAGGCCCTATTTTGATCATGCCAAAGAGGGGAGAATATGTGATCTTAATATGATATATATAATATGTGATCTTGTTGTGATCTTAAGTATGTTAAATATGTGATCACATATAGGTAATTATGAATGCTTGATCACTATACTTACTGATGTTGTGCAAAGATAGAGTGAATGAAGATTACCTTGATTTATACTTCTACAAATCAAAAATGTTTTTAATAATATAAAGGGGGAAATTGTTGACATGTGGTTGAATCTAATTCAAAGAAACAAATCATCATCAATTGAAGATGTGATAAAAAAGAGACACAAAGAGAATGATCAAGAACGTAAAGATTGTTTATTTTGGAGTCTTCGAGTAAATCATCCAAGTTTATGAAAAGGTGTCAACCCATCAATCTTTAGCAATGAATGAGCTCAAAGTTTTACATACATGAATCGTCAGTTGCATTAAAATATGATTTCAAAAAAGAAATTGACTTAAACAAAATACAAATGATGACATGATCGAAATCTTCTGAGCGTTGGAGATTTCGATCAACCAAAATGGTTATCGATCGACCAAAATGGTCAACCAAAGTTTAAGAAAAATCTATTACTACCTGGCCATCGTTTATAGGCAGTGCGACTGCTTCAACCCATTTGGATACAATCAACTGCGACCACGTTGTACTAATTGGCGTGAGAAGAGATGAATGGGCCCATGAAATCTATCCCCCATATATAAAAAAAATTCCACTTCCAGGATATTGTTTAGAGGAATTTCATTATGTCTGGAGATGCTACCCATGCCTGACATCTATCACTTTACATCGCCATGCATATGCATCCTTAAAAATAGAAGGCCACGAAACCCGACTGTAGGATCTTTGTAGCTACCTTGGAAGCTTCAAAATTACCACCATATGAGGAAGAATTATATTGCATCAATACTTTAGGTGATTCATCTTCTGGAACACAACCCCTAATGATCCGATCTGACATTTTTTATAGAGAATGGGATCCTCCCAAAAATAATACTTCAAGTTAAAAAAGAATTTCTTCTTTTGGTAGCTCGAATATTAAGGTGGAATGATAGATTTTTCCAAATAATTCACATTATATGTATACCATGGTGCTTCCCCTATACCAAACAACTACTCATCTAGAAAAAACTCATTGATATCAGCTAGACTTGTTTTCTTCTCCTATTCAAGATGAGATAGATGATCCACTACAACATTTTGACACCCCTTTTTATCTTTGATATCTAAGTCAAACTCTTGCAAAAGTAGTATCCATCTAATCAACCCTGGCTTTGCATCCTTTTTACTTAAAAAATATTTTAGTGTAGCATGATCTGTGTAGACAACAACCTTTGACCCCACAAGATATGAATGAAATTTATCAAAGGAGGCAGCTCATTCTTAATAGTGTCATAGTTAAGTTGTGAATCATTGAAGGTACGACTAGCATAATGAATCACACGAAACAATTTACCTCTTCGCTACCCCAGAGCTACTCCTACTACAGAATCACTTGCATCACACATTACTTCAAATGGTAGATCCCAATTCAGTGCAATAATTATAGGTGCTGAAATTAATTTCTCCTTCGAAGTGTTAAAAGCCACCAAACATTTCTCAGAGAAAACAAAATGGTACTTCCTTCATTAACAAGTTACACAGAATTTTTTTATTTTTATTTTGGAGAATTCCTTTATGCAATGCCTGTAAAATCTTGCATGACCAAGGAAACTTCGAACACTCTTCGCTGAAGTTGGAGTTGGTAGCTTCTCAATAACTTGAATTTTTGCCTTGTTCACTTCAATGCCTCTTCTAAAATCCAATGTCTCAGAATAATAACTTCCTTGACCATAAAGTGACATTTTTCCCAGTTGAGCACCACATCTCTTTAGAACTAAGTGCAAGTGCTCCAAGTATTCATCAAAAGAAGACTCAAATATTGAAAAATCATCCATAAACACCTTAATGGATTTTTCCACCATATCAGGAAAAATGGCCATCATACTACACAAAAAAAGTTGTAGGAGCATTGCATAAACCAAATGGAATCCTGCGGTAGGCAAAAGTACCATATGGGCAAGTAAATGTAGTTTTCTTCTGATCTTCTCGTGTGATGGGAATCTGATTATACCCTAAGTATCCATTTTGAAAAAAGTAATGTGAGTGTTTGGATAACCTTCCAAGCATCTTCCTTCCTTGTTACAACATTAAGTTTGCGATAATCAATGCAAACTCTCCATTCCGTGACTGTTCTTGTTGGAATTAATTCATTCTTCTCATTTTCACCACTGTAATACACCCTTTTTTGGCACAACCTAGATTGGACCTAATCATTGTCAGACATAGTGTAGCGATCGAGAAATTTTCAAATTTAAAAGTTAGATTTAATGAACTTGTCGCTACAAATCTCCAAATCTTAACTGTCAAAATTAGCGCTCTCGTCTAGCCTATTAGTTATTTTGAGATTTTAAGAAATAAATTGAAAATTTATAATTTTAAGTCCAATTTGAGATTTCAAAATTTGTCGAAAATCATTATCTCATTTTTAAACCTAAGACTTTATTTTAATCCAATAATCAAAATTATTATTATTACAGAATTTATTTAGACAATAAACCCCAGCCAATTCAAATGTAACTCCTAGCCCATTACCATTCCAAAACTAAATCGTTCAGGCTAATCATTGTTTAGTTACAAAATTCTTCAAATTCAACGGTGTATAAATTGTTTTCATCTTCTCCCATTTCTTTCCTGTTTTGCACATTGCCAGCTTGGGTAAGATTTCCCCTTTAATCACATTTCTCTCAATCGATCCACCACTGGCTGTCATCCATTCATGACACCACGGTTTCAGCTTCACACAGCCAAAATCGACCAATTTTCCATTTCATTTCACCGTCGAGCATCACCACACCAAATTATCACTTCACAGTCGAGCCTCCATGTCTTCAAATGCAGGAAGCCACACAGTGCTCATCAACAACCCACACGTACTACCAGACAACCCAACTGATTTCACCACCACCAGATGCCCAGCACAAACCAAACTACCAACTCCACAACCCAAAACACGGCAACCACGACTCCACTGCCATTGCCAAACCTTCACAACTGTTCAGTCCACAAAACTCAACAAAACCCCCAAAATTGATTCCCAAAATCAAAGCCCAAACCAAGAATAAACCAAGAAACCTACCACTTACCTTCGACCGCCGCCAGTGACCGGAATAGTGCCAGAATTGCAACCCCAAATCATGACCCAGCAACTTCGATTTTTCACCAAAAATATGACCCTAACCTTCACCTTTCACCCACCACTCCACCGGCCATGCTGCATCCTCGCAACGGCGGTACAACCGTCGGCGTCCAGCCGGCGGTCACGAATCGGAGAAGGAGGCGAGCTCCGCTCGTCATCTCTCGCCCTTTCTCTATTATGAGAGAGAGAGAGAGAGAGAGAGAGAGAGAGAGAGAGAGAGAGAGAGAGAGAGAGAGAGAGAGAGAGAGAGAGAGAGAGAGAGAGAGAGATATTTGATATATAAATCAAAAATCTGATTTTTGAAAATTGCCTTTTAATCCCTTTAGTTTTAAAATCATTTAATTCAGTCCTACAATATTTAATTTCAGTCCCAAGTTTTAAAAGTTATTATTTTAAGCCCCTGCATTTTTAAAAATATTTTAGCTTGCCCCTCTATTTCTGAAAAGTTATGAATCAGTCCCTAATTTCAATTCCATTATTGCACGAACAGTCCCTAACCTTTCCAATTTTCACGTTTTAGTCCATAAAGTTCTTAAAGCTCTGTTTTTCTTTTACACAAATATACTTTTAAAGCTTTCTTTATCCAAAAGTATAATATTAGTCATTTATTTATAGGGCTAGCCGAGGTGCGAGAGAATTAGAAGTATTATTCCCGTTTGCACAATGTTCGAGAAATAAGGTAGACACTTATCTACAAATTATCTTTTCAAAAGTGCGCATCAATGATTATTTGAATTATAATTTAGCATGTATGATTGTGTTCATTAGAATTACTTGCTTTTCAAGCGTGAAACTACGTTATGAGAATTTACTTGCTTAAATGTATGAGACTTGAACTTGTGTTTATTTACTTGTTCATGAGATTACTGGTGATCGTTTCGACACCTGAGACTTGAATATCATGATTATGTGTTTTAATTTATAATGTCAAATGATTATTATGCGCGAGTCTACTAGTATTTCTTTGAAATACTCACATTTTCCAAAAACCAATTTTTGCTAATGATGGAGTTGGCGACGAGGCTTACGATGGTGGCCATTATTGAGATTTTCGAAATGTTTTTATTTGAAATTGAAACTCATTTATTTCAAATTTGTTTTTTCAAGTTATTTTATATATTCGAATTGTTGGCCATTTGAGTCAATTTTTATAAAATCACGTGATTGACATTTCAGTTATTTTTCGCTTAATTTTATTTAGAAAGTTAATTGAGACGATGAAGTGATGATCCGGGTATTTAGAACTCGGGGCGTTACAGATGGTATCAGAGCAGGTCTGCGTTTCTGTAGTCTCTCAAATCTTCAAAAGAGATTTCCAAAATATTTTTAGCAATGAAAATTTGCCACCACCATCGCCACTTCGCTGACTCCAAGGTAAAGAAAGTATATTTAGACATGATAAAGTATTTTGGATACATGAGATTATTTTATGAGAATTTAGAGAAGAAGAAGAACTTGTATCAACTAGAAGATACATGAAATTATTTTTATGAGAAATTAGAAAAGAAAGAAGCTTGTATTCAACCAGAAAACTAGTTTGAGCATAATTTGAAATAATTAAAGATTTTATTTTATGTCATCGTAATTTAACTTAGAGAGATTAAAGAACGTATCCCTAATTGGACCTTGAATAATTGATTTTAGGACATGGCATCAAGTTCCAAGAACGTATCTAGTTACGCAGAGATAGTCGCTAGGGACTATGACCACTTTAAATCTAGGCCTGAATGGAATATCAACCAGTATGTTGGGAAAATAAGTTACTTACGTAATCGAGCAATGCAACACGGCTACGTGACCAATGACTTCCAGTCGATTATTCATTTAATCTCGTCCTTTCCTGATAATACACGAGACATAGCTCGCTTGATATAAATGGACGTGAATACTTCCATTAACGTAGATCTCGAGTATGACTCTTTCTACGAGAGACTTGTGGCGTACTGGACTATGTACCACAACGACCTTTTGGGGTTCTCTCCAGATGAGACGCCGCACCCGAGCCCGAACCTGGGCAAGGAGCTGAGTTGGTGCCCGAGAGCGATCCCGAGGAGGACCCAGAAGAAGAACCGGAGGAAGTAAAACCTGAAGAAGATCCAGAAGAAGAACCCGAGGAGGAACCAGAGGAGGATGCTGAGGAACCACTAGGGGAAATCTTGGATGCTGAGTCGTGTGTTACCCAGTAGATTAGCGTTGGCAACGGGGCGGATTGGGCCTAGATCTGCCCCGCCTCCGACAAAAAATTCGGCGATCCGGATCCGCCCCGCGATCCGCCATTTTTCGGGTCGGGTCGGGGATGATCGGGTTCGGGTCGGGGTCGGGGTGGATTGGCTCCCTGATCCGCGGACCGATCCGAAATATTTTTTTTTATTTTTAAAATTCTTTTATATATAATTTCAAGTAAATCTTTTTTAAAAAATAAAAAATAATAATTTATTTATTTATTTTTATTTATTTTTAATTAAACGGGGCGGATCGGTCCCGATCTGCCCAGACCCGCCGATCCCCCCCACTGATCCGCGTATCGGCATTTTTTCGGATCGGATCAAAATTGGGTCGACGGATCGGTGGAGCGGATCGGATTTTTTTGCCATCACTACAGTAGATCACTAGAGTTGGTAGTAGAATATGCATTACTTATTTTGAGCTATGTAGCATTTCACGCCTTCTTATTCTTTGTGCCCTCACTTGAAGAACTTTGAGTTATTAATAAAGATATTTTTTTTCTAATTGGAGTTGAGTACATTATCATGATGTTGATTTAAAAAAAATCGAGAAGTTAAAAGAATATATATTTTTCTCTTTTAAAGGAAATGTCGAGGCGAGGAAACAGAAGTGCAGCGGATCAGACTACCTCAAAACAAGGCTCCACAACCTAGTCCACGGTTATTAGGAATCTACTCCAGGCAGTACAAGGTTTGAGGTAGGCTCCAGCAGTGTCGACAGTGCCGATAATAGAGCAATTCCGAAGGTACCGCCCGTCTACATTTGATGGTGGAAATGGTCCACTAGCTGTTGAAGAATGGCTAAAAACAATCGAGAAGATCTTCAGGCACATATCTTGCTCCGAGGATAGGAAGATTTTATGAGCTGAGTTCATGTTGGTCGGAAGGGCCGACTTCTGGTGGGAGTCTGCATCGCGTACCAGAACAGAAGAAAAACAAGCCGTTTTGACATGGGATGAATTTAAAGCTAAGATCAAAGACAAGTTCTTCCCACAAGCCATCTGAGACCATAAAGAGACCGAGTTTCTGCGCTTGACTTAGGGAGAGATGGACATAACGGATTATGAAAGAAAGTTTGACGAGCTATCACAATATGCTCCACATTTGGCGGAGACTGAGACTAAAAAGGCTCGTCGATTTGAGAGAGGCCTACGTTCGGAGATCAGATAGATTGTTAGTTCGGATGAGCTGCCTACCTATCGAGAGGTTATACATAAAGCTCAGGTCATGGCCTATGCCTGTGCAAAGTATGGATGAAAAGGTTCCGAGAACGAGCAGGGTAATAGGAAATGGCAGAATCACAACCAAGATCAAAACGCGAACGGGAGTAACACGCCTAACAAGAAACCCAACAATAAGCTTAATGGAGGACAGATGTCCAGTTTTACTCCCTCAAGCCCTAAGTGTCAGAAGCCCCATCGAGGGGAGTGCTTATGGGGTAAGGGTGTTTGCTACAAATGCGGGAAGCCAGGTCACATGGCAAAGGATTGTCGCTCCGGGTCTGTGACGACCCGAATTCTCGACCATTCGAGTGCCACTAAAAGTGACTCATATCATATTATCGAGACTTAAATAGAAATGTAAAATTATTCAAAAGAATAATTAGAATCCCATAATTTTATTTGTGAATAAAAATAGAACATAATTTTCTTACATAAAGTTCAACATAATTATCTCATCAATCTTAACCACTTTTGCCACTTCCATGTTGACCGCCTCGAACCTTCAATTATCTGAAAATGGTAAATATCGTGGAGTGAGATTTATAAAATCCCAGTAAGTATACCAAGCATAAATTTTCTTTTGAAAGCATATGGATCATTTTCATCATAACATAGGATAGGATCGAAATACTCATAAACATAGGGAGACACAAGAATTTTACCGAACTTAAATGTCAAGAATTCTTATGTGTAGCGCTACTAAACTCCGGTCCCCTTAGCATAATCATAAACATATCATATGGAACCCATAACAATCTTGTGAGATTGATTTCATAGCAATGATCCAAACATTTTCATAAAAACATAAGATATACTTTCTTGTCATAAAAACATACTTACTTTTCATAAAAACATAAGGTGTATTTACCTTTCATAAAAACATACTTACTTTTCATAAAAACATAAGATATACTTACTTGTCATAAAAACATACTTACTTTTCATAAAAACATAAGGTGTATTTACCTTTCATAAAAACATACTTACTTTTCATAAAAACATAAGATGTATTTACCTTTCATAAAAACATACTTACTTTTCATAAAAACATAAGATATACTTACTTGTCATAAAAACATACTTACTTTTCATAAAAACATAAGGTCTATTTACCTTTCATAAAAACATACTTACTTTTCATAAAAACATAATATATACTTACTTTTCATAAAAACATACTTACTTTTCATAAAAACATAAGGTATACTTACTTGTCATAAAAACATACTTACTTTTCATAAAAACATAAGGTATACTTACCTTTTAAAAGATTAAAATGAAGTGTAGTAGTAAATGGACCAAAACTTTCTTGACCACCTTGAATTTCTCTTACTTGTGGATTTTGTCAAGAGATTGTAAATAAGTGTATATGTGTAGAGTTGTGTGTAAAAGAGATGGGTTTAAATAGATGTATAAAGTTGGCATATTGTAAACATAATCATTCAATTCTATTAATTTTAACACATCATTTTCTTAAAGTAAAGCACCATTCATATTCTTTTCCATATTTATACAAATAATATGCTCTTCATGATTATATATAATGGAGTATATAAATCATTCATATACTTTTCCATATTTATACAAATATTATGCTCTTCATGATTACATATAATGGAGTCTTATCAATCATTCATATACTTTTCCATATTTATACAAATATTATGCTCTTCATGATTATATATAATGGAGTATATAATTCATTCATATACTTTTCCATATTTATACAAATATTATGCTCTTCATGATTACATATAATGGAGTCTTATCAATCATTCATATACTTTTCCATATTTATACAAATATTATGCTCTTCATGATTATATATAATGGAGTATATAATTCATTCATATACTTTTCCATATTTATACAAATATTATGCTCTTCATGATTACATATAATGGAATCTATCAACCATTTATATACTTTTCCATATTTATTAAATTAAGATTCTCATAATTATTATATATAATGGAATCTCTCATGCTTGCATATATTTTCTTAATTTAAATAATAAAAGTAATTTTTGTACAAATAAATATTGGGATAACATTGAATTAAGTACTTAGACTTAATATACTTTAAATCAAGAGAATGGAGATATTTTTAGAAATTCGAAATTTTATTTAAAATCGAACGATCTCGATTATTTCTTGACTTGGCTATACGAATACGTCGTGGCGTTAACTTAATAAAAATGGGTGAAATAGTAGCGACATGATTTTCTATTAAAATAATTATTAATCGCGTAAAAATTCTTGGACGCTACAAACTTACCCCCTTAAAATAATTTCGTCCTCGAAATTAATCTTACTTGATCTTATGATTTCTGAACACTTAATCAGAATCTCTTCTTCTTCTTCTTATGTAGCATCATCGCTACCATATTTAACCCAACCATATTTAACCCACTGGACTTTGACTAAATGCATCAATTTGTTTTCTTAAGACATGAACTTTTCTATCAATAATAGACATATGTCTACTCATAAATTCTTCTGAATCAAAATGAAAATTCCCAATCGTATGTGATATTTCATCATATCTTGTAGTACTCATGTAACCTGTCACTTATCATCGTATCATGTAACCTCAAATATTCGTATTAATATCTCTAAAATTTCAATTAATCTTTACTAACATATCATACCATAATAATTTGTCATTTCTTCTTATCACCAAATATCCCAAAATAATTAAAACGATTACCTGAATATTCTCTATGTAATATACCCAAACATGTTATTCACATATCAACATAATCATCAGTTTATCTTTCCAATATTTGTAACCCAAAATTTCTGCAAAATTCAATAAACAAATATCTCCCAAATAATTAAAATTCTTAACTCAAATGTCATAACATTTCCCGTAAGGTATTCCTTTCACTTGCACAAACTTATTAATCCTGATTCAATACAGTCCTTATTTCACTTTCACGTATCCCCGTATTATTTCTATACCTTGATTATTATATCAAAATATCAGTACCCAAAATCTAAGAAAATATTCCATATCTCAAATCCCGTCATCATCAAATCTTCCTTTTATCAAGAAAGTAAACGGCGTATAAACTCTTGTTCCCTCTTTTCCATTATTCTATTCCGCGCTTTCTTGCTGGAATCAATATCACGCGGATTCCCTCCGATCCTTAATGCTTTTAAATAGTTCATGCTGGGAAGAGTTAGATCCATCAAAAACATGGATATCATTCTTACAAACATTCGCAAGTATTATTCCAGTCTTCCAATGAATGATCTGAGGAAAATTTATCGAATAAGAATCGAAAGATTGAGGTTGCTGATGGCTCATGGTGTTTCAGAAGATGTTCGCTGGTTGATCGAAGCAAAGGTTCGACTATCTGGTGAATTACCTATGACATTTCCAAAGCACATGCCTGGTTTAGGCAAAAGCACCTTCGCAAAGAAACGAAGAGCAAAAAGGCTGAATGGTTGCTACAAATGTGCTCGTTGGAACTGTGATACTCGTTGCAAAACAGTAGGATATTCTTCTACTAATCGGGATGATAAAATCAAATTCATAAAGGGTGGACTGAGTAAGGAGTCTTTGGATGATATTCGACTGACTCTTGAGACGCACCCAAGTGGTTATGTGCAACGTGAACTTTTCTCCTTATACGCTCAGTTTAACGAGGACAAAAATCGTTATAGTCTCCAAAATATAATAGCAAAAGATCCTGTTTGCTTGTCTGTTTTACAAAATGAGGCTTCTGGCAGTTCAACAATGATATAAGGTAAATCTCTTGATACACATTTAAAATATTTTGCTGTTTTCTTTCACGCGTTTTGGAAATAAAATATATTTTCCTTTCTCGAGTTTTGATAAAGCTGGAAATAAATATATTTTCCTTTCTCAAGGTTTGATAAAGCTGGAAATAAATCACCGAAAGGTGATATCTTTGGTAAAACAGTCAAAAGTTGGCCGATTTTGACAAAAGTAAATCTTTACTTTTTCATAATCAATCAAAAACAGTAAGTTTTTCCGGCTTTAAATAGCCAAACATATTTCATAGTTCAGGCATCCCAAAATCACATCTTCTTCGTAAGTTTTCTCTTCTATACTATCAAAGATGTAAGCACCAGAACTTCGACAGATCAAAACTATTTGTGTATTTTGTGGATCAAAAGTGGGGAAAGGCTTCAGTTATCTAGAAGCGGTCGTAGACACTTCCATGTTGACCGCCTCGAACCTTCAATTATCTGAAAATGGTAAATATCGTGGAGTGAGATTTATAAAATCCCAGTAAGTATACCAAGCATAAATTTTCTTTTGAAAGCATATGGATCATTTTCATCATAACATAGGATAGGATCGAAATACTCATAAATTCTTCTGACTCAAAATGAAAATTCCCAATCGTATGTGATATTTCATAGCAATGATCCAAACATTTTATTCACATATTAAAATTATGGGATTCTAATTATTCTTTTGAATAATTTTACATTACTATTTAAGTCTCGATAATATGATATGAGTCACTTTTAGTGGCACTCGAATGGTCGAGAATTCGGGTCGTCACATTTCGATTATTTCTTGACTTGGCTATACGAATACGTCGTGGCGTTAACTTAATAAAAATGGGTGAAATAGTAGCGACATGATTTTCTATTAAAATAATTATTAATCGCGTAAAAATTCTTGGACGCTACAAACTTACCCCCTTAAAATAATTTCGTCCTCGAAATTAATCTTACTTGATCTTATGATTTCTGAACACTTAATCAGAATCTCTTCTTCTTCTTCTTATGTAGCATCATCGCTACCATATTTAACCCAACCATATTTAACCCACTGGATTTTGACTAAATGCATCAATTTGTTTTCTTAAGACATGGACTTTTCTATCAATAATAGACATATGTCTACTCATAAATTCTTCTGAATCAAAATGAAAATTCCCAATCGTATGTGATATTTCATCATATCTTGTAGTATTCATGTAACTTGTCATTTCTTCTTCTCACCAAATATCCCAAAATAATTAAAACGATTACCTGAATATTCTATATGTAATATACCCAAACATGTTATTCACATATCAACATAATCATCAGTTTATCTTTCCAATATTTGTAACCCAAAATTTCTGCAAAATTCAATAAACAAATATCTCCCAAATAATTAAAATTCTTAACTCAAATATCATAACATTTTACTGTGACGACCCGAATTCTCGACCATTCGAGTGCCACAAAAAGTGACTCATATCATATTATCGAGACTTAAATAGTAATGTAAAATTATTCAAAAGAATAATTAGAATCCCATAATTTTATTTGTGAATAAAAATAGAACATAATTTTCTTACATAAAGTTCAACATAATTATCTCATCAATCTTAACCACTTTTGCCACTTCCATGTTGACCGCCTCGAACCTTCAATTATCTGAAAATGGTAAATATCGTGGAGTGAGATTTATAAAATCCCAGTAAGTATACCAAGCATAAATTTTCTTTTGAATGCATATGGATCATTTTCATCATAACATAGGATAAGATTGAAATATTCATAAACATAGGGAGACACAAGAATTTTACCGAACTTAAATGGCAAGAATTCTTATGTGTAGCGCTACTAAACTCCGGTCCCCTTAGCATAATCATAAACATATCATATGGAACCCATAACAATCTCGTGAGATTGATTTCATAGCAATGATCCAAACATTTTCATAAAAACATAAGATATACTTACTTGTCATAAAAACATACTTACTTTTCATAAAAACATAAGATATACTTACTTGTCATAAAAACGTACTTACTTTTCATAAAAACATAAGGTGTATTTACCTTTCATAAAAACATACTTACTTTTCATAAAAACATAAGATATACTTACTTGTCATAAAAACATACTTACTTTTCATAAAAACATAAGGTGTATTTACCTTTCATAAAAACATACTTACTTTTCATAAAAACATAAGATGTATTTACCTTTCATAAAAACATACTTACTTTTCATAAAAACATAAGATATACTTACTTGTCATAAAAACATACTTACTTTTCATAAAAACATAAGGTGTATTTACCTTTCATAAAAACATACTTACTTTTCATAAAAACATAAGATATACTTACTTTTCATAAAAACATACTTACTTTTCATAAAAACATAAGGTATACTTACTTGTCATAAAAACATACTTACTTTTCATAAAAACATAAGGTGTATTTACCTTTCATAAAAACATACTTACTTTTCATAAAAACATAAGATATACTTACTTGTCATAAAAACATACTTACTTTTCATAAAAACATAAGGTGTATTTACCTTTCATAAAAACATACTTACTTTTTATAAAAACATAAGATATACTTACTTGTCATAAAAACATACTTACTTTTCATAAAAACATAAGGTGTATTTACCTTTCATAAAAACATACTTACTTTTCATAAAAACATAAGATATACTTACTTGTCATAAAAACATACTTACTTTTCATAAAAACATAAGGTGTATTTACCTTTCATAAAAACATACTTACTTTTCATAAAAACATAAGATGTATTTACCTTTCATAAAAACATACTTACTTTTCATAAAAACATAAGATATACTTACTTGTCATAAAAACATACTTACTTTTCATAAAAACATAAGGTCTATTTACCTTTCATAAAAACATACTTACTTTTCATAAAAACATAATATATACTTACTTTTCATAAAAACATACTTACTTTTCATAAAAACATAAGGTATACTTACTTGTCATAAAAACATACTTACTTTTCATAAAAACATAAGGTATACTTACCTTTTAAAAGATTAAAATGAAGTGTAGTAGTAAATGGACCAAAACTTTCTTGACCACCTTGAATTTCTCTTACTTGTGGATTTTGTCAAGAGATTGGAAATAAGTGTATATGTGTAGAGTTGTGTGTAAAAGAGATGGGTTTAAATAGATGTATAAAGTTGGCATATTGTAAACATAATCATTCAATTCTATTAATTTTAACACATCATTTTCTTAAAGTAAAGCACCATTCATATTCTTTTCCATATTTATACAAATAATATGCTCTTCATGATTATATATAATGGAGTATATAAATCATTCATATACTTTTCCATATTTATACAAATATTATGCTCTTCATGATTACATATAATGGAGTCTTATCAATCATTCATATACTTTTCCATATTTATACAAATATTATGCTCTTCATGATTATATATAATGGAGTATATAATTCATTCATATACTTTTCCATATTTATACAAATATTATGCTCTTCATGATTACATATAATGGAGTCTTATCAATCATTCATATACTTTTCCATATTTATACAAATATTATGCTCTTCATGATTATATCCATATTTATACAAATATTATGCTCTTCATGATTACATATAATGGAATCTATCAACCATTTATATACTTTTCCATACTTATTAAATTAAGATTCTCATAATTATTATATATAATGGAACCTCTCATGCTTGCATATATTTTCTTAATTTAAATAATAAAAGTAATTTTTGTACAAATAAATATTGGGATAACATTGAATTAAGTACTTAGACTTAATATACTTTAAATCAAGAGAATGGAGATATTTTTAGAAATTCGAAATTTTATTTAAAATCGAACGATCTCGATTATTTCTTGACTTGGCTATACGAATACGTCGTGGCGTTAACTTAATAAAAATGGGTGAAATAGTAGCGACATGATTTTCTATTAAAATAATTATTAATCGCGTAAAAATTCTTGGACGCTACAAACTTACCCCCTTAAAATAATTTCGTCCTCGAAATTAATCTTACTTGATCTTATGATTTCTGAACACTTAATCAGAATCTCTTCTTCTTCTTCTTATGTAGCATCATCGCTACCATATTTAACCCAACCATATTTAACCCACTGGATTTTGACTAAATGCATCAATTTGTTTTCTTAAGACATGGACTTTTCTATCAATAATAGACATATGTCTACTCATAAATTCTTCTGAATCAAAATGAAAATTCCCAATCGTATGTGATATTTCATCATATCTTGTAGTATTCATGTAACTTGTCATTTCTTCTTATCACCAAATATCCCAAAATAATTAAAACGATTACCTGAATATTCTCTATGTAATATACCCAAACATGTTATTCACATATCAACATAATCATCAGTTTATCTTTCCAATATTTGTAACCCAAAATTTCTGCAAAATTCAATAAACAAATATCTCCCAAATAATTAAAATTCTTAACTCAAATATCATAACATTTCCCGTAAGGTATTCCTTTCACTTGCACAAACTTATTAATCCTGATTCAATACAGTCCTTATTTCACTTTCACGTATCCCCGTATTATTTCTATACCTTGATTATTATATCAAAATATCAGTACCCAAAATCCAAGAAAATATTCCATATCTCAAATCCCGTCATCATCAAATCTTCCTTTTATCTAGAAAGTAAACGGCGTATAAACTCTTGTTCCCTCTTTTCCATTATTCTATTCCGCGCTTTCTTGCTGGAATCAATATCACGCGGATTCCCTCCGATCCTTAATGCTTTTAAATAGTTCATGCTGGGAAGAGGTTAGATCCATCAAAAACATGGATATCATTCTTACAAACATTCGCAAGTATTATTCCAGTCTTCCAATGAATGATCTGAGGAAAATTTATCGAATAAGACTCGAAAGATTGAGGTTGCTGATGGCTCATGGTGTTTCAGAAGATGTTCGCTGGTTGATCGAAGCAAAGGTTCGACTATCTGGTGAATTACCTATGACATTTCCAAAGCACATGCCTGGTTTAGGCAAAAGCACCTTCGCAAAGAAACGAAGAGCAAAAAGGCTGAATGGTTGCTACAAATGTGCTCGTTGGAACTGTGATACTCGTTGCAAAACAGTAGGATATTCTTCTACTAATCGGGATGATAAAATCAAATTCATAAAGGGTGGACTGAGTAAGGAGTCTTTGGATGATATTCGACTGACTCTTGAGACGCACCCAAGTGGTTATGTGCAACGTGAACTTCTCTCCTTATACGCTCAGTTTAACGAGGACAAAAATCGTTATAGTCTCCAAAATATAATAGCAAAAGATCCTGTTTGCCAGTCTGTTTTACAAAATGAGGCTTCTGGCAGTTCAACAATGATATAAGGTAAATCTCTTGATACACATTTAAAATATTTTGTTGTTTTCTTTCACGCGTTTTGGAAATAAAATATATTTTCCTTTCTCGAGTTTTGATAAAGCTGGAAAGAAATCACCGAAAGGTGATATCTTTGGTAAAACAGTCAAAAGTTGGCCGATTTTGACAAAAGTAAATCTTTACTTTTTCATAATCAATCAAAAACAGTAAATTTTTTCGGCTTTAAATAGCCAAACATATTTCATAGTTCAGGCATCCCAAAATCACATCTTCTTCGTAAGTTTTCTCTTCTATACTATCAAAGATGGAAGCACCAAAACTTCGACAGATCAAAACTATTTGTGTATTTTGTGGATCAAAAGTGGGGAAAGGCTTCAGTTATCTAGAAGCGGCCGTAGATCTTGGAAAGAAACTGGGGGAAAAAGGTATCACTCTTGTGTATGGGGGTGGTAGCAGTGGTCTAATGGGTTGTGTTTCCCAATCTGCTCTTGCAGAGAAATCAAAAGTAATCGGTGTCATACCTGTCCCTTTGGTAGATGTTGCAGGCAAAACACGAGGGCATGAAGTTCAAACATTATCCATCCATGAACGCATAACTTGTATGCTATATGGTTCTGATGCCTTTATAGCCCTGCCCGGAGGTTTTGGTACCTTAGAAGAAATTGTTAACATTACAGTACAATTAGGAAGGAGGCAGAGGAGGAAGAGGATGTTTCACATATGGAATCAAGAACTTGGATCTGTGAAGGAGAGAAGCCATGGCTGTATTTTCTGCACTCTCTTTTTCCTCTACTCAACAATGGATGACAATTTTTTTTTTTTTTTCATTTTCTTTCTACAGTTCAAAGATCGGCCCAGTTGGGATTTCCTGATCGATGGACTGACTCACGGAGTAAGGGTGAAGGGGAAGGGAGGCGTGTCGGGCAGTCTCGTTGGATCCGGTGAGCATTTGGACCATTTGCTTGAAAGGGGAAGTGTCCGCCTGGACAAAAGTTGTAGGATGTGGGCTGTTTGGTTCGGATCTGGTTATGGGAACCCCAGGTGGTGGAGACGGCTGTGACGCCGGAGGTGATAGGTAGTTTTTTTGTTTTTTTTTTGTTTTTTTTTTTTTTTTTTGGTGTGTCTCAAGAGTGAGAATACTCCGTACTCTACCACCACCTATTCTAGAGTTCACAAAGATAAATTTACATTAACCGGACTCCATTTTCGCTTGATTCCCCTTCCTTGCGACCAATCTATCTTAACTCCTGCTGGATCTTGTATTGGAATATATGATTGCAACTTATCCAGCAGTTCCTCGATAGTAGGAGCAGAAATAAGGATTCTCCTAGAAAATGGAGAGATGAATCCCTGTTCCACAACATAATCAAGAAATGTTAGTAAACCATCAAAGAAATTGTTTACATTTAAAAGCCCAATAGGCTTAGTATGGAGATCTAGTTGAGCCCATGAGGTAATATTAAAGATTTCTTCTAAAGTACCAAAACCTCCAGGTAGAGCTATGAAGGCATCAGAACCATATAACATGCAAGTTATGCGTTCATGGATAGATAAGGTTTGTACTTCATGCCCTTGTGTTTTGCCTGCGATATCAGCTAAAGGAGTAGGTATAACACCTATCACTCTTGCTTTCTCTACTAGAGCGGATTGTGAAACACAACCCATCAATCCACTACTACCTCCTCCATACACGAGAGTGATACCTTTCTCTCCCAATTTCTTTCCTAAATCCACGGCTGCTTCTAGATACCTAAAACCTTTTCCCACTTTTGATCCACAAAATACACAGATAGTTTTGATCTGTCGAAGTTTTGATCCTTCCATTTTTGAAAGTAAAGAAGGAAAAACTTACGAGAAAATGTTATTTTGGGATGAATGAACTATGAAAAATGTTTGGCTATTTAAAACCGAAAAACTTCACTATTTTCGCTCGTCTTTTGAAAAAAATTTACTTTTGACAAAATCACCCTACTCACCTTTCGGTGATTTAATATTTAAACAGCCTTTATCAAAACTCGTGAAAGGAAACAGGAAAATATTTTATATGTGCATATATATCAAAAGATTTACCTTGTATCAATGCTGAATAGCCAAAACATCATTGTTTATAACAGCCTGGCAAACAGGATCTTTTGCTACTATATTTTTGAGACTATAACGGTTTTTATCCTTGTTAAATTGAGCATATAAGGAAAGGAGTTCACGTTGCACATACCCACTTGGGTGCGTCTCAAGAGTCAATCGGATATCATCCAATGACTCCTTACTCAGTCCACCCTTAATGAAATCGATTTTGTCATCCCGATTTCCAGAAGAATATCCTACTGATTTGCAACGAGTATCACATGTCCAACGAGCACATTTGTAACAACCGTTAAGCCTTTTTGCTCTTCGTTTCTTTGCAAAAGTACTTTTTCCTAAACCAGGCATGTGTTTAGGAAATGTCAATGGCAATTCACCAGCTAATCGAACTTTTGCTTCGATCAACCAGCGAACATCTTCTGGGATACCATGATCCATCAGCAACCTCAATCTTTCGAGCCTAATTCGATAAATTTTTCTCAAATCATTTACTGGAAGATTGGAATAATATTTGCGAATATTTGAAAGTATGATATCCATTTTTGATGGATCTAGCCTTCTTCCCAAATCATCTATTTAAATGCATTATTTAACGCGTAAAAGAGCGGTAGCTCCGCGTGTCAGTGATATAGATTCCATCAAGAAATAATGGAATAAATTATTAAAAAGGTGAGATAATGCGTCATTACCTTTTTCGATATAAGGGAAGATTTGGCGACAAGATTGAGATCATGAGATATTTCCTTGGATATTGTACCTGATTTTTCGGTATAAAAGTAATAAAGGCATACTGATTTGAACTATACAGAAATATGTACTGATGAAATGAATACTGTATTGAACCAGAAGTTCATACGTACAATTGAAATATCTTGCCGAACCAGAAGTTCATACGTACAAGTGAAATATCTTACTGAACCAGAAGTTCATACGTTTAAGTGAAATATGTATATAGTATGAACCAGAAGCTAATAAATGGAATATACATTGTATTGAACCAGAAATTTAGCAATATTGTATTGAATCAAATATTCATACATCAAAATGAAATAAAACCGTATTGAACCAGAAGTTCTATAATAAACGGGATTAGCTCGAGAAGCTTTATGATTTGTAAAAGTGTGGTATGTATACAATCCACCAAAGCGAGATATATGGTTGAAATTACATCCCTAAAAGGGACGACATGTGCGGCATTTTAGCCAATTGATGTAATATAATATTTGGGGAAAACACGCCCGAAGCGTAATTATGCCTGAAGCATAATGACTATCTGTAGCGACCAAGAATTTTTACGCGATTAATAATTATTTTAATAGAAAATCATGTCGCTACTATTTCACCCATTTTTATTAAGTTAACGCCACGACGTATTCGTATAGCCAAGTCAAGAAATAATCGAGATCGTTCGATTTTAAATTAAATTCCGAATTTCTAAAAATATCTCCATTCTCTTGATTTAAAGTATATTAAGTCTAAGTACTTAATTCAATGTTATCCCAATATTTATTTGTACAAAAATTACTTTTATTATTTAAATTAAGAAAATATATGCAAGCATGAGAGGTTCCATTATATATAATAATTATGAGAATCTTAATTTAATAAATATGGAAAAATATATGAATGGTTGATAAGACTCCATTATATGTAATCATGAAGAGCTTAATATTTGTATAAATATGGAAAAGTATATGAATGATTTATATATTCCATTATATATAATCATGAAGAGCATATTATTTGTATAAATATGGAAAAGTATATGAATGGTGCTTTACTTTAAGAAAAGGATGTGTTAAAATTAATAGAATTAAATGATTATGTTTACAATATGCCAACTTTATACATCTATTTAAACCCATCTCTTTTACACACAACTCTACACATATACACTTATTTCCAATCTCTTGACAAAATCCACAAGTAAGAGAAATTCAAGGTGGTCAAGAAAGTTTTGGTCCATTTACTACTACACTTCATTTTAATCTTTTAAAAGGTAAGTATATCTTATGTTTTTATGAAAAGTAAGTATGTTTTTATGAAATGTAAATATACCTTAAGTTTTTATGAAAAGTAAGTATGTTTTTATGAAAGGTATTACCTTATATTTTTATGAAAAGTAAGTATGTTTTTATGAAATGTAAATACACCTTATGTTTTTAAGAAAAGTAAGTATGTTTTATGAAAAGTAAAATACCTTATGTTTTTATGAAAAGTAAGTATGTTTTTATGACAAGTAAGTATATCTTATGTTTTTATGAAAAGTAAGTATGTTTTTATGACAAGTAAGTATATCTTATGTTTTTATGAAAAGTAAGTATGTTTTTATGACAAGTAAGTATGTCTTATGTTTTTATGAAAAGTAAGTATGTTTTTATGACAAGTAAGTATATCTTATGTTTTTATGAAAAGTAAGTATGTTTTTATGACAAGTAAGTATGTCTTATGTTTTTATGAAAAGTAAGTATGTTTTTATGACAAGTATATCTTATGTTTTTATGAAAAGTAAGTATGTTTTTATGAAAGGTAAATACACCTTATGTTTTTATGAAAAGTAAGTATGTTTTTATGAAAAGTAAGTATATCTTATGTTTTTATGAAAAGTAAGTATGTTTTTATGAAAGGTAAATACACCTTATGTTTTTATGAAAAGTAAGTATGTTTTTATGACAAGTAAGTATACCTTATGTTTTTATGAAAAGTAAGTATGTTTTTATGACAAGTAAGTATATCTTATGTTTTTATGAAAATGTTTGGATCATTGCTATGAAATCAATCTCACAAGATTGTTATGGGTTCCATATGATATATTTATGATTATGCTAAGGGGACCGGAGTTTAGTAGCGCTACACATAAGAATTCTTGCCATTTAAGTTCGGTAAAATTCTTGTGTCTCCCTATGTTTATGAATATTTCAATCCTATCCTATGTTATGATGAAAATGATCCATATGCTTTCAAAAGAAAATTTATGCTTGGTATACTTACTGGGATTTTATAAATCTCACTCCACGATATTTACCATTTTCAGATAATTGAAGGTTCGAGGCGGTCAACATGGAAGTGGCAAAAGTGGTTAAGATTGATGAGATAATTATGTTGAACTTTATGTAAGAAAATTATGTTCTATTTTTATTCAAAAATAAAATTATGGGATTCTAATTATTCTTTTGAATAATTTTACATTACTATTTAAGTCTCGATAATATGATATGAGTCACTTATTGTGGCACTCGAATGGTCGAGAATTCGGGTCGTCACAGTTGGTATCAGAGAAGCAAGTCATTTACGATTTTATTTAGACATGTTAAGTATGAAATATTCATATGTTATGAATCTTTAAGTGAAATATACATGTTGAGTATGATATGAATTGATAGAAGCATAAATTTTAATTTATTCATTTTAATGTAGAATCATGAGACATAGAGGATATTGATATGAATTTTGGTTCATATTAAGCTTAGTAAGATTGGCTCAATTAGAAATTAAGTTGGGTTGTAACTTTGGCCCAAAATATATGGAATAATATATTAAACAAACAAAATTGATAATGAATTGTACAATAATTTATCCCTTTATCACCACCTTTGTGTAAAAACAAGGGAAAAACCGTGGATGGTTATTAGTACTTCCTCTTCAAGTTTCAATTTTCGGTTCAATAATTTATCCCTTTATCACTACTTTTGCTTAAAAGCAAGGAAAAACTGTGGATGATTATTGGTACCACTCTTCAAGTTTCAATTTTGAAAAAAAAAAAAAAAAAATATGATTTACGAATGATTTTCAAAATAATCTTTGTCGTCAAGTTTAGAAATGATGAGCCCTAAATGGACTTTGCATAATTGATTTTAGACATGGCACTAAGTATGAGAAGTCAACAGAAAGGACTAGATAATATTTTCGAATTATTCATCGTTTAGATTAAACGAGAAATAGAAAGTCAGTTTTATGAAGTTATGATGAGATGTTGAGATTATAAATGATATGATTTTATTGAGATTTTTATGAGAAGAATTATGAAGTTGGAGATTTAAAGTTTAGGCTCTTAATTATTGAGAAATAAGGACTTGATATGGTGATATTAGAAATTATGATTTGAAATTTCTATGTTGAGGAATTATGAATTGATTTTCTGGAATATTTATGATTATATTGAAGTTTGATGAAATTGTGATCAAATGTACAATTAGTTATTATTGTGAGTTATGAAGTATGCTTACGATTTGGATAAGTCCAAATTTCAAAGGAAAACTCTGCCTAGAATTTTATCGTTTGGAGTTAAGAGCATAGTATGGTATGCAATCACTAAGAGAATTGAAGTTAGACATACAAGTTCATTTACATCACAAACGAGATTTAGTAGATTATAACAGAGATATTATTATTTTCTCATAAGGAGAACACACAAGAGTCACCCTAGAAAAGAAATACATGAAAACACGCAAAAGCAAAAGAAAGCAACATGGGAAATTCCTCAAATTGAGAGATGTGTTTCCGGAGTAGCCGTATCCTACCACCTCTGACCTTTTGAGGAAATAAAGAAACCTTCAAAAAGGTGTGTTTCGAGAGTAAGAATACTCCGTAATCTACCACCTGGAACCTTTGAGGTACACACAAGATTTAAACATTAAGGAAAATCCTAGGAAATTAGAGGGGTGTCTCGAGAGTAAGAATACTCCGTACTCTACCCCCACCTATTCTAAGATTCATAAAGTTAAGTTTACATTAACCGGACTCCATTTTCGCTTGATTCCCCTTCCTTGCGACCAATCTATCTTAACCCCTGCTGGATCTTGTATTGAGATATATGACTGCAGCTTATCCAGTAGTTCATCAATAGTAGGAGCAGAAATAAGGAGTCTTCTGGAAAATGGAGAGATGAATCCCTGTTCCACAGCATAATCAAGAAACTTTAACAAGCCATCAAAGAAATTGTTAACATTCAGAAGCCCAATAGGCTTAGTATGGAGATCTAGTTGAGCCCACGAGGTAATGTTAAAGATTTCTTCTAAGGTACCAAAACCTCCGGGCAGGGCTATAAAGGCATCAGAACCATATAGCATACAAGTTATGCGTTCATGGATGGATAAGGTTTGAACTTCATGCCCTCGTGTTTTTCCTGCAACATCTACCAAAGGGACAGGTATGACACCGATTACTTTTGATTTCTCTGCAAGAGCAGATTGGGAAACACAACCCATTAGACCACTGCTACCACCCCCATACACAAGAGTGATACCTTTTTCCCCCAGTTTCTTTCCAAGATCTACGGCCGCTTCTAGATAACTGAAGCCTTTCCCCACTTTTGATCCACAAAATACACAAATAGTTTTGATCTGTCGAAGTTTTGGTGCTTCCATCTTTGATAGTATAGAAGAGAAAACTTACGAAGAAGATGTGATTTTGGGATGCCTGAACTATGAAATATGTTTGGCTATTTAAAGCCGGAAAAACTTACTGTTTTTCATTGATTCTGAAAAAGTAAAGATTTACTTTTGACAAAATCGGCCAACTTTTGACTGTTTTACCAAAGATATCACCTTTCGGTGATTTATTTCCAGCTTTATCAAAACTTGAGAAAGGAAAATATATTTATTTCCAGCTTTATCAAAACTCGAGAAAGGAAAATATATTTTATTTCCAAAACGCGTGAAAGAAAACAGCAAAATATTTTAAATGTGTATCAAGAGATTTACCTTATATCATTGATGAACTGCCAGAAGCCTCATTTTGTAAAACAAACTGGCAAACAGGATCTTTTGCTATTATATTTTGGAGACTATAACGATTTTTGTCCCCGTTAAACTGAGCGTATAAGGAGAAAAGTTCACGTTGCACATAACCACTTGGGTGCGTCTCAAGAGTCAGTCGAATATCATCCAAAGACTCCTTACTCAGTCCACCCTTTATGAATTTGATTTTATCATCCCGATTAGTAGAAGAATATCCTACTGTTTTGCAACGAGTATCACAGTTCCAACGAGCACATTTGTAGCAACCATTCAGCCTTTTTGCTCTTCGTTTCTTTGCGAAGGTGCTTTTGCCTAAACCAGGCATGTGCTTTGGAAATGTCATAGGTAATTCACCAGATAGTCGAACCTTTGCTTCGATCAACCAGCGAACATCTTCTGAAACACCATGAGCCATCAGCAACCTCAATCTTTCGAGTCTTATTCGATAAATTTTCCTCAGATCATTCATTGGAAGACTGGAATAATACTTGCGAATGTTTGTAAGAATGATATCCATGTTTTGATGGATCTAACCTCTTCCCAGCATGAACTATTTAAAAGCATTAAGGATCGGAGGAAATCCGCGTGATATTGATTCCAGCAAGAAAGCGCGGAATAGAATAATGGAAAAGAGGGAACAAGAGTTATGCGCCGTTTACTTTCTTGATAAAAGGAAGATTTGATGATGACGGGATTTGAGATATGGAATATTTTCTTGGATTTTGGGTACTGATATTTTGATATAATAATCAAGGTATAGAAATAATACGGGGATACGTGAAAGTGAAATAAGGACTGTATTGAATCAGGATTAATAAGTTTGTGCAAGTGAAAGGAATACCTTACGGGAAATGTTATGATATTTGAGTTAAGAATTTTAATTATTTGGGAGATATTTGTTTATTGAATTTTGCAGAAATTTTGGGTTACAAATATTGGAAAGATAAACTGATGATTATGTTGATATGTGAATAACATGTTTGGGTATATTACATAGAGAATATTCAGGTAATCGTTTTAATTATTTTGGGATATTTGGTGATAAGAAGAAATGACAAATTATTATGGTATGATATGTTAGTAATAATTAATTGAAATTTTAGAGATATTAATACGAATATTTGAGGTTACATGATACGATGATAAGTGACAGGTTACATGAGTACTACAAGATATGATGAAATATCACATACGATTGGGAATTTTCATTTTGATTCAGAAGAATTTATGAGTAGACATATGTCTATTATTGATAGAAAAGTTCATGTCTTAAGAAAACAAATTGATGCATTTAGTCAAAGTCCAGTGGGTTAAATATGGTTGGGTTAAATATGGTAGCGATGATGCTACATAAGAAAACAAATTGATGCATTTAGTCAAAGTCCAGTGGGTTAAATATGGTTGGGTTAAATATGGTAGCGATGATGCTACATATGGTTGGGTTAAATATGGTAGCGATTATGCTCTTCATGATTACATATAATGGAGTATATAATTCATTCATATACTTTTCCATATTTATACAAATATTATGCTCTTCATGATTACATATAATGGAGTATATAATTCATTCATATACTTTTCCATATTTATTAAATTAAGATTCTCATAATTATTATATATAATGGAACCTCTCATGCTTGCATATATTTTCTTAATTTCAATAATAAAAATAATTTTTGTATAAATAAATATTGGGATAACATTGAATTAAGTACTTGGACTTAATATACTTTAAATCAAGAGAATGGAGATATTTTTAGAAATTCGGAATTTAATTTAAAATCGAACGGTCTCGATTATTTCTTGACTTGGCTATACGAATACGTCGTGGCGTTAACTTAATAAAAATGGGTGAAATAGTAGCGACACGATTTTCTATTAAAATAATTATTAATCGCGTAAAAATTCTTGGTCGCTACAAACTTACCCCCTTAAAATAATTTCGTCCTCGAAATTAAACTTACTTGATCTTATGATTTCTGAACACTTAATCAGAATCTCTTCTTCTTCTTCTTATGTAGCATCATCGCTACCATATTTAACCCAACCATATTTAACCCACTGGACTTTGACTAAATGCATCAATTTGTTTTCTTAAGACATGAACTTTTCTATCAATAATAGACATATGTCTACTCATAAATTCTTCTGAATCAAAATGAAAATTCCCAATCGTATGTGATATTTCATCATATCTTGTAGTACTCATGTAACCTGTCACTTATCATCGTATCATGTAACCTCAAATATTCGTATTAATATCTCTAAAATTTCAATTAATCTTTACTAACATATCATACCATAATAATTTGTCATTTCTTCTTATCACCAAATATCCCAAAATAATTAAAACGATTACCTGAATATTCTCTATGTAATATACCCAAACATGTTATTCACATATCAACATAATCATCAGTTTATCTTTCCAATATTTGTAACCCAAAATTTCTGCAAAATTCAATAAACAAATATCTCCCAAATAATTAAAATTCTTAACTCAAATATCATAACATTTCCCGTAAGGTATTCCTTTCACTTGCACAAACTTATTAATCCTGATTCAATACAGTCCTTATTTCACTTTCACGTATCCCCGTATTATTTCTATACCTTGATTATTATATCAAAATATCAGTACCCAAAATCCAAGAAAATATTCCATATCTCAAATCCCGTCATCATCAAATCTTCCTTTTATCAAGAAAGTAAACGGCGCATAACTCTTGTTCCCTCTTTTCCATTATTCTATTCCGCGCTTTCTTGCTGGAATCAATATCACGCGGATTTCCTCCGATCCTTAATGCTTTTAAATAGTTCATGCTGGGAAGAGGTTAGATCCATCAAAACATGGATATCATTCTTACAAACATTCGCAAGTATTATTCCAGTCTTCCAATGAATGATCTGAGGAAAATTTATCGAATAAGACTCGAAAGATTGAGGTTGCTGATGGCTCATGGTGTTTCAGAAGATGTTCGCTGGTTGATCGAAGCAAAGGTTCGACTATCTGGTGAATTACCTATGACATTTCCAAAGCACATGCCTGGTTTAGGCAAAAGCACCTTCGCAAAGAAACGAAGAGCAAAAAGGCTGAATGGTTGCTACAAATGTGCTCGTTGGAACTGTGATACTCGTTGCAAAACAGTAGGATATTCTTCTACTAATCGGGATGATAAAATCAAATTCATAAAGGGTGGACTGAGTAAGGAGTCTTTGGATGATATTCGACTGACTCTTGAGACGCACCCAAGTGGTTATGTGCAACGTGAACTTTTCTCCTTATACGCTCAGTTTAACGGGGACAAAAATCGTTATAGTCTCCAAAATATAATAGCAAAAGATCCTGTTTGCCAGTCTGTTTTACAAAATGAGGCTTCTGGCAGTTCATCAATGATATAAGGTAAATCTCTTGATACACATTTAAAATATTTTGCTGTTTTCTTTCACGCGTTTTGGAAATAAAATATATTTTCCTTTCTCGAGTTTTGATAAAGCTGGAAATAAATATATTTTCCTTTCTCAAGTTTTGATAAAGCTGGAAATAAATCACCGAAAGGTGATATCTTTGGTAAAACAGTCAAAAGTTGGCCGATTTTGTCAAAAGTAAATCTTTACTTTTTCAGAATCAATGAAAAACAGTAAGTTTTTCCGGCTTTAAATAGCCAAACATATTTCATAGTTCAGGCATCCCAAAATCACATCTTCTTCGTAAGTTTTCTCTTCTATACTATCAAAGATGGAAGCACCAAAACTTCGACAGATCAAAACTATTTGTGTATTTTGTGGATCAAAAGTGGGGAAAGGCTTCAGTTATCTAGAAGCGGCCGTAGATCTTGGAAAGAAACTGGGGGAAAAAGGTATCACTCTTGTGTATGGGGGTGGTAGCAGTGGTCTAATGGGTTGTGTTTCCCAATCTGCTCTTGCAGAGAAATCAAAAGTAATCGGTGTCATACCTGTCCCTTTGGTAGATGTTGCAGGAAAAACACGAGGGCATGAAGTTCAAACCTTATCCATCCATGAACGCATAACTTGTATGCTATATGGTTCTGATGCCTTTATAGCCCTGCCCGGAGGTTTTGGTACCTTAGAAGAAATCTTTAACATTACCTCGTGGGCTCAACTAGATCTCCATACTAAGCCTATTGGGCTTCTGAATGTTAACAATTTCTTTGATGGCTTGTTAACCTTTCTTGATTATGCTGTGGAACAGGGATTCATCTCTCCATTTTCCAGAAGACTCCTTATTTCTGCTCCTACTATTGATGAACTACTGGATAAGCTGCAGTCATATATCTCAATACAAGATCCAGCAGGGGTTAAGATAGATTGGTCGCAAGGAAGGGGAATCAAGCGAAAATGGAGTCCGGTTAATGTAAACTTAACTTTATGAATCTTAGAATAGGTGGGGGTAGAGTACGGAGTATTCTTACTCTCGAGACACCCCTCTAATTTCCTAGGATTTTCCTTAATGTTTAAATCTTGTGTGTACCTCAAATTTGTAGCAACCAAGAATTTTTACGCGATTAATAATTATTTTAATAGAAAATCGTGTCGCTACTATTTCACCCATTTTTATTAAGTTAACGCAGCGACGTATTCGTATAGCCAAGTCAAGATATAATCGAGATCGTTCGATATTAAATTAAATTCCGAATTTCTAAAAATATCTCCATTTTCTTGATTTAAAGTATATTAAGTCCAAATACTTAATTCAATGTTATCCCAATATTTATTTATACAAAAATTACTTTTATTATTTAAATTAAGAAAATATATGCAAGCATGGGAGGTTCCATTATATGTAATCATGAAGAGCATAATATTTGTATAAAAAATGGAAAAGTATATGAATGATTTATATACTCCATTATATATAATCATGAAGAGCATAATATTTGTATAAATATGGAAAAGTATATGAATGATTTATATACTCCATTATATATAATCATGAAGAGCATAATATTTGTATAAATATGGAAAAGTATATGAATGATTTATATACTCCATTATATATAATCATGAAGAGCATAATATTTGTATAAATATGGAAAAGTATATGAATGATTGATAAGACTCCATTATATGTAATCATGAAGAGCATAATATTTGTATAAAAAAAGGAAAAGTATATGAATGATTTATATACTCCATTATATATAATCATGAAGAGCATAATATTTGTATAAATATGGAAAAGTATATGAATGATTGATAAGACTCCATTATATGTAATCATGAAGAGCATAATATTTGTATAAAAAATGGAAAAGTATATGAATGATTTATATACTCCATTATATATAATCATGAAGAGCATAATATTTGTATAAATATGGAAAAATATATGAATGATTGATAGACTCCATTATATATAATCATGAAGAGCATATTATTTGTATAAATATGGAAAAGTATATGAATGGTGCTTTACTTTAAGAAAAGGATGTGTTAAAATTAATAGAATTGAATGATTATGTTTACAATATGCCAACTTTATACATCTATTTAAACCCATCTCTTTTACAAACAACTCTACACATATACACTTATTTCCAACCTCTTGACAAAATCCACAAGTAAGAGAAATTCAAGGTGGTCAAGAAAGTTTTGGTCCATTTACTACTACACTTCATTTTAATCTTTTAAAAGGTAAGTATATCTTATGTTTTTATGAAAATTAAGTATGTTGTTATGAAATGTAAGTATATCTTATGTTTTTATGAAAATTAAGTATGTTGTTATGAAATGTAAGTATATCTTATGTTTTTATGAAAATTAAGTATGTTGTTATGAAATGTAAGTATATCTTATGTTTTTATGAAAATTAAGTATGTTGTTATGAAATGTAAGTATATCTTATGTTTTTATGAAAATTAAGTATGTTGTTATGAAATGTAAGTATATCTTATGTTTTTATGAAAATTAAGTATGTTGTTATGAAATGTAAGTATATCTTATGTTTTTATGAAAATTAAGTATGTTTTTATGACAAGTAAGTATATCTTATATTTTTATGAAAAGTAAGTATGTTTTTATGAAAGGTAAATACACCTTATGTTTTTATGAAAAGTAAGTATGTTTTTATGACAAGTAAGTATATCTTATGTTTTTATGAAAATGTTTGGATCATTGCTATGAAATCAATCTCACAAGATTGTTATGGGTTCCATATGATATGTTTATGATTATGCTAAGGGGACCGGAGTTTAGTAGCGCTACACATAAGAATTCTTGCCATTTAAGTTCGGTAAAATTCTTGTGTCTCCCTATGTTTATGAGTATTTCGATCCTATCCTATGTTATGATGAAAATGATCCATATGCTTTCAAAAGAAAATTTATGCTTGGTATACTTACTGGGATTTTATAAATCTCACTCCACGATATTTACCATTTTCAGATAATTGAAGGTTCGAGGCGGTCAACATGGAAGTGGCAAAAGTGGTTAAGATTGATGAGATAATTATGTTGAACTTTATGTAAGAAAATTATGTTCTATTTTTATTCACAAATAAAATTATGGGATTCTAATTATTCTTTTGAATAATTTTACATTACTATTTAAGTCTCGATAATATGATATGAGTCACTTTTAGTGGCACTCGAATGGTCGAGAATTCGGGTCGTCACAGTTTTTTTTTTTTTAATGAATAGTGATTTCGTTCACTGTTCATCATGAATAGCACGTCGTTTTACTGTTCACGTGAATAGTGTTTTTTTTTTTTTTAAGAAATAAAATTTCAAAAATCTACAGAATCGTTTTTAAAACTCTTGGCTCTGATACCAACTGTGACGACCCGAATTCTCGACCATTCGAGTGCCACTAAAAGTGACTCATATCATATTATCGAGACTTAAATAGTAATGTAAAATTATTCAAAAGAATAATTAGAATCCCATAATTTTATTTGTGAATAAAAATAGAACATAATTTTCTTACATAAAGTTCAACATAATTATCTCATCAATCTTAACCACTTTTGCCACTTCCATGTTGACCGCCTCGAACCTTCAATTATCTGAAAATGGTAAATATCGTGGAGTGAGATTTATAAAATCCCAGTAAGTATACCAAGCATAAATTTTCTTTTGAAAGCATATGGATCATTTTCATCATAACATAGGATAGGATCGAAATACTCATAAACATAGGGAGACACAAGAATTTTACCGAACTTAAATGGCAAGAATTCTTATGTGTAGCGCTACTAAACTCCGGTCCCCTTAGCATAATCATAAACATATCATATGGAACCCATAACAATCTTGTGAGATTGATTTCATAGCAATGATCCAAACATTTTCATAAAAACATAAGATATACTTACTTGTCATAAAAACATACTTACTTTTCATAAAAACATAAGGTGTATTTACCTTTCATAAAAACATACTTACTTTTCATAAAAATATAAGATATACTTACTTGTCATAAAAACATACTTACTTTTCATAAAAACATAAGGTGTATTTACCTTTCATAAAAACATACTTACTTTTCATAAAAACATAAGATATACTTACTTGTCATAAAAACATAAGGTGTATTTACCTTTCATAAAAACATACTTACTTTTCATAAAAACATAAGATATACTTACTTGTCATAAAAACATACTTACTTTTCATAAAAACATAAGGTAATACCTTTCATAAAAACATACTTACTTTTCATAAAAACATAAGATATACTTACATTTCATAACAACATACTTAATTTTCATAAAAACATAAGATATACTTACATTTCATAACAACATACTTAATTTTCATAAAAACATAAGATATACTTACATTTCATAACAACATACTTAATTTTCATAAAAACATAAGATATACTTACATTTCATAACAACATACTTAATTTTCATAAAAACATAAGATATACTTACATTTCATAACAACATACTTAATTTTCATAAAAACATAAGATATACTTACATTTCATAACAACATACTTAATTTTCATAAAAACATAAGATATACTTACATTTCATAACAACATACTTAATTTTCATAAAAACATAAGATATACTTACATTTCATAACAACATACTTAATTTTCATAAAAACATAAGATATACTTACCTTTTAAAAGATTAAAATGAAGTGTAGTAGTAAATGGACCAAAACTTTCTTGACCACCTTGAATTTCTCTTACTTGTGGATTTTGTCAAGAGGTTGGAAATAAGTGTATATGTGTAGAGTTGTGTGTAAAAGAGATGGGTTTAAATAGATGTATAAAGTTGGCATATTGTAAACATAATCATTCAATTCTATTAATTTTAACACATCCTTTTCTTAAAGTAAAGCACCATTCATATACTTTTCCATATTTATACAAATAATATGCTCTTCATGATTATATATAATGGAGTCTATCAATCATTCATATATTTTTCCATATTTATACAAATATTATGCTCTTCATGATTATATATAATGGAGTATATAAATCATTCATATACTTTTCCATTTTTTATACAAATATTATGCTCTTCATGATTACATATAATGGAGTCTTATCAATCATTCATATACTTTTCCATATTTATACAAATATTATGCTCTTCATGATTATATATAATGGAGTATATAAATCATTCATATACTTTTCCATATTTATACAAATATTATGCTCTTCATGATTATATATAATGGAGTATATAAATCATTCATATACTTTTCCATTTTTTATACAAATATTATGCTCTTCATGATTACATATAATGGAACCTCCCATGCTTGCATATATTTTCTTAATTTAAATAATAAAAGTAATTTTTGTATAAATAAATATTGGGATAACATTGAATTAAGTATTTGGACTTAATATACTTTAAATCAAGAAAATGGAGATATTTTTAGAAATTCGGAATTTAATTTAAAATCGAACGATCTCGATTATATCTTGACTTGGCTATACGAATACGTCGCTGCGTTAACTTAATAAAAATGGGTGAAATAGTAGCGACACGATTTTCTATTAAAATAATTATTAATCGCGTAAAAATTCTTGGTTGCTACAAACTTACCCCCTTAAAATAATTTCGTCCTCGAAATTAAACTTACTTGATCTTATGATTTTTGAACACTTAATCAGAATCTCTTCTCTTCTTCTCTTAGGTAGTATCATTGCTACTATATTTAACCCACTAGACTTTGACTAAATGCATATCTTTGTTTTTCTTAAAAACATGGACTTTTCTATCAATAATAGACATATGTGTCTACTCATAAATTCTGACTCAAAAGGAAAATTCCCAATCGTATGTGATATTTCATCATGTCTTGTAGTACTCATGTAACCTGTCACTTATCATCGTATCATGTGACCTCAAATATTCGTATTAATATCTCTAAAATTTCAATAAATCTTTACTAACATATCATACCATAATAATTAGTCATTTCTTCTTATCACCAAATATCCCAAAGTAAATAAAATGGTTACCTGAATATCCCCTATGTAATATATCCAAACATATTATTCATCAATCAACATAATATCATCAGCTTATCTTTTCCCATATTTGTAACCAAAACGTTCTGCAAAATTCAAATAAATAATTAGCTCCCAAATAACTAAAATTCTTCACTTAATTGTCACAACATTTCCCGCAAGGTATTTCTTTCACTTGTACATACTTATGAATTCTGATTCGATACGGTCCTTATTTCACTTTCACGTATTCCCGTATCATCACACCATACCTTAATTACTTATTATTATACCTAAAATATCAGTACCAAATCCAAGAAAATATTCTGTATCTCAAAATCTTATCATCAAATCTTCCTTTATCGATAAAATTAAACAGCGCATTAATTCTTGTCTCTTATTTTCATTATTCTATTCCGCGCTTTCTTGCTGGAATCAATATCAGATGGATCCACTTAGTTCCTTTATACCTTTAAATAGATCATGTTGGGAAGAGGTTAGATCCATCAAAAATGGATATCATCCTTTCAAACATTCGCAAGTATTATTCCAATCTTCCTATGAATGATCTGAGAAAAATTTATCGAATTAGGCTCGAAAGGTTGAGGTTGCTGATGGCTCATGGTATTCCAGAAGATGTTCGCTGGTTGATCGAAGCAAAAGTTCGATTATCTGGTGAATTACCTATGACATTTCCAAAGCACATGCCTGGTTTAGGCAAAAGCACCTTCGCAAAGAAACGAAGAGCAAAAAGGCTGAATGGTTGCTACAAATGTGCTCGTTGGAACTGTGATACTTGTTGCAAAACAGTAGGATATTCTTCTACTAATCGGGATGATAAAATCAAATTCATAAAGGGTGGACTGAGTAAGGAGTCTTTGGATGATATTCGACTGACTCTTGAGACGCACCCAAGTGGTTATGTGCAACGTGAACTTCTCTCCTTATACGCTCAGTTTAACGAAGACAAAAATCGTTATAGTCTCAAAAATATAACTGCAAAAGATCCTATCTGCCAGTCTGTTTTACACAATGAGGTTGTGGCAAATCAGCATTGATAAAATAGTCAAAAGTAGGCTGATTTTGTCAAAATTAAATCTTTACTTTTTCAGAATCAATCAAAAACAGTAAATTTTTCCGGCTTTAAATAGCCAAACATATTTCATAGTTCAGGCATCCCAAAATCACATCTTCTTGGTAAGTTTTCTCTTCTATACTATCAAAGATGGAAGCACCAAAACTTCGACAGATAAAAACTATTTGTGTATTTTGTGGATCAAAAGTGGGGAAAGGCTTCAGTTATCTAGAAGCGGCCGTAGATCTTGGAAAGAAACTGGGGGAAAAAGGTATCACTCTTGTGTATGGGGGTGGTAGCAGTGGTCTAATGGGTTGTGTTTCCCAATCTGCTCTTGCAGAGAAATCAAAAGTAATCGATGTCATACCTGTCCCTTTGGTAGATGTTGCAGGAAAAACTCGAGGGCATGAAGTTCAAACCTTATCCATCCATGAACGCATAACTTGTATGCTATATGGTTCTGATGCCTTTATAGCCCTGCCCGGAGGTTTTGGTACCTTAGAAGAAATCTTTAACATTACCTCATGGGCTCAACTAGATCTCCATACTAAGCCTATTGGGCTTTTGAATGTTAACAATTTCTTTGATGGCTTGTTAACCTTTCTTGATTATGCTGTGGAACAGGGATTCATCTCTCCATTTTCCAGAAGTCTTCTTATTTCTGCTCCTACTATTGATGAACTACTGGATAAGCTGCAGTCATATATCTCAATACAAGATCCAGCAGGGGTTAAGATAGATTGGTCGCAAGGAAGGGGAATCAAGCGAAAATGGAGTCCGGTTAATGTAAACTTAACTTTATGAATCTTAGAATAGGTGGGGGTAGAGTACGGAGTATTCTTACTCTCGAGACACCCCTCTAATTTCCTAGGATTTTCCTTAATGTTTAAATCTTGTGTGTACCTCAAAGGTTCCAGGTGGTAGATTACGGAGTATTCTTACTCTCGAAACACACCTTTTTGAAGGTTTCTTTATTTCCTCAAAAGGTCAGAGGTGGTAGGATACGGCTACTCCGGAAACACATCTCTCAATTTGAGGAATTTCCCATGTTGCTTTCTTTTGCTTTTGCGTGTTTTCATGTATTTCCTTTCTAGGGTGACTCTTGTGTGTTCTCCTTATGAGAAAATAATAATATCTCTGCTATCATCTACTAAATCTCGTTTGTGATGTAAATGAACTTGTATGTCTAACTTCAATTCTCTTAGTGATTGCATACCATACTATGCTCTTAACTCCAAACGATAAAATTCTAGGCAGAGTTTTCCTTTGAAATTTGGACTTATCCAAATCGTAAGCATACTTCATAACTCACAATAATAACTAATTGTACATTTGATCACAATTTCATCAAACTTCAATATCATCATAAATATTCCAGAAAATCAATTCATAATTCCTCAACATAGAAATTTCAAATCATAATTTCTAATATCACCATATCAAGTCCTTATTTCTCAATAATTAAGAGCCTAAACTTTAAATCTCCAACTTCATAATTCTTCTCATAAAAATCTCAATAAAATCATATCACTTATAATCTCAACATCTCATCATAACTTCATAAAACTGACTTTCTATTTCTCGTTTAATCTAAACGATGAATAATTCGAAAATATTATCTAGTCCTTTCTATTGACTTCTCATACTTAGTGCCATGTCTAAAATCAATTATGCAAAGTCCATTTAGGGCTCATCATTTCTAAACTTGACGACAAAGATTATTTTGAAAATCATTCGTAAATCATATTTTTTTTTTTTTTTTTTCAAAATTGAAACTTGAAGAGTGGTACCAATAATCATCCACAGTTTTTCCTTGCTTTTAAGCAAAGGTAGTGATAAAGGGATAAATTATTGAACCGAAAATTGAAACTTGAAGAGTGGTACCAATAATCATCCACAGTTTTTCCTTGCTTTTAAGTAAGTATATCTTATGTTTTTATGAAAAGTAAGTATGTTTTTATGAAAGGTAAATACACCTTATGTTTTTATGAAAAGTAAGTATGTTTTTATGACAAGTAAGTATATCTTATGTTTTTATGAAAAGTAAGTATGTTTTTATGAAAGGTAAATACACCTTATGTTTTTATGAAAAGTAAGTATGTTTTTATGACAAGTAAGTATATCTTATGTTTTTATGAAAATGTTTGGATCATTGCTATGAAATCAATCTCACAAGATTGTTATGGGTTCCATATGATATGTTTATGATTATGCTAAGGGGACCGGAGTTTAGTAGCGCTACACATAAGAATTCTTGCCATTTAAGTTCGGTAAAATTCTTGTGTCTCCCTATGTTTATGAGTATTTCGATCCTATCCTATGTTATGATGAAAATGATCCATATGCTTTCAAAAGAAAATTTATGCTTGGTATACTTACTGGGATTTTATAAATCTCACTCCACGATATTTACCATTTTCAGATAATTGAAGGTTCGAGGCGGTCAACACGGAAGTGGCAAAAGTGGTTAAGATTGATGAGATAATTATGTTGAACTTTATGTAAGAAAATTATGTTCTATTTTTATTCACAAATAAAATTATGGGATTCTAATTATTATTATATATAATGGAACCTCTCATGCTTGCATATATTTTCTTAATTTCAATAATAAAAATAATTTTTGTATAAATAAATATTGGGATAACATTGAATTAAGTACTTGGACTTAATATACTTTAAATCAAGAGAATGGAGATATTTTTAGAAATTCGGAATTTAATTTAAAATCGAACGGTCTCGATTATTTCTTGACTTGGCTATACGAATACGTCGTGGCGTTAACTTAATAAAAATGGGTGAAATAGTAGCGACACGATTTTCTATTAAAATAATTATTAATCGCGTAAAAATTCTTGGTCGCTACAAACTTACCCCCTTAAAATAATTTCGTCCTCGAAATTAAACTTACTTGATCTTATGATTTCTGAACACTTAATCAGAATCTCTTCTTCTTCTTCTTATGTAGCATCATCGCTACCATATTTAACCCAACCATATTTAACCCACTGGACTTTGACTAAATGCATCAATTTGTTTTCTTAAGACATGAACTTTTCTATCAATAATAGACATATGTCTACTCATAAATTCTTCTGAATCAAAATGAAAATTCCCAATCGTATGTGATATTTCATCATATCTTGTAGTACTCATGTAACCTGTCACTTATCATCGTATCATGTAACCTCAAATATTCGTATTAATATCTCTAAAATTTCAATTAATCTTTACTAACATATCATACCATAATAATTTGTCATTTCTTCTTATCACCAAATATCCCAAAATAATTAAAACGATTACCTGAATATTCTCTATGTAATATACCCAAACATGTTATTCACATATCAACATAATCATCAGTTTATCTTTCCAATATTTGTAACCCAAAATTTCTGCAAAATTCAATAAACAAATATCTCCCAAATAATTAAAATTCTTAACTCAAATATCATAACATTTCCCGTAAGGTATTCCTTTCACTTGCACAAACTTATTAATCCTAATTCAATACAGTCCTTATTTCACTTTCACGTATCCCCGTATTATTTCTATACCTTGATTATTATATCAAAATATCAGTACCCAAAATCCAAGAAAATATTCCATATCTCAAATCCCGTCATCATCAAATCTTCCTTTTATCAAGAAAGTAAACGGCGTATAAACTCTTGTTCCCTCTTTTCCATTATTCTATTCCGCGCTTTCCTGCTGGAATCAATATCACGCGGATTCCCTCCGATCCTTAATGCTTTTAAATAGTTCATGCTGGGAAGAGGTTAGATCCATGAAAAACATGGATATCATTCTTACAAACATTCGCAAGTATTATTCCAGTCTTCCAATGAATGATCTGAGGAAAATTTATCGAATAAGACTCGAAAGATTGAGGTTGCTGATGGCTCATGGTGTTTCAGAAGATGTTCGCTGGTTGATCGAAGCAAAGGTTCGACTATCTGGTGAATTACCTATGACATTTCCAAAGCACATGCCTGGTTTAGGCAAAAGCACCTTCGCAAAGAAACGAAGAGCAAAAAGGCTGAATGGTTGCTACAAATGTGCTCGTTGGAACTGTGATACTCGTTGCAAAACAGTAGGATATTCTTCTACTAATCGGGATGATAAAATCAAATTCATAAAGGGTGGACTGAGTAAGGAGTCTTTGGATGATATTCGACTGACTCTTGAGACGCACCCAAGTGGTTATGTGCAACGTGAACTTCTCTCCTTATACGCTCAGTTTAACGAGGACAAAAATCGTTATAGTCTCCAAAATATAATAGCAAAAGATCCTGTTTGCCAGTCTGTTTTACAAAATGAGGCTTCTGGCAGTTCAACAATGAGATAAGGTAAATCTCTTGATACACATTTAAAATATTTTGCTGTTTTCTTTCACGCGTTTTGGAAATAAAATATATTTTCCTTTCTCGAGTTTTGATAAAGCTGGAAATAAATCACCGAAAGGTGATATCTTTGGTAAAACAGTCAAAAGTTGGCCGATTTTGACAAAAGTAAATCTTTACTTTTTCATAATCAATCAAAAACAGTAAATTTTTTCGGCTTTAAATAGCCAAACATATTTCATAGTTCAGGCATCCCAAAATCACATCTTCTTCGTAAGTTTTCTCTTCTATACTATCAAAGATGGAAGCACCAAAACTTCGACAGATCAAAACTATTTGTGTATTTTGTGGATCAAAAGTGGGGAAAGGCTTCAGTTATCTAGAAGCGGCCGTAGATCTTGGAAAGAAACTGGGGGAAAAAGGTATCACTCTTGTGTATGGGGGTGGTAGCAGTGGTCTAATGGGTTGTGTTTCCCAATCTGCTCTTGCAGAGAAATCAAAAGTAATCGGTGTCATACCTGTCCCTTTGGTAGATGTTGCAGGCAAAACACGAGGGCATGAAGTTCAAACATTATCCATCCATGAACGCATAACTTGTATGCTATATGGTTCTGATGCCTTTATAGCCCTGCCCGGAGGTTTTGGTACCTTAGAAGAAATCTTTAACATTACCTCGTGGGCTCAACTAGATCTCCATACTAAGCCTATTGGGCTTCTGAATGTTAACAATTTCTTTGATGGCTTGTTAACCTTTCTTGATTATGCTGTGGAACAGGGATTCATCTCTCCATTTTCCAGAAGGCTCCTTATTTCTGCTCCTACTATTGATGAACTACTGGATAAGCTGCAGTCATATATCTCAATACAAGATCCAGCAGGGGTTAAGATAGATTGGTCGCAAGGAAGGGGAATCAAGCGAAAATGGAGTCCGGTTAATGTAAACTTAACTTTATGAATCTTAGAATAGGTGGGGGTAGAGTACGGAGTATTCTTACTCTCGAGACACCCCTCTAATTTCCTAGGATTTCCTTAATGTTTAAATCTTGTGTGTACCTCAAAGGTTCCAGGTGGTAGATTACGGAGTATTCTTACTCTCGAAACACACCTCTTTGAAGGTTTCTTTATTTCCTCAAAAGGTCAGAGGTGGTAGGATACGGCTACTCCGGAAACACATCTCTCAATTTGAGGAATTTCCCATGTTGCTTTCTTTTGATTTTGCGTGTTTCATGTATTTCTTTCCAATGTGACTCTTGTGTGTTCTCCTTACGAGAAAATAATAAATATCTCTGTTATCATCTACTAAATCTCGTTTGTGATGTAAATGAATTTGCATGTCTAACCTCAATTCTCTTAGTGATTGCATACCATACTATGCTCTTAATTCCAAACGATAAAATTCTAAGCAGAGTTTCCTTTGAAATTTGGACTTATTCAAACCGTAAGCATACTTCATAACTCACAATAATAAATAATTCCACATTTGATCACAACGATCTAAAAATTGACCACAATTTCATCAAACTTCAATATCATAAAAAAATATTCCAGAAAATCAATTCATAATTCCTCAACATAGAAATTTCAAATCATAGTCGTCAATATCACAATATCACTTCCTTCAATACCTTAATTGGCTCAAAAGATTACTCATACTTATATTTATAAGTCATAAATCATATTCCCAAAATTTAATCACAAGGCCAAAGTTCATAATAAATTTCTCTTCAATATAGAGGCATAATTCACTTACTCAACATAATATCCATTACTTAATTCCCAATAACCAAATCTCTAAATCTCTAACTTCATAATGCTTCTCATAAAAGTCTCATTAAAATCATATCACTTATAATCTTAACATCTCATAAAAATTCATAAAATTGGCTCGCTATTTCTCATTAAATCTAAATGATAGATAATCTGAACATATTTCTAATCATTTCTGTTGACTTCTCATACTTAATGCCATGTCTAAAATCAATTATGCAAAGTCCATTTAAGGTTTATCATTTCTAAACTCGAGGACAACAATTATTTTGAAAATCATTCTTAAGTCATATTATTCCCATTATGCTCAACACCCGTTCTCTTTCTTTCTTTTCTTTCTGAATTTTTTTTTTCTTTTTTTTTTTCAGAATTGAAACTTGAAGAGTGGTACCAATAATCATCCACAGTTTTTCCTTGCTTTTAAGCAAAGGTAGTGATAAAGGGATAAATTATTGAACCGAAAATTGAAACTTGAAGAGGAAGTACTAATAACCATCCACAGTTTTTCCCTTGTTTTTACACAAAGGTAGTGATAAAGGGATAAATTATTGTACGAATTCATTATCAATTTTGTTTGTTTAATATATTATTCCATATATTTTGGGCAAAAGTTACAACCCAACTTAATTTCTAATTGAGTCAATCTTACTAAGCTTAATATGCACCAAAATTCATATAAATATCCTCTCTGTCTCATGATTCTACATTGAAAAGAATAAAAAAATTGAGTCTTCTATCAATTTATATCATACTTGACATGTATATTATGTGTAACACATAAAGATTCATAACATATGAAGATTTCATACTTAACATGTCTTAATAAAATCGTAAATGACTTGCAAAGCATATAACATACCTGGTTCGAGGAGTCAATACGTGGAGAGTGACATAGTAGAGTGATGAGTTAAAATATTTCATATAATCTTATTTTCCTTTAATCAACAATAATTTAATGTGGTTGTATCCAAATCAACATTTTCTTGAATCATAATTCCTAATTAATCACAGTCTTCAAAACAAATCCAATATCGATATAGTAATTATCTCCCCATCAATAATTAATAACTTAACCCAAATAAAATTTATCGTCAAATATTATTTTTCCTTTAGTCCCCGAACTTCTAGAAATTTATCAAAGACATCAATATAAACATCATATCACTAACTAATTATATTCCATAAAATTTTCAGGACATTACAAACTCCCTTACTTAAAATGAATTTTGTCCTTGAAATTCGCACATCAAATTTCATCATGCTTTTCAAAATCATAACCATACTTGACATGTGAAAATTCAACTTTTTTTTTTTTATAATGAATAGTGATTTCGTTCACTGTTCATCATGAATAGCACGTCGTTTTACTGTTCAAATTTTTTTTTTTTAAAGAAATAAAATTTCAAAAATCTACAGAATCGTTTTTAAAACTCTTTGCTCTGATACCAACTGTGACGACCCGAATTCTCGACCATTCGAGTGCCACTAAAAGTGACTCATATCATATTATCGAGACTTAAATAGAAATGTAAAATTATTCAAAAGAATAATTAGAATCCCATAATTTTATTTGTGAATAAAAATAGAACATAATTTTCTTACATAAAGTTCAACATAATTATCTCATCAATCCAACTGTGACGACCCGAATTCTCGACCATTCGAGTGCCACTAAAAGTGACTCATATCATATAATCGAGACTTAAATAGAAATGTAAAATTATTCAAAAGAATAATTAGAATCCCATAATTTTATTTGTGAATAAAAATAGAACATAATTTTCTTACATAAAGTTCAACATAATTATCTCATCAATCTTAACCACTTTTGCCACTTCCATGTTGACCGCCTCGAACCTTCAATTATCTGAAAATGGTAAATATCGTGGAGTGAGATTTATAAAATCCCAGTAAGTATACCAAGCATAAATTTTCTTTTGAAAGCATATGGATCATTTTCATCATAACATAGGATAGGATCGAAATACTCATAAACATAGGGAGACACAAGAATTTTACCGAACTTAAATGGCAAGAATTCTTATGTGTAGCGCTACTAAACTCCGGTCCCCTTAGCATAATCATAAACATATCATATGGAACCCATAACAATCTTGTGAGATTGATTTCATAGCAATGATCCAAACATTTTCATAAAAACATAAGATATACTTACTTGTCATAAAAACATACTTACTTTTCATAAAAACATAAGGTGTATTTACCTTTCATAAAAACATACTTACTTTTCATAAAAACATAAGATATACTTACTTGTCATAAAAACATACTTACTTTTCATAAAAACATAAGGTGTATTTACCTTTCATAAAAACATACTTACTTTTCATAAAAACATAAGATATACTTACTTGTCATAAAAACATACTTACTTTTCATAAAAACATAAGGTGTATTTACCTTTCATAAAAACATACTTACTTTTCATAAAAACATAAGATATACTTACTTGTCATAAAAACATACTTACTTTTCATAAAAACATAAGGTGTATTTACCTTTCATAAAAACATACTTACTTTTCATAAAAACATAAGATATACTTACTTGTCATAAAAACATACTTACTTTTCATAAAAACATAAGGTGTATTTACCTTTCATAAAAACATACTTACTTTTCATAAAAACATAAGATATACTTACCTTTTAAAAGATTAAAATGAAGTGTAGTAGTAAATGGACCAAAACTTTCTTGACCACCTTGAATTTCTCTTACTTGTGGATTTTGTCAAGAGATTGGAAATAAGTGTATATGTGTAGAGTTGTGTGTAAAAGAGATGGGTTTAACCTTTGAAATTTGGACTTATCCAAATCGTAAGCATACTTCATAACTCAAAATAATAACTAATTGTACATTTGATCACAATTTCATCAAACTTCAATATCATCATAAATATTCCAGAAAATCAATTCATAATTCCTCAACATAGAAATTTCAAATCATAATTTCTAATATCACCATATCAAGTCCTTATTTCTCAATAATTAAGAGCCTAAACTTTAAATCTCCAACTTCATAATTCTTCTCATAAAAATCTCAATAAAATCATATCACTTATAATCTCAACATCTCATCATAACTTCATAAAACTGACTTTCTATTTCTCGTTTAATCTAAACGATGAATAATTCGAAAATATTATCTAGTCCTTTCTGTTGACTTCTCATACTTAGTGCCATGTCTAAAATCAATTATGTAAAGTCCATTTAGGGCTCATCATTTCTAAACTTGACGACAAAGATTATTTTGAAAATCATTCGTAAATCATATTTTTTTTTTTTTTTTCAAAATTGAAACTTGAAGAGTGGTACCAATAATCATCCACAGTTTTTCCTTGCTTTTAAGCAAAGGTAGTGATAAAGGGATAAATTATTGAACCGAAAATTGAAACTTGAAGAGTGGTACCAATAATCATCCACAGTTTTTCCTTGCTTTTAAGCAAAGGTAGTGATAAAGGGATAAATTATTGAACCGAAAATTGAAACTTGAAGAGGAAGTACTAATAACCATCCACAGTTTTTCCCTTGTTTTTACACAAAGGTAGTGATAAAGGGATAAATTATTGTACAATTCATTATCAATTTTGTTTGTTTAATATATTATTCCATATATTTTGGGCCAAAGTTACAACCCAACTTAATTTCTAATTGAGTCAATCTTACTAAGCTTAATATGAACCAAAATTCATATCAATATCCTCTATGTCTCATGATTCTACATTAAAATGAATAAATTAAAATTTAGGCTTCTATCAATTCATATCATACTCAACATGTATATTTCACTTAAAGATTCATAACATATGAATATTTCATACTTAACATGTCTTAATAAAATCGTAAATGACTTGCAAAGCATATAACATACCTGGTTCGAGGAGTCAATACGTGGAGAGTGACATAGTAGAGTGATGAGTTAAAATATATTAAAAAAAAAATTATTATTAATCATTTCGCATCTTTACATAAGATTGGGCCTAATTAACCCAAATAAAATTTTATCGTCAAATCTTATTTTCCTTTAGTCCCCGAACTTCTAGAAATTTATCAAAGACATCAATATAAACATCATATCACTAACTAATTATATTCCATAAAATCTTCAGAACATTACAAACTCCCTTGCTTAAAATGAATTTTGTCCTTGAAATTCGCACATCAAATTTCATCATACTTTTCAAAATCATAACCATACTTGACATGTGAAAATTCAAATTTTTTTTTTTAATTGAATAGTGATTTCGTTCACTGTTCATCATGAATAGCACGTCGTTTTACTGTTCACGTGAATAGTGTTTTTTTTTTTTTTTTTTTTTTAAGAAATAAAATTTCAAAAATCTACAGAATCGTTTTTAAAACTCTTGGCTCTGATACCAACTGTGACGACCCGAATTCTCGACCATTCGAGTGCCACTAAAAGTGACTCATATCATATTATCGAGACTTAAATAGAAATGTAAAATTATTCAAAAGAATAATTAGAATCCCATAATTTTATTTGTGAATAAAAATAGAACATAATTTTCTTACATAAAGTTCAACATAATTATCTCATCAATCTTAACCACTTTTGCCACTTCCATGTTGACCGCCTCGAACCTTCAATTATCTGAAAATGGTAAATATCGTGGAGTGAGATTTATAAAATCCCAGTAAGTATACCAAGCATAAATTTTCTTTTGAAAGCATATGGATCATTTTCATCATAACATAGGATAGGATCGAAATACTCATAAACATAGGGAGACACAAGAATTTTACCGAACTTAAATGGCAAGAATTCTTATGTGTAGCGCTACTAAACTCCGGTCCCCTTAGCATAATCATAAACATATCATATGGAACCCATAACAATCTTGTGAGATTGATTTCATAGCAATGATCCAAACATTTTCATAAAAACATAAGATATACTTACTTGTCATAAAAACATACTTACTTTTCATAAAAACATAAGGTGTATTTACCTTTCATAAAAACATACTTACTTTTCATAAAAACATAAGATATACTTACTTGTCATAAAAACATACTTACTTTTCATAAAAACATAAGGTGTATTTACCTTTCATAAAAACATACTTACTTTTCATAAAAACATAAGATATACTTACCTTTTAAAAGATTAAAATGAAGTGTAGTAGTAAATGGACCAAAACTTTCTTGACCACCTTGAATTTCTCTTACTTGTGGATTTTGTCAAGAGATTGGAAATAAGTGTATATGTGTAGAGTTGTGTGTAAAAGAGATGGGTTTAACCTTTGAAATTTGGACTTATCCAAATCGTAAGCATACTTCATAACTCACAATAATAACTAATTGTACATTTGATCACAATTTCATCAAACTTCAATATCATCATAAATATTCCAGAAAATCAATTCATAATTCCTCAACATAGAAATTTCAAATCATAATTTCTAATATCACCATATCAAGTCCTTATTTCTCAATAATTAAGAGCCTAAACTTTAAATCTCCAACTTCATAATTCTTCTCATAAAAATCTCAATAAAATCATATCACTTATAATCTCAACATCTCATCATAACTTCATAAAACTGACTTTCTATTTCTCGTTTAATCTAAACGATGAATAATTCGAAAATATTATCTAGTCCTTTCTGTTGACTTCTCATACTTAGTGCCATGTCTAAAATCAATTATGCAAAGTCCATTTAGGGCTCATCATTTCTAAACTTGACGACAAAGATTATTTTGAAAATCATTCGTAAATCATATTTTTTTTTTTTTTTTTTTTTTCAAAATTGAAACTTGAAGAGTGGTACCAATAATCATCCACAGTTTTTCCTTGCTTTTAAGCAAAGGTAGTGATAAAGGGATAAATTATTGAACCGAAAATTAAAACTTGAAGAGTGGTACCAATAATCATCCACAGTTTTTCCTTGCTTTTAAGCAAAGGTAGTGATAAAGGGATAAATTATTGAACCGAAAATTGAAACTTGAAGAGGAAGTACTAATAACCATCCACAGTTTTTCCCTTGTTTTTACACAAAGGTAGTGATAAAGGGATAAATTATTGTACAATTCATTATCAATTTTGTTTGTTTAATATATTATTCCATATATTTTGGGCCAAAGTTACAACCCAACTTAATTTCTAATTGAGTCAATCTTACTAAGCTTAATATGAACCAAAATTCATATCAATATCCTCTATGTCTCATGATTCTACATTAAAATGAATAAATTAAAATTTAGGCTTCTATCAATTCATATCATACTCAACATGTATATTTCACTTAAAGATTCATAACATATGAATATTTCATACTTAACATGTCTTAATAAAATCGTAAATGACTTGCAAAGCATATAACATACCTGGTTCGAGGAGTCAATACGTGGAGAGTGACATAGTAGAGTGATGAGTTAAAATATATTAAAAAAAAAATTATTATTAATCATTTCGCATCTTTACATAAGATTGGGCCTAATTAACCCAAATAAAATTTTATCGTCAAATCTTATTTTCCTTTAGTCCCCGAACTTCTAGAAATTTATCAAAGACATCAATATAAACATCATATCACTAACTAATTATATTCCATAAAATCTTCAGAACATTACAAACTCCCTTGCTTAAAATGAATTTTGTCCTTGAAATTCGCACATCAAATTTCATCATACTTTTCAAAATCATAACCATACTTGACATGTGAAAATTCAAATTTTTTTTTTTTAATTGAATAGTGATTTCGTTCACTGTTCATCATGAATAGCACGTCGTTTTACTGTTCACGTGAATAGTGTTTTTTTTTTTTTTTTTTTTTAAGAAATAAAATTTCAAAAATCTACAGAATCGTTTTTAAAACTCTTGGCTCTGATACCAACTGTGACGACCCGAATTCTCGACCATTCGAGTGCCACTAAAAGTGACTCATATCATATTATCGAGACTTAAATAGAAATGTAAAATTATTCAAAAGAATAATTAGAATCCCATAATTTTATTTGTGAATAAAAATAGAACATAATTTTCTTACATAAAGTTCAACATAATTATCTCATCAATCTTAACCACTTTTGCCACTTCCATGTTGACCGCCTCGAACCTTCAATTATCTGAAAATGGTAAATATCGTGGAGTGAGATTTATAAAATCCCAGTAAGTATACCAAGCATAAATTTTCTTTTGAAAGCATATGGATCATTTTCATCATAACATAGGATAGGATCGAAATACTCATAAACATAGGGAGACACAAGAATTTTACCGAACTTAAATGGCAAGAATTCTTATGTGTAGCGCTACTAAACTCCGGTCCCCTTAGCATAATCATAAACATATCATATGGAACCCATAACAATCTTGTGAGATTGATTTCATAGCAATGATCCAAACATTTTCATAAAAACATAAGATATACTTACTTGTCATAAAAACATACTTACTTTTCATAAAAACATAAGGTGTATTTACCTTTCATAAAAACATACTTACTTTTCATAAAAACATAAGATATACTTACTTGTCATAAAAACATACTTACTTTTCATAAAAACATAAGGTGTATTTACCTTTCATAAAAACATACTTACTTTTCATAAAAACATAAGATATACTTACCTTTTAAAAGATTAAAATGAAGTGTAGTAGTAAATGGACCAAAACTTTCTTGACCACCTTGAATTTCTCTTACTTGTGGATTTTGTCAAGAGATTGGAAATAAGTGTATATGTGTAGAGTTGTGTGTAAAAGAGATGGGTTTAACCTTTGAAATTTGGACTTATCCAAATCGTAAGCATACTTCATAACTCACAATAATAACTAATTGTACATTTGATCACAATTTCATCAAACTTCAATATCATCATAAATATTCCAGAAAATCAATTCATAATTCCTCAACATAGAAATTTCAAATCATAATTTCTAATATCACCATATCAAGTCCTTATTTCTCAATAATTAAGAGCCTAAACTTTAAATCTCCAACTTCATAATTCTTCTCATAAAAATCTCAATAAAATCATATCACTTATAATCTCAACATCTCATCATAACTTCATAAAACTGACTTTCTATTTCTCGTTTAATCTAAACGATGAATAATTCGAAAATATTATCTAGTCCTTTCTGTTGACTTCTCATACTTAGTGCCATGTCTAAAATCAATTATGCAAAGTCCATTTAGGGCTCATCATTTCTAAACTTGACGACAAAGATTATTTTGAAAATCATTCGTAAATCATATTTTTTTTTTTTTTTTTTTTTTCAAAATTGAAACTTGAAGAGTGGTACCAATAATCATCCACAGTTTTTCCTTGCTTTTAAGCAAAGGTAGTGATAAAGGGATAAATTATTGAACCGAAAATTAAAACTTGAAGAGTGGTACCAATAATCATCCACAGTTTTTCCTTGCTTTTAAGCAAAGGTAGTGATAAAGGGATAAATTATTGAACCGAAAATTGAAACTTGAAGAGGAAGTACTAATAACCATCCACAGTTTTTCCCTTGTTTTTACACAAAGGTAGTGATAAAGGGATAAATTATTGTACAATTCATTATCAATTTTGTTTGTTTAATATATTATTCCATATATTTTGGGCCAAAGTTACAACCCAACTTAATTTCTAATTGAGTCAATCTTACTAAGCTTAATATGAACCAAAATTCATATCAATATCCTCTATGTCTCATGATTCTACATTAAAATGAATAAATTAAAATTTAGGCTTCTATCAATTCATATCATACTCAACATGTATATTTCACTTAAAGATTCATAACATATGAATATTTCATACTTAACATGTCTTAATAAAATCGTAAATGACTTGCAAAGCATATAACATACCTGGTTCGAGGAGTCAATACGTGGAGAGTGACATAGTAGAGTGATGAGTTAAAATATATTAAAAAAAAAATTATTATTAATCATTTCGCATCTTTACATAAGATTGGGCCTAATTAACCCAAATAAAATTTTATCGTCAAATCTTATTTTCCTTTAGTCCCCGAACTTCTAGAAATTTATCAAAGACATCAATATAAACATCATATCACTAACTAATTATATTCCATAAAATCTTCAGAACATTACAAACTCCCTTGCTTAAAATGAATTTTGTCCTTGAAATTCGCACATCAAATTTCATCATACTTTTCAAAATCATAACCATACTTGACATGTGAAAATTCAAATTTTTTTTTTAATTGAATAGTGATTTCGTTCACTGTTCATCATGAATAGCACGTCGTTTTACTGTTCACGTGAATAGTGTTTTTTTTTTTTTTTTTTTTTAAGAAATAAAATTTCAAAAATCTACAGAATCGTTTTTAAAACTCTTGGCTCTGATACCAACTGTGACGACCCGAATTCTCGACCATTCGAGTGCCACTAAAAGTGACTCATATCATATTATCGAGACTTAAATAGAAATGTAAAATTATTCAAAAGAATAATTAGAATCCCATAATTTTATTTGTGAATAAAAATAGAACATAATTTTCTTACATAAAGTTCAACATAATTATCTCATCAATCTTAACCACTTTTGCCACTTCCATGTTGACCGCCTCGAACCTTCAATTATCTGAAAATGGTAAATATCGTGGAGTGAGATTTATAAAATCCCAGTAAGTATACCAAGCATAAATTTTCTTTTGAAAGCATATGGATCATTTTCATCATAACATAGGATAGGATCGAAATACTCATAAACATAGGGAGACACAAGAATTTTACCGAACTTAAATGGCAAGAATTCTTATGTGTAGCGCTACTAAACTCCGGTCCCCTTAGCATAATCATAAACATATCATATGGAACCCATAACAATCTTGTGAGATTGATTTCATAGCAATGATCCAAACATTTTCATAAAAACATAAGATATACTTACTTGTCATAAAAACATACTTACTTTTCATAAAAACATAAGGTGTATTTACCTTTCATAAAAACATACTTACTTTTCATAAAAACATAAGATATACTTACTTGTCATAAAAACATACTTACTTTTCATAAAAACATAAGGTGTATTTACCTTTCATAAAAACATACTTACTTTTCATAAAAACATAAGATGTATTTACCTTTCATAAAAACATACTTACTTTTCATAAAAACATAAGATATACTTACTTGTCATAAAAACATACTTACTTTTCATAAAAACATAAGGTGTATTTACCTTTCATAAAAACATACTTACTTTTCATAAAAACATAAGATATACTTACTTTTCATAAAAACATACTTACTTTTCATAAAAACATAAGGTATACTTACTTGTCATAAAAACATACTTACTTTTCATAAAAATATAAGGTATACTTACCTTTTAAAAGATTAAAATGAAGTGTAGTAGTAAATGGACCAAAACTTTCTTGACCACCTTGAATTTCTCTTACTTGTGGATTTTGTCAAGAGATTGGAAATAAGTGTATATGTGTAGAGTTGTGTGTAAAAGAGATGGGTTTAAATAGATGTATAAAGTTGGCATATTGTAAACATAATCATTCAATTCTATTAATTTTAACACATCATTTTCTTAAAGTAAAGCACCATTCATATACTTTTCCATATTTATACAAATAATATGCTCTTCATGATTATATATAATGGAGTATATAAATCATTCATATACTTTTCCATATTTATACAAATATTATGCTCTTCATGATTACATATAATGGAGTCTTATCAATCATTCATATACTTTTCCATATTTATACAAATATTATGCTCTTCATGATTATATATAATGGAGTATATAATTCATTCATATACTTTTCCATATTTATACAAATATTATGCTCTTCATGATTACATATAATGGAGTCTTATCAATCATTCATATACTTTTCCATATTTATACAAATATTATGCTCTTCATGATTATATATAATGGAGTATATAATTCATTCATATACTTTTCCATATTTATACAAATATTATGCTCTTCATGATTACATATAATGGAATCTATCAACCATTTATATACTTTTCCATATTTATTAAATTAAGATTCTCATAATTATTATATATAATGGAACCTCTCATGCTTGCATATATTTTCTTAATTTAAATAATAAAAGTAATTTTTGTATAAATAAATATTGGGATAACATTGAATTAAGTACTTAGACTTAATATACTTTAAATCAAGAGAATGGAGATATTTTTAGAAATTCGAAATTTTATTTAAAATCGAACGATCTCGATTATTTCTTGACTTGGCTATACGAATACGTCGTGGCGTTAACTTAATAAAAATGGGTGAAATAGTAGCGACATGATTTTCTATTAAAATAATTATTAATCGCGTAAAAATTCTTGGACGCTACAGGGTCAACTGGGAACAATGAGCATGCTGGGCAAAACGATCAAGCAAAGAAAGGAAAGGCCAGGGTATTCTCTATGACCCATGAGGACGCCAATCGAGATTATGATGTGAACGCAGGTATGCTATCGGCATCCCTATAAATTTCATAACAAACTTTGATGCAACGTATTATCTGAAGCATGACTAACTAGTTCAAACTAGTAATATTTTTGAGATTAGAATGCTATCCGGAGAAACGATCGATATTGATACGATAGCTAAAGTAATACTGATAGATTTCGATGGTTTAGTCGTGGGAGTAGATTTACACGTAATTGAAATGATTGATTATGATGATTGAGAAAAGTCCATGTCCTTAGAAAATGAGAAGTTCCTTTAGTCAAAGTCCAATGGGATATATATATAATAAAGTTGAGGTCACCTGGGAAAAGGAGGAAGACGTTATTGTCAAATACCTACACCTCCCAGAATAAATGAGTTAAATTTCGAGGATGAAATTATTTTAAGTGGGGAATGTTGTAGCGACCGAGAAATTTTCAAATTTAAAAGTTAGATTTTACGAACTTGTCGCTACGAATCTCCAAATCTTAACGGTCAAAATTAGCACTCTCGTCTAGCCTATTAGTTATTTTGAGATTTTAAGAAATAAATTGAAAATTTATAATTTTAAGTCCAATTTGAGATTTCAAAATTTGTCGAAAATCATTATCTCATTTTTAAACCTGTGACTTTATTTTAATCCAACAATCAAAATTATTATTATTACAGAATTTATTCAGACAATAAACCCCGGCCAATTCAAATGTAACTCCCAGCCCATTACCATTCCAAAACTAAATCGTTCAGGCAAATCAATGTTCAGTTACAAAATTCTTCAAATTCACCGGTGTATAAATTGTCTTCATCTTCTCCCATTTCTTTCCTATTTTGCACACTGCCAGCTTGGGTAAGATTTCCCCTTTAATAACATTTCTCTCAATCGATCCACCACCAACTGTCATCCATTCATGACACCACGGTTTCAGCTTCACACAGCCAAAATCGACCAATTTTCCATTTCATTTCACTGCCGAGCATCACCACACCAAATTATCACTTCACAGTCGAGCCTCCATGTCTTCAAATGTAGGAAGCCACACACTGCCCGTCAATAACCCGTGCACTACCAAACAACCCGACTGATTTCACCGCCACCAGACGCACACCACAACGCAAACTACCACCTCCACAACCCAAAACACGGCAACCATGCCTCCACTGCCATTGCCAAACCTTCACAGCTGTTCAATCCACATAACTCAACAAAACCCCCAAAATTGATACCCAAAATCAAAGCCCAAACCAAGAATAAAACCAAGAAACCTACCACTTACCTTCGACCATCGCCAGTGAGCGGAATAGTGCCGGAATTGCAACCCCAAATCATGACCCAGCAACTTAGGTTTTTTACCAAAAAATATGACCCAAACCTTCACCTTTCACCCACCACTCCACCGGCCTTGCTGCCTCCTCGCAACGACGGTACAACCTCCGGTGTCCTGCCGACGGCCACGAATCGGAGAAGGAGGAAAGCTCCGCTCGTCATCTCTCGCCCTCTCTTCTCTATTATGAAAAGAGGAGAGAGCGAGAGAGACTTGATATATAAATCAAAAATCTAATTTTCGAAAATTGCCTTTTAGTCCCTTTAGTTTTAAAATCATTTAATTCAGTCATACAATATTTAATTTCAGTCTCAAGTTTTAAAAGTTATTATTTTAAGTCCCTGCAGTTTTTAAAATATTTTAGCCAGCCCCTGTATTTCTGAAAAGTTATGAATCAGTCCCTAATTCCAATTCCATTATTGCACGAACAGTCCCTAACCTTTCCAATTTTCACGTTTTAGTCCCTAAAGTTCTTAAAGCTCTATTTTTCTTTTACACAAATATACTTTTAAAGCTTTCTTTATCCAAAATTCTAATATTAGTCATTTATTTATAGGGCCAGACGATGCACGAGAGAATTACTTGCTTTTCAAGCATGAGACTATGTTACGAGAATTTACATTCTTAAATGCATGAGACTTGAACTTGTGTTTATTTACTTGTTATTTATTTACTTGTTCATGAGACTACTGGTGATCGTTTCGACACCTGAGACTTGAATATCATGATTATGTATTTTAATTTATAATGTCAAATTATTATTATGCGCGAGTCTACTGAGTATTTCTTTGAAATATTCACATTTTTCAAAAACCAATTTTTGCAGATGATGGAGTTGGCGACGAGATGTGCGATGGTGGCTATTATTTAGATTTTCGAAATGTTTTTATTTGAAATTGAAACTCATTTATTTCAAGTTTGTTTTGTCAAGTTATTTTATATATTCGAATTGTTGGCCATTTGAGTCAATTTTTATAAAATTACGTGATTGACATTTCAGTTATTTTCAGCTTAATTTTATTTAGAAAGTTAATTGAGATGAGGAAGTGACGATCTGGTATTTAGAACTCGGGTGTTACACATAGACACCTGCATCCAAAAGCTTCATTACCTCTGCTCTGACTACCTCTTTCATGTTAGGATTCAATCTCATAAGTCCATCAATTGTTGGCTTGAAATTATCCTCCATTAATGTTTTGTGCATACAAAGTGCAGGACTAACACTTCTTATGTCAACAATAGTCTACCAACTGGCCTATTGTGATCTCTGAGTACTCAGAACAATTTTTCTTCCTCAACCTCTGAGATAGAACTTGCTACGATGACAAGTAGAAGACACTCCCAAGTATGCATATTAAAGGAGAGATGGTAATTGTATGACTTCTAGCCTTGGAGGTTACTGAATAGAAGGTAATGGCTTTATAAGACCTATTCCCAAATCTTTAAAATATAATCTGCAACTGTATGGAGGATTTGCTGCAAGATAACATTTACATGCTTCGATTTCTTCTTTTGAAAGTGAATTGATGGAGTTTGAATTCATAATGGCTACCTCCAAAGGGTCAGATGGATTTTCCAAGTTGAATACGTCCTGAACTGCCTTATCCACCATATCAATTGTATAACAAGAATCTAATGGAGCAGGATATTTCATTGCTTCGTAGACATCAAATGTGATTTCTTCCTCATTGAAATTTAGTCTGAGTTATCTTTTTCCCAAATCAATGAATCAATGATTGCACCTCCAATTCTCAAAAATGGTCTCCCCAATATTAGTGGTATATTTTTGTCTTCTTCCATGTAAAGTATAACAAAGTTTGTTGGGAAGATGAATTTATCTACCTTTATTAGAATATCTTCAACGATTAATCTTAGGTATTTGATTGATCTATCTGCAAACTGTAGAGTTGCTGATGTTGGTTTTTGCTCCCTAAACCTTATTTCCCACAAACAGAGAATGACATTAAATTTATACTTGTACCTAAATTACATAAAGCTTTATCAAAGTAAGAATCTCTAATAGTGCAAGGTATAGTAAAACTCTCTGAATTTTTTAGTTTTGGTTGAAGTTTCTTTTGTAACATGGCACTACAATCCTTTGAAAGCATCACTGTTTCATTTTCCTCCAGCTTTCTTTTGTTAGTGAGAATATCTTCCATGAATATTGCATAACTGGGCATTTGGACAAGTGCATTTGCAAAGGGAACATTGATTTGGATCTTCTTGAAAATATTTTTGAATTTTTCAAACTTCTTGTTCACTTTCTGATTTTTCAACCTTTGTGGAAAGGGATTGATGTTTCATAAGGTTTAATTGTTGATTTCACCTTATACATCCCTACCGTTGTTTTGGATGTCTCTTCAGGTACCTCAGTTGGATTTTCTTCCTAACAATCCCTTCTTCTTGGTTAAAAACTGGTCTTTTGATATGAATTTTTGTTAGTTGAACCCTACACCTAGTAGTTATAGCTTTTACATGTTCTTTGTGATTTGTTTCAGTGTTTCTAGGTAGGGTACCTTGTTGTCTCCTAGAAATAACCACTGTCATCTATCCCATATACGTTTCCAAGTTTTTTATTGATCCTTTTTCATTTTTAAGACTATTTTTTTTCCTCCTCACGAACTGATCGGCCTACCAATATATTGCTCAGTTTTGTCAGTGAACTTACCAAACTTGTCTTCAAGTGAAGGTTTATTTTCTTCTTGACGATACGAAGGTACATGTATTCTTGTAACATTTTGATTATCCCTCCAAGAAAAATTTAGTTGATTTTTACAACGTAGATTGCACGTGTTTGAATACGGATTGTTTGGCTGACGTTGTCTCCCTTGAGTAAAATCTTCCTGTTCAGGTGGATGTATTAAAATAGGGCACTATGTAGTATTATGATTCGCTCCACATTCTTCCCACCTTCTTTTTGAATTAATCATTGTATGACTGGATTGTGCCATGCTTTCTACCTTGTTAAGCAACGAGTCACTTTTTTTACAAATAGTGCAGAATAAGTGTCTACTTCATAAACCCCTACTAGTTTCCTTTGAATTGCTCGATCAGATGCCCATATAAAGTTTGTATTTGCTATCCTCTAAAATAGTTCCATTACCTCATCAACAATTTTAGTAGTTAACAAGCCATTGTTCTACTAGACCTTTGTATTTGAATGTCCCTGGTGACTCCATGATAAAGACACTTTCTAAGCATGTTTTTGAACATGTTTTAAGCCTTATCATACGATTCTGAGTCATGTTACTGAAATATTGATATATCATGTTTGAGCTTTGCAATTTTAGTGGTGGAAATTATTTGGTGCATAATTTCTTGTCCAAATAATTCCAAGTGATGATACTTGCAGTGGGATGCGAATCTGACCATTCCAATGCCCTATCTCGCAGAGTGTATGGAAATGACTAGTCTCTGACTACATCATCTGAAATCCCTTGATACTTGAAGCGTTGACACATCTCTAAAAATCTAGAGACAAACATATTTGGATTTTCATATGGCCTGCCATAGAATTGATGTTCATTTGGGAACAACTTAATGATGCTTGTCTTTAGTTGAAAGTTTGGCTGAACAAAGGGTGGATAGACACTATGCATAACTGATTTTGAATGATTTGCAAAGTCATGAAGTCACCTACAAGCATATTCCCTTCATCAATTGCTAGATCATTTGACTGTATCACTAGATTATTTTGAGCGTTAGTTATGTCTTGCTTATTTGATGTTTTTTTTGTTTTTATGCTTCTTTTACTTCTCTTAATTTGCGATGAAAAGTATGCTTGATTTCTCGATCAACTGCTGTAAGATAGTTGTGACTCGATCTTCTCATACACAAATCTGAGATGAAACAAAGAAATAATGAATGAACTGAAAAGGAAAAAATAAAAATAATGAGAATAGTATAATAAACATTTGAATCAGAGGGAGTAATCTAAATTAAATTAAACTACAATTCTCCAAAATGGCATAAAAAACTTGTTAAGTGATTGTCTAACCGTAAGTGTACAGATCGCAAAAGTAATATAATGGACAATGAGTTCGTGTATCGTACCCCACGAGGATTGAGTTTATGAAAGATCAAATAAAGCTAAAAAATAATAAATATCTAGAAAATACCAAATTAAACTAAATTATGCAAAATCAAAAATAGAATTATGTAATGTATGTGGGTGTAGTACTAGGATCTAGAACTTTTGTTTGAATAATTATTAACAACTTATATAAATTAAAATCAATGCTCCTAAGTTATTTAAAATCTTCTTTCAAATTGGAATTAAAACCTATTTCTATATGTGAGCCGCTATATTTCTATGACGAATGTGAACACATAAAAAAGTGTTAAAGATTCATGAGCACTTAAAGATCACATAAACCATAGACTTTAAGGCTATTAACATAAGTCTAATGAATTCCTCATCTTTTGAACTTAAGAAAACATCACATATATAATACCATCATTGCACATATAATTGTAGATGCACGGAAAACAGAATTAATTAATCAAACTAAAATTTGTTTTTACTTAAATAACACCAAAGATAAAAGTTAGGAATTTAAAACTTCATCACGATCCTAACACAATAAAGTTTAGCCTAGATACATATTCGATGATGAACAACAAGATTTAATTAAAGTCATCACCTGGCAATAAAATAAAATCTTCTTGTAGAAGAAAAGCTTAAGTCTTGAATCTTGCGCCTCTTTAAATAATGAAGAACAATTGATCCTTTCTCTTAAGGATTTTGTAGAATCAGGTGTTTAGAGGTCCAATCTTTGGACAGCTTTTTGGTATGTATAGGTAAGTTAAAACATTTTCACCATAGGAGGAAAGTTGTAGAATTTGAGTTGAGACAGAGAACAAATTCTGGGTGCTCGAAAAGCCATACGATAGTGTGGCAAAAGTTGGCGTCATCATTTTAAAGGATTGCTATGAATTCTGCCCATTCAATGTATAACCTCGTGACCACGTGGTAGAAGGTTTATTCTTTAATTTCCATCTTTTAATTCCTACAAGTCGATCCTCCTTCTAAATTGCCAGTAAGTCTTTCATCTTCTGATTGATTCTATTTGACCCTTACACTTCTGAATTTCCTCAATGTCATCCTCATTCTCTTGATTTCTTCAATTAAGCCCCTAAACTTTTGAATTCTTCCAATTTAGCTCGACTTTGATTATCAGTTTGCTTCATCAACTTCCCCTTTGTATACTTTAGTCCAAATAGCTCTGAATTTAATCTTTATTTGCTTCAATTTCCTTAGTCTCTCAACTTTGGGACAAATAATAAGAATGAAGCCAATTTTTGCTCTAAGATCTACCTCCAATGGAATGACTTCTAGCGACTATTTCATATGTCATCCCTATTGATGCTTCACTATAGAAGTGAATCAATCTATAGGGGCGATATTGACTCACTTCTACAGGGTAGAAAAAATTTACAGCTATCTTGATGAGATCCCAATCGAAGAATCTCGTCGAACAACGTGGAATAACGAAATTAAAACCTAGGAAAGATCTAGATCAGATTTAAACACAAAAATAAACAAGAACACAGGAAATAAATAACGGAATTAATGATAGATCGACGATAAAATCTTGACCCGACAATCACGACGCAATGAATGACGATGCGGATTGAAGAACCAAGATTGGTGAACGCCACAAGGACTCGTCAATTTCCTTGATAAGATTCTAATTGGAAATGCCACAAATATTCTCGCGAATACTTGATAAGTTCAACACCACAACTATTTCACAATATTTGATAAGTTGGATTTGTTCTCGAAGAACACAAAAGGGACTCCTCAACCTTTCAATTGGAGAAAACTCTCTCAACTTAAATTCAATAATCTCAAAACTAAACTGTCTTTTACAATCATGAAAAGGAATAAAAATAAGAAAAATAACCTAACCGCTAATTGGGCTCAAAACAGAATCCTAATTAGACTAAAATACTAAAATATGAAAATAAATAATTAAAAAAGGAAAAATAATCAAAATACGCTAAAATCCGGAATATTAGATTTACGGCCCTGATGAACTCATTTACGTCCGTAAATGACTTTCTGCTTAAGACTTATGGCCGTGACCATATTTCTTACGGCCGTAACTATGAATTCTGTAATTCTCATTTAAACCCGAGGCGGAGTTACGACCGTGAGGATTATTCTTTACGGTCGTAATGAAGGTTCTGCTCAAATTTGCGATAGCTGTATTATTGCCGTAACTTCCACTCTTACGGCCGTAAGATAACTTCTGCACCTTTTTTCCCTCTGAACTTCGATTCCTTGCTTCGGCTTGATCCTTTCTTCCTTCTGGCTCGACCCCAACAAGGAACTTACTCCGTTTTCCACGTAGATCACCGTTATACTGTCGATGGCTCGACTTCGCCCTTTGATGCCTGGTCCGGAACGTATCATACTCCTTCTCTTGAAAAGGATTCGACCTCGAATCCAATTTTGGTCGGCTTTTCAAACTCCTCCTGCTTTTCTGGGCTCGATGATCATGTTTATGCCTCGTGCTTGCTTTCAACCTTTTGGGCTGCCCATTTTTCTCCTTCAACTTTCTCAACTTTTTGGGATGCTCATTTGTGCCAACAAGTTTTTTTCATGTTTTATGGTTTGACTTCGGTACCTGTAAAACAGATTTTGAAGAAGTGGGGAGGGGTGTGTTAGCGTGAGTAAGTGCAAATAGACTCGTTTTTGTGGTAGACTCTCTTTTCTTTTGCTTTTTGCACTCAGTCTCTCCTTTTTTTGAGGTGTGGCCTCAACTCTCTTTTCTTTAATTTCTACTCCCTCTCCTTTTTCTGAGGTCGTGGCCTCAACTCTCTTATTTTTCCCCTCAAACTCACTTTTCACTTTCAATTGATCTTTCAGGGCTTCAGTTGGAGATAGTGGCATTAGAGTAAACTTTTTCCCCCTTTTACCAGGCCGTATCTATTCGTATTCCCATCGTGTAGCACAGCCCTTTCATGTTGCCAAGGCCTCCCCAACAATATGTGACTAATTTGCATAGGCACTACAAACTACCTCATCAGTATATCCACCAAAAGAAAAAGTCACCAAGGCCTGTCTCTTCACCTTAACTTCCCCCGACTCAGTCAACCATTGTAATTTATAAGGTGTTGAATGTTTCATTAAAGGTAAGCCTAATTTTTCCACCAACATTGTACTAACTACATTAGTACAACTTCCCCTTCAATCACCATGCTACAAACTTTATCGTTCACAATGCATCTAGTGCGAAAAATATTATCCTTTGGCCCTTCCACATTACCCAAAACATTCACCTTACGCCTAATGCTAAGAGCATGCCTATCTATAATTGACTCATCCACCAAAACACTTTTTGCCCCTTCACTATCACACCTAACCTTTTTACGTGGACAATCAAGTGCAATGTGACCCCGTTCCTAACATTTAAAGAACTTAACATTTTTGTCCTTAAGAGGCTTGGAATCAGAATTATTTTTACCTTTGGTTGTCGGTTCCTCCCTCCTTTTGTGAACATGATCACTACCCTCCCGTTTTGATGTCTCTTTTCGCTTTAATGGCCTTTCATCCATCCCATCTCCGTACCTAGCATGACATTCACGCTTACTACTCCTCCTAACCATAGAGTCCGCCCGAAATTGCTCCTTTTTCAATTGGGCAATCATCGCATCTCTTTTATCCATCCTAGCCATTACCTTCTTAAATTTTGCCTACATCTCTGCCAATAATTCAACACCCTGCTCCAATATCCTATTCCCTCTTTCGGGGCGTTTATTGTCACCCATTGATGAAGATCTCTCCCCGCGAGACATGATTTATAACAAGAAGAAATAAAATTCCTCACAAATCTTTATCACTTGTGTTTCACTCTTCTATCCCTTCAAATTTCACCCAAGAACTAATCAAGGGTCAGAAAAAGGTAAGACACGAACAAGAACAAGGAAATTTGGAAATTGAGAAAATTCGGAATATTTGGGGAATATTTGGAATTTTCGGAATTTTTTTTAATCTGCCAGAGAATTGGACTACGAGTATGGAAGAAAAAACGGAAGTGGATTTGGACGAAAAACGAACAAGAAAAACCCTTTTGAATTTTTGGGACTGACTCTTATGGATCAAGCTGAAAAAAATTATAACTGACACGAAGAACGCGAAAAAAAAAATCATGAAAATCAAGAATTAACAAGAAACGCAAGAATCAGAAATAGATCCAAGCTCTGATACCAGATGATGAGATACCAATCGGGGAATCCGTCGAACAACGCGGAATAACACAATTAAAACTTAGGAAAGAACTAGATCAGATCAAACACGAAAATAAATAAGAACACAGGAAATAAACAACTGAATTAAAGATAGATCGACGATAAAACTTTGACCCAACAATCACGACTCAATTAATGACGATGCGGATTGAAGAACTAAGATTGGTGAATGCCACAAGGACTCGTCAATTTTCTTGATAAGATTCTAATTGGAAATGCCACAAATATTCTCATGAATATTTGATAAGTTCAACGCCACAAATATTTTGCAATATTTGATAAGTTGGATTTGTTCTCGAATAACACAAAAGGGACTCCTCAACCTTTCAATTGAAGAAAACTCTCTCAACTTAAATTCAATAATCTCAAAACTAAATTGTTTTTTACAATCATGGAAAGGAATATAAATAAGAAGATAACCTGGCCCTTAATTGGGCTCAAAACAGAATCCTAATTAGACTAAAATACTAAAATAGGAAAATAAATAATTAAAAACGGAAAAATAATCAAAATACGCGAAAATCTGGAATATTAGATTTACGGCTGTGATGAACTCATTTACGGCCGTAAATGACTTTCTACTTAAGACTTACGGCCGTAACTATGAAATTCTATAATTCTTCATTTAAACCCAAGGCAGAGTTACGGCCGTGAGGATTATTCTTTACGGCCGTAATGAAGATTCTGCTCAAATTTACGATAGCTGTGTTACGGTCGTAACTTCCACTCTTACGGCCGTAAGATGACTTCTGCACATTTTTTCCCTTTGAACTTCGATTCCTTGCTTCGGCTTGATCCTTTCTTCCTTCTGGATCGACCCCAACACGGAACTTGCTCCGTTTTCCACATAGATCATCGTTGTACTACCGATGGCTCGATTTCGCCCTTCGATGCCTGGTCCGGAACGTATCATATCTTGCATTTATTTAGGAAAAATTGAAATACCACTTTTATTTAGGAAAAATCACATCTGGGGCCCCAAACCTTTCAATTTGTTATAGGCAAACCCTTTTATTTGTTGTATGGTGTCCCAAACCTTTTAAGTACATGTGGCTAGAGTCCAAATAGATGGAAACCGTCTAAGTCACCATCAGAAAATTGACTTTTTTCGTATTTTGATCAATTTTAAAAGGGTAAAACGGTAATTTTGTATTTTATACCTAAAACAAATCTTGTCGGGCCAACAATGGCTTTTGTTAGATAAACTTCAAGTTTCATGTTTCCTGCTGTTTTATGATTGTTAGGATTTCCATTGGTTCCTCATCTTGTGATTCATGGCTTCAAATAATTATATTAATTTTATTTATGTTTCTCTTTAGTTTTCAATTTAATTATCTTATTTTTTTAATGTACTAAAGTACATTTTTGAGACAACTAATGGTGTTATAAAACTAAAGGAACAAAAGAGAAATGCAACAATAGAAATAGAGAGTCAAACTCAAGTATGTGTTTTATTGAGATCCAAAATCTTCATATTTATAGGGTTCACAATGGGAGTTACAATCAGAGTAGAATATACTCTTCTACAGTATACAAGACTCATCTCAAATTCTGACATGAGTAAATAGACTTCAACAATTATCTCATAATTTTTAAGTCTATTAAAAATAGAAATAGAGAGACTAATAAGCCCATTTTTATAAGACACCCATGTAGAAGGCCTATTTTTCACTTTATTTTGTAGTGCGCAAAACATACCACAAATGTACGGGTCGTGACAAGTAATAAAGTGGACCTAAGAATCCGAAATATCGTTTCCAAGAGGATTGTAATTAATTATCGAAATATTTTAGTTCTCGCCTTATTTTAATGATAGAATTGCGATGATGTATTATCTAAACTAAACTAGAAAATTAAACTAAATAAAAGAAAAAATTATAACTATGGATTTTCTAAATTGATATTTGTTTGTAAGTGTTGGGACATCCGATTTCACATTAGTCAATATTTTTAATTCCATTTATCTAGTTTTATTCCTATATATGTGCTCGATCGAATTCATTTATGCATGTGAAATACCTCTCTCGAGTTTAAATAAACTCTACCTAATTAGTCATTTGTGTTTCTAGACAACATGTCATAATAATTAGGTGCATGAAATACAAGAATTTATATAGTGATTGCAATAATAATAAAAGTATATCTTTATCTTTTATCTAATTATTGGATTTTATTTCTAGATCAAGGTTTTTAGCTCACCTCTCGAATTATGAAAACACCCATGATGTCATGAATTAGTCGAGAATTAATTCATGCATTAAACACAAAATAAAATCAACACATACAATGAAATTGCAAGAGTAGAATTATAGGATTAAAGCGTAAAACTAAGCTACATCGAATATCCCAACTATGAGATTAGTCTTTCATCAATAAAGAAATAAAAACGCAGGAAAAATCTAAACTACGCATGTAGAGTTTATTAAATTAACAAAGAAAGGAAAATCTTGCACCATGAATTTGCTCCCTGTTGATAATCTTTTATCGTCACGCCTTCGCCTTAATTTTCCTCCCAATATTTGTTGGGAAAAATTTCTAACTTTCCCCACCCACACCTCTGATACAAATTTTTGGGAAAAATAATCATTTCCCTAAACATACCACGCAGCAGAACAACAAAAACAAAATAACGGACAAAGAGAAAAATAACAAGAATTTAATGTGGCTCAGCTGACCGCTAACAACCAAAGGAGAAGAAATTTTTATTAATAACGAAAGAAACTCACTCATACAATTTTTCTCTCATTCTCACAACTTCTCCCCACACAAAATTAGAAAGAACAACGTACAGTATCTCCACTCATACTGTTTTTTTCCAATTCATCATGCACAACTTTTCCTATTCGACGATGAATTCACTACGACAGTCAATTCTCAATTACTACCCTTGTGCAATCTATCTCGAGAACACTAAACATAACACGCAACATGCACCCCAACAGTCTCTTTGAACTCTCTGTTGTGTGCCATCAATACCATGGTAGACTAATCACATTCTCTATCCATGTGTACTCCACCACAACACAATGCATGTTAACAAAACATCACTCATCAATGCGCGTGTCTGAAGGCACGTGACTTCTTTTTCCCTCTCCTTTTTCTCTCTTGCTCGTCTTCTCTCTCTCACGTCAATCTTTTCGCTACTACTACCCTCTCACACAGCTAGGCACATATATAAGAATAAATTATGCCAAAAACTTGACCAAATTACAATTGGATTCTCTTATTATTTTTCTAGTATAATAATACCAAAAGTATTTTATCCATTTTCCAATTGGTATTGTCTATACAAAGAAAATAATCCCAATCTAATTTGAACTTTTTCTTTTCTTGTCAAACAAGAATTCTTTATTCCATAATATTTTGGGTAAAAAATCCAACAATCTTCACCTTGACCCAAAATTCTCCACATCTCCAATTAATTGTAAGAGAGTCAAATTTAGAACTCCTCAACTTGACTTCACCATTTAACTTCTTCTTACTCTAATTACTAACAACATCACATGTCTAGGCATATTCCAAATCTTTAATAATAGCGAAAAACTCAACCGTGTGACTCTATTACCATTGCTCCACATCTACGTGACTCGATCACATCAATTCCACCTCAGTATTACTAGTCGATGTGACTCGATCACCACAACTCCTTTTTATGACTCGATCATCATCATCATCACAGCTTCATCTAAAGGTTAGTCCATCACCATAGCTTCACCTCAAACAGATACATGTCACCTTCAATATCCAAGTGTTTGAACCATAAGATCTGATACCACTGTTGGGAAAAATATCAATTTTCCCCACCTACACCTCTAATACCAATTGATGGGACAAATAATCAATTCCCCAAACATACCATGCAACGGAACAACATAAAACAAAATAACAGACTAAGAGAAAAATAACAAGAATTTAACATGACTCATCCTACCGCTGACAACCAAGGAAGAAGAATACTTTTTATTGATAATGAAAGAAACTCACTCATACAATTTTTCCCTCTTTCTCACAAGTTCTCCCCATAAAAAATTAGAAAGAACAATGTATGTAGTATCTCCACTGTTACCATTTTCTTCCAATTCATCATGCACAACTTTTCCCATTCGACAATGAATTCACCACAACAGTCAATTTTCAATTACTGCCCTTTTACAATCCATCTCGAGAACACTGAACATAACATGCAACATGCACCCCAACAGTCTCTTTGAACTCTCTGTCGTGAACCATCAACACCATGGTAGACTAATCACATTCTCTACCCATGTGTACTCCACCACAACACTCAATGTACGTTAACAAAACATCACTCATCAACCTGCATACTCGAAGGTACGTGCCTTCTTTTTCCCTCTCATTTTTCTCTCTTGCTCATCTTCTCTCTCTCACGTCAATCTTTTGGCTACTACTACCCCTTTCATACTGCTGGGCACATATATAAGAATAAATTATGCCAAAAACTTGACCTAATTACAATTGGAATCTCTTATTATTTTCCTTGTATAATAATACCAAAAGTAGTATGTTCCTTTTCCAATTGGTATTATATATACAAAGAAAATAATCCCAATCTAATTTGAACTTTTTCCTTCCTTTTTCTTGTCAAACATGAATTATTTATTCCATAATATCTTTGGTCAAAAACCCAACAAGATTTGTATGATAAAACCCTAAATTATGTTCTTGAAAGTGTGTGTAAAAGTTTGGCAAAAATACTGCGAAGGTCCCCTTTTTTGTGCATGAGAAGTTGTATTTATAGTTGGAGAGTAACCCAAGTAGAATAAGGGAGAAATTAGGTCAAAAAGGGCATGGGCCAAAACTTTCGTTGGGCCAAGAAAGCTGCACAGCTGCGCAGAAGAAACCCTAGTGGCCATGTTATCAACTGAAACTTCAATCTGTCGATTTGTGTAATGGCAGCGCGACCGCGCGCCATGTCACGGCACGACCGCGTAGTTATAAGTTTATGCTACAATTTCAACTTTCTAAAATCTACATTTTAGTCCTCAGATTTTATTTACTCCCAGTCCTTCAACTTTCAATTGTAGTAATCTGGTCCCCAACTTCTTGATTTCATCATTTAATTTCATCTTGTCCTCAATTGTCTTCATGTACTTCATCAATGTGTACAATTTAACTCCAGTAATCATCCATTTGTCCTTTACTTCAATTCCTTCATTATGTTTGCTTTTGAGATATTTTCTGTAATATAAACAAATACACCCCAATTATGTAGAATTTATTCTAAAACGATAACATAATATTCTAATTTAGACATGCATATGAGTGTATAAAATGCACTTATCAAATATCGCCAAACTAGAATCATTGTTCATCCTCGAACAAAGTAAAACTAAACTAACAAAAAAAAATAACAAATATTTTTGTCATCTCAACTTGTTTACCATATGCCTCAAAAATCCAGATCACATTATGTAGCGCCCCGAGTTCCGTATACCCGATTCACTACGTCATTTTCTGTCTAAATTTTTTCGAATAATATTTTTGCGGAAGAAATAATTGAAATTCATTTTTGGCAACATTAAATAAACTATAATGGCCGCTAAAATTGAAAACATTTATGAAACCATTTGAAATAGTAAATCGAACCATTAATATTGTAAAGAAATTGCCAATATCATAATTTCTCAAATAAATGAACTTCTCTAAATTATTCGATTGTTTGGAAAATACGGAAATCATTAACGTCAAACTTTCAACCGTTCAACGATTATTGCCACCATCATTCATCGCTCGCCACCGTCTCCGAAATCTGCAAAACTGTTAAAAAGTAGGGTGAGTATTTCATGGGGGAAATACTCAGTAGACTCATCGCAAATTAATTTAATTTATAAGATGATTTAAACACATAAATCCCGGCTCTTTATAAAACGGGCATTGATAGAGCTTCTTTATAAAACTGCTCTTGATAAAACTCATATTGTGCATTACAGCACGGGACATATTTTGCAAATCATAGGCTCTTTGAAAATAGCTCTTTGAAAACCATATACTTATAAAAACATTTTAATTATGCCAAGCATAATTTCTTTTGAAAGCATAACATAAGATAGGATTGAAATCTTCATAAACATAAATAGACACAAGAACTGTACCGAACTTAGGTGGCAAGAATTCTTATGCAGTAAAATCATAATAACAGTAAGTTTTCATCATAACATAGGATAAAATCGAAATCCTCATAAACATAAGAATTTTACCGAACTTAGGTGGTAAGAATTCTTATGTAGTAAAATCATAATAACAGTAAGTTTTCATCATAACATAGGATAAAATCGAAATCCTCATAAACATAAGAATTTTACCGAACTTAGGTGGTAAGAATTCTTATGTAGTAAGTATACCAAGCATAATTTTCTGAAATTCATAGGGATCAATTGCATCATAACATAAGATAGGATCGAAATCCTCATAAACATACGCGACAGGAATTTTACCGAACTTAGGTGGTAAATCCTCATAAACATATGGAAAGACAGGAATTTTACCGAACTTCGTGGCAAATCCTCATAAACATAGGAGACACAAGAATGTTACCGAACTTAGGTGGCAAGAATTCTTATGTGTAGCGCTACTAAAACTCCGGTCCCCTTAACATATCATAACTTATCATATGGGACCCAAAACAATCTTGGTAGATTGATTTCATAGCAATGATCCAAAAAAACATTTTCGTGAAGCATAGGGTATACTTACTTTTCGTAAAAACATAAAGTATATTTTCTTTTCATAAAAACATACTTACTTTTCATAACAACATAAGGTATATTTACCTTTCATAAAAACATACTTGTTTTTCTTAAAAATTGACTTTCACAAGTCACATGACATTCATATGAAATCATAATTTAAATCAATTAATAAGTGCGAGTCTACCTCAAATCCGACGAGTGCAAAGTTGAGCGGGAATGACTTCAATTTCTTTAAATTCTCCGTACGCTTCGTCTTAGCCAATAAGTCACTTTAGTATATCGAATATATAGTTCAAAATGATAAATTATAATTTGAGGACTAAAATTGATGTTTTTAAAGTTGAGGGACTAAAATGAATACTTTTGAAAGTTGAAGGACTAAAATGATTACTTTGAAAGTTGAGTCGGAAACTCAAAACAATAGGGTTGAAATAATAGATTTTGAAAATGAAAGGGCTGAAATGATTGTGTTTTGAAGCAGTAGGGTCCGATTTGAAACTTTTTAAAAGCTTGGGGACTGAAATGATTATTTTTCAAACTTGGGGGCTAATATGCAAATTTCAAAAATCAACCTTTTAATATCAGATTTTAACCCTCTCTCACAACTCGTTATCAGATCGAAGGAGGGACGCAGCGACTGCCTCGCCAAAATCCGACCTTTAGCCGGTGATTCGCCGGCGAACTCAACGGCGCAGGCTGCGGTGAGTGGCAGACAAAGCAGGGTTCAGATTTTAGGGCTTGGGTTTGAGAAACAAGGGCGAAAACGAAGCAAAAGTCGAAGCTGGAGATCGCGGTTTCCGGCGATGTAACCGACGATCGAGGTAGGTAGGTATTTTGGGTATTCTATTTCTTGGGTTTTGATTTGGGGTTCGATTGATGGGGGTTCGAGGTTGGTGCGAGATTGGGTGTGAGAAAAAAAACTGAGATGAAGTCGCGATTTGGAAGTGATATTTCTGGTTCAGTTGGTGAGCTTGGGATTGGGTGTTGGCTGATCAGTATGGAATGGTGATAAATGGACAGTGGTGATTGAGGTGGTGATGAGACAGTGGAGTAGGTGGCCGGTGATGCTGGTTGCGGTCATTATGTTGGTGATGAAGGTTTGGGTTCTTAGTTGAGGCGGTGTTGGGTTGTAGTGGCTCACGGTGGTTGATGGTTTGGAAATTGATTTGGGCAGTAGAGGCGTAAGTGGTGACTGTGGTGATGATGGAAGTTCATGGCTGAAGATTGAGTAATGGCAGTGATGGAATTGTGGTGTAACTGATTGGTACTGATGATGGTTGGTTGGGTGGTGGCTCTTAGTTGATACATACAGTGGATGGTGATTGTGTAGACAATTGAGGCTTGGTTGATGTGTTGATGATGGGCTGTGGTGGTGTTTGGGAAATTGGTGTCTGGTACTAAGGTTGAAGTTCACAGTTGTTATTGGTTTGGTTGGCGATAGGGGTGGCTGCTGCTGTGATTGGGCTTTGAGTTGGGTTCTTGCAGAGAATTTGGAGGATTGATAATGGTGTTATAATGATGGAATGATGGAGGAAAAAGAAAAGGGAAATTGATTAGTGGAAAACATTATGATTTGGAGGAATCTTTGATATATTAATTGAGTGGAAATTATCATAATTTGGTTGATATGGGATGGTGGTTGCTTAGTGTAAAGATAGGATGATTGATTAGATTATTGTGGGAAATGGAAAGAAAATATGATGAGGGAGGGAGTGGCGTAGGTGATGAAAGTTTTGTGTTAGGTGGAATTGGTGATTATAATGATAGTGTTTGTTGATAGTGCAATGAGGTGGAAAGAATAATAAAGAAATTTGTGTAAAGATATGAAAATATGTGGAGAAAATTTGGTTTAATTAGATACAATCAAATTTTAAAATAAATAATATTGAGATAAAAATTGAATTACTTATTCGGACTTGAAATAATTTGAATAAGGAAAATTGAGATATTTTAATAAATTTGGAATTCAAAAAATGATTTTAAAAATAATACTTTGAATAATTAATTAAAATAACATAATTTTAGAAATTTGGATTTTAATTTAAAATCGAACAAATTCGATATTTCTTGACTTGGCTAGACGAATCCGTCGCGGCGTTAACTTCAAAACAATAGCGACACAATTTTCTAAATATTAAAATAATTATTAATTGCATAAAAATTCTGGGTCGCTATAATCTTACCCCCTTAAAATAATTTCGTCCTCGAAATTAAACTTACTTGATCTTATGATTTTTGAATACTTAATCCGAATCTCTTCTTCTTCTTCTCTGATGTAGCATCATTGCTACCAAATTTAACCCAACCATTTTTAACCAACTGGACTTTTCTATAGACATATGTGTTTACTCAAAATTCTTCTGAATCGTAAGTGACTGAAAGTTCACTATTCTTTGAATTCCATTTTTATGAACCCAAAACAACATAACTTATTCATAGATGATCAACTTATTTCATAATCTCAATACATTATCACCTTCAATTATCATCATCATATCATTCCTTACAATTTCTATTGTACCTTTATATTCAAATAACCTTACGTCCATCATCATTATCTCACAAATCCCAGACAACATCATGTCTTTTTACTAATTTCTGTAATTCCATAAAAAAAAATCTCTTCAAGTTTCCATAAATCTTTACTGATATATCAAATCATAATAATTTTTCCTTTCTTCTTATCATCGAATATTCCCAAAATAATCAAAGAATTACCTGAATATTCTTTCTACATAATATACCCAATAACATATCAACATAATATCATCAACTTATCATTCCAATATTTGTAACCCAAAATTCAGTAAACAAATATCTTCCAAATAACTAAGATTCTTTACTTAAATGTCACCACATTTCCTGTAAAGTATTTCTTTTACTTATACATACTTATGAATTCTGATTCAATACAGTCCTTATTTCTCTTTCACGTATTCCCGTATCATCTCACTATACCTTGATTATTATACCAAAAATATCAGTACCAAAATCCAATAAAATATTCCATATCTCCAATATTATCATCAAATTTTCTTTTGTCGAGAAAAATAACAGCGCATTAACTCTTGTTCCCACTTTTCATTATACTTTAAATCATACATCAAGTACTCGGTATCAAATACTCATTCTAGCTGAGAGCTAAGATACTAACTTAAAACAGCATCACAAGGATCAGATATGTTATTCTCAAACTTAAGAAACTTCACTAATTTCCCAAATCTGAAATTCAAAATTAAAATTTTCTATTCTCCCAACTTCAATTCATATCACACTTTATGAACAATACTCTGATTAATCTTATCACCATTAAATAAGACTTCTGTACATCATATAGGATTCCTCATCAAATTTGCTTAACCCAAAGATACAATCCCATAATTAAAAATCACACAACTGATCATCTCAGATTTTCCATTATTGTAGCCCAAATATTTACTCACTTCAAAAGTACAACCAATAATAATTAATCGAACTGCATCACTAAATCTTTAAATAAACCCATATATTATGACTAAAAATGAAAATTCTCAATCGTAGATAATATTTCACCATAATGCAATAAACCATCAAAATAAGATCATCGAACTCAATATTCACACGATTCTTCCCTGGATAACCATAACATTCTTTAACCGTCTATTCGTCATATCTATCACATACCTTATACGTCAATCTGATCACTAATATAATATATCAATTTCTCATACTAAAAAAAATCTTGGATTCTACAGTGATCCCTCTTCTGAACACCATTCCAAAATAAGTCATCACTGTAAAATCTTATCCCTATTTTCCTCAAAATTCATATCCTTATAATACCCTCCAATACAAGTGATCATTCCTTACAAGTGATAAATCCATTCCCAAGAATAATTAAGATTCTTCCCAATAATGCCATTATACTTGTCTTCACTCGTCTTTCAAAATATAACTTATCATTTACTCAATCTTGCTTATGAACTTGCAATTTTAAACTCAATTCTCTTAGTGATTGCATACCATATTATGCTCTTATTTCCAAACGATAAAATTCTGGACAGAGTCTCCCTTGTAATTTGGACTTATTCCAAACCATAAGCATACTTCATAACTCACAATAATAAATAACTCCACATTTGATCACAACGATTTAAAAATATTGAAAATGATTCCAACACTTCAATATCATCAAAAATATCCCATAATTCAATTCATAATTCCTCAACATAACAATTTCAAATTATATTTTTCAATATCACAATATCACTTCCTTCGATACCTTAATGGCTCAAAAGATAACTCATACTTATAAATATATGCCATAAATCATATTCCCAAAATATTCACAAGGCCAAACTTCATAATAAATTTCTCTTCAAAATAGAGGAAATAATTCACTTACTCAACATAATATCCATTACTTAATTCTCAATAAAATCATATTATTCCCATTATGCTCAACACTCGTTTTCTTTCTTAAAAAAAATTTCTCATAATCATACATTAAAGCATATAAGTTATGACAAAGCATAACAATATCATTATTTTTTTGAAGAAATACATTCTTATTTCTCATAAATCATAAGTATCCGAAATACTCTTCATTCTTTCTCATAAATCAATAAAATGAGTATTCGAAATACTGAAATAACTTTAAACATTATAAACTTCTTTACCTCGGAGTTGGTGGAACGAATGATGGCAGTGGCAATCTTCATCAATAATATTTTATAATGGAAAATATTTCATGAAAATTCTTTTTGAAAATTTTTCCAGTCTACAGAAACGCAGACTAGCTCTGATACCAACTTGTAGCGCCCCGAGTTCCGTATACCCGATTCACTACGTCATTTTCTGTCTAAATTTTTTCGAATAATATTTTTGCGGAAGAAATAATTGAAATTCATTTTTGGCAACATTAAATAAACTATAATGGCCGCTAAAATTGAAAACATTTATGAAACCATTTGAAATAGTAAATCGAACCATTAATATTGTAAAGAAATTGCCAATATCATAATTTCTCAAATAAATGAACTTCTCTAAATTATTCGATTGTTTGGAAAATACGGAAATCATTAACGTCAAACTTTCAACCGTTCAACGATTATTGCCACCATCATTCATCGCTCGCCACCGTCTCCGAAATCTGCAAAACTGTTAAAAAGTAGGGTGAGTATTTCATGGGGGAAATACTCAGTAGACTCATCGTAAATTAATTTAATTTATAAGATGATTTAAACACATAAATCCCGGCTCTTTATAAAACGGGCATTGATAGAGCTTCTTTATAAAACTGCTCTTGATAAAACTCATATTGTGCATTACAGCACGGGACATATTTTGCAAATCATAGGCTCTTTGAAAATAGCTCTTTGAAAACCATATACTTATAAAAACATTTTAATTATGCCAAGCATAATTTCTTTTGAAAGCATAACATAAGATAGGATTGAAATCTTCATAAACATAAATAGACACAAGAACTGTACCGAACTTAGGTGGCAAGAATTCTTATGCAGTAAAATCATAATAACAGTAAGTTTTCATCATAACATAGGATAAAATCGAAATCCTCATAAACATAAGAATTTTACCGAACTTAGGTGGTAAGAATTCTTATGTAGTAAAATCATAATAACAGTAAGTTTTCATCATAACATAGGATAAAATCGAAATCCTCATAAACATAAGAATTTTACCGAACTTAGGTGGTAAGAATTCTTATGTAGTAAGTATACCAAGCATAATTTTCTGAAATTCATAGGGATCAATTGCATCATAACATAAGATAGGATCGAAATCCTCATAAACATACGCGACAGGAATTTTACCGAACTTAGGTGGTAAATCCTCATAAACATATGGAAAGACAGGAATTTTACCGAACTTCGTGGCAAATCCTCATAAACATAGGAGACACAAGAATGTTACCGAACTTAGGTGGCAAGAATTCTTATGTGTAGCGCTACTAAAACTCCGGTCCCCTTAACATATCATAACTTATCATATGGGACCCAAAACAATCTTGGTAGATTGATTTCATAGCAATGATCCAAAAAAACATTTTCGTGAAGCATAGGGTATACTTACTTTTCGTAAAAACATAAAGTATATTTTCTTTTCATAAAAACATACTTACTTTTCATAACAACATAAGGTATATTTACCTTTCATAAAAACATACTTGTTTTTCTTAAAAATTGACTTTCACAAGTCACATGACATTCATATGAAATCATAATTTAAATCAATTAATAAGTGCGAGTCTACCTCAAATCCGACGAGTGCAAAGTTGAGCGGGAATGACTTCAATTTCTTTAAATTCTCCGTACGCTTCGTCTTAGCCAATAAGTCACTTTAGTATATCGAATATATAGTTCAAAATGATAAATTATAATTTGAGGACTAAAATTGATGTTTTTAAAGTTGAGGGACTAAAATGAATACTTTTGAAAGTTGAAGGACTAAAATGATTACTTTGAAAGTTGAGTCGGAAACTCAAAACAATAGGGTTGAAATAATAGATTTTGAAAATGAAAGGGCTGAAATGATTGTGTTTTGAAGCAGTAGGGTCCGATTTGAAACTTTTTAAAAGCTTGGGGACTGAAATGATTATTTTTCAAACTTGGGGGCTAATATGCAAATTTCAAAAATCAACCTTTTAATATCAGATTTTAACCCTCTCTCACAACTCGTTATCAGATCGAAGGAGGGACGCAGCGACTGCCTCGCCAAAATCCGACCTTTAGCCGGTGATTCGCCGGCGAACTCAACGGCGCAGGCTGCGGTGAGTGGCAGACAAAGCAGGGTTCAGATTTTAGGGCTTGGGTTTGAGAAACAAGGGCGAAAACGAAGCAAAAGTCGAAGCTGGAGATCGCGGTTTCCGGCGATGTAACCGACGATCGAGGTAGGTAGGTATTTTGGGTATTCTATTTCTTGGGTTTTGATTTGGGGTTCGATTGATGGGGGTTCGAGGTTGGTGCGAGATTGGGTGTGAGAAAAAAAACTGAGATGAAGTCGCGATTTGGAAGTGATATTTCTGGTTCAGTTGGTGAGCTTGGGATTGGGTGTTGGCTGATCAGTATGGAATGGTGATAAATGGACAGTGGTGATTGAGGTGGTGATGAGACAGTGGAGTAGGTGGCCGGTGATGCTGGTTGCGGTCATTATGTTGGTGATGAAGGTTTGGGTTCTTAGTTGAGGCGGTGTTGGGTTGTAGTGGCTCACGGTGGTTGATGGTTTGGAAATTGATTTGGGCAGTAGAGGCGTAAGTGGTGACTGTGGTGATGATGGAAGTTCATGGCTGAAGATTGAGTAATGGCAGTGATGGAATTGTGGTGTAACTGATTGGTACTGATGATGGTTGGTTGGGTGGTGGCTCTTAGTTGATACATACAGTGGATGGTGATTGTGTAGACAATTGAGGCTTGGTTGATGTGTTGATGATGGGCTGTGGTGGTGTTTGGGAAATTGGTGTCTGGTACTAAGGTTGAAGTTCACAGTTGTTATTGGTTTGGTTGGCGATAGGGGTGGCTGCTGCTGTGATTGGGCTTTGAGTTGGGTTCTTGCAGAGAATTTGGAGGATTGATAATGGTGTTATAATGATGGAATGATGGAGGAAAAAGAAAAGGGAAATTGATTAGTGGAAAACATTATGATTTGGAGGAATCTTTGATATATTAATTGAGTGGAAATTATCATAATTTGGTTGATATGGGATGGTGGTTGCTTAGTGTAAAGATAGGATGATTGATTAGATTATTGTGGGAAATGGAAAGAAAATATGATGAGGGAGGGAGTGGCGTAGGTGATGAAAGTTTTGTGTTAGGTGGAATTGGTGATTATAATGATAGTGTTTGTTGATAGTGCAATGAGGTGGAAAGAATAATAAAGAAATTTGTGTAAAGATATGAAAATATGTGGAGAAAATTTGGTTTAATTAGATACAATCAAATTTTAAAATAAATAATATTGAGATAAAAATTGAATTACTTATTCGGACTTGAAATAATTTGAATAAGGAAAATTGAGATATTTTAATAAATTTGGAATTCAAAAAATGATTTTAAAAATAATACTTTGAATAATTAATTAAAATAACATAATTTTAGAAATTTGGATTTTAATTTAAAATCGAACAAATTCGATATTTCTTGACTTGGCTAGACGAATCCGTCGCGGCGTTAACTTCAAAACAATAGCGACACAATTTTCTAAATATTAAAATAATTATTAATTGCATAAAAATTCTGGGTCGCTATACATTATACTATAGAATAGAACTTTAAACAACACAATAAAATCGTTCTAGTTATCGAATGTTCTACTTTCAAGTGTGTGTTTGTGAATAACCAAAGTCAAACGCATACTTATGCAAGAACATACTTAACATCGTGTGGCTTATCATGCACAAGTAAACTCAAATCCGGTGTGGTCAACCTATGATTTTCTAGTAATATCACTTACCCTCTCTTAAATGACCACAACTTATTACTTTTCTCTCAAATCCCATGTGTAATAACTGGAAAATTTCATACCTTAGTTGATATATTTAGAAAGTTGGATTCAAGTATTTTATTAGAAAAATAGCCAATCACACATCTTGTACGATGATATAGTATAGAAATTATGAGAAAAGAGAAGAAATTGGCATTACTTGTAATTTTGGAGACTAAATTGCTATAAAAGAAAGTTACATATGATGTTTGAACTCAATCGAATTGAATTTCATAGTTGAGGACTAAGTTGCAAATTTTAGAAACTCCTATTAATTATAGTTTCATCATTTTGATGAACGTGACTTTGGAATCATTTTTTGGATTGTGTAGTGATCCTTAGCCATTGCAAGTTATACCATTTTATAGCTCATGATGAGATCTAAGCATTGATATCAAATTTGGATACATTTGAGTTCGAGAAGTGCTTCAAAATCGAGCTGAAGTTGCTTTTGAGAAATAGTTGGAATGTTGAAATTCATCAAAATTTTTCTAAGTATAAATTGGTGGACGAACAACCATGTTTGAGAGGATCATACGAACAATATATTAATCCGGTGTCTTTGCATGTTATACTTCCTTATAGTTCACAATGAGATGTACATATTGGTATCAAGATCGAGCACAATTAAGGTCGGGAAGTGCTTCAAACATCAAGTTGAAGTTGTATACTTGAAATGGTAAGAATGCTAAAAATTTGGCTAAGTATTGAAACTATTCGAGTAGCCATTTTTGGATGAATGATAGGGAAGGTATAATATCTGTTTTATTTGCATGTATAATCGTTGCGAAGCTTGAAATTTGAACTTTACAATGATATAAAGAGTTACCTAAATGGACTTCGTCTTGACCTTCAAATATTGACACGAATGTTTAGTATTAAAATAATATAGGAGAAGACACTTTTCATTTCTTACCTTAAGGGTATGTTCAGCACCTCAACTTATTTTGGTTAGAAGTAATTATTTACCAAAAGTTATAGGACTTGGATGATAGAAATAGAGTTTTGAGGACTTAATTTCAATTTTATAAAGACCAAATCATGCCTATATGAAAGTATGGAGTTTATTTATAATTGTTCCATATATGTACCTCTTTAAAATGACATTTAGCCCCTTCTCTTCATTTTCATGGGCTACAACAAAGAGGAGAGAAATGGACAGCTTCTGGCCCAAAATGGGAAGAAAGAAGGAGAAGAAAAAGAGGAAAAAGCAAAGGAGAAGGAAGAGAAAGAAATAGGAGGAACTTTGTTTCATTATTCTCTTCAATTCCTTAAGGTAAGAAGAAATATCTTCTTGATTTTTAAGGTTTAAATTGGGATTTTTGATTGATTACTCAAGTTTGAAGTTAGTAAAGTTGAAGATGATTGCAACAATTGATTTTAGGAACAATTAAGCCCATTTTCTCCTAATTTTAGTGAAGACAAGAGGGAAACCGAGAGAGGACAGTTTCTGGCCAAAAATTGGAGAGGAAAAAGAGAAGGAAAAGAGAAAGGAATGGAAGGGGAAGAAGTAGGGATGCTTTGCTTGAAGCTTGAGCTTTCAAATATGATTTTTCTTCTTAGTTTCAAGAGGTGAGTAAAACTTGGTTTATGTTTTAATAGTGTTAGTTCCCATATGGTGTTGAAGTTTTTTTTAACATGATTTATATGCCAAGTTCAATGTTAAAGCCAAAAGTGTCTTCTAGTTGTTAGATGAAATGCATGAGTAAAGAAGATGTGTTTTAATGACTTATTCCAAAACTTGTTTAAAACTATGTTGCTGTCTTTATGATAAATGAGCCCAAAACACCACTTTAAATTAGAGTTATTCATACCTTAAAGCATATTTTTAAGTGGGGATGTTGAATTAGGATTAAGGGTACTCAATTTCATGATTTAAGCTTGTGTATGAGGCTACATATATTAGAATTCAGATTTGAAGGGAAAATTTAGTTGCTGTCTCCAATTTTGAGTGCCCTGAAATTGTCACTTTGAGCGAATTTACTAAGATTTGAGACTTAATTTTCATATAGAAGTATTAAATCATGATTTAAATTGATTTTGGACACTAAATCATGTTCTCTCTTATGGCTTAAGCTTTTTATGGGCTTCATGTATAAAAGTCCAGCTTTAAGTTGATTTAAGACTAAAGATTATTAAGGCTATGAATCTTACTCTTATGAAAGTGTTTGAAATTAGTTTTCAAACTAGAAAGTATCTCAATTCTTGTACTTAGACCTTATTGTTAACCTAAACTCTTTTACTATATATTTTACATGATTCACGGCGTGTTAAAAGGAGTTGAACTTGTATAAAATCTGCTGGAATGTATACTTCGAAAAGTTACTTTGCATGTGTTCAAAACTTGATTTTGAATTGATTTTATTGAAGTATGAATTATGAGGTTTAAAGTAATGAAAGAAGAAGTTTTGGAGTTTTAGGGGTAAATAAGGTTGAATGTTATACCTAAAGTTTGTTATTAGATTAAGTGATATTCTATGTTCACTACAAATGAATTGAAATGTGTTATAAGGCAGTACATATGCTTTAAAAATCTGCTGGAACTATTTACTTAAAAATTTCACTTTGCAAGTATTTAAAGTTAGATTTTAAGATTAAAAGATGTTGGAATTGATGCCTAAAACATGTTATTAGTTTAAGTTATTATCTAAATTCAATACATATGATTTGAAGGGTGTTTATAAGCATCAAAGGTCGTCTAAAAATCCGTTAGAGTTCCACACTCAAAAGATCCCTTTGTATGTGTTGAAACTTGGAATTTCGATGCTAGTTGATGTTAGATTTTATGTTTAAAACTTGTTAAAGGCTTTAGTTATATTTTATGTTTAATACACATGATTAGAAGTGTGTTAAGAGGCATTTAACATGGTTTTAAAATCTGCTAGAAAATCTCGTGTAAAGTTATCATTTTGCAAGTATTTAAAACTAGATTTTGAGATTTAAGGATGTTGGATTTGATGTCTAAAACTTGTTGCTAGCTTAAATGATGTTATATGTTTAATACACATAATTAGAGGTTTGTTAATAAGAATCAAATATTATTTTAAAAGGCTGCTGGAATTACTCAAATAAAATATTCATTTGTATATGTTTAAAAATTGAATTTGAGACTAAATGATGTTGGTCTTGATAACTAAATCTTGTTATAAGTTTAAGATATGTTATATGTCTAACATATATGAGGAAAAGCATGTTAAAATGAGACAAACATGATTTACTGGTTATTGATGTCTTAAATGGAGAACATGTGCAAATTGTTATGTCATGCTTGAATGAATAATTATGTGCACGACCTTTCAAGCAATATTTGCATGATTATGATGTTTCATGTGCATCATGACATCATAAGCATTTGTAAGCATTTAAGCATTAAAGAGAAAAATGATGTTTTAACGAAATGATCATGAACAACTAGGAAGGCCCTATTTAGGTTGTACACCTAGGGAGTAAGTCCCTATTTGAGCTCACGGGCTATTAGATGCCCTTGGGTGTAAGTCAAACTCGAGCTAGCAAGCTTGTGAGCAAAGTGCTCTAAAGAAAAATCGAGTTAGCGTACTCGTGAGTGTAAAAGAACACTCTAGTGACCTTGTGCTATTAAGAAATCACTTTTGTGCATGGTGTACGACCCTAATATGGGAAGGACCCCTAAAGTAAAAGACAAAGAAAGTATGAGAAAAGTGAAACATCTTTATCTTTCATGCATACCACTTTTTCAAAGAAGAAAGAAAGAATGAGAAAAGTTAAAATCTTTATCTTTCATGCATACCACTTGATACGAACCCCTTTGGTGTTTGAACCAAAAATTCCCACAACAATTTTGTATCAACGAAAGAAATCCAAAATGATAAAATAAACCCTGACCCAAGTTTAATCTAGCCAAAATCCTAAGGAATAAATCTAGCTCAATGAATAGAAATAAACAAATTCCAAGGAGTATGGATTCAACAATAATACAAGAGTGATCTACTCAAAATGTAGTTGAAGAATACCGAAGAAGTAACAAGTTGAAAGATGAATTTACCTCCAAATGCTCTCAAGAGAGACTTCAATGTTCAAGCCATCCAAATTCCTTTCCTAGGGTTTGAGAGTTGAGTATTTATAGTACAAAAATTGGGATAAAAAGAAAATCTGAAAAAATAGAAGAAAATAAGCGTTTTTTGAAATTTCAGTAATTTTTGGTCGACCGACTACTCGATCGAAATGTCTCTTTTGGTTGATTATAACTCGACCGCAATGAACTGAAGTGGTTGTAAAATTTCTGTACTTTCGGTCGATCGAAAATGACTGATCCTGCCACCTTTAGTAATTTAGTCATAACTTTTGATCCCGATGTCCAAATGAGGTGATTCGAAATGATTTGGAAACTAGAAAAAAAATGGGCTACAATTCTTATAGAAATAGTGAACCTCAAATTCGTACTTTATCTCTGTCAAACTTTAATTGAATCCAAAACTTGACTCTTGGCTCCTCTTTTGGCTTAATCACTTTTTTTTGGCCTTGAATCTTCTTCCAAAATAGCCCATAATTGACCTGGTGCTCTTTGAACATGCACTTAAAAAAAAATTTGGGTTGGATAATTAATTTTCCTCGCCAAGTCCGCTATGATTCTCATCAGACCCTCTTTCTTCAGGATAATTCATCCCGAATCATAGGTTTGTTCATGATATTTCATTGCACCTCCTGGATCAAAAAGGAAATCCTTGCTTCCATGCCTCATGATCAACAAATAGGACCCTGTAGCTTAGACTAAATGCAAGGGTCTAACCATGAACTCCTTTGGACATATGTGGTGTGGTCCAAAGACCAAAATGCAATTAAACTGCAAAATAGATTTAAGCAAAATGGGGTGGGGATCGTTAGTTTCTCTATGTACAAGGTAGGGATCCTTGTACTCGTGATATACCACCTCAAAACCCCCTTTTTGAAACCAAATAAGCTCTTGATGAAATTCGAAGCGCATAAGAAATTCCGGAAAGTTCCGAACTCAGGTTGTGGTTGGACGGATGAATCATGACCCGATATTCACGACGCGATGGCTCGACGATGCGGAATAAAGAACCACGACTTTCGAAATACCACAAGGATTTGCCCAATCTCCCTGATGAGTTTCTGGTTTTGAACGCCACAAAGATAGTTAATCTTTGATAAGTTCGGGTTTTGAACGCCACAAGAATTGAAATCTTGATAAGTTCTTGGAGAATAAAAGGAATCTACCTTTTAACGAGTAAAACACTCAAATTGTTTATTCAATAATCAAAGTCTGAATTACAATGAATGGAAAGGAATATAAATAAGTAAAATAACCTAGCCGCTAATTGACTCAAAAAAGAATTCTAATTAGAATAAAATTCTAAAATAGGCAAACAAATAATTAAAAACAAAATTTAACCTAAAAATACGCAAAAACCCTAATTTCCATCTGCATAATTGACTTACTGTTTTGAAGCCCCAAATGATGGAATTTGACCATAAAATCAGTCGGCTCAAGGGCTTTTGCCCATGAGTTTTGCTTAGTGGCCCATTTCTACTCGAAAAACACATATTATGCATCTAATTCCGACATGGTTGACTGGATTGCACTTTTATTTGGCTTGAATATTTAACTTTTTCCGTCAAGCCTGTTATGACTCCGATCATCGAGGGTCCGGAACACATCATACCCTCCTTTAGGATGATTCGTCCCGAATCATAGCTTTGTTCCTGTTGTTTCACTTCACCTCCTGGATCAAACGGAAAATTTCTCCTGCAATTGCACATGATCAACCAAAAATATTCTGCAACGAGGGTCACGTGAATGACTTGAAGTTGAAACACCTTTGGACATTGGTGGTGTTGCCCAAATTTCCACGTACCATTAACCTGCAAGAAAGAATTAAATAGAACGGGGAGGGAAATGTTAGGTTCAAGAGGTACAAGGTATGGATCCTTGTATTCATGAATTATCATCGTCAATTCCTCCTTTGGAACCACGAGGCCCTTCTCGTCACCTCGTTCTTCCTCTGCAAGTTCTCGTTTATTCCTCTCTACTTCTTTTCTCTCAAGCACCTCTTTAATATTTTTACTTTCAAATTCAACCACACCTCCTATCTCCAGATTTTTATCACCACGCTCGTGTACTACCTCATTACTACCCAAATGTGGATCTTCCAATTCAACGCTCAAATCTTGAACTTCAATCTCAACTCCCAATTCCACCTTCTCCTCATCAAATTTTGGAGTTTGTTTATTTGTTTTTAATTTCAACTCTCCCTCCTTCTTTTCAATGTCCTTACCCCCACGACGCCTCCTATTACACCACCTTTCACTCTCCTTCCTTACCATTCGTGAATCTTCTAGTTCATCCTCTAATGTCAACCCATATAGTACGCATGCTTTCCCTTTCTTAAGGAATTTGTATATGTGCGTACTCTTATCATAAACAGCTTCCCTCCTATGTCTCCATGGTTTTCCCAATAAAATATGATAAGATTTTAATGGCACTACATCACACCATACATCCTCACTATACTTTCCCTGGGCAATAGGCACTAGAACTTGTTTGGTTACTTTGAAATTCCCAAACTCCCTCATCCACGTCATCCTATAAGGTTTATAGTGTGATTCTAGGGGCAATCCTAATTTTTCAACCACGGTGCTACTAACGAAATTAGTAAAGCACTTTCCATCAATCGCCAAACTGCACCCCTTATGATCCACATAACATCTAGTTTGGAATAAAAAGTCCGGATCATAATCCATTCCTTATTTGGCGTTTCAAAAATTCAAGAACGAAGAGGATTTAGACATCAAATAGCAAGAACGACTTTTATTGACTTAGAAGGAAATGAATATCAAGAATTTTAAAGAAACTCAAGAAAGTGGTTCTTGAATTTTGGAGTAACTTTTTTTTTTTTAAATAATGAATTTTCGGAATCAAATAAAAAAATAAAAAAAAATAATTTTTTTTTAATAAATCCGAAAATTCGAAATGAACGCAACAAAACAAACGGAACAAGATTTGAATAAGAATCGAATAAAACAAACACTTTTGAATTTTTGTTGGATTTTTTATATGGATCAAAAACTAAAAATTTTTACTGACACGAAAAACAAGAAAACTAAAAAAATTGAAAACAAAATACTCAACAAGATATGGATGATTTTTATGGGACTCGATGATAAACATAAAAATCAAACTGGATAGAAAAACCTGAATTCAGAGTCCAGCTCTGATACCAGATGATGAGATTCGTGACGCGGAAGAAACGCCGGAAAGTTCCAAACCCAGGTTGTGGTTGGACAGATGAATCATGACCCGATATTCACGACGCGATGGCTCGACGATGCGGAATAAAGAACCACGACTTTTGAAACACCACAAGGATTTGGCCAATCTCCCTGATGAGTTTCTAGTTTTGAACGCCACAAAGATAGTTAATCTTTGATAAGTTCGGGTTTTGAACGCCACAAGAATTGAAATCTTGATAAGTTCTTGGAGAATAAAAGGAATCCACCTTTTAACGAGTAAAACACTCAAATTGTTTATTCAATAATCAAAGTCTGAATTACAATGAATGGAAAGGAATATAAATAAGTAAAATAACCTAGCCACTAATTGACTCAAAATAGAATTCTAATTAGACTAAAATTCTAAAATAGGCAAACAAATAATTAAAAACAAAATTTAACCTAAAAATACGCAAAAACCCTAATTTCCGTCTGCATAATTGACTTACTGTTTTGAAGCTCCAAATGATGGAATTTGGCCATAAAATCAGTCGGCTCAAGGGCTTTAGCCCATGAGTTTTGCTTAGTGGCCCATTTCTACTCGAAAAACACATATTATGCATCTAATTCCGACATAGTTGACTGGATTGCACTTTTATTTGGCTTGAATATTTAACTTTTTCCGTCAAGCCTGCTATGACTCCGATTGTGGAGGGTCCGGAACACATCAGCTCTTCTCTTCACCACCTTCTTTCTCCTCTACTTTTTTCTCAACTTCCTCTTCAAAAATTGTATTTTCAATTACATCCTAAAAATTTTAACACTCAACCAACTCTTTCACATTTTTAATCTTAACAATCTCCTCTATATTTGTAAACTCATGTACCCCTTCATCAGTATTTTGATCTTCTACATCAAAATTCGGAGATTGATCAACTACTTCGAATTTTGTCTCCCCCTTCTTCTTCTCAACATCCTTATCTCGAGGCACTTCTTGCAATTTAGCTTCAACCTCACTATCACTCCCCTTTTACATTCCAGTATTATATTTACAATCTCATGCAATGAACTTTTCTTCTAAAATTTTCATTTGCTTCTTAAAGTCCAACATAGGATCATTCTTCCCATGGGATGATGGAATCTTCAGTTTAACACTACCAATATTTTCATCCATTCCATCCCTACCCTTATGCTTCCTCAGATGACTTCGGTCAAACCCCCTATCAAAATCCCTATTACACTGCTCTCCTCTACTCCTACCCATGTTCCACTTTTGTTCCATACCCCTGTCATCATCAAACTCATCTCTATCATTTCTATTACTCCTTGGTGTTGGGATTTCTCTCCTTGCCTCCAATCTATCCAACATTCTTCCCAATCTTCCTTCCATTGCCTCCATTTGCCTAGTATAAGTGGTGGAAATATTTTGCAGCATCTCATGCAAGTCTTGAGTTTGGGCATTAGAATCTTGCCCACTTGGAGCATTTGTATGGAGCATGTTGTGGAAGTGTGGAAGTGTTCTCACAAGTAATGTTTTCACTCATGTTTACACTCAATTTTCAACTTCCCAAGGAAAGTAATCAACTACAAAGTGGAAAAGAACACGGAATTACTAAGGACTAATTTGGTATTGAGAAAAGTGGTCTCTATTAATGAAGTCTTATTAGAGACAATTTATCAAACACCTAGTGCTCAATTCTTGAATAGTGTAGAAATGCAAGTATTTGTTAAATTGAAATCTCCCAACAAACTCAAATGCAATAACAATGATAATACCAATGATATAGGAATCAAGAGATACACAAGAACATAATTTTTTCAATTTTTTTTATTTCTTTTGAAGAAGTTTCGTTTTTGGGTTTTTTTTCTTTTCTTTTTGAATGAAGAACAACAAGAACAATAAATATAAAGATATGTTTACCAATTTTAGAGCCAAGTTCTGACACAAAATGTGCGAACCCCTTTGATGTTTGAACCAAAAATTCCCACAACAATTTTTTATAAACCCAAGAAAGCTAAAATGGTAAACTAATCCTTGACCCAAATTTAAACTAGCCAAATTCTAAGAAATAAGCCTAACCCAATGGATAGAAATAAACAAATTCCAAGGAGTGTGGATTCAACAATAACACAAGAATAATCTACTCAAAATGTAGTTGAAGAAGACCAAAGAAAGTAACAAGTCAAAAGAGGAATTTACCTCCAAATGCTCTCAAGAGAGACTTCAATGTTCAAGCCATCCAAGTTCCTTTCCTAGGGTTTGAGAGTTGAGTATTTATAGTACAAAAATTGGGATAAAAAGAAAATCAGAAAAATTAGAAGAAAATTTGTGTTTTTGAAATTTCAGTAACTTTCGGTCAACCGGCTACTCGATCGAAATGTCTCTTTCGATTGATCAGAACTCGGTTGGAATGAACTGAGGATGTTGTAAAATTTCTAGACTTTCAGTCGATCGATAACTTTTGGTCGACCGAAAATGACTGATCCTGTCACCTTCATTATTTAGTCATAACTTTTGTTCTCCATGTCCGATTGAGGTGATTCAAAGTGATTTGGAAACTAGACGAAACATGATACAATTCTTCAAGAAATAGTGAACCTTAAATTTGGACATTATTATCTCTATCAAAACTTTAATTGAATCCAAAATTTGATTCTTGTCTCCTCTTTTCGCTCAATCACTTTGTTTGGTCTTGAATCTTCTTCCAAAATAGCCCATAATTGACTTGGATCTTTTCGAACATGCACTTCAAAAAAATGTTGGATTGGATAATTAATTTACCTTGCCAAAACCGCTATGATTCTCATCACCACTTTTTCAAAGAAGAAGGAAAGTATGAGAAAAGTGAAGAACCTTATTTTTATGCATGTCACTTTCAAAGAAGAAGAAAGAAAGAAAGCATGAGAAAGTGAAAAATATTATCACTCATGCATATCACTTCATCCATTACATTCATGTCGTAAATATGATATTGATTGCTTGAATGTAGTTATATTGAAGTAAATGTTGTGAATGTGATATGAGTAAAATTATGGAATGATATGTTAGTGTGATTATGATTTCATTCACTTATATGAGAGATAATGTCGAAGTTAAGAGGTAAAGTGTATGATTTATATTCATTCTTGAAAATGTGAAAGTTTGACAAGAAAATAATGAGAATGATATATGCTTATATGACTTCATACACTTTATGTTAAAATTAATTTCTTATTAAATGTATCAAGTTTTATTCACTGAACCATGTGATTCACAGTGTTTCATATATCTTTTTATAGGCAATGGAGCGCTAATTTTTGTAGTGTGAATTCCCATAGAGAATGCCGGCCGAGAATGAAGAGTACTTATTGGTAACCAAAAGAGACAAAAGATTAAGCCCTTTTGTATTTAAAACTAATTTGGATTGAAATTCTTATTCTTCTAGTATTTAAAAGTTAAATATTATTTGGGGCTTAGTTTTGAAATAAATAGGTATATTTTTATGTAAATAAATGGGCCTTGTATTTTAAAGTACCACTTGATGTTTAAATATTATTCTTATGAAGTGTTGAAATTGTTTTTGACACGATTGATATTAAAATGTTAAATTCAAAGTAAGGATGATGATCCTGAAAGTGTAACAAGATAAACTCAATGTTTTTGACACTTAGTACGGTTTTAAACAAGTTAGAAAGGGTTTTGGAAAATATAGTAAATCAGCACTGTTGACCACAAAATCCGACTGGACCTTGGACCAACACGTCTCAGCTCCTCCCTCTTGAATACGTGGATCTCCTGCGCACTGTGACAAACAATTAGTTTGCAAAGGGGGCCGAGGTGGCTCCCGTTTGCACTCCGATGCCAAAGTCAGTGCTCATTTGAAGCAAATATAAATTGAGTGCAAGAAATATAAGTGTGTAAAAGAGAGAAAAGGGAGTGAGAGTAAAATATTCAGTTAAGAGTATGAAAATGCAAACCCTTTACAAAGCGGGAGGAGTGATCTATTTATAGAGGAATTTGTTGTTTTGGATCGCGACACATGGCAGACTTTACACGTGTATTTACCCTAGCTTTTGGAGAAGCGGATCTTACTTTTTGACAGTAATCATTGCTACGTTTGGTAGGGGATGGGCGCCTGTCACTTTTTGATAAAGGCGGCGTCACATCTCTGACTCTATCCACTGTCCCATCACTCATCCGAGCTGTTATTAAGGAGGCCCTTCGTCTAAACATAAAACACCTCGGCTAGTCATAAACCAGTTCGGCTAAAGAAGTTCACGTGCTGTACCACCTCGGCAATTGACCCAAGAAGACATCTTAAGCTTTAGCCATGGGCCAAGGTCCATTGGGCCTCTATTGGACCTTCATTGGTGGATTACTGTACTTTTTTTTGGGCTTGGTCTCAACACTAGTCCCTCAAATCCGATGTGGTCATTCATGGGCGGATAGGATTTGTTATATGTTCGAAGCACTAACTTTGTTCTGATAGCGTTCTGTAATTATACAGCTATGGGATTGCGGTCTTGCTCTAACTTCGTTATCTGTTACATCCAATATATTTTATAGTTATTCCGCCATCTGTTAGCTGGGAATTATCATATGACACTGCAAGCTTAAGGCTCGTAATGACATTCCTTAGGGGGAGCTCGGATTCAAAGTAAGGCCGACCTTCTATTCCCGCTTTACTTCTCAGGTGAAAGTTGGAATTATACTAGTGTGTCTCTTAGACGACACATTTAATATAAAGGGGGCTACTAATACCGGTTCCCAAGAAGAAGGAATGGAATGAGTGGTGACATCTCTCCGCGCGTGGCGCCCATTATGGTAATTGAACGGTTTTCTCCCTTCTTTTGACAGTGGGCGCTTTGATTAATCCATCCCCCAAGAGACGTTGGTTACCCGTGTTAATTATGCGGCTCAAAGACCAAGGATTATGGTTTATTGAGTCCCCTATAAAGCCTTTTTCTCATTGTTTCTCCTTTACCGTATTCTTAGAATTTTTGCAATAGCGTCTCCGCAAGAAGTTGCAGTACCTCTTCCATTATTGCAAGTCTTTTAGTATCTCTTCAAGGATTTTTTACATAGCAACTCATCCCTATCGTTCTACACTCTTCATTGGCGTGTTCTTCGTTCCGAGTATACAATCTTGAATGTCAGTTTTTGAAGGTAAATTTCTTTTCCTTTGTAAGTGCAAAGAAAACTTTTTTCATTTCTAATCTTCAAGTGTGGGTTTGAAAATTTTGTTTTCGTTTCGGTGAATCTGGCCCATTTTTAAGAATAAATGGAAAGATTTGGGGGAACGGATTCACAGGAACTGTTAGCAATGGCGATTCCTGTCCGAGGTTTCAGCCCATTGTCTTTGTCGATTTTTAGCTCTCGCTTCTTTAGGGAGCAGATTAAGAGGAGGAATAGGAAATGCAGTGGTATAATTTATTTGGATGATTCTGACAGCGAAGAAGAAAAGGACCAGAGCTAGATGGCTCGTATATCATCCGAGGAGGAGGCTTCTTTGCGGGAGCTTCGAAGCAAGCGGGACAGGGATTTGGAAAGAGGAGAGGTAGTGGGCTCTTCTTCCAGTCACCAGGACCTCGGATTAATTATTAGGGCCCCATTTAGGGCATATAGGAAAGAGCTGGGGCTTTCTGAGGAGGAAATAGCCCAGGTTAAAGGTTGGGTAGACCTGGTAAATAAAATGTCAGGGTATCATGTAGACCTTGATCCAAATCCAGAGTCTTGGGAAAACAGCGAGATTGCCACGAAAATTCGAGGTGTTGATTTGGCTGGAGCTTCGACGAAATTTAGGATGCCAGAAGGGGTTCGATTGGTGCACCCTACACCTTCTTGCCGACCCTGTAGCCCTCCCCCAGGTCAGGTGGGCGTGTGTTATGAAGCTCTATCCAGCGGGACGAGGCTGCCCCTGCACCCCTTTTCAGGGCTCTACTTAGGAGTTACAACTTATGCCCCTACCAGTTGGCCTCAAATTTCTGGACGCAAGCGGTGGGTACTTGGCTGGTGTGGCAGGAGGTCAATCCTGACTACCCCATCTCCCTGCACATCATCCACACCTTATATATCTTGAAGAAATCCGTTAGAAGGGAGAAGGATATGAGGTCGGATGTCAAGGACTGATACTACTTGTCTCCCAGGGGTTCATATCCTCCTATTATCACTGGTCATCCCACTTCAATAAAGAACTGGAGGAACCAATGGTTCTAGGTTGCGGGGGAGTGGCAGAGCTCACCTATGGACCCTAGTCCGGAAATCACCATTCCCCGAACTCTTTCCCTACCTAGTGAGTCTTGTATTCGCTTTAGCATCCTTACGTGTCGTACGTCATCCACTTTTTATTTTCTGTTCAAATTTCTTTACTTGTTTTTTACACGTTATTGGTTTATGGCAGGGGACACTTTTGCTTGCCTCCTCTCCGACGCGAATTTAGCGGCTGTGAGGCGATTGTTTGCCTACAAGGGCACTTTTCAGGGGGTCATTCAACAAAATAAACTCTTTGTTAAGCACGGCCTTATGCTAGCTATGAGTAAGTTTGTTTCCTTACTGCCTTCATATCTTATGCCTCGTCCGTTCATAGCCTCATTCTCCTTCTTTTCTTGCTAGGTTCCAAGGACTTTCCGAAGATTTCCTTGAAGGGTCTTATGGGCAAAAAGACCCCTCCTGCCCTTCGCCACGACAGCAAAATTGAAAGTAGGCAGAAAGCAGTACTTGCTAATTTACAAGTAGGGGTGGCAAAGGAGGTATCTGAGGCGTCCACTGCCCAACTTGAGGGTCCTCTTCCTGCATTACTGCCACCACCCAGTCTGCTGCTGGTAGGTCCCCAACAACCTAGCTTGGAAAAAGGGGCTGAACCTAAGAATGTTACTGTAATGGGGAAGGGAAAAAGGTCAGATAGGGGCGGCTCCAAGAGGCAGAGGGAGTCTAAGAATGTTTCTGTGCCATCTCCCTTATCCGAGGATATCTCTGAGCACATATCCAAGGAGGAACCTGCCCCGAAAGATGCTCAAAAGGGGCAAGGAAACCACCTCCGCACCTCCGCCCCCAGAGACTCAAGACTTGGAGGATGAGCCTTCTGTGTCTATCCCAGACTTAGCTTACGAAGTGACACCCGCGGGGGTAGAAGAGCTCAAACAGATTAAAGCCAGTGTTCTCCCTAGGGATGTTACTTTCAGTCCTTCCTTGTTTGACTCCCCCAGTTCTCCTCCTACCAGGGCTGCCTTGGTCACTGAGCAATTTTGGACAGAGGGCTGGTCTGCCTTCTCTTCCAGTGCCACTCCGTCCCAGAAGCTGCTTGCTGCCAAAGCTATGAATGCTAGGGCACTGGCCCTTATTGACAAGGTGGAGTCTTCAGTGGAGGAAACGCAGCGGGACAAGAAGGACGCTGAGACTGCACTCCGTCACGCGGACAATATGCTGAAGGAGATTAAGGACCTCAAGGAGCATATGTCCATCGCTCGCAAGGCCTCCTCGAAAGATAGGGTGATAGTCAAACGCCTTCAAGAAGACAATGAAAAGTTAAAGCATGATCTTCATGCTTTCGAGGCAGATTTGGCATCCCTCTGTAAGAAATTAGACGACTCCAACCGGGCTCATTCCATAACTTCTGAGGCCCTGATAGCAGCCAATGCGGCCAAGGCTAAGCTAGATGCTGAGGTGGCAGCAGCCACTGAGAAATTGGGGAGAGAGGTGGAAGTTAGGAGAAAGGCAGAGGAGAACCTTGCCTCTCTGGAATGGCATATGTAATCTAGGATCACGGAGGTTCTGGAGTAGACCGTTATGACACGAGTGGAGAAAGCTCTGAGTGCCAAGGTATCTGAGGTGATCCAGAATTTTAAAGACACTTTTGAAGAGACACCAGAGTATGAGGCCATGCAGAGGGTCTTTGGGAATATAGGGGCCAAGATGGCTTTGGGGGACGTGAAGGAAGCTTTCCCAACTCTGTACCTATCCTCCATCGAAGCCCTGTACCTCGAACCTCAAGATGCAGATAAGGGCTATTCCCATGATGATCCCGCAGATCCTTTGGATGTACCTGGTAGGAGCTCTTCAGAAGATGTCCCTCCTCAATGATCCTCTTTTGTATTTGCTTTGGTCATTTTGCATGTTGTATATTGTTTGAATATTTTTAAAATGTAAGTGTAATGACGCTTTAAATTGTAAATGTAACGACATTTTGAATTGTAAATACTTTGATTTGTAAACGTAGTGATTTATTTAGCTCAATGTTTTGGTTTGTACAACATTAGTTGTTTAAGTGTGGATGCTTCTAAACACAAACGCCTTCCTCAACGCATTGTATGAAGATATTTTGTTTGAGTGTGAATAGTCCCTCAGATCTAAGTATCTTAAAGCATTCATGTTTGCTGGTTAGATCTGATTTTGACAAACATTTGAACATTTTTTACTTATACTCCGTAACACCTGCATTTATTAGTTTGGACGAACTCCTATTGATGGTGTTAATACGTTTAACACATACGCGGTGATCGCAGTGCAGGCTTATAAGAGTCCCTTGTTTTTAACAAAGTTCAAGCATAGCGGAGGTGTATTGTCCTATAAACAAAATAATTTAGGCATTTTTACTATCCATTATGGGTACCAACAGTACTTGGTGCAATCCTTATCATAACTCAGTAAAGATTTTATTAAATTATATGGAGACGTTGTGACCATCGAAGAGGCATTTGATTTTATTGAAAATAGTGACGAAGGTGATCTGTGTTCCAAGGATTACACAAAGGTACCCCAGATAGGTCTTCGATCATGTACGTACCGGGTACCACCTCGGAGAGGACTCTGTAAGGGCCTTCCCAGTTAGGACCTAAAGTCCCTACTCCTGGTTCTTGAGTAGAGGGAAGAACCTTTTTGAGGACTAAATCCCCGATGTTAAAGTGTCGACCCTTTACCCTTTTGTTGTAGTAGCGGGCCATTTTTTTATGGTACTTGGTCATTACTATCTGAGAATCACTCCATTTTTCCAGGAGGAAATCCAAGCTAGCCCTCTGTGCCTCTTCGTTTCCCGCTTCGTCATAATGGATTTGACGAAGAGAAGGCACCCCAATTTCAACTGGACATACCGCCTCGGATCCATATGCCAGGGAGAAAGGTGTTTCGCCAGTGGCAGTGTGCAAGGTGGTCCGAAGTGCCCATAATACTTGCGGGAGTTCATCTACCCATGCGCCTTTCTTTGATTCCAACTTCCTCTTTAGAGTGTTTTTTATGATCTTGTTCACGGCTTCAACCTGTCCGTTAGCTTGTGGATGATGCGGAGATGAAAATAATTTCTTAATTCCCAAGTCGTCGCACAATTCATCTATGCTTCTGTTTTTGAATTATTTTGCATTATCACTAACCATCGAGTGCGGTATTCCAAATCTACATATAACATTCTTCCAGATGAACTTGGTGGTGTTGGCCTCGGTAATTCTCATTAGGGGTTCCGTCTCAACCCACTTGGTGAAATAGTCAATTGCCACTATTGCAAAGCAATTGTTACCAGCCCCCCTAGGCATAGGACCAATAATATAAACCCCCCACTTCACAAAAGGCCAAGGGCTAGTCACCACAGTCAACTTGTGATGTGGCTGATGCGGTATGGTTGCATGCCTTTGACATTTATCGCACTTGCGGACGAAGTCATGGGAGTCCTTCCGCATAGTCGGCCAAAAATACCCCTGTTTCAGGGCTTTCCAAGCCAATGATAATGCCCCAGCGTGGTTGCCAAATGTGCCCTCATGGATTTCTTTCATTATATACCGTCCTTCCTCCAGCCCAACACATCTCAGCAAAGGAGAGGAATAACTCCATTTATAAAGCAAGTCATCCAAGAGTCCGAAATTTGCTGCATATCTTTGCAATTTTCGAGCTGCTTCCGGCTCGTCTGGTACTGTCTGATGCTTCAAGTATGCTAGTATAGAATTTATCCAGGATCCTTCTTCCTCTATCGCCAAAATCTCCGTTCCTGGCTCAATAGAAGAGGTCAATAAATGCTCATTTGGGATCAGATTGTGGAGCTCGGAATCATTACTGCTTGCTAATTTGGATAAAGCATCTGCATTGGAATTTTCAGTTCTGGAAATATGATGTAACTCCATTTTTCCAAAGTTCACGGCTAGATCTTTTACGTTTTTCAAGTAAGCAACCATAGCAGGTTCTTTAGCAGCGAATTGTCCGTTAAACTGGCTTACGACAAGTTTTGAGCCACTATTTGCCATCACGGACCTGATCTTTAAGGCTTTCGCAAGTCTTAGCCCAGCTAAGAGTGCCTCGTATTCTGCAACGTTGTTTGAGGCTTTAAAGCCAAAGCGGATGGCACTGTGTAGTTTGTATCCTTCTGGACTCATTAGTAGTATACCTGCTCCGGATCTTCCATCAGCCGAGGACCTGTCAACGAACAACTTTCACTCACGGATATCCTCCGCGTTATCAATCATCTTCACCTCCGGTGGATGGGTGAACTCAACTATGAAATCTGCTAATGCTTGACCTTTTATAGCAGTCCAAGGTTCATAACGCAGGTCGTACTGACTGATTTCTATTGCCCACTTCATTAACCTCCCAGATACATTTGGTTTCTATAACACCTGCCTCATAGGAAAGTTGGTGAGAACATGTATGGAGTGCGACTGAAAGTAGGGGCAGAGTTTGCGAACTGTTGTGATCAATGAGAGAGCAAGTTTCTCCATATCTGGGTAACGTGTTTCTGCATCCAGCATGGCTTTACTTACATAATACACTGGGAATTGATTCTCATCTTCCTCTCTGATCCACACTAAGCTAACAGCCTCTTTTGATATGACTAAATATAGATAAAGTGGTTCGCCAGCTCTTGGTTTTGATAACAATGGAGCCTGCCCCAAGAATGCTTTCAGGTCGACAAAAGCTTGCTCACATTCTGGCGTCCACTGGAATCCCTTCCCTCCCTTCAAGATCTTAAAAAATGGCAAGCATTTGTTAGTGGACTTAGAAATGAATCGATTTAAAGCCGCAATCCTTCCCTTCAAGCTTTGCACTTCTTTTGGGCTCCGAGGAGATCGCATGTTCAGCAAAGCTTTGATTTTATCGGGATTGGCTTCAATCCCTCTTCTATTTACCATGAGTCCCAGAAATTTTCCTGATGCTACTCCAAAAGCGCATTTCGCTGGGTTGTGCTTTATTCAATATTTCCTCAAAACGTCGAAGGCCTCTGACAAATGGTGGATATTGTAACACCCCGAATTTCGTGGAGCTCGGGACGCCACGTCGTCCTCTAAATCTGATTTTATTGCGGAAATAATTAAAAATTTCTAAACATCATATTTATTATTTGAAACCTTTGAAACAACATTTTTACGGAAGAAATAAATTTATAAAACATCACATATATTATTTAAAAATGTAGCGGAACATAATTCTAACAAATTCATAAAAACCTTAAATCTTAAGTTTTAAAGTAAAGTAACGATTCATAATTTATAATTGATGACATTTATGAAACTTGACTTAAAAAGAAAATTAACATTATTTCTGATTTTTCCACCGCTGCCATTTCATTCGCCATCATCTCCAAAATCTGCGAAAACTGTTAAAATAATGGAATGAGTATTTCGAAAAATACTCAGTAGACTCATCGCCAATAATTAATTTACAGAATTATTGAACACGTAATTATGCAATCATACAGTGACCTCATCATCATATTTTTGGGCTCTGGTATTTTCAAAATCAAGGCTGTTAAAATAATAGGGTGTGGGTAGTTCGTCTCGTGCACTTAAGGCACATAAGTTATGCATAACAACATCATTTCTCATCTTATCTCATAAGAGATATCCTTGTCTCGTCTTATGCATCAAAGCATGTAAATCACGTAATTTCACATAAAACATGCAATTATAATTTAAATAAGTTAGTGGGGGCGAGTCTACCTTAAATCACGAGTTTGAAAAATAAAGCTGGAAAGTCACGTCAATCTTCTAAATCACCAAATGTATCGTCTAGCCAAAAGAAAATTAAATTAATTTAGTATTTCGAAAATTGAAATATTAAAGTGAATAAATAAAGTTTAGGGGTTGAATTGAAATTTTAAAGAAAACATGGATTTTAAAAGTGTAGGGGCTGAAATGGACTTTTTGAAATTAGTGGGTTGACTCATAGGATTTCAAAATAATAGGGTTCAACTAACTCATTCCCAAAACTGTAGGGATTAAGTAAAGAGCTTTTGAAAATGAAGGGACTGAAATAGCTTCTTTTTTTAAGACTTGGGGCTTGAAAGCAAAATCTCAAAAATCAAAATAAATATAACAATTTCTACTCTCTCTCTTCATTTTCAGAAGCAGAGGAGAGGCGAGAGAGAGAGAGAGCGACGGGCGAATCGCTCCGCCCTCCTGCTCTGATTTCGATCGCCGGTCGAGAGGTCGGAGAAAGTGCCACCGTCGCGTGGTGGCATAGGTGCTTGGGTTTAAGTTGATTTTTGGGTGATTTGGTGCGAGCATTGGAGTAGGAACCCGAAGGCTGGGGTCTGGTTCATTATTGTAGATTTTTCTGAAGACAGTGCTACCGGTGGTTGAGGTAAGTTATGGGCTTAATTAAATATTTGGTTTGTGGTGGTTTTGGGTGTAGATTTGGAGTTGGGCAGCGGTGGGTGGTCATGGTATGGTGGTTCCTGGGTGATTCGGGTGACGGTGTGGTGGCTTGAGGTTGCAATGGTGTGTGTGGTTTCAACAGTGTCTAGAAGATGAATTTCTTGAGTTTGGTTTCACGTTTTGAGGTTTGAGGTATCAGTTGGGGATTGGAGCAGGGGCGGTCGATTGATTGGGTGGTGAAGATAGCGGTTCGAGAGAGAGGAGGCGACTTTGGAGTTGCGAGCAGTAGTGGCTGGTTGATTTTTTGAAATGGGGTAGTGGAGTCGACATTGGTGGTGGTTCAGTGATTGAGTTTCGATTGATAGCAGTGGTTGGTGTGTTCATTGTGAAGTCGGAGTTTCGATGGTTAGGTATAGGCAGTGAGGTGTTGAGTGCTTACCCAGAATCGTTTGCCAACTTTCGTGCAGTTTGTGGTGGCGTGAAGGATGAAATGGAGATGGAAAAATATACATTGAGTTGGATTCAAAAATTGGCAATTGCTTGATTGGCGATTGAGTGGGAGAGGATTTGAGGGAATAAACTGGTTGATGATTGAGGAAGAAATTATGGAATATGGATGCATTATTGGGGAAAACGTGTGAAGACTGGAGGGAGTATAGTATGCTAATTGAGTTCCAGAAATATACACAGCTGATCAGGTAAATGAAATAAAATGTGAGTGGAATTTTGGCTGTGAATGTGGGGTGATGATGGGAAAGGAAAAATTGTGTGAATTTGGGAGGATTGACGGTATCTGCAAGAAGGAAATGGCGGATTGAGGGGGAAGAAAATTGGGAAATAACAATAATCTTTGAATTGACAGGGTTGGAGACTTGGAAAAATGAATTTCTAGGAAGAAGTAAATAAAACGTGGAGAATTGTGGTGTGTTTGTTTTAGGCAATATTGTGGGCATTTGCAAATGATTGAAGTTGATTGGTGGCTCTGAATATGGGATTTCAAATTAAATTGAAACATGAATTGGGGATCATTGTCACTTGATTGGGCTTCTAGATTGGGTCAAGAGGATTTTTGGTTAGATGAAATTAAAATACTTTTGGGGCTCAAAAGGATTGAAGTTTGGATCAACATTAAAATTAAAATTTGGACTTTAAATAATTTGAATCCAAATAAAGTTGAAAAATTGGACTTAATAAATAATGGACTTGGAACATCATTTAATAAAATTTGAAAATTGGATTAAGATAAATTTAAAATAAATTTAATTTCACTTTATTGGCTAGACGATCACGTTTTTTTTTAAAAATAAATGGGCAAAAATCGTAGCGACACGTTTAAAAAAATATTTATTAAAATAAGTCATAGAAAATTCTCGGTCGCTACAGATATGTTCTGTGGCGACTATACTTTTGACCAGCATGTCATCAACATATACTTTCATGGTGTTTCCCAATTGTTCTGAAAATATACGATTTACCAACCTTTGATAGGTGGCTCTAGCATTCTTTAAGCCAAATGGCATAGCTTTGTAACAATAGAGTCCCCTATCCGTAATAAACGAGGTGTACTCCTCATCTGATTCGTGCATGGGGATTTGATTCTATCCAGAGTATGCATCCATAAAGCTCAGCATCTCATGTCCCGCTGTGGAGTCAACTAACTGATCAATCCGAGGCAGTGGAAAACTGTCTTTGGGGCATGCCTGGTTTAAATTCGAAAAATCAATACATACTCTCAGTTTCCCATTCTGTTTTAGTACCAAAACAGGGTTTGATACCCACTTTGGATACCGGGATTCTCTGATGAAGCCATTTTTCAATAGCTTCGTTACCTCTTCTTTCAAGGCCTCGTATTTATATGAATTCATCGGTCTTCTCTTTTGCCTATGCCCAGGACTTCTGGGATCAAGCTGGAGCCTGTGACAGGCCACTTTAGGATCAATTCCAACCATGTCATCATGTTTCCATGTAAATACATCGAGGTTCTCAAGTAAGAAGTTTTTCTGCTGATATTTGTATTCAACCAGCGAATCTAATCCAATCAGTAACTCTTTGATTAGGTCAAGTGGATCTACACCGAAGCATTCTAGCCTTTCAGCTGGGGTAGAGCAATTGTCTCCAGTCATTCTTGGGTCTAGATCTGGCAGATCTTCTTCTGGCGTCATTGTAACATCCTCATTTTTTGAGGTCCCTCCACCCAGTCTTTCAGGGTCCGAAGCATCCTCGGCCATTGTCGCATCGCTAATCATGTTCAAGCTCCGGTCTTGAAATTTTCGGATAGCGTTTGTGTAACAGGCCCGCGATTCAGTTTGGCTCCCCCTAACAATTGCAACACCGTACAACACCGTACTCCATGGGAAATTTCATGCAAATATATTTCGTATGGGTTGCAGCCCCTAAGTCGATGACACTTGGCCTTCCAATTGAGCTACAATAAGAGGAGATCTTGTCTACAACCAAGAATTCCATGGGGATTCTGGATAAAGTTGGTGCTTGCCCTACCTCAGTCATAAGGGTTTTGAATCCTCTGGGGTTAGGCTGTCCCCCGTGAATCCATATATTGGATCTGAAACTGGAATGAGTGGGGTGCTAATCCCCATCTTATCAAAAGTTACTCCGTAAATTACGTTTATCTAGGCACCATCATCCACCATCATTCGGGACAACCCATTTCGAGCCACCACTACCTTGATAACCAATGCATCATTATGCGGAAAGTGTACCCCAATAGCGTCGTCTTGGGTGAAGGTGATAGAATCTATCCGAGGCATCTCAACAGGATGTGAATGGATGTGATAATTCACGTTGGCAGGCTGCTTGGCCTCTTGATATATCTCTTCTGGGAGTTATTTGTGCTTCCACCTGGATGGGGGCCTCCCAATATTGTGTCAATTTCATGAATCGGTGGATCATTTGCAGGCATAGGTGGTTCTCTCATATCTTTAGCATGTGCCGAGGAGTCATCCTGACCCTTGCTCCTGTCTCTTTGATGACTGTCAATCATTTCTTTGGTTGGGTTCTTCCATGGAGCTCGCCTGTCAACTCGGTTGAACTTTTGACTACCTGGTTTTTGTGTTTTCCCCTTGTCAGGAGAGAAATCACTTCCCCTTCTTCCGTGTGCCTTTTGGTCCGCTAGCATGTGGATTTCCCTACAATCTATCGTTGCGTGGCCATAATACCTGTGGTAGGCCCAGTAAGCCCCAATCATGGGTTGTTTTCCACTTCGACTACTTTCCATTCTTCCTTGAGCCATGGGGGGATTCTGAGAGGGAGCGTTGGAGTGCAAGTTAGGGATAGCTTCCGTGATCTCTGCTGCATAGCTAGACCCCATTCCTGGAAATGGACATGGCGCTCCATTTCGGTTACTGCCGAACCTATCCTTATTCCCTCCTTTCCTGAGGTTCGCTTCATTAGGATACCCAAGATTATATCTCCCTTGAGGATGATTGTCTCTGGCCCTAGCCATTTCTTTTGAGACGATCTCTTCCTTCATTAGATCTACCAGGGCATTGTAATCTCTTGGCTTTCTGCTTCGGACATCTCTCCAAAACAAGCTCGTCATTCCTAGCCCTCCTTTTAATGCGGAAAACATCTCCGCCTCGGTGATGTTCTCACAAATGTGCATCTCTTCAGTGAACCGGGCTAGATAACTCTTCAGATATTCCTCCCTTCCTTGCCTTAAGTTCTGAAGGCGTTGAAGTGGGAGCTGGCCAGGCCTGGAGGAAACAAAAGTATTTTTGAATGTTGCCTTTAAATCTCTCCAACTGTGGATGCTACCAGGAGAGAGTTTTTTGTACCATCGTATCGCACTTCCCTCCAGGGTTAAAGTAAAGGCCTTGCATTTCAGTGCCGGAGTGGCTCCAGCTATTTCCATGCTAGGGCGGTAGTTTAACAGGTGATTGTCAGGGTCATGTCGGCCAGAATACTTTGTTATTTCTGGAATTTCAAAGTCATGAGGCACTGGGCACCTACGGATGCCCTCCGTGAAGGGGCTTATTTCCTCTTCGTCATCTAGATCGTATGACGGCAATTCGCTGTTCTCGTCATGACCGGAATACATCTGGTCATGGTGTTGGTCGTAGGGTGGTGAAGCGTACTCCTGTCATTGTGGTGGCAAAACTCGCCCATAGTTTGACCTTCCGAAGGTCGGAAGATCATTACTAGATTTGGTCCGAGCTGCTTCGGCTCTCCTTTCCTGCCTATTCCTAGGCTCATGTTTGGGGGCTAATTTTTTTGCCCCTATGTCATGCCGGTCTCTATGCATTTGGCTTTGCGACAGAGCTTCCTCAGTGCATTGCTCCCGCCTATTTCTAGGCTCAGCTGCATGGCGTTGACCTTGGTCAGTCCGGCCCCCTCGCTTGCCTCTGAATAACCCTCCTATTCAGCTGAAGACACTTCCAGATTTTGAGGGCGAAGCCTCCCTGTGTCTAACTGGGAGTTGGTCTTGTAATTCAGGTGCTTCATGCTCCGGGCCTTTTTCGTAGAGAGGCGCGGATTCCACCTCGACATATGCCTGCGGATCTTGATAATAGTAGGAGGCAGTAGCCGCATCGGATGGTGAGTAATGTGGCTGTGAATATTGTCGGGGCATCATGGGCTCGTTCATAACATACCCTCTAGCCATGTAGGCATTCATCGCAGCAGTTTATTCAATCTGCTGCTTCTGCATTTCCAGCATTTGGGCTTCCATGCGAGTCATGTCTCGTAGCATGCGGCGGTTTCGGTACAGGCGCGGAGGGTTAGGTTGGGCCATTCCCTCGTTTGCATTCTCATGAGGCCTCTGAGGAGCCTCTTCCTCGCTATGTTGGTCATTTATACTCCTACGAGGGTTAATATCACCATCGCTTTCATTCATGTTCAGAGCAATTTCTTGGTTTTATCTTTTCTCTCAAAGATAGGTGAACTTTTATCTCAAAGCTCCAAGCCTTTTTCAAGGTTAATAAACTTATGTTTCAAAGTTTCACGCCTTTTTCAAGGTTAATAAACTTATGTTTCAAAGTTTCACGCCTTTTTCAAGGGTAATAAACTTATGTTTCAAAGTTTCACGCCTTTTTCAAGGGTAATAAACTTATGTTTCAAAGTTTCATGCGATTCTCTACTCTTTTGCAAGGAGTTATTCGTCCTTTTTCAATATTTCCTTTCTGTGGGTGGCTTATTATCATGCGTTTTCGTGGTTAGCAGTATGGTTTCCCATAGACGGCATCAAAATGTTGACCATAAAATCCGGCTGGACCTTGGACCAACACGTCTCAACTCCTCCCTCTTGAACACGTAGATCTCCTGCGCACTGTGACAAACAATCAGTTTGTAAAGGGGCCCGAGGTGGCTCCCGTTTGCACTCCGATGCCAAAGTCAGTGCTCATTTGAAGCAAATATAAATTGAGTGCGGAAAATATAAGTGTGTAAAAGAGAGAAAATGGAGTGAGAGTAAAATATTCAGTTAAGAGTATGAAAATGCTAACCCTTTACAAAGCGGGAGGAGTGCTCTATTTATAGAGGAATTTGTTGTTTTGGATTGCAACACGTGGCGAACTTTACACGTGTATTTACCCTAGCTTTTGGAGAAGCGAATCTTACTTTTTGACAGTAATCATTGCTACGTTTGGTAGGGGATGGGCGTCTGTCACTTTTTGATAAAGGTGGCGTCACATCTCTGACTCCATCCATTGTCTCATCACTCATCCGAGCTGTTATTAAGGAGGCCCTCCGTCTAAACATAAAACACCTCGGCTAGGCATAAACCAGTTCGGATAAAGAAGTTCACGTGCTGTACCACCTCGAAAATTGACCCAAGAAGAGCTTTAGCCATGGGCCAAGGTCCATTGAGCCTCTATTGGACCTTCGCTGGTGGATCACTGTACTCCTTTTTAGGCTTGGTCTCAACAAGCACTATTTCTTAAAGTACGCTACTAGTAGTCGCTTGTTGCTATGTTCTCAATTCAAAGGGAGGCTAATAGTAGCTATTAGCATATTTGGGAAGAAAAAAAAAAAAAAAAAACTAGCCTGAATTTTGGGGTGGTGACACCATGTTTCCCTTAATTGTGGTTTCTAGACATTTATATCCTTTACATTTTTCCACACAAGATTGTCATGATTAGAAATATTCATGCAAAATAAATTGATGGTAAGCAATTCCCAATTTCACACCTCTAATTTCCAAAGTTCAAGTCAACAAAGCTTATATCATGCACTTTATTATTTTATGAACAACTTTTATTTTTATTTTCCTTGTCTTTTTACCATATTTGTATGATACTTTTCTTATTTGCTTTCTATGTGACCCATTTAATGAGTTTTGGGTCGATGAGTCCAAAGCCAGACAATTTTAGGGCACTAGGTTGAGAGAACCCTTAAAAACTTAATTACCCTAGACACAAAGGTGACAAAGAAAGTTTAAAATGTGATGTTGTCTTATGTGTAAGTCTACTCTCTCTTAAGCTTTCTAATTGACCCATGTAATGAGATTTGGGTTGATAACTCCCAATTCAATTGAATTTAAGGTACCAAGTTTTAATACCCTTACAAGTTTACTTGCTCGAGTAAAAAAGGTTACGAAGAGTTAAATAAGACATATTATTTTCTGTTTTTATGCTAGTGCTTGGTTAGACCCATTGAACAAACCCCTTCAACCAAAAATGCAAAATCAAGAACCAACAGATCCTCAACCCATCAATACATGCATACACTAACCTTTCCAACCCCAAACTAGTTTGGTTCTAATTCAAGTTTAGGGTATCTAAAGATCTAAGTTTAGGGATTATTTAGTCATTCCTATTTTCTTGTTGCATAAATACTCCCCACATGTGCCAAACACACACATACACAAGTAATAATTTAACAATGGCAAAGAGCTCAAGAATATGAAACCAAACATGAATAACTAGTCAAGATAAATCAAGTCTTTAATGTTGTCCAATATTCAAGCTAAAGCACAAAGTTGATCCAAATTATTTTCTATGCAATAAACATGTCGACAAAATTTTCAATTTTAAACAACTTTTTTTTTAATACCCAATATTAAATGAATGAGAAAGAACGAATGGGTGAAAGAATGATTGAGATCCCACCCCCAAACTAGAAATATACATTGCCCTCAATGTATGTCAAATATATATAACAAATAAAAAGACACATAAGAGAGGGGTCAAGTACTTCCCGATTTTAGAGATGCAATGCCTTCAATTGGAGCTTTTCTTTTATATTAGTTGGATGGTTTAGACCCCCTTTCTTTTGTTTCCAAACTTGGTTTGATGTGTCAGAAGTGGTCTGTTCCTCGCAATTAAGAAATAAGTAACATTAGAGCACATTAATATCATAAAAAATTTGAAGTAAACAATCCCCAAAACTAGAAATAAAGCATAAATCTAAATTTTCAAAAATGTTTGACCACACATATTCAGGCCCGGACATTATCTTGAAAAACTGAAATTTTCCTGAGCTATCTTCGAACACATTAAAGTACATAATATGGTCTAATATTTGTCAAAAATTTAGAGCGTTTGGATTTCAATATGGTCTTGAAACGGGATATCAAAGTGGTCACTGCAGACCAAAAATCAGTTAAATGCCCTACTGACCTTGCAGTGAGTGCAATGTAATGCCAAATATGTTCGATTTGAGTTTTATGCATTAAATAAGTGTAAGTCATGAATGAATAATACAAATATGATGTATAACATGTATTTAAGGTGATCATTAAAAAAAAACTTTGCAAAAAATCAAAGAAAAACCCACTGTGACATTTTTATCAAACACATCATGTACATTGATGAAAATCAAGAAAGAACATTGAGTTGAGAACTTGGATTTGCCAAAAAAAAATTCACCTAGTTTACGCATCCAATTTATCATCAAAACCTAGCATATTCCACAATCCAATTATTCCTAAAATCACAATTTCCATAAAAGCAAGAAAGCCCTTAAAAATTTCAATTTTCCAAAGTGGTGAAGAGATTCATACCTTTTGAGAAAATTGTGATGTGATGTAAGCGCCTATGATGCTCAAATCCATGTGAATGTATGCATGTTGGATGCTATGAGGTATTGTGAAGAATTTTGAGAGAGAAAACGAGTTTTTTGTTATGAATTTTGAAAAATACATGTTCCATGTTAAAATACTGCCCAACCTATCTCGAGAAGTATTGCGCAGCCACGCAGTTGAGGTTCTAGTGGCCACGTAATTAAAAATTGTAGAAACTGCACATTTTATTTACCAATGCACGGCCACCAAGTTTTAGATGGCGTGGCCGCTCAATGACTCGGCTGGACCCCAAAAAACTTTTTTTTTTTTAATTTCAAACTCCATTTTCGACTCCTATATGCCTCGTGATGTGTCCAACCACCTATAATGTGATCATGTCTTAAACTAACATGTCATGCTTGTGTTAATGATTCCAAACTTAAAAATCAAGCATATCAACATTTCAATGGAATGATCATGCTATGAATGTTTAATATGCACCAAACTATCTTTTCATGTTTTAGGCAAGATTTCAATGATGATTATGATGCTAAAACTCTATCAAGCAACATGCACTTATAAACTACTCAAAGTGGTGCAACTAACGTCATGCCAACATGATAATTCATCGTTGCGAATAAAAATAATAAGCTAATAATGCCAATAAATCCTAGAACTAAACATAAAGCAATAATAAAAGCATAATAAATAAAAAGGATAGAAAGTTGGGTTACCTCCCAACAAGAGCTCTATTTATAGTATGAAGCCCGACTTTTTATCGTGCATGTTCAAGAAACTCTAAATAAGGCCTTTGATGACTTTCTTTGTTTGTGTCGGTTGAACTTGCTCTAAATTACATTAAGACTCCAAAATTTTACCTTGCCTACGTCATATATGTTGACATCTCCACTTGATTCGAACTTCAATATGTAAATTTCAATCATCTCTTCAGTACCAATGATGGAATCAATTTTTCCCCGATTATTGAAGTTAGAGGATTTATTGTAAAGTCGGCACACTTAAGTGTCTCCTTGTTTATCTGCTCTTCTGTAATCAACTCCTCTTTCTGCAGTTGACCTCCCTATTTAATTGAATTTTTCTCGAGCTCGATGTCAGGAATTTGAATTGTTTATATTTGGACAATAACCTCTTCATGGAAAACAATTTCTTCTGGCTAATCCACTACATTAAGTTGCTCTTCTTTTTCTTCAGCTATGGTGACCAATTTTTCTAAATCATCTGATCTAGTCTGAATTTCTAGCATCTGCACTGTTGTTTCTCTGATATGCCCACTGTCAACTGGCCCATCAACTTCTTGATTTTATAAATTTCAGCTTGTTGATTTTGCAATACCTATATTATTAAATCTTTCTTGTCAAGTCTTTAATTTCAGCCCAAATTTCTTGTACTGGTTGTTCATCACAACAGTTTAATTTTTCTATCAAAGCAAGATTTGTTGTGATCCTATAAATCCTAGGTGCTGTTTGACCAAAATACCACTGATGATTGTTTGTTACCATTTTAACTTCTCTATATGTTGTGATGTTTCCAACTGTCTGAAGTCCATTCAATCCATGAATCAAAAGGAAACAATTCACAACTTTTAAAATTTCTCTAATACAAAAACTAAGAAATAAAAATAAAGGAAAAGAAAAGGTTCAAACTAAAGCCAAAACTAATTGGTATCGATATTAACTGACAATCCCTGGTAACAGTACCAAAAACTTGTTCACTTTATTTTGCACTGTACAAAATATACCACAAGTGTACGAGTCGTGACAAGTAATAACGTACACCTAAGAGTTCGGATTATCATTCCCACGAGGACTGTAATTAATTATCGAAATGTTTTAGTTCTTGCCTTATTTGAACAATGGAATTGAGATGATGTATTGTCTAACCTATACTAGAAAATTAAACTAAATAATAGCAAAAGAAAAGATTATAACTATCGATTTTTCTATATTGATGTTTGTAAGTGTTGGGACATCCGATTTCACATTAGTCAATACTTTTAATTCCATTTATCTAGTTTTATTCCTATTTATGTGCTCGATCGAATTCACTTATGCATATGAAATTCATCTCTCGAGTTTAAATCACCTCTACCTAATTAGTCAACCGTGTTTCTAGATAGTAGGTCATAATAATTAGGTGCATGGAACACAAAAATTCATGTAGCGATCGCAACAATAATAAAACTAAATCTCTATCATTTATCCAATTACTGGATTTTATTCCTAGATCTAGGTTGTTACCTCACTTCTCGGACTATGAAAACACCTATGATATCTTGAATTAGTCATGAATTAATTCATGCATTAAATACAAAATAAAATCAACACATACAACGAAAGTGCAAGACTAGAATTATAGGATTAAAAGTGTAAAACTATGCTACATTGAATATCTCAACTATGAAAGCAGTTTTCATTAATAAAGAAATAAAAACACAGTAAAAATCTAAATTACGCTTGTAGAGTTTATTAAATTAACAAAGAAAATGAAATCTTGCACCAAGAATTCGCTTCCCGTTGATAATCTTCAATCCCCATGCCTTCGCCTTGATTTTCCTCTCAAGATTTGTATGATAAAACATTGAATTATATTCTTGAAAGTATGTGTAAAAGTCTGGAAAAAATCTTGCGAAGGTCCCCCTTTTTTTTGCATGAAAGTTGCATTTATAGTTGGAGAGGAACCCTGGTAGAATAAGCGAGAAATTAGGTCAAAAACACGCATGATCCAAGACTTCCGCTGGGCCGAGAAGGTTGTGTGACCGTGCAAAAGAGACCCTGGTGGCCGCACAGGCAACTGAAATTCCAATCTGCAGATTTATGTAACGAGAGTGCAAACGCACTCCATGTCGCGTGGTTATAAGTTTAGGCTGCAATTTCTACTTTCTAAAACCTGCTTTTCATTCCTCATATTTTATTTGCTCCTCAATCCTTCAACTTTCAATTGTAGCAATCTGGTCCCCAACTTCTTGATTTCTTCATTTAACTCCACCTTGTCCTCAACTGTCTTCGTGCACTTCTCCAATGTGTACAATTTAACTCAATAATCATCCATGTGGCCTTTACTTGCTTCAATTCCTTCATTATGTTTGCTTTTGGGATATTTTCTGTAATACAAACAAATACACCACAATTATGTAGAATTTATTCTAAAATGACAATACAATATTCTAGTTTAGACATGCAAATATGTGTATAAAATACATTTATCACCATTACACTCTTCTTAAAACCCATGATTATGTTAAATTAAATATAATAAGTGGATGGTTACGAAGTTGTTATGATATTATCTTTATATGGGGCCTATTGCCCATGAAAAATGACAAGTAAAATGTAGAAGAAGATATTACAATTGTAGAAGAAAAGAGAAGAAAATCTCTCAAGTCCAAGTCTGAGAAACAACAAAAAGATCAAAATCTTCTTCCAATTCAAGGAAGTCAAAATAAGTTCAAGAAGATCAAAGTCTTCTTCAAATCAAAGAAAATTAAGTCCAAGCCCCAAAGTTCAAATCTAAGTTTCAAAGTCCAAGAGCCAAACGAGACAACTTTCAACAAATCAAGTCTCCGACAAATTTTGAAATTTAGGATTCAAGCCAAGTGGCCCCCGTTCTTCAAATACATGGATCATTAGTTAGAGAACTTATAGTTCTGCAGTCATAAGAAAAAAAAAATCCACGTCTGATAAAAATATAATTTGTAACAATTTCTACATTTCAATACATAAAATTGGTCGTACAAATTTTTTTGCATGCTAGGTGGGACCTTATTGTCCTTCTATCTTTATATGTATCTTCAAATTTCAAACCACTACATCAACTATAACAAGCACAAAGGTGAAGGAAACTATGAACCTTCTTGAAGAGAAATTTGCTGAACTCTTCATTGTGACCAGAGCTCAAGAAAATTGGGAACACTATCTTCGAATTTCAAACCACAACATCAACTATGGCAAGCAAAAAGGTGAAGGAAACTATGAACCTTCTTGAAGAGACATTTGCTAAACTCTTCAATGTGACCAGATCCCAAAAAAATTGGGAACACTAAACCAATCTCACCATCGAGAAAGTTCTCTAACAAAGGTAAGATGAAAATTGGTTTCAAGAAGTCGAGCTCTCAATCAATAGAAAACACCAAGAGTTTGGACAAAAGCCCTCATTTTGGTTCTACCTCCGATGAAAGAACTTGTTATCCGTTTGAGAAATAAAATAAGATCAAAGTGTAAACATGTGAAAATCTGAATGCTAGCTTCTCGATGGTTTCATTTGGGTCATTTCACCAAATTACAATTTGAAATGAGGAACAAGATTCCCCTGCTTATGATGCCAGAGATTTTGTCCACATGGTAGCTGAATTTTGACCAACTTTTCATGAAATCATAGTAGATGACCTAGACATTTGGGATTTTGACTCCGAGTCTAAAGATGAAGTTGGTGACGGATGGTCTACCATTATAAGCAAGAAGGAAAATTACTAGAGGTGAAATGTATGTAAAACCTTATCTTATATGCCTCTTGCAGGACTAACACCTGGGGCATTGAGTATAGAAGTCCAACCCATTGAAGAAACATCTTCAGAATAAATCCAAAGGGCATGAACTCTTGTGAAAAGACGACATCGAAAGCCCCACAACTACAAAGTCTTGACATACATGATAAACAACAAAACAAAAATATGGCCAAGTGAGTCGAAGAGTACACCAGGAGAGAGTTCAAATATGAGGAAAGTTTCTCACTTTTCAACAACATCTCTTCAAATAAAAGTTTGCAGATGCTCTTAATATAATTTTTGATGATCGTATGGCTTTGACCACAATATTCATTGATCTAAAAGTTTATCAAGGAAAAAAGTTGGAACCAACTACGTCTGTAATTTATCAGAATTGTGTGTGTAACACCCCAATTTCTATTAATTTGAGGCACTACTAAAGTCTAAATTTTGTTTAAATAGTCATTTTCAATAAATGTCAGATACGTAATAGTTTTTCTCTAAAAGAATAACAACTAGAAATAAGATGCGGAAGCGTAATTGATTGAAATAATTTAAGTTTCAATACCAAACATAATAACACACCGTTCTTTTACGCAATGATTACAATTTATAAACAAATTTATAAACAACACAAATTTTCAAATTACTTTTTAACCACACATATTTTCTCTCTCCAATTTTTAACCACATCTACCTAGAAAACACAAAAATAAAACAAAATAACGGCTGTAGCAGCCGGACAGTCCATAAAAAAATCACCAAACTTTCAAAATAATAAGATTCGAAATTAATGAAAAAAGGCAAATGATTGCTAAAATAATATATTTTAGAAACAGAATGCGGAAGCATCATTTATTGAAATAGTTTACTCAAATCAAATTGTCGCTATCAAACATTATAAGCAAAATGCCAATTTTTGTCAAATACTAAATTTTTAAATTAAATTAACGAATGGAACCAACTATTAAAACACTTGTTTCAAAAATTTATAAATTAAATGGTCTATCATTTAATCAAGATTGTCCCACTCATTCGCTTACCTTGCCGAGCTCCTTAACCTAAAAGTAGGGAAAATATTGGGGTGAGTATAACGAATTATACTCAGTGGAGAAACAACAATCAATCCAAGGTTAAATCCAAAAATGCAAATCCAATTATGAATACAATACAAACACAAAATTTCCTTCTGAAAATGTACTGTGGGACGTCCCCAAAGACCCAATTATATTCTCGAACCTATTTACGGTACTTGACAACATTTATTAGTGCTAAATAAAATTGTACACTGTGGGATAACCCCAAGGGCCCACTTTCGATACCGGACCTATTTGCTGTCCCTGGTACCCTTTCATACATAGAAGCATTATATCACAATTAAAATCACACATCAAAAAATAACATGGACAAAATAAACACAATTGCTTTAATGTATATCTCACCTCAAAGTCTTGAATTTTTTTGGAAATTGAACTGGATGTAAAGCTACCGTGCTTTAAACTTTTACCGCGATCTCGTCTAGCAAGAAGAATTTAATATTTAGAATAATAAGTCCAAAATTTCACTTTAAAACTTTTAGTGACTCGATTGAATTTTTAAAAGTAAAGAAATGGCTAATATAATAAATCTTTAAATTTAAAGGATCTAATTACCAAAATCAGAAAGTTTAGGGCCAATTTGATGAAATCAAAAAGTATTTTAAATTCAATTGACAGAAAACTTAAAAATTTGTGGCTGTAGAGGGAATTAAAATAAAACTGAGGGCCAACTTAACCTTTTGGAAAAATCTAGGATTTCAAATCAAACTTTTGTCTTTTATTTCTAAGCCCTCATTCCAAAATTATTTTGTTTGACTCAACATTTAACAGAGAAGGTGCTGGCTTCGGAAATTAAGATTTGAGTCTCGTGTTTGAATGATTTCCGGGCAAAAATTGAGGTCGTGGGGGAAAGGTGGTCGCCTACGGCAGTTCGCGCGACTGATTTTTCGACGAGGGTGAAATGATTGCGGTCGGGCAGTGGCTTGGGCATAAAAAATTTGGTAGTAATGAGGCTTATCCGGCCAACTCATTGCCGGAAATCCATGAGTTTACCGAGTGTCTATTACCGTAATAGGAGTTTCAATCAAGTGGAAAAGGAAAGATTATTAAACAGGTTGATTTTTCTTAGTTCTACCATTTTTCCATTTCTGATTCAATTTAAAAAGAGGACACAATATTGTAGGAATCAGTATGAAATTCGAAAAAAAAAATGGAGACTACCTGTTGAGAATGGTTTTGGACTCGAGGCTTGAACTAGCAGATTTGGAAGAGCTGTAACATCTTGGTGTGAGTTAGAGATTATGGTATGATTAATGGAAAGGGATGATTCAAGATCGAGAGATTTACCTATTTTGCAGAAAATGCTTGTGAAAATTGGGTTTCCACATAAATACCGTAATTTTAGAAATTAAACTGAAATTTACTTACATTTTTTATAACTTAAAAATTATTTATGATAAAATCTTAAAAATTGAAAAATATTTATGATATTTATGATTATGTCAGTATCATAGTATGATACTTATAATGTTTTTCAATTTTTTTCAATATCACAATATGATATTTATGATACCTTCTCAATTTTTTATAGTATCACAATATGATATTTATGATACTTTTCAAGTTTTTCTAGTATAAAGTTTGATACTTTATAAATTTTTATTATACTTGTTTCACATAAAATCAAACAATTTTCACACTTTTTTTTTTTTAATATATTACAACTTGAGACTTTTACAATTTCTTATGACTCAAATATAAAATTAAATACTTTACATACACTATTTCACTACAATTTTTCACAGCCACCGTCTCATCTAACCTCAGGCCTCAAACAATGACTCATCCATATCACCAAGACATCACCATCTCCTGCAGCATCCATTTGTTCTTCTGTCACATTATAGTTGCAATAGTAACTTCTCTTGCTTTTTCAAAAGCTAAGATTTCTTCTGTTGACATTGCCTTCACCTCCTTTCAGACGACGCCCATTGATTTTCCTAGGAATTTTCCTAAAACACTAAAATTTGGTTCTGCTCTCAAGGAAGCGTACTTCAGTGTATCATTGAACGAGACCAAAGACTTCACAAAAGATCCTCAAGCACGTAATCTCTTAGTTAACCAGAAATGTCATTGAGGAACACTGCATCGGGATGAACAATCACCATCTCCTTAAGAGGTGTTTTCAGAGGTTTGTTATGTCGCTCCCTAATATTCCATGCAAGATTGATGATTGTCATCATCCAAATGACACTTTGTTCAATACGATTAACTTCCTTCCCTTCTATTGCTCGTGATGGTGGTGGTCTAACAAGAGTTTAAGTTTGGGTGATTTGATAAGTACATTTTTCGTACTTATTTTGATCTCAAATTTACACAATTGTGAGTATTTTAGAGTTTGATATTGCTTAATTGTTTATTTATTTTGATTTTGTGTGTGTGTGTGTGTGTGTGTGTGTTCAATCAACTCAATCGTCATACTGCGCATAGGTGATCTCCCGACCCTTAGTGGTCAAATTTCACTTTCCATCTCGTGAGATGCACTCCCCCCATACTTGTTATTTTCTCTCTAACCTGGGGTATAATTTCTAAGGTTGCTTCCTAAATAACTAATTCTTCTCCCGCTCAAGTTTAAGTGTGTCTAACTGATGATGGTTTCTACCAAGGGTTGCGATGATTCTCCTTTAATTGAGTGCCCCAACCTTTAGAAATCCACTAGGTAATTCAAACCCGCTAATTATCTTAATCCCAAATGTCCAAACTATCAACTAAATTCTAATATCATGCAGTACCCTTCTCCATTAAGCTAATAATGACCCATGTAGAGAGCTTTAGGCCGGTGGCTCCCACGTCAGTTGACTATAGGGCACCAGGTTTTGAAATACCCCTACGGGTTTAATCACTCGAGTCACTACGCTCCGAAGAAAGGTGTCAAATGAATACAATGTCCTGATTTTTTTTCTTTTTTCTTTTGTAACAAAAATAAATCTACATGAGTTACCTCTCTCTCTGAAGCTTTCTAGATGACCCCTGTAGCGAGCTTTAGGCTGGCGGCTCCCAAATCAGTTGACCATAGGTCACCGGGTTTTGAAACACCCTACAAGCTTAATCACTCGAGTCAAAAAGGCTACAAAGGGAGGTAAAAGATGCATGGATGTTCCTACTTTATGCAAGGTATTAGATTACCAACATTTGGTCATTACCTAGCTTTCTCATATCAGTCAAGGTCACTCCACACGTCAATTTTGCACACATGAAATCAACACACCCCTAAACACTAACCATTATAAGTTTTACACCCCCTAAACTGTCTAACTAATTAGTCAAAGTGATGGAATGAAATGTTTCTAGTAGGAATGTATCCTAATTTCATATTGACAACCTACAACCAACTATTCAAATGTCACCTATATGCGCAAAATCAAATTGACTATGTGCTCAAATAATGATCTAGCATGAATCAAATTACTCCTAGTATAGCACATCTATCCACAATTCATTAGTCATGCAGTTTCAAATATGAAGTACCGGCAATGCTATTAAACTTAACAAACAAACATGCAAAAAGAATTTTTTTTTTTTAAATAATAAAAAAGCGAAAAATTTTAAATCAAATTTTTGCGCACACCCCCAAACTTAAGTATCACATTATCCTCAATGAGTCAAAAAATTATTTAACTAATAAAAACACAAGAAGGTAGAATTTACTCCCCTGGGGTATGGCTTGAAGTTGGTGGAGACCATTGATACTTCTGCTCATTGGATGTCAAGAAAATCTTCTTTCTTCCTCATTGCTAGGCTAGAACTTTCCCTGTAAGAATTCAAAAGAGACATTAGTGAAAAGATATAAGGTGTAAAATTTAGCAATGAATCCACATCAAGAAGATTTGCAATCTCTAACTTTTATAAAATTTATCTTAACAGGGTCTACCTTTCTACAAAAACCCTATAAATAGGAAAAGATAAGTTTTACAAATTGTTTTGAAAATCAAAATCTAGGTGCAACCTTATAAATAGGGATTTTTTTTTGTGTAAAAATTTATTAGTGCTAAGGGCAACGATGAATTTTTTTTATTCAAAGCAATAAAAACTCCACAAAAATTGTGGGAAACGTGTCCTAAATCCTAATGCAAACTTTATGATTTCAAAATTAAAGAACAAAATTTTAGGGTTTAGAATTATAGCCTTTTAGTTCTTGATTTATAGTCTCAAGCTTGACTGTTAAACAATGCTTCAAGGCACTCTAAATAAGGCTTTTGATAATCTGCTATACTTACTGAAATTGCCTTTGCACCCAATTGCACTTTTGCTCCAAATTTTTATGGTGCCATGTTCAAAATCAGAGGTAATTTTACCATTCATCTCGAACTCAACTACGTAAATTTCAACCTCTTCTTCGGACTTTATCACAAAATCAATTTTAAGAGAATCAATTGAGTGTAAGGGTTGCTTGCTAGCTCCACACTCATCAGCTGTTATGTTCTCCATTAAAATCAACTCCTCATTCTCAACATGATCTTCTTCCCATTTTGAAGTTTCCTCGAGCTCAATGTCCGAATTCAAGATTGTTGACAAAGAGATAATGACATCTTCAAGCAATTTTTTTCATCTTCTTGCATTTTTTGAAAGCCCAATAGAGGTGACTCATTTAATTGACACTCATTTAAATTTGGTGGAAGGAATAATTTCTAGGGTAAATCACTCTCATCAAATTTTGTGAAGCTTATAAAAAATCCAATTGGAAAGTCATTTAGGACAGCTTCATTAATTTCATATTCAGCTTTTATCTCTTGTAGTCGATACCCTACGATATAATCTCTCATAAGCATATCTTCCTCTTTAACTCCTTGATCAATCAATTATTGTTGCCTTATGAAGAAGTCACGTACAAGCATTTTGTTGAAGTCAACCGCAGCCATCTTGAGTGTTCAGTATCAATATCTAACAAGAAAATAACAAATAACAAATAAAATAGATCAATCTGAAAAATAAAAAAAGCAAATAAAAGAGATTAATCTAAACTAATAATAAATAAAAATTAGTCCCCAGTAACGGCGTCAAAAATTGTTGTGAAAATATCGCAAGTCCATGATATTGCGAACAAGTAGTAAAGTGAATTTTTTAAGTTCGGATGTCTATCACACGAGGACTAACTTATTTATTATTAGTTTCAATTAATCAATTCCAAAACTACAAATAAATGTCAAGATTGTAATTTTTGAATTGTTAAAATAGTTAAAGAAATGAAATATGAAAATAAAACAAATGAAAATTTTGATTTTTGTTTTTGTGAATTAAAAGTGTTGGGACTCACGATTTCATCATAGTTATCGTATTCAATTTCACATCTCATATTTTTTTTCTAAAGTAGTATTTGACCGAATTCACGATTGTATCTAAAATTCCCCTTTCGAGTTTAAATTAGTTTTATTTAATTAGGTCAACCATATATCTCTATGTTAGGTCAGAATAAGTCCTAATTAAATGCATTCAATCACAAAAATTCGCAAAGATCACAACAACCACAACCATGCATCTTTACCCTTTTGTGAAATTGCCAAAATTTATCACGTGGTCTAGGATGTTAACTCACCTATCTGATTATGAAAACAACTCACAAAATCAATGAATTAGTGGTCAATTAATTCATGCATTAAGATTGGAAATAAATTCAATACATCAAATTAAATTATAAACATATGAGAATTGAAATTGAATAATTAAACTAAGATTACATCATTATCCTCAACAATAGTTAATTACACATAATTAAATAAATACAAGAAGAATGTAAAAAGAAGAACATCACCAAATTCTAGCAATAAGTTGAGAAGAGGAAGGAATTCTTGCACCAAGATCCAATCTTCAACCCATTCTTGATTTCTTCATTGGCTTCTTGACAATCCCCTTGATTTCTTGTGTAATGTGTATGAATAATGAATTGGGGCTCCCTTCTCTAGGTTAAAATATGTATTTTTTTAGTTTAGAAGTCAAAAAAGTGGTTTAAATTCATGTTGGGCTTGAAGACAAATGGGAAAATCAAGGTAAAAACCAAAAATTCACAAAAAACCCTATAGGCGGGCCGCGGTCGGACTGCGGGTTGCAAACCACAATCGGGCCGTGGCAAACAGGGCCCAAACTGGACCGTGGTCGACCCGCATTTGGAATTCTGGTCCGTCATCCGGACTTCAAACTTACATAACTTTTGATCTACAACTCCTATTTGTGCACTGTTTGTTGCGTTGGACTATAAATTCAATTATATTTCCAATGGTATATTATGGGCTCCGTGGAGATATTTGTGCTGAAAGTTGTGTACTAGTTTCTTCACATACTCCGTACATGACTTCCTCGTTTTACTTTAATCTCTTCCAAATTCGAGTTTTTCACCTTCGCCACTGGTTCGAACGTCGTCTGCGAGACCACCTCTGGCAACCACGATTTCAAGGTAATTGCAATGCTGCTATTTTTCCTAGAGGCAGCAGCGACACCACAGTTATTCCATCCATTCTCTGAATCAATTTTTCACACTACCACCTCCACCTTCTTCCACCCATGACCACACTACATGGTTATCGGAGATGATATTTGAAGGTAACCGTGTCTCTTCCGTCCATTTTCTATCAATCTGGCAACGACTATTTGAAGGTAATTGCGAAGCCACTGCTAGATCTAGCAGCTGCGACAATTTAATGGTGTCGCTGTGTCGATGTTGTTTTTTACGTGCAAGCGGTGGTGCTTCTTTGATCTGGTGGTATTTTTGCATATAAGTGGTGGTGCCATTTCCATCTAATGGTGGTAGTGGTGGTGGTGGTGGTGCCACTGCCAACGGGAAGTGGCGGCAATGGTGTTGGTGGTGAGGGAAGGAGTGGAGTTTTTGTATTTGAATTTTGAGATGCGATCAGTTTTGCTGTGGGTGGTCTGGTGGTGGAGCCAGCGGTTGGCACCAAGGCAGTGGTGGTGTTGTAGACTTTTGGTGTTGGAGACTATTAGGGATGAGGTGTATTGTATTTAATCTAATGTGACTTTAAAGAATATGTAACCTAATAATTGACAAGTTGTTACTAAGAAATCAAATTATTGTAACCTAATAATTTGATAAGTTGTGATCTGGAAATAAGTTCGATTAATTTGACATTTTGTGACATATTGATTTGATAATTTGTGACTTGACTTAGAGTCTCATGGGTACTATGACCTAAAAATAAATCTGAATTATGACCCTGAAATTATTTGTGACCTAAAAATTTTGTTATTGTGACCTAAAATTAAGTCTAATTTGTGACTTACTATTTTAATAACTTGTGACTCTGACTTTATTTGTGACCTAACAAATTTGTGTTTTGTGACTTGAAAAATACAGCTTGTGACACTAATAAATATAATTAATAAAATATTTTTAATTACTTAATTTAATTAATTAATCAGAATTACAACTTGAGTTTTGAAATTATACAAGTTTTATCTCATTTTTGAAATTTGCATTTATATTTACCTTTTTTTATGTATTTTTCCCTAATTTTAAATAGATTGATACAATAACGAGTTCTTGAAACAAGAGACTGAGTTCGATAATTGGGCCAAGAATAACTTGAATGAAACGAAAGATGTAAAATTCGACCATATAAAATATTGAATTTTTAAGATTAAAAATCGTTTTAAAATTTTTATATTAAATGTTCCGCTAGACAACTCGACGAGAGTAATATAAATTCTAAAATTTGTTAGGAAAGTCGTAGCAACAAAAACTAAATTTATAAATTTGGTGTATTTGGGTCACTACAGTGTGGCTACCATCATATTTAATGACAATGGATTACAACTTGGATCTCGTCTATATAACATACCGCTATATCACTTTAGTTACATCTAGGAGTGTAAAATACATTTGATAATGATTGATTGTGGTACTACTCTGAACATTATGCCAATTAAAACTATGAAAAAAATGGAATAAATGTTGGAGACCTGTCCAAAAGTAAGGGTTTGAGAATCTCATTAAATGGATGATCCGATCCGCAAGGACCATGATCGGGAATTGTTTGATCGTCTTTCTCTAAGGAAGAGGGGAAATAGAATCAACTTGAATTCTAGACCACTATTCGAAATTGATAGGAATTATCTTGTGAAGACCCTCTGAATAGATTAAAAAGTCAAATTCATACTAAACCCACGATGATTCAACGAATTTAAGCCAAGGATTCTATGAGTAAGAACCATTGGATCATCACTTATTCAATCAATAGATAGACTAAAAAAACATTTTTTTTATTCTAATTATTTGAGGAACAAAAAAAAAAAATGGAGTTTGGACACGAGGTCGAATATTAAGTATGAATCATGGTTCTTAAGGGATTTCTTGATTTTGGAGAAATGATTTTAATTTATACAAGTTAATAACTTGGGTTTGTGATAATTTGTGAAATGCATATGCTTGTGACAAGTACGATAAGTTAGAAAAAAGTATGTGAATTTGTTATACTACTACTAATATTATAAAGTGTCTTATTTATAGTCAAAATTAACAAAATCGGATTTGATTTTTTATTTTATTTTCCAATTTGAATATTATATTAAGGCCTCGGAGACGAAATGCTATCCAACATAATCATTGTAGTAATTGCCTTGATCTAAACATTTTGGTTGTAGGAATATAACACGTTCCATTCTTTTCGAAACCCACAATTTGGTCTGAGCTAGTTTGTCTTCTCATCCGGATCAATTGCCTTCCAATTTTTCCTCTAGATCATCGATACATGTAAGGGTCGTGGGGTCCTGTCCATCTCTCTTAGTTGGCCTATTCTTGTCTAGTAATCCTTCTTCTTTCATTAAGAGTTCTGGATTCTAGTGCATAGTCAAGATAAGATTACTCTTTCCTTGGAGTCGGATTGAGCTTATCATATCCGAATCTTACTCCAAAAGAGTCAATTCTATGGATACGATGAGGAAGAAATCATTGCTGCTCGGGGTAAGAAGATGCTGACTTTACCATGGAAAGAGTAATGAGAGGAAAGCATTTAGCTTCCTTTGTTCTACCCTTCGTGTGTGACCCAATTCCCCAAAAACCCTGCTTACATCACCATTCAATATTTCTTGCCCACTATTGGCCAAACCACCTAGGCACTAGGCCCAATGTGAGTTGGATCACTCGGCCAAACTTCATAATTGGAAAAACGAGCACCGTGAAAATACATACCGCTCAGCCAAAGAAAGAGTGAGAGTTGACCAAAATGGGAACTAAATACTTTCGAGAGATCTCCTCCAAATCACTGGTATTTGTAGACGAAAGCATTTTGTAGGAAAATTTGTGGGGCAAACATCAAGGGAATGGACAAAAGATGACAAACTTTTGAAATTTGTGGACTAAACTTTGTCACATAAGCTTCAACCCCCCCCCCCCCCCCCCCCAAAAAAAAAACTATTCATCTACTAAAGTTACTTTTGGCCTATTTTAGCTTTCCCTACATATTATGTTGTGGGATAAATAGTATTTCTTTCTAAAAATAATTTTTGGGAAAAATACATATATAAGGTATTTACAATGCACAATTTCAATTTTAAGATATAAGTTTAAAAAATTCAAAAATCAGGTTTTAATTATATGTAATTAATAAATTGAAATAATTAAAAATATTTGATTAATTATATAAGTTGAGGTCACAACACAATATAATTTTAGGTTACAAATCATCAAATATCAAAATATAGGGTCACAAGTTTCAAGGTCACAAATTATCAAACAATAAGTCACAAAGTGAACTTTTTTTATGTCACAATAACAATTTTTTTATTTTTTTATTTCGTAATAACAATTCAAGGTCGCAAGTTTTAAATTATCAAATATCAAAATAGTAGGTCACAAGTTTCAAAGTCACAAATTATCAAAACAGTATAAGTCGCAAAATGAATTTTTTTACATCACAATAACAATTTTTTTGTACTTCTGAATAACAATTTCAAGGTCACATGTTTTAAATTAATCGATCACTAGTTATTTTTAGGTTCCGACTCATTAAATTATTGGGTCACGAAAATTTTATCACAAATGTTTTAAGTCACAATTATCATATTATTAGGACACATGCACGTATTAGGTCACAACATATCAGGGAAGACACCAACACACCACCACCGTCATGACGCCGCCGCCGCCACCCTCCCAAAGAAAAAAAAAGAAAGCAGGCACCAACACACCACCACCAGTCCACCACCACCGCTCAACGCCGCTGTCGCCACCCTCCCAACGCTGCCGTCGCGGCGCCCTAACCAAAAGGGGAAAAAAAAGAAAAAAGAAAGGGACTGCTGCTGTCGATCCACCTTCAGTCACCACTTCCATCATAGATCCAAAACCACCACCAAAAAAACCCATCACCACCAACCACACACATACCATTGCCGCCTCACCGTGCCGCCGCTGCACCATGCCGCCACTATCTGCCCTACCAATACCACCACCAACCCCCACATGCACCGCCAAAGCCGCCGCCGCCATCACCACCAAAAAAAACCCATCACCACCACCAACCACACACACCACTGTCGCAACCACACCGCGCACTCACAATCGCTAACCTACTACAAAACAAAAATCACCACCCTGAATATGATGCACACACTGCCACTAACCTTCTGAACACAAAAATCGCTAGCACCAACCATACACACAAACACCATCACCATCACCATCTCCATCTACCTTCGAATCAACTCCACAACCGCAGGACCACCACGGACCACTACAAATTGGCAAACCTCGACAGATCGAAACACCACAACATATGTGGGCTGCTGCGTATCCTCTCCGGTGCACGCCTTTGTTGTTTTTGACGCCTCCTCAGGCGGCGGTTACTAAAGTGCCTGCGCCGTCATCAAGGAGGGAGGAGAGGTGGGTTCGCCTCGTCGCCGCCGGAGAGAAGATGAAGTTTCACCGATTTTGGATGGTACACGGTGGAACTTGGCTTGAGCCGGACGCTGGAGGCGTTAGAAATGGAGGGGAGAGAGAGAGAGAGAGAGTAGTTTGAGGTTATAATTAGGGTGGTTTAGATAGTTTAATTTAATCTAATAATTATTAAAATTTATAATATTTTATTAGAATTAAAATTTAAAATAATGACCTGATTTATGAAGTTATTTAAGTTTGATCTTATTTATGAATTTAGATCTTTAAAAGTAGGATTGTGTGTAATTTCCACATAATTTTTTGTATGGAAAGATTATTTGTGAGCTAAGATGCACAATTTTCCCAACAATTAAAATTTGTTGAAATATGGTACAACATATTTTGTGGGTCTTTACTTTTCTCTGCGATTTTTATTTTTATTATTATTATTTTTTAATGGAGAAAGCATATTTGTAGGCTAGCTGTTATATATTTGTCCAATAATGAAATAATTCGTATGGAGAAATTAAATTATTTTCATATGTTTCATTTGTTATTTATATATATATATATATATATATTGTATTAATTTTGAAACTTTATATTCAAATCAATATCATATAAAGATGGAAAAAGGGAATAAATTAATTTAACAGTCCCAATAGGTTGATATTATATTTCAAAACTTATCAATATAAATTTATTTAATTTATCACAACTTGTTATTCAATGACAAAATAAGATAATTGCGTTTATTTTCAATACTGCAACTTGGCAAATTATATACTTGGTTCAAATAACTTATTTGAGAACTATGAAATATATATATATATATATATATATATATATATATATATATATATATATATATATATGTACTATAATGTCGAGTCAAATAATTTAGTTTGTAGGTTTGATTATGAAAAGTTAATCAAACTTTTGTTACCCTGAATCTCATTCAATCTATCCCTGTAACTCGTGTGGTACCGTACCTATCTGTCCTTTTCATATTCAAGAAGGGGGTGACCAGCGGTAAGGGTGGAGGGACACGTCGGGAATCCTCTTGAAAGTGTGGGGTAGCGCGAACACGGGTGGTGCATCGATGTCATCGGCTCATACAATAAGATGTTTGGTTAAGACTTGCACTAAGCAAGATCTTCAATTTAGTTGTCATGGTCGAGTTTGGAATTGTGAAAGACTGTGGATGGTCAACTCTGTTCACATTATTTGAGGGCAGATGGATTATTCAATCAATATGGATGCAAAAAAAAAGTTGTAATGTACTGTGGGCAAATAATTTTAAATATTATGAGAAAATTTATATTTACTAAATTGCTTCAACTAAGCCTATTAAAAATAATATTAATACGGAATCGTGACCTAATATCACATGCCTAGATTGATGAATAAAAGGTATATTCATTTTACTTCAACTAACCATGTTAAAAATATCTGTAGTTATGGTTTCGAGGACTAAAAGAATCCCACTCTTTCAATAAGTTGACTAATTCATTAATTAATAAAATTTAAAATTCAGAAGTTATATAATTTATTGCAACTCGTCCTTCAAAAACCAAAGGAAATGTTATATTGGATTACGATGCACCAAAAATTTACATTGTTTTAGATCACATTAACACTCCCTAAACAAGTTGACTAATTCATTAATTAATAAAATTTTAAATTTAGACGTTTTGCCTCTGTTTGTTAAAATGTTGGTATTTAAAAACATGTTTTTTTATATTTTCTAGGTAAGATGTATGGTTAAAAATTGGAGAGAGAAAATATATGTGGTTAAAAGATGATTTGGGAAATTGTATTTTTTAAAAACTTGTTTTTTTGGCTTTTGCCAAACCGAGGCTATAATTTATTGCAACTCGTCCTTCAAAAACCAAAGGAAATGTTATATTGGATTACGGTGCACCAAAAATTTACATTGTTTTAGATCACATTAACACTCCCGAAACCAGGGAGACTGATTCTAATATTGGAGTTCAAGCTCCTACTTCGAAATAAGCCTATTGGACTGAACGAATGTGGTGATGAGACTTGTGTAGCGAGGAGCTTTTTGCAGTAATTCAATCTACGAATCCACAATGGGATGTTCTTGGTTTAGCTAAGCTGCCCGATACCTGCATACCCAAAAGAGGGCGCTGGTTAAAAAACAATTATTTTATTTTATTTTTTTCTTAATCTCCCTTAACAACGAGAAAGCAGTCTATCTGCCTAGCTTTCGGCAAAAGACAATTGTTAACGTTCTCTTTGTCCGATCGGGAACCCGTATCCTTGCTTCCATATCTTGTTTATTTTATGAAATATGCAGCAAATAGAATACGAAAAGGAAGGCCCTACCGCTTGCTAGCAGTTGGATGGGCAAGCGGCGCTTAACTCTACTTTCACACTTTTGAACCTCTTTTCAACCATATTTTTTCAAAAATTTAAATTTCTTCCAAAATATCATTTACCAAACAAGCTCTTAGTTAGTAGCAAATCAATACAATGGAATAGCATGAAACAAAAACCACGTTTAAACACTCGTTGATGTTGTGAACATCAGAAAATTTGAGGCCAATTATTTGTTGATTTACAAACCCAATATTAGAAACTATTAGAAAGAAAAATCAATAAAATAATAAAACATCATCCAATTGAATGAAATCGATGACAAACTCATACTAGCTTTTATTTTAAACAAGTCCCTCAACTCCAAAATAAATAAAAGACACAGCATAGCAAATAATAAGAAAAAATCATAAAATCTCCATCATTCTTCTAGAGTTGACGAAAGTTTTCACTCAAACTTTGCACTCTCTCGCGTTCAATGGCAATCTAATTAGTACATTTGAGATCGAAGAGTTTTATTCAATGCAAATCAAGACGATGACTATGAGTTCTATTTCTAATTACTTCAATGGCAATCTAATTAGTACATTCTTATGGGGTTTAAAACGGTACACATCATATTTTGAAGAAATCTAAAGAATGCTTCTCAATCGTGAAAATCGATTAGAAGTATATCATACTTCTAAAGATCGATCAACTACTGCTCTTCTTGCTTTCAACAATCATGATGCTGATCATGACTGTAATAATCATGGCAACAATCAGGGTTGCAACTATAACAGTGGTCGAGGAAATGGCGCAACACTTATCACACAACTTTTAACAACAAAAAAGCTCTCAAGTAATTCAATGATTCATCTATGGTTCAAATGGTATCGGGGTATATTTCTTATTTGTTGTTCACGAATCCGTTTCAATTTTTCAAGCATACTCGATCTTTCATTTAGAAGGTGGTATCTTCTAGTTGATCACTCATTGACGATTCACCCCGGAATATCATTTTCTCATTTGGTTTCATATAATGACAATCTAATAAGTACATCCGATGTTAGTTTGAACAAATCTATATTAGTTAATTTAAATAAATGTAAGAAAATAAATGACTTTTTAGTGTTTGGATAGTGAGGGAGAGGGGATAAAATTAACAGAAGGACTTAATGTGCATAAAAGTAAAAGGTTGGGGACTAAAATGAAATATCAGTGGGTAGCATGTATTGTGCTTTAAACGCAAGTTTAGAGATACTGCACTTTCATTATCCTTCGTTTTTCTCTGCTATTCCAGTACGTACATCCTCCCCTAATGTCATGTCATCAGAGGAGGGAGAAATTGATCTCTTTGTGCAGTCTCCGTATGACTCTTCCTCCGAAGAAGTACTGGAAGAACTGGGTCTTGACGACTCGTCATTGTACGGCGATGAAGTGATTACTGGAACCAAAGTACTCTTTAAAATTGTGATCCAGTATATATCATGTGTGTCCTCCCAACATGGACATGTAACAGATTTGTTAAAGAGTGTTGAAGCTTTACCAAAACTTGTAGAATTCAAAGATAATATTGACATAATGAGATACTATTTCCAGGAATTAGTATCAGCTATGAAAGAGTTCAAGGTATTCTTCAAAGTCCCAAACCAGCATATCATATCCAATATTACTCCAACTCTCAATCCTAATCAAGTTGTTGCTGCCTTTATCAACTTTCTCTTCCTAATGGTAGAAGTCATCCTACAAAGTTTTGAGGAAGATTTCATTGATTGTGTAAAGAGTTCAATGGAAATTCTCCAGACGGAGCTCGGATTTCTTATTACTTTTCTTGGCGATACAGCGTCGCATTTGCAGCCAACCAATAGTACAGTGATGATAGATATCGAAGCTTTGCTTAATGAGGTAGGAAGTTTCTTGTATTCCTTTCTTTTCTCCATTGTGGTATTCATTCTGATCACTGACGAGAGACGTATCAGTTCCGCGGTGCATATGGAAGTTGTGGTTGATGATGTACTAAGTTTCTTGAATTCCAGCATTTTAAACTTTCTTGAGGATTTCCCATGTCAAATCTCTGAGGTGGAAGGAAGAAAAAAACAGAAAAATATAAAAAGGAATGAAAAAAAGAAAGCAATAACAGATATCAAAGCTTTGGTCCATGAGGTCGGATATCTGTTATATTTCATCATATTCACCGGGAACCGGGAGACTGGAATATTGCATCTTGCTCTTTCCAATTTATTACTAAAGTTTGAGCTCTTGAAACCAAAGATCAAGGAACATTGCATCAGAGTCTCAAAGATGCCTAGTGTTGTGGCGTCAAGGACTGCCGTGGTTTCGCTCTTCATTGTTGATTCCGTTCTTGATGATCTCATGGACCTAATAAATAACAAGTCTGAGAGGATTGTTGGCGTGGACGATGAAATTGCAACACTCCATGAGGAGCTGATGTTATTGGGATCATCCATCACGGATATAGTAGTGCAGCACGAAGCAGCTGAACACGAAGAACTTGTGATACGAACAAGAGACATAGCATATGAAGTTGAATATGTTATCAATTCATTTCCTCATGTTTGGTATCTCACCCTCAGGCTCCCTCAACTCCTTGAGAAGATTCATATTGTTAGGATGGCTATCCAAGAAATTAAGGACAAAATTGACACAGATGGAATTGCACAAGTTGAAAAATATCGAGGTGAACAAGTATCATCGCAATCTAAAGGACCTTTCATTTTGGAAGACATTGTTGTGGGGTTTGAGGAAGTGGAAACTGAAATTGTAGAACATCTTGTTAGAGGCACGGATCAACTGCAAATTATTTCCATCTCTGGAATGCCTGGACTTGGTAAGACCACTTTAACAAAGAAACTATATAATCATTCCCGTGTTTGCCAGCATTTTGATGTCCGTGCCTGGTGTGTTGCTTCTCAAACATATAAGAAGAGAAACATGTTGATTGAAATTTTAATGTCAATAGGTCACCTCAAAAAAGAAACTATTATGAGTATGAAGGATGAAGATTTGGCTGAAAAACTTTACCAAAGTTTAAAGGGAAGAAGGTACCTCATTGTGATAGATGATATATGGGCTACGAATGCATGGAATGAGATGGAAAGATACATTCCACGTGAACATGTTGGAAGTAGAATACTATTCACCACTCGAAATAAAGAAGTTGGTTTGAAAACTTCAGCTAGTGTCATGAAAGAACTTCCCTTCCTGTCAAAAGATGAGTGTTGGGTATTATTACGAAGGAAATTGTTCCAAAAAGATGAATGTCCTCGAGAATTGCTAGATATTGGGAAGCAAATTGCAAGAAATTGTCACGGACTACCACTTGCAGTGGTCGCGATAGCTGGAGTTCTTGTAAATATGGAGAAGAAAGAAAACATGTGGCGAAAAGTTGCAAGAAATTTAACTTCACATATATCTGAAAACTCGGATAATTGCATTCGGATATTGGAACTCAGCTATAAGCATTTGCCAATGCATTTGAAACCATGTCTCCTTTACTTTGGAGCATTCGAGGAAGACAAGGAAATCCCAGTACGAAAGTTGATATCGCTATGGATTGCCGAAGGGTATATAAAGAAGAAAGAGCACAAGTGCGTAGAGGATGTGGCAATAAAATATCTAATGGAATTAATTGACAGAAGCTTGGTAATTGTAGCTCGACGAAGATCTGATGGGCAAGTCAAGACATGTAAGATTCATGATCTATTACGTGAAATGTGCTTGAGAATAGCTGATGAAAAAAACTTTTTGAAGGTGATCACATTGTAAGTTTATCGTTTCTCTTCTCTTTTACTTTCCTTTTCGTCCATCTATTTTATCCTACTAAGAATGGTTACGATAATTGATGATCACAATAACGAAATGATTAAGTTGTTACCAGTTGTGATGATGATGATCCAGCACAGTTCTTCAATCAACACCAATGTCTAGTTATCAACTACGGGGGATCTCCTATTAACTCACTACCTTTTGGCCTACACGTGCGCTCTCTTCTACGTGTTTATCTTGGGTCAATCGCATTTAACTCACGCAGCTTAATAGTTCTTAGGGTCTTGGATTTTCAGAGAAGACTGCATTATCCTTTAATAGGAATTGAACATCTGGTTCACTTGAGGTACTTGGCAATATCTGAATTGCCACCAATGGAAAACTTCCAAAAACTAGAATTTCTTGATGTAGACAATTTCGATCCTGTTGAAATACCTGATGTCCTTCTTAATATGTTGAGTTTGAGAAGGATGTATTTCAGGGGCACCGCGTACTTTAGTGAATCGTGCCGTGAGGAAGCAACTAACAATGAGAGATTCCAAATAACTAGTAACCTACAAATTATTTCTGCACTTGAACTTTCTGATGAAACCGATGAGAAAATTTTGAGATGCTTGCTCAATCTTCGGAGACTGACAGTCTGCTATGAATCTTCAATGGATTATTCTTTTGACTTCCTTAATCAGCTCGAATCACTGAATTTTATTTGCATGGGAATTTCATCTTCCAGTTTGATCAGTCTGCCCTTATATCTCAAACAATTGACTCTAGATGGTGTACACATTTCTCCAGAAGAAATGGAGATAATTGGGAGATTGCTGAACCTTGAGGTTCTCAAATTCATAGATGTAGTTTTTGAGGGAAGACATTGGGACACAAGAGAAGTTGAATTCCAACAACTTAAATTCTTGAAAATATGTAATTCAAATCTTGCAAAATGGAATGCATCGAGTGATAATTTCCCAAGACTTGAACAACTGGTATTGCGAAATTGCAAGCATCTGAAGGTGATCCCTTCAAGTTTTAGTGATATTCCAACTTTACAGATGGTTGAAGTATATGGGTGCCCAAAAGGTGTCAAAGAAACTGCTAAGAGAATTCTGGAAGAACAACAAGACATGGGAAATGAAGTTCTTAAAGTCATAATTTCAAACTTGGGAAGTGCAGAACAAGAAGAAAGTGGAAGTGAAGAACTAGAAAAAGATGAAATTCAAAGTGAAGAACAAGAAGACAGTGGAAGTGAAGAACAAGAAAAAACTGAAAATGAAGACGAAGAAGAAATTGAAAGTGAAGAACAAGAAAAAAGTGGACCAAAAGAACAACAAGAAAAGGCAAGTGAAGAATTCTCTTAGTAAACAGAGCATTAGTTTTTGCTTGTATAAAAATTACCTTTTCACTTATTTAATTGGATTTTCAACTGTTTCTTTTCTTTGCATGAGATATCTTTGGCAGCCTTCTGAGATATTTCAGGAGGTAATAAGCGAAACATGTAGGACGAATATAGATCACCTTAAACGAGATTCAAGAACTTTGAAAGTTGAATAAATTCATTGACATATGTTTAAGATGATTCTCTAAGCTCTTTTCATGCAAGGGCTGTTCTTGAAAGTTTAAGTGTTTTTTTTGTCAATTTCGACACCAAAACCAATATGTTGGCAGACTTTCAAATCCTGTTTCATATTTTACAAGACGAGCACATTTTCATTTGTCAAGTTTTCTTTATTTCCGTTGGACAGGAACATCTGAAGAGAAAAACAAGTGAAACCCAAGCTGGTGCTGATGCCTCCATGTTTGTAGTGCTGATTACTATATTACTTGGTATTCTGGTTGGGTACTTCATCTACAGGAAATAAAGAAATGGTATTCTTGTGAATTCACCAAGTTTGGTTTTTTAGGATTTCAGTTAGGAATTCTAAATCCACTCTAGGCCCATAAATCTGCCGCTCTCATTCATCCTGTCAATTATCTGTTTCATTTTATGTTGGCTCTTATGTCTTCTCTTGCCAACCTTTCTTTTTTAACCCCTACCTAATGTGACTCGAACAAAGGTCTATTGCATGGTAAGGATTCGCTGTTACCACTTAAACTAGGCCTTGGTCACCTCTTGGCCTACTCCTGTGTTCTGTGATCACATAAATTTCTTTATTTTTTTATGTTGTTATCAGTTTTAAGTAATATATGCTAATCACTTTGATAAAAATCATCCCGATTTACTTTTTTATATAGTCGTTTTTTCTCCATGTCATTTTGGCACCAGGGTGTCACATATAACTAACTATTTGGCCCCCATTATAAACAAAATACAGTTTTCTCTCTTTTCTTTTCAACCAAAAATTTATCAATAAAATAATATTGCACATAAACTCATTAAAGATTTCTTACTTTTTAACCACACATTCTCCAAAAATTCACTATTCAGAAAACTATTTCTTAAAATAAATTGGGGCTTAAATTTTACCATCTATAGTTCAACTATGTTTCATTTCCTGATTGTATTATGTCCTGGCAGGAAGGAATGCCATTGCATGCTATTTCTAATCCCTGATAATGATTTTGCTGGCCAGGAACATGTAATTGACTTATCAGTTTCTCGTTTCGCTTTGAAATTCTGACCTTTGATTTATTATGGGAATTAACATTGTAGCATAAGAAGGCCTGTCACTAGAAGTTTATATTGGCGAGATGCGATATTGCTTTTCCATTAAAAGTTGTCTTGTTCCTGTTGTCTAGAATTTTTTTTTGGGAATTATCTCGAAGTGCCTTCTGATGTGCAGGCCATTACGTTGGGAGAGATAAAAGAGACAACGCAAATATGTGATGCTTTAAATCTTCTAACGACTTGTTTGAGTATTGTCCTGTGTAATGTAGATTTTTGTTGGTGTGTCGTACTGACGTTTATGTATTATCGACCCCATGTTTTTTTCTCATCGTTCTATCAACATGTCTAGAGAAAGATGTCCATTTGGTCCATAAAAAAGTTTTGGTTTTTGTGATTTTTTTTATGTTTTTTGACGGATGTGTGGTTTAGATTGATTTGAAAAGTAAAAAATTGTGGACTTGACCAATGATGAATGGTTAAGATTGAATTTGAAAAGTTCTAGTAAAAAAAATCCATACACCAAACAGGCTCTTAATAGTCCTTTTGCTTTTGGGTGAATATAAAGTTGAGTTCTTGGTATTGTGTTTCCTGGTCAATGTTTTTTGTTTAACAGCTAGTAACACCATTCGGACTTGGTTCAACTCATTAGTCAGTAATGTTTTTTTGGGCTATGAACATTCTGTGTTGTGCTGTGTTGTGTGGTTTAATTTACTGGATTTCATGCTTGTATTTTTCTTTAACCTTCTACAGTTAAAAATTGGCCAATTTAGTTGATACTCCTTTTGTCCCACAAAGAGAGACTCATTTTCAGTGGCGGAGCCACCTATAGGCGAGGTAGCGCGGCCGCGCTACCTCGCCGCCGGTGGTCCGCCATGGCGCTGCGCAGGTGGCGCCGCGCCGCTTGTAAGCAGATTTTTTTTTTTGGCTCAAATTAGTACCCAACTCCCAAGCCCAAGCCCAAACCAAAAATACAACATACAAATCAATCTTCATTTGGTCCAACAAGCAAAATCTTAACAAAAATCAAAACCCCTAACCTTTTGGTTTGGTCCGACCCCGCCACTGCCGATTCTCTGTGTCAAAAATCAAAATCCTTTGTGCAAAATCGTTGCTCGCGACACTGGTTTCCGCCGGCGCCAATCAGTCTCTCCAGCCGTCCAGACTCCAACGGCAGGCCAGCGTGCTTCTTGTTTTTACTGTGCTGCTCCTGCTCGCCTGCTCTCCACTGCCGAAGCCGAAGGTAATTGTTTTTTACTAATTATTTGTAGTTGTCTTATCTAGTAACTTTAGTTAATAAAGTAAGTATTATTGTATTAAGTATTTAAGTGTACTGTGTAAGTGTGTATATGATTATTTTATTTGTTTTGGTAATTTGGTTGTGTAATTTTCAGATTTTATAATGTTATTATGTTAATGTCTAAGTTTTAAATATTTTAATAATTATTATTGATGTTTGATTTATTAATTTTTTTGGTTAGGTTAGATGTCATTCCCGAATTTTTTTATCAATTTGTGATTTCTCACTAAGGCTAAACCTTAATTCGTTATAATTGATTTGAGAATTATACATAACTGTTACATTTAAGTTTTTGTAAAGTGGTTTAGATTTGTAAAATGTGACTATTGTGATGAAAATATGATTTGATTTGTGAATTGTTATTATTGATTTATAGGTTGTGAATTGAGATTTGGTGAATATTTGATTTGATTTGTGATCATTGATTTACAAATTATGGAACGTTTTTTCCAACTTAAACGAAAATCTGAATTTAGTGGTAAAAAGAGTGATTTGCGCAACAAAATGAGAGATAAATGGTTGAATGACAATTTGGTTGTGTACACGGAGAGAGACATTTTTAAAAATATTGAGAATGAGACAATATTGCAGCGTTTCCAAAATATCAGACCCCGAAGAATGCAGTTGTCCGAGCCAACAAATACTAACTGATGTCATTATCATGTATTTTGCATCTATTTTGGTTTGTATCGGATTATATGTTCATTTATTTAATTACAACTTTTTATTCTTATTTCTATTTATTCATTTTTAAATATTATTTCATTAAATAATATTCACAATCTCGCTACTGCCATCGTTCACGTTAGTCGGTCAACGGTCAACGGCCGAAGAGGTCGACGGTCACCGGTCACCGCTCTACCTGAACTTCTCGGATGACTCCGCCACTGCTCATTTTCCTCTTTTGTTTGTCTCAAATTATAGGTCACTTTCCTTATTGAGATTATATTAAAGTCTTATTTTTCTAATAAACCTCTATTTAATATGTATAGTTATCAACACATATGAATTACACATTATTTAAAATTGGGATATATTTGGCAAAATATAAATAAATTTATAGTTTCAACATATATTAATTATATTTTCTTAATCCGTGTGAAAATAAAAACAAGTTTATCTTTATGGAATAAAGGAAGTACAATACAACTATACCAGGATGAAGCATCGTCTATCAAGGAAACTATAACATTAATAATTGCTAACAAAATAGAAATGTGTTAAAAGTAACTTGCAATAAGAGAGAATCGGTGTTATTTCATTACTTTAGTGATTCCATTGTTTATCAATTACTCATTATTTAATGTAGGATTATATTAGGTAAAATGTAAGTAAATTTATAATTTCAACATATATTAATTATGTTTTCTTAATCAGTGTAAAAAAAAAAAAACGAGTTTATCTTTATAAGACGGAGGGAGTACAATACAAGGATGAAGCATTGTCTATCAAGGAAACTATAACATTGATAATTGCTGACAATATAGAAATGTGTTAAAAGTAACTTGCAATAATAGACTCGGTGTTATTTCCTTACTTTAGTGCTTCCACTGTCTGGTAAACGTTTTTCTCTTTATAAACAAAGAATATAATATTTTCGAATAAAAAATATAGTTAAAAAAGTGACTTGAAAAATATATAAACAATTAAAAGGTGACTTGAAAAATATATAAACAATTAAAAGGTGATTTGAAAAATATGCATCTTTATAAACAAATTACCAAACGGAGGCTAATTATTTCACTTATTTAAGTAACATTCATTCATAGAAATAAGCAAGAGTACATATATGTTTAGTAAGGAAGAAAAGATAGTTGTAAACCAATTCTATCTAAACCGTAGTACCAAACATGTTTATAATCTTCATTTAAGTACACTTCGACTTCACACGAGTAGTCATTTTTGTGTAACATTTGCCACGTTTCTCTTTCACATTGTCCGTAGTCAGAGGAATGCATTTGCATCGGTAACAAGTCATGCACGCCTTCATGCATAATCTCTTCCATAGCAAATACTAATCAAAGCACGAGTGATGAAATGTCAAAAGTTTAGTCAATGTTTAAGGACCATAGGTGTGGTTCCATAATAAATTAATTAAACCAAAGGAGGTGGTGGAGATGGAGGAAAGATCGAGGCTAGGAGAGACGAGCATTAAGTGTGTTTTGTGAAGCAAGTACTTGTTGAGCAAAGCGATTATCCCATCGACCGAGTGTTGTAAGCCGTCAACGGAGGAAGTGAGAGAGTACCGTGCAAAAGATTTAACTGATCTTCGGTGAGTGTAAAATTGGAGGAAGAAGGTGGGACACTCGAGCCCGGAATGTCATAAGAGAGCTTGGAAGAGGAGGGATCGGTGCATCTTCTTCTTCTTCCATAGCTTCGCCCTCTTCAAAAGGTAAAGTCGAGGGCCCCGACTCCATATCAAACCCCTTAGTTTTAGCTATCCATTGCCCTTGGTCCTTTACAGTTTTCATTCTCTTAAGAGTGCTTATGTTGATAGTGTCGGTAGGACGTTGACTAATAGAAATATCACCATTTAAATGCACCTCAAAATGTCGAAAGATTTTAGAAAGAATCATGCCATAGGATAAAGCTATGACCACACTAGTGGAATGAACATTGTTCATGTGACTCATGACAATAAAAGGAAAATCGATTTTACGTCCTACCAAGAATGAGTGGAGAAGGAATAGATAAAAGTGATTAACCTCATCGAGGTGACCTTTACTAGGAACTACAACATTAGTAATAACGTTGTGTAAAACTTTACAAGGCAGAGTAAGTTGATATGAACTGAGTTTTGCGGCATGTTGGAAGGGTTTTCCGGTAACTCTACTACATGCTTCAACGGGGTCGTATCCTTCAAAAATGGGAGGAGACATATGGGAATATACTTTATTTTTGCATTCCTCGAGCTCGAGTAATGTGCGAATGAGATTTTTAGTGATTTTGATTCTCTTACCTCGAATGTATTTCAGATTTTTGTAAAATTCTGTGACGAGCTTTGGGTAGACTTTTTCTTGTAAAGTGGCAACAGAGACCCAACCCATACGATACCCATAAAGTATTTTTCGATTTGAAAGGAAGGAGCATTAAAGGTTAAAGAAGTGAAATCAACCGTCTTACCAATCAGAATAGGAGATTTGTCAAACCGATTTTCCGGCAATGGGGTTTCTTCATCGGATGACGTTCCTCGTTGCTTTCTTACTTGGTATATTTACCCGAAGCATAGTTAAATCGGTCGTCAGAATCGGATGAGAGTTAGGGTTCGGTTGGCCACTCAGATGAAGATTTGGGAGTTTTGATTGATATAATTAGGAATCTTGAGATATTTTGAACGTGAATGAGATCGTTTTTGAATTTGAGTGGAAACTTTGAAGATTTGGAGTTGATTTTAAGAAGAAATCATCAACAGAGAAAAGTGAAAGAAGTTGTGAAGAAACGAAGGATTTGGAGTTTCAAATTTTGGAAAGCGCGATTTTTCGATGAACCAAAAGACACGTTCGATCAACTGAAGCAAAATTACAGAAAAAAAAAAAAATAATTGACCATCCGACTGTGCTATTTGTTTAGAAAAGATTGATTGGATATAAAATATCACACCAACAAAAAAGTTTTCTATCTTTTCGTGATTGATTAAAAAATTTGCTTGAAAATTATTTTTTTGGTACAAACATCTAATACACAATTTATGTCATTTTTTTGGAAAACATTTTCTTACCATTTTGGTTGTTTCTTGCAATTCCTCTTGAATCAAATATAGCCTGAATGTCTGTTCTTTAATGTAGTTTTTACAAATTACAATTTATAAATTATTTTATAAACAATGTTAATTTTTAAATCACTTTTTAATTACACATATTTTATCTATCAAATTTTTAATCACACATTTTACCTAAAAAATATAAATAAATTAATTTATAAATAGTACAATATTACCTAACAAAGCCTAATAAAGCATTTCATGATTGATACATCTGCTTCAAACAAGAAAAGACATATATATATATATATATATATATATCATTTTGAATTATTTTTAAATTTGAAAATTAGGCACTGTTAGATAGCATTTATTTGCTTTGTAAAATAGAAAATATTTGTTTTCTTTTCGCATTTTTGGGAGTTTGATGGGTTTTTCTAGTCAATTTTTTTCCCACTTTTCCTCACGTGAACGATTTTACCTTGTTTTCCAAGAAAACTTTTCCTTTGCTTTTATAGAGAATATTTTCCATGTAACTTGAAAAACACTTTTCGTCGCGTTTGATTATTTTTTAGTTGTTAATTGATATATTTTTGTCAGAAATTATTATTATTATTATTATTATTATTATTATTATTATTATTATTAAGTACAAACATTTAAAAATAAAAAGTAATTTTTTTATTAAAATAGTTAAATTTTCCTTTATTTGACATGAAAAATAATGTCAATAAAAAACAAAACTTGAAAATTTTCTCACATTTTTCATCTACAAAATCAAAACAATCAAACACATCAAATTGATATTTTCCATGAAAATCAATTCAATGAAAAAAATTTTCCTGAAAAATATTTTCTTTCCACTCATTTTCTATACCCGCAGTCATACGTACCCTTAATAATTAGATTTCCAATTGAGTTATTTGGGCATTGGGGATAAGCGAGTTTGAAATTGGAAAGTTTGGACCAAATTTTTGAATTTTGATCATTATTAGCGTTTTATATTTATTTTCAATCAATATATTTATTACAATTTTCCCATTAATTTTACATTCCAACCCCGAATAAATTTTCATTTGCTTCACTTCGTGTGAAATTAAGAGTCCGTTTGGTGTTGAAGAAATTGGAAGAAAAATTAGTTTTTGGGAAAATATGTTTTTGAAAAGTGTGAAAGTGATGGATCTTACAAAAATTTGTGATTGAAAATTAGTTTTGGAGGAATTTTGTATAAAAACTCTGGAGAGAACAGGGGCTTATAGTCATACATTTCAACAAATCATCCTAGAGAATAATTGTTTACTGAAAACATATGGATACAAAAATTATCACTGAATACACCAACAATGTTGTAGATACTCATAGATTTGTTACATTATTGTTCTGAAATAAAACACACAATTTAAAACAACATTATAACATAGAACACAAATAAGAAATGGATCCTACAAATTATTTCAATGGCACTTAACCATTGCTCCATGGATCATGACCCGACCCCAATTGGTGCATTTCTTGGATCCGACGGGTACACATTTGTACTTGGCACAGCAGGCAGTACATACTTTCATGCATGGCCTCTTGGGACTCACTGGTTTGCAGTACTCTTCACATATTGCCACGCAATCTGCACGAGAGCAAAAAATGAGTTCGATGTACATTTTCCTCTAAAACCACTTCTCGAATAGGAAGTGGTTTTTGTAGAAAACACAATAACATATATATCCTTATATATGTTCTACAAATAAATTAAGAGGAAGAAGAAAGAATAGAAGAAAAGAAAGAGAGAAGAGACAACCCTTAAACCATACCATTCATTATAATACTCAATCCTATATATACATACAAAACAAAAGCATATGCTTAGAATATTCTAAAACATATAAAGCATATTCTAAGCATATTCAAGAGCATATTCTAGAATGTGCTAATTATTCTAACATCCCCCCTCAAACTCACGATGCTATAGCATGAAGCAACAAGAGTTTGTCAAGTAAGAATCGGAAGCGAGAAGTCGGATGGGACTTGGTGAAGAAGTCTGCAAGCTGCAATGATGAAGAGACAAAAGGTAAAGTAATAGTCCCATGCTGAAGATGATGACGAACAAGGTGACAATCAATTTCAATGTGCTTCGTGCGCTCATGGAACACTGAATTATGTGAGATCTGGATGGCACTCTTGTTATCACAATACATAGAGGTGGGAGATAAAATAGAAACACCCATATCTGCAAGTAGCCAACGTAACCACACAATCTCAGTAGTAGTGGAGGCCATAGCGCGATATTCTGCTTCAGTTGATGAGCGAGAAACTACTGTCTGCTTCTTACTTTTCCATGAGATAAGAGAGTCACCCAAAAATACACAGTAGCCAGTAGTGGACTTACGATCAGTTGGGTTCCCAGCCCAATCTGCATCAGAGTAAGCTCGAAGCTCTAAGGAGGAGGTCGATGGGAATAAAATACTCTGAAAGCAAGAGCCACGAAGATAGCGCAAGATTCTAACAACCACTGCCCAGTGAACCATGGTAGGTGCTGAAACAAACTGACTGACAACATGCACAGCATAAGCAATGTCTGGCCTAGTAATGGTAAGATAGACAAGGGAACCAACAATAGTACGATACAAAGTAGGATCAGACAGTGGTTCACCATCAGAAGATGAGTAACGAACATTAGCCTCAATAGGAGTATCAGCTGTTTTAGTATCAGTAAGACGAGCACGCTCAACGACATCTGCAGCATATTTAGACTGAGAGAGCATAAAACCTCGAGGAGAAGAAGCAACCTCAATCCCCAGAAAGTAAGTTAAGGGACCCAAATCCTTCATTTCAAAAAGACGAGCCAATTCTGATTTTAAATTGGTTATCCCTACAACATCATCACCAGTAATGATCATGTCATCAACGTACAAAAGAAGGAGAATACGACCAGTGGAAGTACATCTACAGAACAAAGCGGAATCATGATGGCTAGATGTAAAACCAAGAGAGAGCACAACTGTAGAAAACTTCTCAAACCAGGCACGAGGTGCTTGTTTGAGACCATATAGAGCTTTCTTAAGTTTGCAAACAAATCCAGGAGAATGAGGAACACCAGGTGGAGGAACCATATAAACATCTTCTTGAAGATTTCCATTCAAGAAGGCATTTTTAACATCCATTTGAGAGAGACTCCATTGACGAATAGAAGCAACCGCAATAAGTGTACGTACAGTAGTCATTTTTGCAACAGGGGCAAATGTCTCCTCATAATCCAAGCCATACTGTTGAGAAAATCCCTTAGCAACCAATCGAGCCTTGTAACGCTCAACTGAACCATCAGATTTGGTCTTGATCTTATAGACCCAACGAGATCCAATAGCATGTTTTCCTGGTGGTAAAGAAACTAATTCCCAAGTGTCTGTCTTATGTAGAGCATTAAGTTCATCAGTCATAGCCTGTTGCCAAAGAGGATCTAAAGCTGCTTCTTTGTAAGAGGAAGGTTCAGAAAGCTTATGAATGGAAGACAAAAAACAACAAAATGACTCAGAATAACAAGAATAATCAAACTCGGGTAAGTGAGCAGACTTACGTATACGTTGAGGATATCGAGGAGGAGGAGACTGCGAATCCTCAGCCTCAGACGGTGCTTGGGGATCCATAGGAGAAGGAAGGACATTCTGAGATGGCGCATGTGTACCTGTAGCAGATGACGAAGATGGAGAACAAATAGTAGGGACATATGTAGATGGTCTATCAATATCATCAGTGAAAGGATCAATACAAATGAGATCTGACGTGGTCATGTGATAGGTATTATCTGTAATAGAAAAGAAGGGAATGTGTTCAAGAAACACAACATTACGAGAGACATATAACTTGTGACTGACAGGATCAAAACATCGATAACCTTTTTGTCCCTCACCATATCCTAAGAAGACACAAATAGCTGAGCGTGGAGTTAATTTGCTACGTTCTGCCGTAGGACGAAGAACAAAACAAGTGCACCCAAAGACTTTTAAGAGAGAGTAATCAGGAGAATAACTAAACAAGGTTTGAAATGGTGACAAACCAGATAAATGAGAAGATGGTATCCTATTTATCAAATAGACAGCAGTGAGAACTGCCTCCCCCCAAAATTCACTAGGTACTTTGGCAGATAGGAGAAGGGAACGAGCAGTTTCAACAATGTGTCTATGCTTACGTTCAGCAACACCATTCTGTTGAGGAGTATCAGTACAAGAAGTTTGATGAATTGTACCATCAAGAGCAAGCAACTCACGAAAATCATTAGAAACATATTCCACACCCAAATCACATCGAAAACATTTAATGACAGCAGAATGTTGAGTTTTAATAAGTGCTCGAAACGAACGATAAATAGAAATAAAATCAGAACGTCGCTTCATAAGATATACCCAACAGTAACGACTATAATCATCAATAAAGGAAACATAATATCGGGAGCCTCCTTTAGTAGAAACAGGAGCAGGGCCCCATACATCTGAGTGTACAAGATCAAATGATGCAATAGAAGAAGAAATACTACGAGGAAAAGGTAAAGCTGAAAATTTAGCAAGTTTGCATCCACTACAATCAGAAATATCATGAGGTTTTAAGTCTCCCAAACAACCTTTAGAAGCTAAAAATCTCAAACGACTAGCAGACACATGTCCTAGGCGAGAATGCCATAAATAGAAATTAGAAGAAGAAGAGTTCAAATGGAAAGACGATAAATCAGTACTAGAGGCTGCAACATGCGCTGGTCTCAGATTATCTAGAACATAAAGTCCTCCTCTTTGCCTATGGCCGATCCCAATCAGCTTCCGAGACTGCGGATCCTGTACATAACAAGTAGTAGAAGTAAAGTGAACAGAATTACCAGAATCACATAATTGACCAACAGAAATAAGATTTAAAGTAAGGTTAGGAACACAATAGACATCTGATAAAGATAGATTAGAAGTATGAACAGAACCAACACCTGCTAAGGACAACGGGGTGCCATCAGCAGTCATAACAGGTGAAGATGACATAGAAGGATATAAATAATCAAAAAGTGATGAGTTAGGAGACATATGCTTAGAAGCACCCGAGTCAAAAATCCACGAGGAGGTTTTACTTGAGGAGTTCTGAGAGGACAAACCTACATGAGTAGAGGCTGACATGACATGTGACTGTGAGGCTAAAAACTTCTGAAACTGCTCACTAAGATCAGTCAATCGGGAATCAGATGAGGGCGGTGGACCAAGTATAGAGGAGCCAACAGGTGGAACAATCGCTGCTGTGTGGGCATTGGATCTATAAGACTGCTGGGACTTCAACAACTTAGGACATTGAGCCTTCCAATGTCCCTTTTGTCTACAAAAACTACAAACATCATTTGGGAACCGTGTATGTCCTTTGGTTCGATTCTGTGTAGATGGTAAAGCAAAAACTGAAGTCCCAGAATGTGGAAGAGATACATCTTCAGTAAGGGATTTTAACCGTGTCTCCTCAGCAACAAGTTCACTAACAACTGAATCAACAGATGGAAGAGGAGTACGGTGCAAAATAGAACCTCTGAGTCCCTCAAAATCACTACGAAGTGCCATCAAAAACTGAACCAATCGTTGCTCCTCTCTATAAATAATATAATCCGCACTTTCTTTCAGACCTGCCGGTTCAGTAAGAGTTAACTCATCCCAAATTGATGTCATAGCAGTATAAAAATCCAGAATGCTCATATTCTTTTGTTGCAATGCTCGAATGTCAATCTCTAACTGATATCGTTTTGCAAAATTAGATTTAGTGTACAACTTCTGCAAATGGTCCCAAACCTCCTTTGCCGTTTCATACTTAGCCAACTGTGTACCAATACTATGTTCTACAGAATTATTTATCCATGTATGAATTTTTGAATTATTTGAATCCCAGGTATCTAACAGAGTTGCATAATTTGCATCATTATTTTCCGGTTTCCCAACTATTCCACTGACATAACCCCACAACTTTTTACCCTTAAGAAAGTGTTTCATAACATGACTCCAGTAAGCATAGTTTTTACCATTCAAACGCACATTAATAGCCTGAAGAGAATCATCGGATGCCATTATAAGAGAGAAAACGATACTAACCAACAAAGTCAAGCCAAAGCAGTGTGTAAAAAGAATGGATAACTGCAAACCAACACCACAAGCAGATAGAGGATGAATAGTCGATCGCAAATCCGTCAATCGTGTCGCCAGGAACTGCCGCACGCGCCCCCACGCGCCACCACCGGAATTCCTACTGCAAGTGCCTCGAAATTCGTGAAAACAGTACGGTTTAGGGTTTTCGCGAAGAAGAAAAATGCACGCTGATTTCGTTTTTCAAAGGCAATGTGATTCAAATATCTCTGATACCATGTAGAAAACACAATAACATATATATCCTTATATATGTTCTACAAATAAATTAAGAGGAAGAAGAAAGAATGGAAGAAAAGAAAGAGAGAAGAGACAACCTTTAAACCATACCATTCATTATAATACTCAATCCTATATATACATACAAAACAAAAGCATATGCTTAGAATATTCTAAAACTTATAAAGCATATTCTAAGCATATTCAAGAGCATATTCTAGAATGTGCTAATTATTCTAACAGTTTTAAAGTTAGTTTTCAAATGAAATTAAAGTAGTTGATGATCTTCTAAGGAAGGCAAAAGCAAAAAAATCATGTCAAATAGACACTAAGGCTTCATACACACAGTCAGACGCGGTTTTGTTATGAATCGAGTGAGCCCATGACTCAGGCCCAATATTACGAGGAGGACTCATGCCTAACAGATTTTTTTTTTTTTTTCTTTTCTTTTTTAAGTAAAGCCCGTTTCAAAGTAACACGGTATCACGATTTCTTCCCACCAAATCAAAAACATAAATTGGAGTGTCTAATTTATGACGTTCGACTCAGGCCTCGAAAATCAGAGGGCCAGCATTGAATACCGTGTATCGGAGAAACAAGAGGGATTGGAGCCTTTAACGGCGGATTAACAGGCTGTTTTGCTGGAGCATGGGAAGGAGCTTTCTTGGGAGAAGGTATAAGGTGGTGCTTTGTTGGTGCATGGGCCGGAACATGAACCGGAGCCTTCTTTGGAGAAGGGATGGGGGCATGAGCAGGCACCCTGGCATCAGAATGCTACAAACATTGAACAGTAAAATTATAAGAGTATTGAGTTGCACAACTTATAAGTAAGAATTTAAGCTTCGATATAGACGACTACGAGTAGTGTGTTATTTGTTTTCGTAAAGCAACATACCGCTCTCGCCACTAAGATCACGAATGCTAATAAAAAGAATGCCGTTTTAATCGCCATTTTCGATAGCAGAAACGAATGATCACTCGAAGAAAAGAACCGGTTTTTGTGAATAATTCTGTTTACTGATAGAATATGCAATGAATAATGGAGGACAGGTACCGTATATATAGAAAGAAAAGGGAAACAAAGACATAAAAAGATGGAACTAGTGTAGTGGTATTGGAATTGGATTGTCCGAAAATGCTACCCCAGATAAAAGCAGTATCAGTTTGAAGCTGCAATTGTAATTTCTATAATTAATTTGAGGTTATTCTTTTTCTGGGCTCAAGAAAATTGTTCATTATTTTAATATAATTTACTCATTTATGCTTCGTTAGAGAATGAGAGAATATTAATTTATTTACCAAGATGCGATATGGACTTGAAAATTGCACTAATCAATGCAAGATTTCATGGTTTCCTTTTGACCATCATCAACCAATCCGCTTAATCAAAATCTCGCGTGAGTAGCCAAAAAATATTCACTTATTAGTATTATCTTTTCTAAATTTTGTACCAATGTCTTTTGATGAGGCCAATTTTTTTTAATTTTTACTTATTTTAATAATGTACAGTAATTTGTTTTTGCTATTTCAATTTTAAATCTAAGAATACTTAATTGATGACAACGTATCACCATTACAACCTGGTTACGACAAAAATTATGCAATACTATTGTAACAGCATGTAGATCCTCTAGTACTCTTGGAGATTCAGTACTCAGGGCTAATAAAAAGTTGTCCCCTTGCAATAGACCCCCCTTCAATTGGGCGTCCAATTCATCATTGGCCCGAAGTACTTGGGGAGCAATAGAAAAATTTTCCCCATCCACCACTATAAAAATGACAAAGAACTACACTATTTTTTTTTTTTTGGTCGTGTTGAATTGGGTTGTGCAATACGCTATGCTATGCTTATAGCTATATTATTGAGATTGTATAATCTCATGGGTCCTTCTATTTCAATCTTCAATTCTTCCAATAATCAATATAACATAGTAACAATTGATCGTAAATCTATGGAAGAATTATATTGTACTCTCAATAATAATAATAATAATAATAATAATAATAATATGTTTTTGATTTTTACATAAATCTTCAATATATGTTAATAATTCAGATGGAAATACCAACAGCAATACTAACGTAAAATTGTTGATGGTTTTGTTGTGTTGGTAATCATCCACGATGCTTCGGGTGCAGACCACAAAATACCCCGAAGTCTAATGGTTGGTTCTTCTCGTCTCTTTCACGGATTGTGTAAATTGTCTAATTGCATTCATTGATTGTATAGATTCAATAAAACATTAGTTTTAATGTCATTGGTTTCCTTCATTGCTGTCCAGCAAAAATTGTTGGCATGAGCTATAAATTATTAGGAAGCTAGCTATAAATAATTCCTTTAACTTAGACAATTCTTTAATTTATCTCAATGATTGGAGTCCCTTTGTACTATATATGGGAAATTGGAATGATCTGGTCTTTGAGAAATAAGAGGAAAAAAAGGAATTCTTGATCTTCTTTGCCATATTCAATATTCCTCCATTTTACTATCATTATTTTTGTCCATATTCAACCATCAAATTATCATGGTATCAGAGCGAATAGGTTGAACCAAAAATTGTGCACGGCTGACTTGTTCTGTGAAGAGCTCACCTCATTTTGCCAATTGTCAGCAAAAGGGTTTCTTAAAACCCACACGGACACAAAATTAAGGACTGCAGTGAGCAATTTTTTGGTTCCAATTTTTAATTTCAAACGAGTAGTACGCTATTCCTCTCATATATGTTGACACCAAATTAAGGGCTAGTGGAATTAGCAAATGAGTTAAATTCTCTTGATGACCAAGGTAATTATGGTTGTGCATTACTTGGTTCTTGTCAAGACAATCACCGCACTACAAGAAATCGGACCAACAGCGACGAAAATTAGCGACGACAAAAAAAGTCGTCTCTAATACTCAGAAATTAGCGACGACAAAAAAAGTCGTCGCTAATACTCAGGTATTAGAGACGACTTTTTTTGTCCTCTCAAAAAATTGCGACGACAAAAACAAGTCGTCTCTAATACTCAGGTATTAGGGACGACTTTTTTTGTCGTCTCAAAAACATACCCTATTGCGACGACTATGTCGTCTCTATAGGTTCGATTTATTTATTTATTTATTTTTTTTTTTTTTTTTTGCTTTTCGATTTTTATAAAAATAATATTGAAGTCAATGTGTTGGAACAAATGTTTATATACTATTATTATTAAAATGTGATTCGTTAAAGTTAACTATTATATATTACTTAAAACAAAATAAGACACAAGAATTTATTTGCCTGAACGGTTGGGACATCACTCATCCAACTACTTGGTCAAGAGTTCGAGTCTCCAAGCCAACACTACCATCATATGAATTAAAAATAAATACTCGAGGTTCGGGTCGGGTTCAAATTCGGGCCGAGTTCAAAATGGTTCGGATCGGGTCAAGTTAAATTAATAAATTATTAATAAAATATTTTTCGTTATTAGGGACGACTATGTCGTCGCTAATTGTCGTCGCAATATCCTCCGAAGAAATAGAGACGACGGTGTCGTCGCTATTGACTTTCAGCTACGGGCCTAAAGCGACGACTATTAGAGACGACAATGTCGTCGCTATTGATCTATAGCGACGATTTTTAGGCTTTTAGAGACGACTTCTGTCGTCGCTGTTGGTCCGATTTCTTGTAGTGCCGTGGATGGATTATTGACTCAGGGACAACCGATCACATGACCTTTGATGTTAATGACTTTGACAAAATTACCCAACCCAGACAAAGTAGCATTGCTAATGCAAATGGTGCCACTTAACCAGTTACAGGAGCTAGAACCGTTACTTTATCATCCACTTTCTCTTTATCTGATACTTATTCCATCCCTCTCAAATAAGCTATTATCTATAGCTCAAGTCACGGAAGAATTAAATTGCATAGCTCTATTCTATCCCAATTTTTGTCTCTTTCAGGATATTCACACACGAGAGATCAATGGGCGTGGTACTAAGAGATAAGGGTTGTACTTATGGATGTTCTCAACCCAGGGATAGCAAATAGTATGCACCACTCAACTCATATAAAGGATAGTCAGGTTTGGCTATAGCACCGTCGACTAGGACATCCATCTTTCAATTACATGAAGTATTTATTGCCAGATTTATTTTCAAATTTTAATGACTCAGACTTTAAGTGTGAAACTTGCATCTTAGCTAAAAGTCATCGCATACATCTTCCATTGAGCCCGAGTAGAAGTGATGTTCCACTTGCTTTAATCCATTCTGATGTTTGGGGACCATCCTCAATTAATACTTTTACTGGAGTTCGGTGGTTGGTTTGTGACATTTGTTGATGATTGTACATGAATAACTATGTTATACATGCTTAAACATAAAGATGATTTCTTCGGTGTGTTTAAAACATTTCATGCAATGATTCAGACTCAATTTCAAGCAAAACTCCGAATTCTTCGTTCTGACAATGGTCGAAAGTATGTTAATCAAGAATTTCATGCTTATTTTCGAAAGCATGGCCTTCTTCATGAAACCTCTTGTGCTCAAACACCATAACATAATGGAGTAGCTTAGCAAAAAAATAGGCAGATTATGGAGATTGCTCATGCTTTATTGATTGCAAAAAAATATGCCAACCAGATATTGGGATTCTATTGTAGCTACAATTGTACATCTTTTGAATCGTATGCCTTCTAAAGTGTTGAATTTCAAGACACCACTACAGGATCTCTCTAATCACATTTCTCTTTTGTCTATTTTGTTGATTCCTCATCGTGTATTTGGATGTGTTGCCTATGTTCATCTCCATAAAAATCAACACACAAAATTTTATCCATGTGCAGTTCGTTGTATTTTTTTGGGGTATGTTAATAAAAAAAAGGGCTATTGTTGTTACAATCCTACTACATAGCATACCTATGTCACTATGGATGTGACTTTTGTGGAATCAGAAAATTTCTATTCTTCACCAGTATCCAACTCTCCTCTTCAGGGGGAGACAAGATATGAAGAGCAAAATTGGAGGAATTGTGGGACAATTGAAGAAACGTGAACTCGTGTACTGGCATTTGAAGATGGGACAGTTGAATAAACTCACACCCTTGTACTGGCATTTGAAGAAACCCACATGCCTGTACAGATTGAAGTTGGGATGAGTGACAACATACAAGAAAATACAAAGGAAGTTGCGATGGAAACTAGACAAGATGACCCGTCTCCTAAGAATATTTCTGAGGTAAACTCTTCAAATAGTCCATGTCTTCCCTATCCTATTAACACTTCAGATATCTCTGGTGGCTATGACTTTCCTTTCATACATAATCATGGAAATCCTCCAAATCGATACTCACCAGATTTAGAAGAAAGAAGATTGAAGTATCCAATTGCCGCTACATTTTGGCCCAAAGATTAGAAAATCCACTCAAGGCAATTGTATAATATCTGTCTACTTGCCATGTTCCTACTGGAGTGCAACAAGCCCTAGAAAACCCAAAGTGGGCTTTAGCGAGTAAAGAAGAAATGGAGGCATTGCATAAAAATAAAATATGGAATATTGTTCCTTTGCTAGAAGAAAAGAAGGAAATAGGGCGCAAGTGGGTTTTTCCATAAAAAATAAGGCAGGTGGATCTATTGAAAGGTACAAGGAAATACTTGAATCGAAGGGATATACAAAAGCATATGGCATAGACTATCAAGAAACGTTTTCTCCAGTAGCGAAGCTAAACACTATACAGGTCCTATTATCTCTTGCTGCAAATTTAGATTGGCCACTACTCTAGTTTGACGTAAAGAATGTCTTTCTGCATGAAGGTCTTGAAGAAGAAATCTATATGGATATTCCACCAAGATTTAGTGTTCCTTCAAAAACAAGGATTGTATGTAAATTACATCGCTCGCTATATGGACTAAAACAATCACCTTGCGCATGGTTTGGTCGTTTTATCTTGGCTATGAAGAAATATGGCTTCCAAGAAAGCAACTTGGATCATACTCTATTTTTGAAACATAGATAGGGAAAGGTAACAACTTTAATAATCTATGTAAATGACATGATCATTACAGGAAATGACCGATAAGAGATCGATAGACTACCAAAAAATATGGCATGTGAGTTTGAAATGAAGAGTCTTGGGGGTCTAAAATATTTTTTAGAGATTGAAGTAGCCAAATCAAGTAAAGGTATGTTGACGTCCGGTAAGCTGCCCTTGGTCCCTAGTATATTTCTCTCCCAAAGTAAATATGTGTTAGACTTGTTATCTTAAATAGGTGTACTTGATTGTAAGCCAACTGATACTCCGATGGTTTAGAATCATAGGCATGGAAATACCCAGATCAAGTGCAAACCATTAAGGAGAAATATCAAATATTAGTTGACAGACTAATTTATTTATCTCATACTCGACATGACATCGCTTATGCAGTGAGCATAGTGAGTCAATTTATGCACTCACCAGGTGAAGAGCAGATGGATGCCGTAATTCAAATTCTCCTATATTTAAAATCCGCTCCCGGGAAAGGTATTATGTTTTCTAAGAATAAGAATCTCAATATTGAGGGCTATACATATGCCGATTAGGCCGGGAACATTTTTTACAGGAAGTCTACTTAGGGCTACTTCACATATGTAGGTGGCAATCTTGTCACGTGGTGAAGCAAGAAACAGAAGGTGGTGGCATTATCGAGTGATGAAGCTAAGTTGAGAGGCATGGCCGAAGGACTTTGTGAATTTCTTTGGCTCAGAAGGCCATTGACTAAGATTGGCTTTGCACCAAAGATTGAAATAAAGTTATTTTGTGACAATAAGGCAGCCACTGACATCTCTCATAATTTAGTTCAACTCAACAAGACAAAACACATCGAAGTGGACCGACATTTCATTAAGCAGAATCTCGAGTCGAAGATTATTCGATTTCCATTTGTTAAATCTAAAGACTTGTTGGCTGATATACTAACAAAGGTTGTCTCTAGCAAGAATCTTCCACATCTCACTTGACAAGTTGAGCATTTGTGATATCTATACACCAACTTGAGGGGGGAGTGTTGGCGTGAGCTATAAATTATTAGGCAGCTAGCTGTAAATAATTCATTTAGTTTGGACAATTCCTTTAATTTATCTCCATGATTGGAGTCCCTTTGTATTATATATGTGAATGATCTGGTCTTTGATAAATAAGAGGAAAAAAAGGAATTCTTGATCTTCTTTGACATCTTCAATATTCCTCCCTTTTACTATCATTATTGTTCTCCATATTCAACCTCAAATTATCAAAAATTGCTCAAGAATATCTAGGAAAGAAAACTATGAAAATCAATGGAAAATCCATACATAATTTACCTTCTCTACCTTTTTAGGTTGAACTAGTGTTACGTCGTGCTATGCATGATCTTGAACGTAAAGGATTTGTGTCGTACACAAAGTAGTAAAGAATAGCTCCAAATGCATGTTACCTAACAATAAAACAAACGAGATTGACCAAATCACTTTCACCTTAATTACATTAACCTATGAAGGTGATTGTGAGATACATCCAGTTTTTCCCTATATATTAGAATGAAGGAGAGTTAATAAGCATAGGAGATAAAAACTAAGCACTAAGGATAAATACAATAAAACATTGTCTTTAGTATACAACTATGACCTCACTTGATCCATGATCTCACATATCAATTTTGATTAACAAAAAAGGCAAAAGAATAAGGAGTTTCAGAGAGTCCGGTGCTCACGTTAGGCACTTAAATGAGAGAAATGGAGCGGATATCGAATGTGTGTATCTAAATGTCTATGAGGTACATTACTCTCTAAAGCTGACTTTGAAAGCAAAGACTGATCCTTTTTTGGACACCTGAAAATTCTGCCCTTTTGTTGAATTCTTTCTTCAATCTATCAACAATATTAACAACAGGTTATAAACACAAAAATATAATTCATGAATTAAGAATTTATGCTTCAAGAAACGACAAAATTCACAGGTTTTGAAGCAAATTTACAGCATAGGTATCCAATCAATTATTTACAAACATAAGCCATATGCAGAACTTAAGCTTTTTAGATCACTTTATCACAGCATGACTCAAATACCATCAAAGAAATATTCTTTATATCACTTCATTACAACTCTTTAGATCCAAATCCAGTTATGAGATGTCAATTTCACGAATCAATGGATCAATGTGGTAGGAGGCAAGTCCATGACACTTCTATCAGGTGCTGGAGTTCTATTTGTATCATTGCTTCGTTCCCTTTGACAACTAATGCTTCCTCTTCTCAGAGTGTTTCTCCTATTATCCCTACAGTTAGTCCGGTTAAACTTTTGATCATCTGGACTATTTGGTCTTCCCTTTTTTGGGGTCCCATTGCCTCTTCTCCTTAGGTTAGCTTTTTGTTTAGCCGCATTTGTACATCTCTACAATTTTCTATTGCATGTCCATAGAACCTATGGTATGCGGAATACGACCCAGTCATTGGTTGCTTGCCACTCCGACTGGTGCCAACTCCTTCTGGAGTGATGAAAAGTGTTGTTACTGGAAGTGTGGTGATGAGATTCGAAGCGCGGAAGAAACGCCGGAAAGTTCCAAACTCAGGTTGTGGTTGGACGGATGAATCATGACCCGATATTCATGACGCGATGGCTCGACGATGCGGGATAAAGAACCACGAATTTCGAAATGCCACAAAGATTTGTCCAATCTCCCTGATAAGTTTCTGGTTTTGAACGCCACAAATATTCTCAAGAAATATTTGATAAGTTCGATATTTGAACGCCATAAGAAATATTCTTGATAAGTTCGAAAACATAGGAATCCACCTATATCTTTTATTGAATCCTCAATAAAAACTATTTTATCAAAATCAAAGTCTTAATTACAATGAATGGAAAAAGCGTATAAATAAGCAAAATAAAACCCTAGTCGCTAATCTACTCAAAATAGAATTCTAATTAGACTAAAATTCTAAAATAGGCAAACAAATAATTAAAAACAAAATTTAACCTAAAAATACGTAAAAACCCTAATTTTCGTCTGCATAATTGACTTGCTCTCTTGAAGCTCCAAATGATGGAATTTGGCCATAAAATCAGTCGGCTCAAGGGCTTTTGCCCATGAGTTTTGCTTAGTGGCTCATTTCTACTCGAAAAACACATATTATACATCTAATTCCGACATGGTTGACTGGATTGCACTTTTATTTGGCTTGAATATTTAACTTTTCCTGTCAAGTCTGCTATGACTCCGATTGTCGAGGGTCCGGAACACATTATACCCTCCTTCTTTAGGATGATTCGTCCCGAATCATAGCTTTGTTCCTGTTGTTTCACTTCACCTCCTAGATCAAACGGAAAATTTCTCCTGCCATTGCACATGATTAACCAAAAATATTCTGCAACGAAGGTCACATGAATGACTTGAAGTTGGAACACCTTTGGACATTGGTGGTGTTGCCCAAATTTCCACGTACCATTATCCTGCAAGAAAGAATTAAACAAAATGGGGAGGGACATGTTAGCTTCATGAGGTACAAGGTATGGATCCTTGTATTCATGATAAACCACTACTAACTCCACTTCTTGAACTACGAGGCTCTTCTCTTCGCCTCTTTCCTCCTTTGCAATTTCTTGTTCAATTTTTTTTATCTTCAAACTCAACCACATCTCCTATCTCCACATTTTTATCACCATGCTCGTGCACTACCTCATTACTACTCAAATGTGGATCTCCCAATTCAACGCTCAAATCTTGAACTTCCACCTCAACCCCCAATTCATTCCTCTCATCATCAACAATTTCATTCTTAATCACTTCCTCACTACCCAACTCCACATTTTCCTCATCAAATTTTGGATTTTTATTATCCGTTTTTAATTTCAACTCTCCCTCCTTCTTATCAATACCCTTATCCCCACGATGCCTCCTATTACACCACTTTTCACTCTCCTTCCTTACCCTCCGTGAATCTTCTAGTGCTTCCTCTAATGTCAACCCATATAGTATGCATGTTTTCCCTTTCTTAAGGAATTTGTATATGTGCATACTCTTATCATAAACAGCCTCCCTCCTACGTCTCCATGGTTTTCCCAATAAAATATGATAAGATTTTAATGGCACTACATCACACCATACATCCTCACTATACATTTCCTGGGAAATAGGCACTAGAACTTGTTTGGTTACTTTGAAATTCTCAAACTCCCTCATCCACGTCATCCTATAAGGTTTATAGTGTGGTTCTAGGGGTAATCCTAATTTTTCAACCACGGTGCTACTAACGAAATTAGTAAAGCACTTTCTATCAATCGCCAAACTGCAGCTCTTATGCTCCACATAACATCTAGTTTGGAATAAAGAGCCCGGATCATAATCCATTATGTGACGTTAAAAAAATTTCAAGAATGAAGAGAATTTAGATATCAAATAGCAAGAACGACTTTTATTGACTTGGAAGGAAATGAATACCAAGAAATTTAAAGAAACTCAAGAAAGTGGTTCTTGAATTTGGAATAACTCTTTTTTTTTTTTTTTTTTTGGATAATGAATTTTCAAAATTAAATAAAAAAAAATATATTTTTTTTAATAAATCCGAAAATTCGACACGAACGCAACAAAACAAACGGAACTTAATTCGGATAAGAATTAAGCAAAACAAACACTTTTGAATTTTTGTTAATTTTTATATGGATCAAACTGGAAAAAAATTTATTGGCACGAAGAACACTCAAGAAAAAAAAGACTCAACAACAAGATATGGATAATTCTTATGACAGACTCGATGATAAACATAAGAATTAAACTGGATAGAAAAACCTGAATTCAGAGTCCAGCTCTGATACCAGATGATGAGATTCGAAGCGCGGAAGAAACTCCGGAATGTTCCAAACTCAGGTTGTGGTTGGACGGATGAATCATGACCCGATATTCATGACGCAATGGCTCGACGATGCGGAATAAAGAACCACGACTTTCGAAACGCCACAAAAATTTGTCCAATCTCCCTGATAAGTTTTTGGTTTTGAACCCCACAAATATTCTCAAGAATTATTTGATAAGTTCGATATTTGAACGCCACAAGAAATATTCTTGATAAGTTCGAAAACATAGGAATCCACTTATATCTTTTATTGAATCCTCAATAAAAACTATTTTATCAAAATCAAAGTCTTAATTACAATGAATGGAAAAAGCGTATAAATAAGCAAAATAAAACCCTAGTCGCTAATCTACTCAAAATAGAATTCTAATTAGACTAAAATTCTAAAATAGGCAAACAAATAATTAAAAACAAAATTTAACCTAAAAATACGTAAAAACCCTAATTTTCGTCTGCATAATTGACTTGCTATCTTGAAGCCCCAAATGATGGAATTTGGCCATAAAATCAGTCGGCTCAAGGGCTTTTGCCCATGAGTTTTGCTTAGTGGCTCATTTCTACTCAAAAAACACATATTTTACATCTAATTCCGACATGGTTGACTGGATTGCACTTTTATTTGGCTTGAATATTTAACTTTTCCTGTCAAGCCTGCTATGACTCCGATTATCGAGGGTCCGGAACACATCATGTGGAGTGCAAGTTTAGGATAGTTTCCGTGGTTTTAGCTACATAACTAGATTCGAGTCCTGGAAATGGGTAGGAACCACCTCCCCGTCAGTTTCTGGACTGGTTCCTATTTCCTCCAGCCGTTAGATTAGCTTCAGACTGATTTTCGGTGTTGTAACATTCTTGGGAGTGGAAATCTCTAGTCCACTCTATCTCTTCCGAGATGATCTCCTCCTTCAACAAGTTTATGAGAGCATTGTAATCTCTCGATTTTCGACTCCGAAGATCTCTCCAAAGCATACTTGTCGTGTCTAGACCTCCTTTAAGGGCGGAGAACATTTCTACCTTGTTATATTTTCACAGTTATGTGTTTCTTTTTGTAAAACGGGGTAAATAACTTTTCATCTATTCATTTTTCCCTTGCCTCATGTCCTCCAATCGCTAGAGCGAAAGTTGCCCTGATCTAGATGACATAAAGTCATTTTTTAAAGCTATTTTCAAGTCCTTCCAATCTTGAATGCTTCCAGGTGAGAGCCTTTCGTACTATCGTACAACACTCACTTCAAGAGTTAACGCAAAGGCCTTGAATTTGAGTGCAGGAGTGGCTCTCACCATCTCCATACTTGCGTGGTAGTTTAAGAGGTGATCATCAGGATCGCCTCTCCCAGAATACTTTGTAATTTCTGATTTTTCAAAGTCAGATGGGATAGGGTACCATCAAATGACTTCAGAAAAGGGCTAATTTCATCATCGTCTTCTATTTCGTATGAGGGTAGTTCCTTATGATTTTCTCCATGGTCTAGCATAATCTAAATGTGAGGACGTGATTGGCCGAAAGGTTGATGTGGTTGGTCCCTTTCATGGGGTGACAAGGCCTGGACATAATGCGTGTTTGAATAAGTTTGTGGGCTTCCTTGTGCTTGAGATTAGGCTTCTGCAACCCTCCTCTCTCTCCTATTTCTAGGCACTTACTTGAGGGTAAGTTTCTTCAACTCTCCTTTCATACCTATTCCTAGGTGCTTGGGTTGTGGATGGGCTTCTTCAACCATTCACTCTCACATATTTCTTGGCGCTTGCATTTGGGGGAGGGCTTCTACAGCCCTGGTTTCTCATCTATTTCTAGACCAGAGACCCCCTATCCAACTAAAAACACTGTCGAACCTTGATGGTGCAGCTTCCCTGTGATACTCAGGAGGAAAGTTGTGTTCTTACGATTTATACACTGCATCCTCTACATGGGGCTACATTGAGTCCACCTCAACATCTCTTGAAGGTATGTGGTAATAATTGGAAGTGTATACGCTGGAGGATGGGTACCCTGGTTAATTTTTTGGGTGATGTGATGGTGCAACTGGATTGTTTGCCACATAACCTCTTGTCATATAGGCGTCCATTACAGATGTTTGTTTAATTTGCTGTATTTGCATCTCCATCATCTGAGCCGCCAAATGTGCCATAACATTAAATGTCAACTTTTGTGCCTGCAAGGTGGGTCAAGTGGAGGAACCTCCTCGTTGGCATCACGAGGTTGATTAGATGGAGGGCATCTCTTCATTGACGTCGTGTTGTTGACTCCTACTTCTTTGTGGGTTAACATCACTGTGACTCTCCTACATGGTGGTTATAATTTAGGAGTCATCCTTTTTTAAAGGTTGTGTAACTTTTATTTCAAAGTTCTTGACCATTTTCCAAGGCTTCTTAAGATGTCTTCTTACAAATCTTTTTCAGAAGGCTATTTGTAAGTGTTATTAGTTTTTTTTTAAGAGGTTTCCCGTCCTTTTTTAAGGTATTTATAGCACTTATTCCACTATTTTTCAAGGGGTTTTTGCCCTTTTTCAAGGTCTTTGGTAGATTTTTACCACGTGTGATGTGTTCCGGACCCTCGACAATCGGAGTCATTGCAGGCTTGACGGGAAAATTTAAATATTCAAACCAAAACAAGAATTCAACAGGTTGGACGAGCTTGGAAAATCAAACCGTGTCGAAAAGAACTAGAAAATTAAGCAGCAGGCCTTTTACGGCCGTAACATTTGGAATTACGGCCGTAACACAGTTATTGCAAATTTGAGCAAAACCTTCATTACAGCCGTAAAGAATATGGCCACGGCTGTAAGCCTTAAAAAGAAAGTCATTTACGGCAGTAGATGAGTTCATCACGACCGTAAATCTAATTTTCCGAATTTTCGGGGATGTTGATTATTTTTTCGTTTTTAATTATTTGTTTGTCTATTTTAGAATTTTAGTCTAATTAGAATTCTATTTTGAGTAGATTAGCGACTAGGGTTTAATTTTGCTTATTTATACGCTTTTTCCATTCATTGTAATTTAGACTTGATTTTGATATAAACAGTTTTTATTGAGAATTCAATAAAAGTTATAGGTGAATTCCTATGTTTTTCGAACTTATCAAGAATATTTCTTGTGGCGTTCAAATATCGAACTTATCAAATATTTGCTAGAATATTTGTGGCGTTCAAATCAGAGACTTATCAAGGAGATTGGGCAAATCTTTGTGGCGTTTCGAAAGTCTTGGTTCTTTATTCAGCATCGTCGAGTCATCGCGTCGTGAATATCGGGTCATGATTCATCTGTCCAACCACAACCTGAGTTAGGAACTTTCCGGCGTTTCTTCTGCGCTTCGAATCTCATCATCTGGTATCAGAGCTGGACTCTGAATTCAGGTTTTTCTATCCAGTTTGATTTTTATGTTTATCATCGAGTCCCATAAAAATCATATATATCTTGTTGAGTATTTTATTTTCAGTTTTTGGCGTTCTTCGTGTTCTTAAGTTTCTTGAGTCTTAAATCCAGAAAATCGTTCAAACAAAATTCAAAAGTGTTTATTTTGTTCGATTCTTATTCAAATCCTGTTCCGTTCGTTTTTTTGTGTTCATGTCGAATTTTCGGATTTAATTAAAAAAATTTATTTTTTTTTTATTTTATTCCGAAAATTCATCCAAAATTCAAAAAAAAAAAAAAAAGAGTTCATTCAAGAACCACTTTCTTGAATTTCTTAATCCTTTGTTTATTGTTCTTTTCCATTCCATTCTACATAAATTCTAAAATGTCCAATTTTCAAGAAAAATATTCATCTAGAAGGGGGAATGATAATGATAAAGATTGTATGTGGAGATTTTTGAATGATGCTTTGATGAGGTTGGATAAACTAGATGAAAGAGAGGGAAAATTGAAAAATGAGCGATCTCAAGCAAATCGTAGTTATGAGAGTCATTATAGGCGTGATCGTAAACCTATAGATGGAATTGGGGTTAAGAGAGGAGCCGAGATTGATCCAAAAGCAATTTTGAAAATTCAAAAAGAAATTTATGAAGAAAGATTGAGGTGTGAACGGGAGGAAGGAAAAAAATATTTGGCTAAATTACAAAGGAAGGAGGAGAAACGAAAGGCGGTAATTAGATGGTTAGAAGAGAGTGAAAATCATGTTGAGCCTCGGGATATGAAAGTTGAAAAGAATGAGGGAGGTTTGAGACATGAATTAGTTGAAGAGATCCCGAACTTTGTGGTAGGAGTTGAAAGTGTGGAGTTAGGTGATCAAACTCCAAAATTTGATAAGGAATTGGAAGTTGGGGTAGAAGTTCAAGATTTGGGTTTTGAATTGGTAGATCCACATTTGGGTAGTGATGAGGTAGTGTGCGAACAGGGTGATACAAATGTGGAAGTAGAAGATGTGGTTGAATTTGAAAGAAAAAAATTGAAGAGGTGGATGAGCTAGAAAATCTTGAGTTAGAGGAAGTAACCAAGCTTGAGAGAAAAGAGATAGAGGGGGACGAGCAAGAAGTTGCAAAAGGAGAACGAGGTGAAGAGAAGGGTCTCGTGGTTCAAAAGGTGGAATTGACTGTGATAATTCATGAATACAAGGATCCATACCTTGTACCTCATAAACCTAACATTTCCCTCCCCGCTTTATTTAATTTTGTCTTGCAGGTTAAATGTGCTTGGAAATTTGGGCAACACCACAAATGCCCACAGGAGTTTCTACTTCAATCCATTCATGTAACCCAAGTTACATGATACTATTGGTCATCCCTTTGGCATGGAAGCAATAATTTTCCATTTGATCCAGAAGGTGAAATGAAACAACAGGAATAAAGCTATGATTCGGGACGAATCATCCTAAAGAACGAGGGTATGACGTATTCCGGACCCTCAACAATCGTAATCATAACAGGCTTGATGGGAAAATTTTAATATTCAAGTCAAAACAAAAATTCAACAGATTCGACGAGCTTGGAAAATCAAATCGTGTCGAAAAGAACTAGAAAATTAAGCAGCAGGCCTTTTACGGCCGTAACATTTGAAATTATGGCCGTGACACAGTTATCGCAAATTTGAGCAGAACCTTCATTACGACCGTAAAGAATATGGTCACGGCCGTAAATCTAATTTTCCGGATTTTCAGGGATTTTGATTATTTTTCCGTTTTTAATTATTTGTTTGTCTATTTTAGAATTTTAGTCTAATTAGAATTCTATTTTGAGTAGATTAGCGACTAGGGTTTTATTTTGCTTATTTATACGCTTTTTCCATTCATTGTAATTTAGACTTGATTTTGATATAAACTGTTCTTATTGAAGATTCAATAAAAGTTATAGGTGGATTCCTATGTTTTTCGAACTTATCAAGAATATTTCTTGTGGCGTTCAAATATCGAACTTATCAAATATTTGCTAGAATATTTGTGGCGTTCAAATCAGAGACTTATCAAGGAGATTGGGCAAATCCTTGTGGCGTTTCGAAAGTCGTGGTTCTTTATTCCGCATCGTCGAGCCATCGCGTCGTGAATATCGGGTCATGACTCATCTGTCCAACCTGAGTTCGGAACTTTCCGGCGTTTCTTCCGCGCTTCGAATCTTATCAACGTGATTTCGTGGTTAGAAGTATAGTGTCTTACAGACGGTGCTAGAATGTTGACCACAAAATCTGATAGGAACTTGGATCGACACATTTCCTTTCCTCCCTCTTGAACATGTGAATTTCATGCGCACTTGGACAGACGGTTAGTATGCAATGGGGAACGGGCCGTTTTCACTTCGACACTCAAGTCAGGACTCATTGTGAGTAAATATAATTGGATGCTGAAAATATACGTGTGTAAATGAGAGAAAGGAGAGTGAGATTATGCATATTATTTGTAAGTATTGAGTTACTGACATTTTTCTTGAAGGAAAATGTGATCTATTTATAAAGGAGTTTTTGTCATAGATCACGACACATGTTATACTTTACACGTGATAATATTCTTACCCTTCATGAGGTAAACCATTTCTTTGGTAATAATCATTATCTTCTATCATAGGTTTGAGGTTGTTGTCATAGTCTAGTTCCTCCATTAAATACGTTGTCACATCAAACTGTTCCTTACAAACAAGTCACATCTCTCTGACACTTTTACTAATCTTATCACCTTTTTGGACCATGGACTCCGGATGATATACCAATCTGCCATAAGGAGTCTTGATAGTTTTGGACTCCAACATTTGGCCGAACTCCTGAGATATATCCAAAGTGATGACTTCTATAGGTGAGTCTGGAATGGAGTCCTAACTACTTAGTCCGGGGTGTTGTTGGATGCTTGTGGGTCCCTCGTAGGGCCCTTTATATATGGCGTGTTATGTCCAATTTTACATGGCCGTATCAGCCCCTATTAATTAAGGTGTTGGAATTCTAATGAAACGTACTCACCATTTTTTTTAAGGAAGTCACTAAGACACCAACAATATAATTCGATTTCTGTTTACAAATATTGATAAAATTAACGTTTTCAGCTGCTATGTGTTAGATTCATCTACCAACGTAGTCCACTCCATTTATTAATACAGCTTCCATTGGGTCTCTGCACCTATCTTTTTTTCTTTCTAAACCTTTATTTTGGGAAAACAGGATATGGCCAAATGTTCGGGAGTTCCTCTATTCAATCATTTTCCTTCTTCTTGTTGCCGACGAATGAGGCGGGTTGATTAACAATTCACAGATGAAAAAATGGCAAAAAGACACTTCGAATATTTTTCTATTCAGTTTAATCTCTTAGAAAGAGAGACTTTCCTATTTTTTTTCATGTGAATAAGATAACCAATATAAAAGTCAGAATAAGATAACCATTATTAAAAGCTGGAGAAATCAGGAATGAAATAGGAAGCGAAATCATTGCTTTTGATACTTGTTACTATGAAAAAGAATCAACAAAAAAAAAAAGAATGATGAAAGATTTATGAAATTCGATTGTTAGAATTTCTTATTTTGGATTGTCTTGTACGAATGTTTAGACTATATATTAATATTAGAGACTTCTATAATCATTTTTACGACGTTTTAGATAAAAAATACTAGTAGTATATCACTTTTGAAGCAGAAAGTGACATATCATGTAACTTATATAAGAATTTAAATATAAGATATCAACAATCACATGCAAACCAAAAGTTGTTTTCCCAGATGAATCTAAACCGTATTTCATTTTCATATGTACTGCTAGATCATATTTTATCTCCCACAATGTTTGTCACTTTTGAAACAGTTTCAAAAGTAACATATCATATCACTTTTAGAATAGAAAGTGACTAAAATTTGAAATAAAAAATTCACGTAAAATTTACTATTCATTAAATATTAATGATACTTAAGGATATTGATCTATTTTCTTGACTTTTGACCATACTATGGCTTTAGTCAATGATAATATCATAAAGTAACCATTGAACCCTAGTAGTGATGGCAATGGGTCGGGTATGGGTCGGGTTTGTCAAACCCGTACCCTACCCACTAAATATTTACAACCTCCATACCCTACCCATATACCTATTTAAAAATTGCGGGTCGGGTGCGGGTCGGAGGCGGGTTTGTTTCTATACCCATTTAAAACTCATTACTAATTATTTATTTTTTTATTATTTTTTTAGGCTATAAATAAGTTATAGGTGCTCCGTATTAACTTGAATCAATTAAATATTGGGCTTCACTTGAATTTGAGTTGAAAAAAACTTGTTATATGTTGAAATTATACAAGTGAATTTCAACAATTTTTTTAGACTTTAACAAAGTCAATAGTTTAAACATATTAAGGTTTAGACGATAACAATGTCAATAGATATTTGAGTTCTATTTTTTATTTATTTTAAACAATCATTTTTGTTTTAAATTCTATAAATTTCAAAGAAAATTAATGGGTATGCGGGTCGGGTATGGGTATTGTAGTAAAACCCACACCCGACCCATACTCATGTCGGATTTTAAAATTTACCTCCATACCCTACCCACGAACCCATTTAGTCGGGTAATCCCCGCCCATTTATGTCGGGTCTCCATCGGGTATCGAGTTCGTGGGTATTATTGCCATCCCTTAACCCCACCGATAGGATGTCACTATTAGGACCTTGCAAGCATACCAAGCAGGCAGAAGCAGAAGAAGAATTAGTAGCAAGTTATCAAATTGAATATTCTGGTATCATATTTTATTTTTTATTTTTTTTATGTTGCTCCATATCTTCCTCTTTTGAATACCATCAGACTTCTAAAGTCTTTTCAAAAGTCTATGAAAATCTATATTAAATACCGCAAGATATTTATAGAGTACTAAGTCTAAATTAAATACACTTAAAAATTTTAAATTTATAAAAGCATTTCTAACCAAAAATGCTCATGTATAAATTCATGTCATATTGACACCCTCAACATTTATTCCTCGTTTGCATGATTATGATGCATCTTTCAAGGCATATATAATTGCTTATAAGCATCGAATACCACGAAATTCGTGGTTAAAAAGTGTAGGAAAATGATTGTCGAATTTGATTGACAAAAGAACAAACCAAAAATGAATCCACAATAATATAAATATTGATGAAAACCAAAATTGTAAATACGAGAAAATTTTGGAACCGAGGCCTGTGCAAACACAGTTTCCTTAAAACAGATTCGCCCCCTCACCAATCTATGCTTGAGGTTTTTCTGAGCATCTGTCTCCCAGGATACAACGGAGGTTGAGTAGTTAATTCAGTACAAAGTTACCACTCCAACGAACCGAACTTTTGTATGAACTATCACCAAAAATAAAATAATATATGTACAAAATATAGAATAAAATGTGTCTTGACAAAACCAATGTTTTTCATGTTTTTCAAAGGAAGGGAGATGGATTATATAGCATGCAAATGAGTTATACCATAACTCCAAAATAACTCCCCAATTAACAATCATAACTTCACACATAACTCCCCAATTAACGTGGGTAATTTAACCTCAATCAATTGTATGACATGGGAGTTACATGAGTTGAATTTTCCGTTCACAAATTTCCAACAATCCCCCACATGAATGAAAATTGCAAAAGACACAAAAACAAAGGACACAAAGACTGGGTGATATAGTTCAACGGTTGAAACCTGCATAGGATAGGTAGGTATTACCCTTTGAACCTTCCCCTGTGAAAGTATATTTACTTTACTTGCTGACCAGTAGACGCGATGTCCTTGAACTGTTCTGCATTTTGTGTAAACGATGATATACCTCACACATGATTCTTCCTTACATAGCTCAGTTCTCACGGTTATGTTCATTAGGCCATGAACATATGCCTGGTTCTGTGAGAGTTTCTAAGAATTTAGCCCAACACAATTCCTTTAGAAGCGGCCCCAATTCCTTAAGAATCATTAAAAGCCTAATGCTAATGTTTATCCTTCATCTTACGAGCATCATTGTTACATCATAGGAATGGACAAGGGATGTTAACCCCCACAGTGATTCAATTAAGTCTTTACAATTAGGTTGTCCCTTTGAACCTAGATCTTGGGATCTCCAGTCAACTGGTTGGGTTTTCATTGTATTAACTCGTTCGTCCAAGGGCTTAAGTCCCATTTCTCTCAATGACTTTGCAACTAACTCTCTATTTAACTATTTGGTTAGCGGAACCCCAATGTTATCTTTTGACTTTACATAGTGAACAGAGATAACTCTAGTTGAGAGTAGTTGTCTTATGGTATTATGTCTACGACGTATATCTACAGACTTACCATTATACATATTGCTTTGTGCCCATCCAATTTCTGATTGAATATCGCAATGTATACAAATTACTGGCACAAGCTTTGACCATCTAGGAATATCCTCTAACAATTGGCGTAGCCATTCAGCCTCTTCACCATACTTGTCAAGGGAAATAATTCAGATTCCATGGTAGATCTGGTTATAACTATCTGTTTAGAGGATTTCCATGATATCGCTGCACCTCCCAGTGTGAATACAAATCCACTTATAGACTTTAAGTCTTTAATATCAGATATCCAGTTAGCAACACTATGTTCTTCAATAACTACGAGATATCTGGTGCAGTTCATATATCTCAAGTATCTTAGTACTCTTACTATTCATTTCCAGTTGTCAGAACTTGGATTACTCGTATATATACTCAGCATGCTAACCACGTTAGCTATATCTAGTCTTGTAAAACTCATTAAGTACATAAGACATTTGATTATTCTAGAGCACTCAACTTGATAAATATCGTCGTCTCTATTTTTCGATAGATGTTGACTTGTATCTATTAGGGTTCTAGCTACTACAAAATCATCCTTGTTAAATTTCTCGAGAACTTTGTCCACATAATGTGACTGACTTAGAATAAGCCCATTTGAGATTTTAACTCTAAGGATAACATCGGCTAAACCATATCTTTCATGTCGAATCTCGAGTTCAACATGTCTTTTGTAGATTTAATCATCTTATCATTATCACCAATGATAAGCAAATCATCAACGTGAAGACATAAAATGACATAGCCATTTTTAGTATCTTTGTCATACGCACATTTGTCATACTTGTTGATTTTAAATCAACTTTCCACCATGACATTATCAAAATTTCTATGTCATTATTTGGTTGCTTGTATCAAGCCATAAAATGACTTCTCTCACCAATTTACAGACTTTCTTTTCCCGACTTGGTGATGAAAATCCTCAGGTTGTTCCATGTAAATATCTTCTTCTAAATATCCATTTAGAAAATCAGTTTTTACATTCATTTGATGTACTTCGAGATTGTACAAAGTCGCAATAGCAAGTATCGTCCTAATGAATGTTATTCTCGTCACCAGAGAATACGTGTCAAAGTAATCAAGGCTTTCTCATTTCCTGTAACATTTAATTAAAAGTCTGGCCTTGTATATCGATAGTTTCATTTCATTTTCTTTTGAAAATCCATTGGTAGTCTAGTGGTTTGCTTCCCGCTGAAAGATCCACTTCCCAAGTATGATTTTTCAAATGGAATCTATTTCACTTTTAATGGCCTCCTTCCATTGAAGTCATTTTGAAGAGTTTACAGTTTCTTTAAAACTTTGAGGTTTAGTTTCTAGCATATAGGTCAGAAAATCAGGACCATAAGATTTTTCTGTCCTTTCTGTTTGCTATATTGATTCAATCTCAACTTCCTCTTCCAATTTTTGGTATTGACTATTTTCAAACATAGTCTCATATGTCTATACATATTCAAAGAATGAAGCATTTCTCGATTATTGTGTTTTATGTAAGTCTTAAATCTTATATTCATACACAATAAATTGATAAGCACTACTGTTGCGCAAATATCTATAATGAAATTGCGATCAACAGTTTTCAGACCTAACTTCACCTTCTTTGGTGTAGGTATAGCCACTTCGGAAAGACGCCCCCACATTCGTAGGTATTTCTAGGAAGACTTCCTCCATTTCCATAACTCGTAGGAATATTATCTTTTCAAGCTAGAGGTATCTTTTCAATTATGGAAGTCACTTGGAAAGTTTTACCCAGAGTCATCATTTCGGCATGAATCTCATGTGGAATCACTTTGACTGGTCGAGTCTTTGAATACACTATCTTATATTCAAGAAAGCGGCCAACTCTCTCAATTCCTTAGCCATTTTTATTATGCAGTACACGTTGTACAGCCAAGCTGTTCATGACATAATTTCGGTACAGGAAATCAGAATGCTTTCGAGCATCTACTACACTAATTGCTTAAATGTCTCATTTTCCCTCTTGGAGTATTTGTGCATTCTCAGTCAAGAATCTCGCAAGATTTAAGGTGATCAGATAGAACATCATCTTCTGCATCCGCTTCTTGAAATTCAACTCATTGAATTTCTTTGAATATCCCAATGGTTAATCGGAACAATCATAGTTGGGGCTTCCATTTGTGCCACTATTTGGGTCACAATATGACTTGGCAATTTAGCCACAATTTGAGCCACATCATAATTGGCATAGCCACAGCTTAAGCAATAGTAGGACTCGACACTTGGCAACTGTAATTTCAAAAAATTTGGAGGCCAATTTTGAAGTAATTCTTAATTTTGGTACTTAAAAGCAATTTTGCAAAGCTTTAGTGGCCAATTTATAAGAATTTCAAACTTTGGGTGCAAACTCAAAAAAATTTCCATACTTTAGGAGCTGAATTGTAAAAATCCAAAACTCTCAAGGCCCAACTTCAATAATTTATAAAATTTGGAACTTAAATAAAAAATTCCTTAATTTCAGGGATCAATTTTAATATGTTAAATAAGATTTGAGGACTTTAGTGTGCAATAAACCATTAAAACCAAAATTGCAAAAGGAGTCCCAGAAATATTCAAATTTCCGATCGAAGTCTCTGACTCAATTATCTGATCCAGCTAGATTTTCAAACACTAGCCTAGCTGCCGCCCCAAGTCCAACTAGCAAGGCCGCAGCCCCCCAGCGACTCGAGTACGATGCGGTGCCATCAATGGCGTTGAGTACCACACCCGCAGGTGTGCCTCTTCCGCTAGAGCCGCCGGTGGCAAAAGTCATCGGCATTCTCCACAGCCACAATGAATGGCATTTTCCACAGCCATACATTCAATGGCTTTAACCGAATCAGGATTCCAATTCGATTTCAACTCAAAAGCCAGGATTCAATTCCCAGCCAATCGAATCTCTACAGTCCATATACACAAACAATCTATAGTCTATACACAATACATCCATATTTTACTGATTAATTTTGCTGTGTACCATATACCCACTTCCACCAATTACATCCAACTTCGATAGATGCCCATGAAAATCTTTTCATCATCTATAGTCCCAATAAAAGGCCACTCTATATCATGTGGAAGTAGGGGCTTTCTCGATGAGTTCCTAGAAATGATCTTAGCCAAAGTATTTTATGCCCAGCATCATGGACTTGGCGAAGGAGGGAAACAGGCTTGGTCTTGCTCACGGCCACCACCTGGATCCGGTCCGACCCACGACCGCAGCGTTCAACGACCTGATGGACATGCTGGAGTACTGAGTGTAGTGCCGCCGAGGCCACGCCATCCATGAGGGAAGCCACCGAATTTCTCGTCCAACTTGAAATCAACATAAAGAACAACCAATTGCAGTTTAAATTTCTTTTGGAATTGAATGTTCACCACATGAGGCTGGGCAGCGTCTGACTGCCATCCATTTTTGGAGGAGAGACGTGGAAGAAGAAATGTTAAAAATATAATTGTGGTGTTGCAGAGAAGAGCAACATAATGACCACTGACCAGGGTTCATTTTCATGGTTTCTATAGCAGAAAGCCAAAAACTGGGCAATAGATTTTGTCTACTCATCCATTTGGCTATTGAATTATTGGAGAAGCATTATCAATGGCCTAGCAATTTCCCATCTCTCTCCAAAATTCAATGATTTTCTCTCTAGATTTAATGATATTTTGAGGAAAAATCGAGAAGGGAGTATTGGTAGCAATTTCACTTTTTGATAATAGGAGAAGGCCAAGCCAAAGCCATTTACTTACTCCTCAGCAAATCTGACGTATTTTGAGTCAAAATGGTTTTTTTTTTTTTTTTTTCTTTCTCAAATTCCATTTTGAAAGAAAAAGAATCTGTTTTTAAGTTTGTAGGAAAATGATTGTCGAATTTGATTGACAAAAGAACAAACCAAAAATGAATCCACAATAATATAAATATTGATGAAAGCCAAAATTGTAAATACGAGAAAATTTTGGAACCGAGGCCTCTACAAACACAGTTTCCTTAAAACAGATTTGCCCCCTCACCAATCTGTGCTTGAGGTTTTTCTGAGCGTCTGTCTCCCAAGATACAACGGAGGTTGAGTAGTTAATTCAGTACAAAGTTACCATTCCAACGAACCGAACTTTTGTATGAACTATCACAAAAAATAAAATAAATATATGTACAAAATATAGAATAAAATGTGTCTTGACAAAACCAATGTTTTTCATGTTTTTCAAAGGAAGGGAGAGAGATTATATAGCATGCAAAGGAGTTATACCATAACTCCAAAATAACTCCCCAATTAATAATCATAACTTCACACATAACTCTCCAATTAACATGGATAATTTAACCTCAATCAATTGTATGACATGAGAGTTACATGAGTTGAATTTAAGAGTTACATGAGTTGAATTTTCCATTCACAAATTTCCAACAAAAAGTACATTTAAATTTTGACGCCTATGAATATACGAATAAAATTTATAAGCTTCGACGTCTGGGCTCATTGATAAAATTAAGGTTTACCAATTGTGATTTTGGATATTTATACTTAAATAGTGAGATTCTAAGTTATCTAATTATTTATACGTTCATCGTGCATATTAAAATCGGAAAAAATTGACTTGGCTCAAAGCTAGATAGCAAAATCATCGAAATCCAACTTCAAATCACATGTCCATGTTACTGATTTATATTACGTAAAAATACAAATTAATTAAATAAATCAAAATATGAGAGCCCCAAAGTTTACTTCTGAAAGTTGACCCAAAAACGCGGCGTGGCCTAAATTTTCCCTATTTAATCCACACCCTTCTAGAACAATGGTTGATTGAGATACATGTGAGCTAAACTAAACATTGGTTTTAATTATTTCGAGGTCAAATCCATTTTCCAACTCCATTTCCCTTTTAATATACGTTTACTAACACGGCATAATTACTGTATTCAATAAACCCATATATCTCAAGTTAATTGCATGCGTTTGAATTATATTACTACTCGCCTAATAAGTTATAGATATAATTCATTAACACAATTTTGCGACATGTTAACACAACAATTTCACCATACCAAAACAATTCCAAATTCATCTGACGGCACTTTTTTTCCCCAAAAAATCAACAAGCCATTTAAGCTGATTCCTTCAAGCTTTTGGGATGTCGCATTCGACTTGAATTTCTCCATCTGCATAACGATGATGTTATGTAAGATTCTAAAAACAAATTTAAAGAAGTAAAAGATGAAATCATAAAATATAGAAAAGGCCATCAGGGATTACTCTTTAAATGTACCCCAAGATTTGCTTGGGCATCGGCTTCAGTATTCAAGTCCTGATAAAAATAAGGGAATAGCTTTTCGGATGAGAAAGAAGTTGATGACTTGTAAGGAATTCGGGAATTAAAAAAAAAAAATTACACAATTATATGTAAATATATATTTAATGGATAAATATGCATGCTTAATTGAGAGAAAGAGAGAGAGAGGAGGGAGGGAGGGAAGGGGGGTGTGGCAGAGAGACATTCTATTTTGGGAACCATGCAAAGAAAAGCCGATTTTGAAGTGCTAATAAATGCATATCAAGTAAGAACAGAATCACAGAAAGTATATAATGCCAACGGTGAGCAAGATATATGTTATAGTATAGTGTCCACTGTAGATATGATGTTGACAGTGTCCCAACATAATTTTTTCTGGGACACATGTCACTTCATACCCATCGAGGCACTGTAACTCATGACCATCGTTGGCATTATATCGAATCTTCAGAGTTAAATGCATGAACACCAATCCAGAAATATTCTTGCAAAAGCCCTTGTTTGATTTTCATTAAATTTTTCTCTTTTTTCTACAATGCTCAATCTCAACCATCCATTAAAAGTCAAGCCCAAAATATTTGACTTTTCAATCAAATTTCAACCATCCATTGTTCTAAAAATCACTATTCATTAAAAAAAAAAAAAAAAAAAAAAAAAAAAAAAAAAAAACTCTTTTTAAATAATACTACACTTTAAATATGCTGTACAAAATAAATGCATATCAAGAATAGAACTACAGAAAGTATATAATGCCAATGGTGAGCAAGATATATGTTATAGTATAGTGTCCACGATAGATATAATGTTGACAGTGTCCCAACATAATTTTTTCTGGGACACATGTCACATCATACCCATCAGGGTCATGACCATCGTGGGCATTATATCGGATCTACAGAGTTAAATGCGTGAACACCAATCCAAAAATATTCTTGCATAAGCACTTGTTTCATTTTCATTAAATTTTTCTCTTTTTTCTACAGTACTCAATCTCAACCATCCATTAAAAGTCAAGCCCAAACTATTTGACTTTTCAATCAAATTTTAACTATCCATTCTTCTAAAAGTCACTGTTCATTTAAAAAAAACTCTTTTTAAAAAATACCAAACACACTTTAAATATGTTGTACAATATAACCACCAAAAATATAAGAATCTCCCGTGCAATCTCTTCTTCAACAATGAAGTGCAGGAATTAAGTAAAATGGAATGTTTTTGACATACTCTTTCAACGTGACAGATCTGGAATGTTACAAACTGATCCTTGAGTTCTTTAGCCACCTTACACAAATCAGCCATATTTTGAACTTTTGTTCTCCATAGACCTTGAACCTGTGAAATAGATAGTTTTGGTAGTAAGTATGATAAAGTGATCATAGCAGGGCAGGCACAATAATATTTGAAACCACGGCATTGCACCACCTAAACTCCTATTACCACTGCATTCCTATACCCATCACTGTCAACCATTAACTTATTGTAAATCTTCATTGTCGTCTCTGCATCCCAAATCCTCTGGAATGTTGGCCAAGATCACTTTATGATCTTTTATTCTTTAAGTTTCAATCTTGATTATACATACAATTTTTTTTTAGATATTCAATGATTATGGAGCAAAATAAGGTATAGGCATATAGCAAGTGGCCACCAACAATAAGTTCACATTTTTTTGTTCTTTTTCAATCTATGAAGTGATTTTAGACCTGGAAATAAATGTAGAATGCTGGGTTTGATTCGATACGTTTGCTGGGTTTTTGTTTATTAAAATTTTGGACGTCTTGGTGTTCCGTTTCAAACCATATCTAGAAATTTGACTGACCCTTGTTTGAAACTGACGAAAATTTATCAATTCCAAAAGAATAAAAACATCCATATCACAAAAACATGAGTTTTCTGGCTTATGAAAAATCTTGTTCTGCCATAATGTGATAATCTTGATTTCTGTCGGTGCACATGGGTTTTTGCTCTATCCATATTTTAAGCTTTTTGTGCATAATTCTGTTGAAATTGGAGGATGCTGGTAATAAAGATGACGTTGTAAAGACCAATGTGGAGATGGTTTGGGTGGCATCGGTAGTCGAGGCACTGAGTGTGGTGCAGGATGTGGCTGCGGCAACAGTGCAAAGTGAATAAATCAAGACGTGTATGTTTTACTCTTATTTTTCCTTTTATTGTCTTTAATTGTTTCTAAGAAATATATAGAATCGATACTATTGCCCCTAAAGTGATCATGTGCAAGGCAGTTATTCTTTAACAGAATTTTGAATGGATTCTATTCATTCGAACCGACTTGCACCAGATTCAAAGATTTGTGGATCTCAATGCTAAAAAAAATTTAATGGGGGGCATAATTGTGACAAGGGTATAGTTTGGGACTGTACGATGGAGGGTATAGTTTGGTACTGTAGGAGCAAATTCTCCTTTTATTTATTTATGTCATTGGAGAATATAGTATTTATCACACAACAGCAACTGTAGCAGCAGCAGCAGCAACAACAACAACAACAACAAAAAAAAAAAATAATAATAATAATAGTGTCGAGATGAAGTCAAACCTGCATGCAGACAAGTTTAGAGTCTCCTTGAATCCGTATATTTTTGAACCCCTTTTGCAGAGCATATTTCAACCCCAAAATGGCACCTCGATATTCGGCAACATTATTAGTGGCAGTACCCACGCCTTCACGCAAACGAAACACCTACCAATATGAAGCTCAAGGTCATGCACATAAGCATATACAAATGTCAGAGTTGACCACATAAGAAGTGGCATACCATGCTTCCATCTGCAGTTCGCAGTACAGCCCCTGCACCAGCTGGTCCAGGATTCCCCTTTGAAGCGCCATCAAATTCAATAATACAGGAACTCTGTACTTGTAGGGCACTGAAGTTATAAAGTATGCTCTAAACTATCATAGATTAAAGCCAAGGAAATATATATGTTAAGCTTTGAACTTATGCCTGATGGGGAAAAATCTCAAAATGGGGCAATGTACTCAACAGTGAACATGTCAGGCTCTAAGAAAGAGTACTGTATTAGGGGTCTATTTGGGGTTCTTCTACTTCTGCTTTTGCATATTGTAGAAGAGCTTTCTTATGAAGTCACATTGGGCTAACTTTCTTTAAAAGCACTTGTAATCAAACAAAGCATTTTCATTGAATTATCCAAACATACCAAAAAGATTATTAGCCTCAAAAGCAGCTTTTGTATTTTCAAAAGCCATGACAAATGTTCCCTAAGATGATTAAAAAAAAAGGTTTTCTAAGCCTGCAAAACCTCTTTTCACTGGATTACCAAAGGATTACAAATTTCACATGAAAACTCGGACCAACTATGTTCTTAGAATGATAAATCAGCAGCAGAAAGATTAAAGCACGTAGTATGGTTCTTAATTATCATAGCATAGAAGCACTGAGAAAGGAAGGAAATGCATAGGGGAGGGATGGGCAAATAGAAGCCTAAGAAAGACACTTCCAAGTTGGAACTCGAACAACTACATTGCTTGACATTGCCGGTGAGTTTAAGGCTTTCAAATTAAAGGTACGAATCAGCAAAAAATTCATAAAGACTACACATGATAATGACATCACAAAATAAAAATTATCATGTAACAGAAACTTACACAATAAGAAGAAGCAAGTGGTTGAACTTGGAGGAAATCCAATTTGGCATGCTTTTGCTGAGGATTTATGGGAAATGAAGCTGATCCAACAATATCCTGCTGCATAAGAGAGATATTTAAGAAAACGGAAGAAAAATCAATTATTGGAAGATAAGCAAAAAGATAGCCCCTGTTTAATTTGGCTAAACATAAGACTTTTTAGTATATTTTAATATGAATTGATAAAATATGTGGTTGAAAAGTTGATGAAAGTTGTGAATCCCATAAAATGTCCAGTTAAATGAGTTTGAGAAAGATGCATTTTAAAAATTGGGGCCAAACAGTAAAATTTGGATCCCAGTATCCAACACATTCCCAATGGTAGTAAATGAGAAAATTGCAATATTTTGGATAAATATTCACAATGCTTCCAAAATGTTGATAAATTACACGCTTCATATTATAGCAAATCAAAAGATAAAACTTGTAGAACTTATATTATGCCCTGTTTGATGCCCATTATAATATCAAAATGAGTTTTGTAATAGTAAATATTTGATGAATATGTCGTTAAAACGTAGGAACGTAGGCAACATTTTTATTGTAATCATTTGTGATTGAAAATGAGTTTTGAAATAATGAGAATCAAACAAGGGCTATATCAATTTTGGAAGATTAGTGGACTGAGCCATAAGTTCAAATAACACCTATTCTAGATACCGACACATTGTTAACTGTAAAAATATTCACTTCAAAACACATAAAATCAAATAAGTTCATACTAGCCAAAATTTTAATCTAAGATCTTCCCTTACAACTAGAAATACCAAGAAAAAATTGAAATAGAAAAGGTTAAAGTAAAACTGAACTAAATCAGTTCAGGATTTAAAACTTACACAAGACTTCTGCCTGCATAAAACATTTATTTCATAAATTCTATAACTAAAACGTTTCCATTCAGCAATTACCTGTGACATCTTCTCTAAAATATTCTTGCCACAAACCTTTTCTTTAGAAGAATTTGGATGCTGTAAAAGAAAAAATTCCTCAATCATATAAATCTCACAACAATATCTGAGTTACACAACTACAATGTTATGTGGGTGCACATAGTAAGCAAAATATTTTGACAACTTTAAATACATATAAGGTAATTAATTGATTAGTTCATATATGTTCCAATCTAAAATGAAATAGAGCATAATCAAAAACTGCTGGAAAGAAGCTTGAAAGATTAACCAAAGTATGTTATTAAATAAACATCATCATACGTAGAAGAAACAGTCAAAAGGCCATATTAAACAAAGGTTATAAGCCAGTAAAAAAATGTTAAGCTTCAACACCAATTTTTTCAAAGTTCATAATTATTAAAAGCAAAATTGCAATATCAAAAACTTTACATAAAAGGAAGAGTTATGAAATATCTAAAGTCAAGAGTCTAACCCGAAAAGGGCAAGCAACAACTTTTCCAAAAAGATCGTCTTGAACATCACGGGCGTCGATAGAATAAATTGCATTCTTAAGTCCATGAGAGGTAAGGTATTGCTCAGCTTCTCCAGACAATCCATATCCCTTAAACACGCTTACAGAAGGGTCATTTGCCTGGAGGAAGAAAGACCATATATAACAACTGCATTAACATTTCTATAAGTATAATATATTCTTAAAACTTTTGAACAGACTACTTCAATATTAATGCTACAATCAATTAATATTCAGTGTGCATATATGGTTGAAAAGAATCTGCCGATGAATCTAGATAAATCAACCAAAATCTTCCAGTTCTACACTATCTAAAAGAACTGTCACGGGAATGATAAAGACAAAATGTTGACCAAATAGATGAAAAGTGCAACCTACACACAAGTGCATGATTAAGCACAGGAAAACCATAGAGAAAGATAGATAGACACACACACATACATGTCATACATAAAGAGACACACACACACAGAGTATATGAAAGGACCCCATTGATCTTTGTGACTTCACTCTAGAAGCAATAAATAAAGAAAACTTAGGAGCAAAAATGGATCATTTCTTAAATTTGTATATCTTCTGTCATTTTTGTAATTCTTTAGTCATCAGAACATTTTTAGTCTGAATGTTGGGATTACCAAAAGGAAAATGCCAGACGTTTTTCTTTTCCACTTATATTTATTAAGAGTTATATATCACATGATGCATTAGCAGAGGCTAAAAGACAGCACCCAAAAGGCTTCCATATATAACATTATAACTAGATAACAAAAGACAATATACAATCTTTATCTTAATCTTTAGCCATCCTTGTAATTTCAATGCATAAGGATGTAATTAAAGGTCAAAATGATTCTAAGTTGCTTCCTGTCAATTTTTAATTAAAATTGAATGTCTACTTCTTCTTTTTTTTAATTGGTAATAAATATACATTTTTTGATGTAGATAAGTGGACTAGGAGAGATGTCTTAAAGGTTGAACCTACAAAATTAGACGTCTTAAGAATTTGACAAGAAACAAATTTGTGATCCCTACATGATTCAATCTAAATGCTTGACGGCTCCCATTAAAATATTCAATTATTTAACAAGCATATTTAAGATGCAGGAATTTAAGGCAATTGTGTCATTTCGAAATTCTTTTCAGACTTCTCTTGTTTATTTGTTATTGCAAAAATAAGTCTCCATTCTTTAACGCAATCATTACAATTTATAAATCAATTTATAAACAACACAATTTCTCAAACCACCTTTTAACCACGCATATTTTTCCCTCTTCACTTTTTAACTACACATTTTACTTCAAAAACATAAATAATCCAATGTATAAATGATACATTGTTACCAATTTAAAAAATAAATAAATAAACTAGTCAAGAATAAGATGAACGGTAGGTCATTAGATATATCACATATTTAAATTATCACTTGCATGCTGTGCAAACTTAACATTGATAAGAATTTTTAATCTATTTATGGTACATTAATAGCTAAAGTTTGAAATCTTCCACAAAATTTCCATGCATTTCAATACAAAACAATGTCTTTGAATTTCTAATAAAGGAGAACACAAAGAAAAATGATCAAGAAAAAAATAGACAAGCAACCAGGCACATTGAATGTTATAATGCATGTATGTTTAAAAAAAAAAAAAAATCGAAATCTTTACTCTTTTATACACAGAAAATGCTGACAGGATCTATAAAAACTGGATACACAATATATAGTGGAAAATTACAGAAGATCGAAGAACTGCTTGAAGATCACTTGAGCTTTTATACACCCCAACATTGTCCCCTTTCCGCACAACATAAAATGCGTCCTTCTCATCCGCCATTTTGGTCACTCTTTAACTTCAATACCCTGCACCAAATCAGACTAGAAATATGAAAAATTAACGACCCACTCCAGGAATACCCTTGCTTCAATTATTCCCATTAAATGCATTAACAATGCGAGATATAATCGAAAACCCTAATTATGAGCAGAATTGACAATTAAGTGAGATGCAGAATCAATAATTCATTTTTCACTTTAAATTCATAGAACAGCTTATAATTTTAAGGGGAAAAAAAGTACGGGAAAATATCTGACCTTTTGAGATTTCAGCGTTGGTTGCACACAAGACTGAACAGTGGCGTTGAGAAAAAGTCGAAATAAGTAGAGCGGAACATGGATATATGGGCTTCTTGGCGGGAATTTGTTAGAAAGTGCATCTGGGCCATTAGCCACTGGCCCAGGAGGCATCAACGTTGAAGTCATGCACCAACAATCAAGCAACATATTTCGAAGGTAAATAAATATATAATTACAAACCTTTCGATTTGAAATTAAAAAAATCAAGTTAACTGAAATGTATTTCAAAATTATCAAAAGTAATTATAAAAATTAGTCATATTATAAATGCAATTTTTTTCGCATGTATATAATTTTTTATCCTATTTTTCTATAATTTTGTTATTAGAGAATTTTTACAATAGTTTTCACTTTTGCTATATATATAACTAGTTTCACACCCGTGCGTTGCACGAAATCTTTGATAGTGATAATATTTTATTATAGAAAAACGTAGAATCACAATATATAATAAAAAATATTATGAACACAAGAACTTATAAAATTTTGTATTTCTAAATAGAAGTTAATACAAATTTTGAAACACTTATTTAAATACGACATTTGTAGCTAAATTGATTGATTTACCTTCCTCGTCACATATGTAATTCTAGATATTGTTACATATAGTTGACCATTACTAAATACTAATCTTCCCAAGAAAAGACCAACGTGGGATAGTTGTCATTGACTCTTATTGATCGTCATGGCGTAAGATACTATTAAAGGGAACTGTCTTCTTTGAAATTTTAAAAAGCAACCTTGAATCTAAAGGAGTTAACGACATTTTTGGAATAAAAACCTTTTGCCCTGCATTACTCCCCGATAGAATTGAGGCCTCCAAAACGTGGTGTCCAAGCCTAGAAATAATTAACCTAGTTCTGTTGCACAATCTCGAAGCATGATCAATATTTCTCAACAACATTATTGGAGCATTGACTCTCAGCTTCAACTCGTGGTTATACACACTAGAACATTTTACTCCATTTAAGAACTATATGGAATGTACGTCTCCAAACAAACCTCTCATGCTGTCCATTTTACAAAATGTATTTGAACTAATATTTTATTCAGCATGATTTAGTAGAAATCGTGTATCTATTTATGTTCTCAACATTGTTCAATATTGGAGCAAGAATGGCCCTTCCTTGAGAGGCATGTTCTTTCAACTATTACTTTATATTACACGTTGAGTGTTCTTTAGGATTCAAAGTTGCAAACCCGGTCCCGTTATTTCAACAAAAGACTTTAAATTGCAAATTGCTTTAGGGAAAAAATAGTCAGCTGTTGTCCAGGCGTAAGTCTTGTAAAAAAATAAATAAAAATAGAGTCTGAATGTATTGCTTGTTATTGGGTAATTTCCTCGATTTTTAACAAATGTGACGCGCCGAATTCAGTAAATTTCATGTCCACTCAATAGATGGTTGTAAGTATTAATGAGGTGACCCTTTACTGTAGCTTAAAACCTGTTACTTTGAATACAAATTATATTGGTAAATAATGCACGTTGATTATAGAATAATGTTGTCAACACAAACTGAAATACAATTAGAAATTTAAAAAATGTGCGTTAAATTTGGGACCATAACACATCTTTTTCTATGAAAATCATTTCCATGCATTTATTATTTTTTCCGTGCTTGGGTACAAACCATTTTCTAGCCCAATGGAGTTTTAACCTCAAGTCTGCACGATGTTTGTTAAGATCTTTCAAGAGTACAAATGTTGAATGTATAGAAGCAGAATATGAAGTGTTGCAGGTAAGATGACTTTCAATATTTGCGAATATTTAAAGAGAAAACGGAGTACTTTGACCATTACCATTCTCAATTATAGACTCTTAAACTTCTAATACCAGAAATTAAGAATCCAGGATAATCATGCAGTCTAATTAACAACTACTAATGTGGAATAGGTTTCAAACAAAGAATAAGTATATATAAAAAACTAAATAATAACTATTCGGTGTTAGTAACTATCGAAATTTGTAATAATTTCTAATTGTATTATAATTAAAAAAAAGTTTTTTAGTTAGTAATTTTTCATAATATAAGACGTGCTTTCTTTATTAGAAATTATAAACATTTTTTTGTGTTAATACTTTTTATAGTATAAGACATGTTAATGCTATTACTTATTATATCTAATAACAATATTATTTTCAATATATAAAACGTAAGTTGATAACAATTATTGAATACTGAGATATTTAAAACAATTGTTAATCTTATAGGTAGTTATACAAACAAAATAATTATTTTAAGAAGCTATCTTTATACCATACTTAGGACAATTCAAATTGATTTAAGACGTATCTTGTCCATCCTAATGCAATTAGTTATCATTAATAATGGTAACATTAAAGATGCTTTACTTGGACCTTATTTTGTGAATATAATAATATTATTATGAACAAAATGTTTGTCTTATTTCAATCTTCTTCACAATGACATGCTTTTGTGAGATTTTTTTTTTAAAAAAAAATAAGAAATTACAATTGATCAAATTATTATTATTAGAAACATTAGACATTTTATAGTGTGAATTTTATTATTAGTAGTAGTAATATCTGGCATACTTTAGTGAGAATTTTGTTATAAAATAAGAAATTATATGATTTATCAAATTATTATTATTAGTAACACCAGACATACTTTTGTGAGACTTTAATATATAAAATAAGAAATTATATTTGATCAAATAAAGCAATAATCATAATAAATAATGCAAAGTTTTCTAAAGAGCCAAAATTGAAAAGATACAATAATAGGAATTAGAAACCATCAAAGTTTGAAAATTTAAAAGATCAATCTTTTTCAATACAATTGTCAATTTTTTAGTTGGCTTATTTAGCCATTATTACTCTCAAATAAAGTAATGAGAATTCCTAGAATTTAACGAATTTGTTATACAAATATAAAAATGAATTTTTATTTTGTAATGACCTAGATGTGTGTATAAAGATTTTAAAAAATAAATATTATAGATAAAATCGTTGAGTTTTTAATAACTTATTTTTATTTGATATTTCTTTGATTAAATTTGCACGATTAAACATCTTTGTATAATTGATTTATTTTAATTTGTTTATATTATTATCATTCATTTAATATAGATTAAGAAAAAAATGTCATGCAAATTAATTGAAATCATTTTGTAACCTATTAATCACTATTTTCATGAGACACGAAGAGGCAAACAAAGAGTTAGGAAATCAATGTATAAACATTAATATGTTATTGTTATTGCATATTTATTATGAAATGAATTTAATAAATACACAAAAAAAAAAAATCAATAATATAATATATATTAGTTGTAGAGTATGCACAATTAATTAGTGAGTTTGGGCGGGAAAACCTGAATTGGGACCCGCTCCAACTCAAGAACTTTAATATATAATATAGATTATTACACAATGTAATTTTTTAAAATTATAAATTATATTGTTTAATTGTCATCATTACATAATATTAAATGGTTAATTTTTTAAACTGTTGTTTATTACACGAGTATAATTATAAATTTGTAATTAATCAATCGCCGTCGCCACCACAGTTGTTATAACGACGGACTACAACCAAAATGTCAGTTTTGTCGTAGATTTGGACTCTGTTGGACCTTTACTCGGAATATTCCTCTTCCTCACGACCAATTTGCACCACCAAGCAAATGATCAAAAAGGGTACAAAAAGCTAAATGCATAAAAAGATAAGAATTCGCACAGGCAACATAGCAACACCCACAGGCATGACACAACAATGCACATTTACGCGCTTCGCTGCAAGACACCCACAGACACATTGCAGCAACGTCAACGTCACACAACTGCTACCACATGAACATCTTTCTCTTGTCGAGTAGCTGGTGATTGTGTCTCTGCTATAATGGTGGCACCACCCTTAATCACCACAATATCAGATTCCCGACTCTCTCTCTCTCTCTCTCTCTCTCTCTCTCTCTCTCTCTCTCTCTCTCTCTCTCTCTCTCTCTCTCTATCTACCTATCTTTGATGTGAGTCTGTGACCTTTTTTTGTAATAGGTAGAAATGAATTAGGAGTGGGGTGGGAGAGGTGGGGGTGGAGACACCTGAACGAAGGTGTAAGCTCCTTGGTTACACAAGTGCAACGACACTTGAGATCCAATCGCACATAATCTACAATAGTTTCTCTGCAGGTTGGGTGGGAGAATATGACAATAGCAGCAAAAGCACCATAGATTCTGTAGTGAATGTGTTATGTGTCCACACCAATTCCTCCCTTATACGGCTGTTGAAATAACAGGACGACTCTAGCAACAATGTGTTTATCGTTGGTGGGAGAAGAATTCTTACAAATGTACTCTCTGCGAAACATCACACAAGTCATTCTTTAAAAAAAAAAAAAAAAAAAAAAAAAAAAAAATCCAATTTTGATACCAAATACCTGGCCACTGTCCTTTCTATTGGTATAGTGTGATATCGATATGAACTATACATACCCATACTAATCCACCTATAGTCCTTGAACTTGTTTTCAAATGAATTGCTAAGCTTTGTTACATAACTTTAAATCTAATTAAATGTTGTAATTTCGACGATCGAACTAAATCTAGCCATTAACCAAGTCAATACTTTGCGAAACTGAATTCGTAGCTGTTGCTCCACCGGCTTGAAGCTTATAATACCTTATTTCAGCTTCAGAATGATGGTGTGCAATGAACGAGTAGACATAATTGCATTAGGGACCCAAAATTAATTTCTTTTATACACTCGATCCATCACTGAGTGTTTCCAAAAGTTTAGAATTCTGGACTAATTTTAGCAACTTCCAAACTGACCAAACTATTACTAGATTGTTGACCTATGGTGATATAACTCCATTATTTTGATTATAACAAACAAATATACTTATGGTTCTAACAAGCTTTGTTTATTTGAGTATTTCATGTATAATCTTCAAAAGTATTCAAATGATCAAATTGTTATCTATTGAAGATGGTGTGATCAAAAGATATTAGAAGAGAAATATCAAAAACATGAAGATCGTATTACAGAGTTTTCAAATAAATCTTCTAAGGATATGTAAAGGTATGCTCATCAATCTTTAGCAAATGCATAAAGCTCAAAATGTTTTACACCAATCATCACTTGCATAAGTATATTTTGCTTAAAAATATGAAATGAATTTTAGTGAAACACACAAGTTGACATAAAAAAAATTCCAAAATTTTAGTACTTTAGTAAACCGAACATTTCCATTCGACCAAAACTGACATTTTTTTCAACCAAAAGTCTTGTGTTTGGATTTTGTACTAGATAATTTCTGCACTTTCGGTCGACCGAACTTGATAAACCGAAAGTCCCTGTTTCTCAACATTATGCTCTATAAATAGCCCTCTCTTCTACATTCAATTTCAACAGCTTACAAGAACAATTAAGAGACCAATTTATTCTGAAAATCATTGAGATTACTTCATCTTATATTATATTTCAATCATTACAAAAGAATATATTGATTAATCAAACTCTTTTCATCAAAGGGTAAATATATTGACACCACACTTTTTGTTAACCACGTCACATTTTAATTTAATGAAGATCCCTAAGTTTTCCTTACTTTTACATTTACCCTGCCAAATTTTTTTTATAATTTTTTTATTATCAACTCTTTATTAATTTTCACATCTTGTCTCTAGAGACGATTTTCATCCAAAACATTTGTTAAGAGAACGAAAAATACTTATTTATCTCTCATACTTTTAAATAATCAAAATAAATAATTAATACAAAAGTTTTAAAAAAAATTTGCACATCTTTTCAATACAAATTAGAAGAATATTTGAATAAAAATCATGATTAGAAACAAAATATGTTAATTAATTGAATGTTATGAATAATAATGCGATGAAAAAAAAATTGAGGACATAAGAGCAAAAGTAAACAAATATTGAAGATATTCCTTACAATTAAATTGTGGTGTAGATATAAAAAAGTGTGGTGTTAATATAATTGCCCTTTTATCAATGATCACCAAGATTCTATTTGCAATAAAACTTTACAATCTTATTTATTCTCAATTCTTCTTAATAAAATTTTTCTTGCCAACACTAATATTGAAGTGAAAATCTCTCTTCATACTTAACTTGTATTATTTTTTAAGAGAGATTATGGGTTGAAATGAAAGGGTCAAGGGTCAGTGGGTCAACTCGGGGTCGACCCGGTGTATTAAATAAAATTATAAAAAAAAAAATAATCAAATAATAAGAATTGGAAGCAATAATTTATTTTAGTTTTAGATTTTTTAACATTATTTTAATTATTTTTAAGAGATTAAGTAATTTTTTATATAAAACCTAGATTTTTTTTTTTTTTTTTTTTTACATAAAAATTAAATATACACAAGATATAAAACATTATAGTAATAATATTTTTTAATTTTAGAATTACTAATTCAAAGAAAATATAAATTAATTGCTGTTAATTATATTTATACTATAATTTATTTCAAATTATAAATATTAAAAGTAATTTAATTTAACCCATAAAGGGGGGAAAACATATAGAAAATAAAACACCCAAACTTACCATTGGTGATTCAAACCTAAGCATTGGACTTGAAAATGAGCACTATAACCAATTGGGCTAAAACTTATTTATGACATTTAATTAAAATAAAAAAGTTAAAGACAAAAACAGCGTATGGGTACACTAATCCCATGTAGGAAAAACAAGTTTGACATGCACACTCAACAATCTATATAGATAGCTGAAAGGTGTATGTGCGCGCGTGTGCATAAATGGAATTCAGTTAAACGGTTGCAAAATGTCATCCTATCACTTTGAGTTTAAATTTTTTTTATTTACTAAAATTCGACTCACTAGACTCGGTAAACCCGGTAGCAGTTTAGAGGGTCAATTCAAAATTAGTCGGGTTGCGTGGATTTCGTCCGGGTTAATTATTTTTTGGTTTTTAACGTTTTTTGTCCCGATTTTGGAATATGGTCACGGGTTTTCTGGTTCAGTCCGAGTTTGATAACATTGGCATTAACTCTCTTGATAATTGACTTGGATGTATCATTTTTAAGAGAGTTCTTTCAAGAGGAAATTACTTTACACACCTAGTTAAAATATTATATTCGATATTTAAATACCAACAAATTTTTATTCAACAAATATTGTAAAAAAGTAGAAATATTGATTTGTTAAAAACCACTTCTCTCATCAACAATTTTAGGCAATAATGATAATTATGGAATTAGGCCTAATAATCAAGCCCCTCATCTCATCTCCAAAATCAAGCAATACTCTTACAATATCCTCACTAATTAGTTATTATTCTGCCACCTTTTGTAACGCCCCGAATTCCGTGAAATCCGGGACGCTACTTTGTCCTTTAAAAATTTACTTTATTGCGGAAAATAAATTTAATTCCAAACGTCACATTCATTATTTGAAACCTTCAGCAGAAATTTGATTAATTTAAATATAGAACAATTCATAAAACTTGTGTCTCAATTATTTAAATCAAATTAACGATAAATAATTTAACGAGTAACGTTCATAAAATTGTCTAATAACATCATCATTTATTTAATTTTGCCAACGCTGCCCGTTCATTCGCCTCCATTTCCGAAATCTGCAAAAGCTGTTAAAATTGGAATGAGTATTTCAAAAGAAATAATCAGTAGACTCATCGCCAATAATTAATTTACAGAATAATTTAACACGTAATTATGCAATCATACAATGACATCATCATCATCTTTATAGGTTATTTTAATAAAATCAAAGGCTCTTTAAAATCATAGGGTGTGGGTAGTCTCGTCTCATGCATTTAAAGCATGTAAGTTATGCATAACATCATTTCTCATTCTTATCTCATAAGAGATATTCTCGTCTTGTCTCATGCATCAAAGCATATAAATCACATAATTTCGTATAAGACATGTAAATTATAATTTAAACAAATTAGTGGGAGCAAGTCTACCTCAAATCACGAGTTTGAAAGTTGAGCAAGAGAGTTTACGTTATTCTTCTAAATGTCCAAGCGCCTCGTCTAGCCAATAATAAACCTTAAAGTGGTATTTGGAAATCAAACGTTTTTGAAACAAAAGAGTTTTAAAATAAGAAAATAAAAGTTTAGGGATTAAATTAAAAATCAAACATAGTTGGGATTTGAAAAGAGTTGAGATCAAAAATAATGATTTGCAAAAGCTTATGAGTTGAATAAAATATTTTAAAACCAAAAGATCAAAATAATACTTTTAAAAACTAAAGAGGCTGACTTAAAATATTTTAAAACTTGGAACTGAATTAAAAGGGCTTTAAAAAAAACATGAGGGCAGATTAATAAAACTCTTTTAAAACAAGGGCTGAAATAAAATGTATTAGGAATCAGAGATTGAAGTTTGATACTTTTAAAAACAGAAAGGATTGAAATAAACATTTTCAAAACTTGGGGATGACTTAAAATAATTTAAAACCTTATGGCTTGAACTAAAACATTTTAAACTAACAGGGACTGAAACTTATTACTTTCAAAATTGGGCACTAAAATGTAAATTCTCAAAAATAAAAATATAACATATACATATATTTCTCATTTCTCTCTCTCTCTCTCTCTAAAACCGAGAGAAAGAGGAAGATAAAAGAGAGGGGGTGGCGGGGCCTCCTCTCCCGGCCGTTGCCGACGCTTGACCGGCGAAAAGCCGCCAACGAGGGCGACGGTGAATACCGGTGATGGGATAGGTCAAGGAGGATGGTTGTGGGTTGATTTGGGGTTCGATCTCGTGAAGAATTTATGGTGGATGTTTGAACGTGGGTTTGTGATTTCCCCACGAGATTGGTCCCACGGTTAAGGTAAGTAAGTTTGGTTAACATTATTTTTGGTTTTTGGGTTTGTATTTGAGGTAGGGCAGTGGTGGTTTGAGTGGAGGTGATTGGCAGTTGTGATGGAGATTGATGTAGGTGGTGATGGGTTTTGGTTGTGGATTGAGTCTCTGCTGATTTGTTCATTGTGGAAATTGGGTTTGATTGGGAGTTTGGATGATGGTGGTGGTTCGGTTGCTGACCACGAAGGAAGAAACGTGGTGGTGGTCGTTTGGTGAAGACGGTGGGTGTGGCTTGGTTCGATTTTGGAGCCCATTTGAGGAAACCCAAAAATTGGCAATGGTTGCCCGCATTAATGTTTCAGTTGACATTTGTTGTACGTGGGCAGTTTGAATCCAATGACTGAAGTTTCGTTCATGGCAGTACTGATGGTGTTTCAATCGGAGAGTATGAGATTCAGCTTTGTTTTGTGTATTATGCAGTGTGGAAATTCTGTGTCAAAACCGAATTTTTAATGAATTGAGAAGAGGAGGTTTTCATACCCAAGATGAGTGAGTTGCTGCAACTTCTGTGTGTGCTGCTCGTGAATGGTGAGGGAGATATACACGTGTTGTTGGGGCTCAAATTGGTAGGTTAGGGCAGCATATGATTTGGGGGAAGATTGAAGGGATTTGCAAGAGAATTAAAGTTGATTGATGAGCTGAAGATATGGTATTGTGGGGGAAAGAAAACTATCAAAATGGGATAGAGAAATCTGCTGAGAGGTTTAAGGTTGATTGAGGAGTGATCATGGGTGTGTCCATATAGGGAAAAATGGTAAGAAATGGTAGGTTAGAGCTGATCTTGATGATAGAGGAAGGAAGTATGAAAATTTAGAATTAACCAAGTTGAAAGGAAAACGTGTGAAGAAGAAATGGGAAGAAATATTGTTAAATTGAATTGGTTATTTAAAATGGAATGAGGGAGAATTTATGAATTGGAATTAAAATGGGGTAAGATAATAAAGTTGGAAATCTTGAACTAGAAAATGATAAATTGGATCCAAAATAAATATAAATTGTGCTTGAATGATTGACAATAAAGTTTGGGTAAAATAGTTTGGATTTAAAATAAATTTAAAATTTGGACTTGAAATAATTTGAATTTAATTGATTGAAATTGGACTTTCAAAATAAATAATGGACTTGGGACATCATTTAATAAAATTTGGATTTTGACTAATATTTAATTCAAAATAAATTTAATTTCACTTAAAATAGCTAGACGAAAATGTGTTTAAAAAATAAATGGGCAAAGTTGTAGCGACACATTTTAAATAATATTTAAATAAGTCACGGAAAATTCTCGGTTGTTACAACCCTACCACCTTAAAATAATTTCGTCCTCGAAATTTAAAATCTTTTTGATTTAAAATAATTGGATACTTGATCAAAAATTTCTTCTTTCTTAAATCAGGTAGCTTCATCACTACCATGTCTACCCCATTGAAGCTTTAAAATAAAGAATGAAACTGGGACAAGTTTAAAGTCGAATTTTGGACTTAAAGATTTAAACGAATTTAAATTCATTTTGTTAAAATCTTAAAATAATTAATATGACTAGACGAGAGCGCTGATTTTGAATACTAATCGTTAAGGTTAGAGAATCGTAGCGACAAGTTTGGTAAAACAAGTCTTTTATATTTGAAAATTTCTCGATCGCTACAACCTTCTCCACTTAAATTAATTTCGTCCTTGAAATTTTAAACTTTCTTGATCTAAATATATATGGGTATTAAGCCAGACTTCTTTCTTCTTTCTTTTCTCAAGTAGTTTCAGCACTACAATGTTTACCCCATTGGACTTTGACTAGGGAAACCTCTTTATTAATCTCTACTATTTCTTTAAGAAAATCATATCACACCATAATAATTAATCATTGTGAAGTCTATCCTCATCTTCTCAAACCTCTTATAACGAATAACCCAAAATCAATTGTAACATTAGAAATCACATGAATATGCTTCCGTGTATATGCCTAATAACATGTTATCCACAAATCAGCATAATATCATTAGCTTATCGTATATGAGAATCTATTCATATAGTACATTTATGCACCATCTTGATTTCTGACATCTTCTCATATACATCACCAAAACGTATCACAAAATTCAACTACTATTAATAAACAATTTGTTCCCAAGTAACTAAGATTCTGCTCCCGAATGCCACAACATTTTCTGCAAGATATAACTTGGTATTTCCTATGTATACCTCAAATGATCCTATAACTCCACATATACATTGATACTTAATCGATTGCACACTTCACCAATCAGGATGTTTATAAATAACAATCTCCAAAATTATCAAAACTTTAACTCCAAATCGATACTCTGTTCAAGATTTCACTCTTGTAGTAAACATGCTTACCTAAGCCGCAACGTAAATAAACAACCAATAACTCTCAACCATCTTATACTTGATAAATAATATTTCCTCATTGTTCATGGGTCAACCAAAATTTCCCTTTCATAATCTCGAAGTGTCTCCAATAAAATCCTCAAATGTTCCTCATATTGTATACTATCTCTAGGATAAACCAAAATATCGTCCGTGAATACAATGAAAAACATGTCCAATTAATGTCGGAAAAATCGGTTCATCAAATCCATAAATACTGTCGGTGAGCACTTATTCTTTGTTGTCAACTTGTTAAGTAGTATAGTTACTCCCTATAGAGATACACTTGCCCAAATAAAAACTTTAAATCCTTTTATCCAAATCTCAATCAAATGCTTAAGAAAGAATGCAAGACTTAGCCCAACAATAAGTTTCACTTATAAAATCGAGGCATCATTAAATATCAAACACCCAAAATTCAATTCTTTCTTCTTGCTACTATAAGCCTCATCTTCCTATCTAATCCCAAAATTAAATCTATGACGTACGTGTAACATAACCTAATTCAATCATGAAATAGAATATGACCTAGTCTCCAAATTCCAATTAAATCACTATTTTCCCAAAAAAAATTAGAGTTATAATCATCAATCATGAAAAATATACAGTAACCATTTTCGATTGATTCAACATCTACGTACATAGTCAGATATCCCTTTGATAGGAGCATATACAAGATCTAAATTCCTCGGTTGACTTCTTGTGAAAGGTGCCATGTCCTAAACCAATTATGCAAAGTCCAATTAGGCGGGATTTATCCATTTCCTTTAGTTAAAATTACGAGGACGTAAAAATATTTAAAAACTCATTCAAATTATGCTCAAACTCGTTTTCTTTCTTTCTTATTTCGGATACAAAAATTTCTCATTCTTTCTCATCAAATTCTCAAAAAACTTCGGCCCCGTTCTCTTTGCTGTTTTGAGCCCGTTTTGAGTTTTCGATTTTTGGAAAATATCGAAAACGCGTTCACTTTGGCCATTTTCATAAACGAGTTTTCCAAAACACCAAAAAAATTACAAAAGAAACTCAAACGAGTTTATTACGTTTTGGATATTTTGTGTTAAAAAGTCCAAAACGACCAAAACGCGCGTTTTGAATTTTTTTTTTTTTTTTTGTAAATGTGAGACACTTCCTTCACTTGAAGTTCTTATACTATTTTGCCATTATATATAGATCCATGTTAATATATATATATATATATATATATATATATATATATATATATATATATATTTTGTAATTTTTTATTTTTTATTATTATTATTTTTAAATGTGAGACACTTCTTTCACTTGAAATTCTTATGTTATTTTGTCATTATATATAGATCCATGTTAAGATTTTTTTTTTTTTTTTTGTAAATTATTATTTTTATTATTATTATTATTATTATTATTATTATTATTATTATTATTATTATTATTATTATTATTATTATTATTATTTGTAAAAGTGAGAGATACTTCCTTCACTTGAAGTTCTTATATTATTTTGTCATTATATATAGATTATATTAAGATTTTTTTTTTTTTTTTGTAAAAGTGAAACACTTCATTCACTTGAAATTCTTATAGTATTTAGTCATTATATATAGATCAATTTTAAAATTTTTATTTTATTTATTTTTTTGTAATAGTGAGACACTTCCTTCACCTAAAGTTCTTATGTAATTTTGTCATTATATAGATCCATGTTAAAAAAAAAAAAAAATTCTTTTTTTTTTTTTGTAATTTATTATTATTATTATTATTATTATTATTATTATTATTATTATTATTATTATTATTATTATTATTATTTGTAAATGTGAGACACTTCCTTCACTTGAAGTTCTTATATTATTTTGTCATTATATATAGATTCATGTTAAGATTTTGTTGGTATGTAGTTAAATTTTTGTTTAGCTGAAACAATATTAATGATGAATTTATTGACATAGAGAACTAACTGATTTATTAACATTAAAATTAATGATATTCACCAAATCAATCATTTTTTACATATAAAATATTACAAAATAAATATATCAAAAAATTACAACGTAAACGCATTTTTCAGTTTTCTATTTTTGAAAACAGTTTTCCAAAATCACAAAGAGAACATGTTTTCAGCAATCCCAAAACAAACAACCAAAATCCAAAATTCAAAACTCAAAATCCAAAACCGAAACACAAAGAGAACGGCCCCTTCATTACTCATGTATCCGAAATCATCATAACATAAACTTCATGATAAAATCATTTACCTTCTGAGTTGGCGGAGCGAAAGATGGCAGTAGCAAAATTCGTCAAAACATTATTTATTATTATTTTAGAAAAATCACTTTTCAAAATTTGCAAGTCTACAGAAACGTAGACCCACTCTGATACCATGCTGTAACGCCCCGAATTCCGTGAAACCCGGGACGCCACTTCGTCCTTTAAAATTTACTTTATTGCGGAAAATAAATTTAATTTCTAACGTCACATTCATTATTTGAAACCTACAGCAGAAATTTGATTAATTTAAATATAGAACAATTCATAAAATTTGTGTCTCAATTATTTAAATCAAATTAACGATAAATAATTTAACGAGTAACATTCATAAAATTGTCTAATAACATCATCATTTATTTAATTTTGCCAACGATGCCCGTTCATTCACCTCCATTTCCGAAATCTGCAAAAGCTGTTAAAATTGGAATGAGCATTTCGAAAGAAATACTCAGTAGACTCATCGCCAATAATTAATTTACAGAATAATTTAACACGTAATTATGCAATCATACAATGACATCATCATCATCTTTATAGGTTATTTTAATAAAATCAAAGGTTTTTTAAAATCATAGGGTGTGGGTAGTCTCGTCTCATGCATTTAAAGCATGTAAGTTATGCATAACATCATTTCTCATTCTTATCTCATAAGAGATATTCTCGTCTCGTCTCATGCATCAAAGTATATAAATCACATAATTTCGCATAAGACATGTAAATTATAATTTTAACTAATTAGTGGGGGCGAGTCTACCTCAAACCACGAGTTTGAAAGTTGAGCAAGAGAGTTTACGTTATTCTTCTAAATTTTCAAGCGCCTCGTCTAGCCAATAATAAACCTTAAAGTGGTATATAGAAATCAAACGTTTTTGAAACCAAAGATTAAAATAAGAAAATAAAAGTTTAGGGATTAAATTAAAAATCAAACATAGTTGGGATTTGAAAAGAGTTGAGATCGAAATAATGATTTGCAAAAGCTTATGAGTTGAATAAAATATTTTAAAACCAAAAGATCAAAATAATACTTTTAAAAACTAAAGAGGTTGACTTAAAATATTTTAAAACTTGGGACTGAATTAAAAGGGCTTTAAAAAAAACATGAGGGCAGATTAATAAAACTCTTTTAAAACAAGGGCTGAAATAAAATGTATTAGGAATCAGAGATTGAAGTTTGATACTTTTAAAAACAGAAAGGACTGAAATAAATATTTTCAAAACTTGGGGCTGACTTAAAATAATTTAAAACCTTATGGCTTGAACTAAAACATTTTAAACTAAGAGGGACTGAAACTTATTACTTTCAAAATTGGGCACTAAAATGTAAATTCTTAAAAATAAAAATATAACATATACATATATTTCTCATTTCTCTCTCTCTCTCTCTCTCTCTCTCTAAAACCGAGAGAAAGAGGAAGATAAAAGAGAGGGGGGTAGCGGGGCCTCCTCTTCCCGCCGTTGCAGGCGCTTGACCGGCGAAAATCCGCCAACGAGTGGCGACGGTGAGTACCGGTGATGGGATAGGTCAAGGAGGATGGTTGTGGGTTGATTTGAGGTTCGATCTCATGAAGAATTTAAGGTGGATTTTTGAACGTGGGTTTGTGATTTCCCGACGAGATTGTTCCCTCTGTTGAGGAAAGTAAGTTTGGTCAACATTATTTTTTGTTTTTGGGTTTGTATTTGAGGTAGGGCAGTGTGGAAATTCTGTGTCAAAATCGAATTTTTAATGAATTGAGAAGAGGTTTTCATACCCAAGATGAGTGAGTTGCTGCAACTTCTGTGTGTGCTACTCGTGAATGGTGAGGGAGATATACACATGTTGTTGGGGTTCAAATTGGTAGGTTAGGGCAACATATGATTTGGGGGAAGATTAAAGGGATTTGCAAGAGAATTAAAGTTGATTGATGAGCTAAAGATATGGGATTGTGGGGGAAAAGAAAACTACCAAAATGGGATAGAGAAATCTGCTGAGAGGTTTAAGGTTGATTGAGGAGTGATCATGGGTGTGTCCATATTGGGAAAAATGGTAAGAAATGGTAGGTTAGAGCTGATCTTGATGATAGAGGAAGGAAGTATGGAAATTTAGAATTAACCAAGTTGAAAGGAAAACGTGTGAATAAGAAATGGGAAGAAATAGTGTTAAATTGAATTGGTTATTTAAAATGGAATGGGGGAGGATTTATGAATTGGAATTAAAATGGGGCAAGATAATAAAGTTGAAAATTTTGAACTAGAAAATGATAAATTGGATACAAAATAAATATAAATTGTGATTAAATGATTGATAATAAAGTTTGGGTAAAATAATTTGAATTTAAAATAAATTTAAAATTTTGACTTGAAATAATATGAATTCAATTGATTGAAAATTGGACTTTCAAAATAAATAATGGACTTGGGACATCATTTAATAAAATTTGGAATTTGACTAATATTTAATTCGAAATAAATTTAATTTCACTTAAAATAGTTAGACGAAAATGTGTTTAAAAAATAAATGGGCAAACTCGTAGCGACACATTTTAAATAATATTTAAATAAGCCACGAAAAATTCTCGATCACTACACCTTTGAAATACATATTTGAATAAGTTCAATTTTCACAACAATCTTCATTAATCATCAAAATCTCAATTCACAGTGAGGCACATTTTTTATCACTGCAAACTTTGTTGGATTCGATGAGCTCAGTGGAATAGTGAGTTCATTACCAAGGTGTTGAGATATTTGACCCAAATTAAGAATGGGAATATCTTGGACAATTGATTCTCTTGTTAAAGTGATTAACTTGGAGACCAAATTAAAGATGAAAAGAAAAGGAAGATAATATTTTGGTATGAAATTGTTTCCTTATTCTGATTATTCTGCTTCAATAAGGAAACATCTTGGGGCACAAGTAATACACGTTTTTGGGTTATATTTACCTATAAATATGTGTATTGAGGAGCCAATTAATTGCACATCGACTAGAGAGTATTGTGAGAAAAATGTAGTCTAGCATCTTAATTTTTCTTGGGTTCTTTGTGAGTTGTACAAAGAAGTAGAAATTAGTAGATGTGGTAAAACTTGGTTATTTTTCTTACAATATTTGGGGGGTTTGGTGAGTGCAAATTCTATATAATTGTAACAATTTATTATATAGTGAAAAGCTTTGGCGGTCCGTGGACGTAGGCAAGTTTCCGAACCACGTAAATTTCTGTGTTCATATTTTATTTTCTGGTTTGCTCAATTATTTCTTGAACATAAAAAATTCCTATGGATTAATTAGAGAGGGAATTTGTGTGTAATTCCCAACAGTGGCGCCGTCGACGACGTTTAATTATTAGAGCATCAGGCGGTTTGAAAAATTTTTGGAGCGAAAGAAAATATGTTTGGAAAGTATAACGTGGATAAATTTGACTGGAAGATAAATTTTGGCTTGTGGTAAGTACAAGTCATGGATGTATTGATTCAGTTGGGATTGCAGAAAGCTTTGAAGGAAAACCAACCTTGAGTTCTGATAAAGAAACTGAATCTAACACGAGAGATGAAGATTGAGAAGATTTAGATTTGAAGGCTCCTGGCATGTTACAACTTTGTTTGGCCAAAAATGTTCTTACAAATATTTATGGGATATTTGCTGCGAAGGAACTGTGGGAAAAACTGGAAGAGTTGTATCAAATGAAGAGCTTGTCAAATAACTTGTACCTGAAGGAGCGATTTCATTCTTTGAGAATGAATGGAGGTTTGAAAATCTTACACCATCTTAATGTTCTCAATGAGATTGTTTATGCACTAGAATCTATTGGAGTTAAGATTGATGATGAGGATAAGGTTCGTCTGGTCTCTTCTATCTACGTTTTAGTACATCATGCTGATTTTGATGTACGAGAAGGAAACGGTGGAATATTCAGAAGTTAAGTTGATTAGGTTGAAGTGACAGTTCATCTGAAAAGCTTTGCTTGTTACTGAAAAGTGGAAGAGAGGTAACTCCATGAAGAAGAATGTAATGTGTTGGAACTGTGGTAAATCTAGTCATGTGAGAAGAAATTGTCCAAAAGGTGGAGCAGAGTCGGTTAACTGCTAGGAGGTGGACAATGCGACTCTCCTGGTGGAGAGTGGTGAAGATGTACTTTAGTAAGATGAGACTTCCTTATGGCATGAAGTTAGTTGCCATGATAGAGGATGTGTTCTTGCTGGTAAGTACATGTGTTTGCACACGGGCATTGGTTTGGCGTTAATGCAAGGTGTGTGATGAATTTGATGTCGATGGCTGATGAACTCCCGGGAAAGCCAAACATGGGAGTTCCACCATAATTTTTCAGCAAGGTTTATTTCGACATGAGCTGATGAAAAGCTCGGAGTTCGTTGATAATTCTGAGTGCTGGTTATACTCATATGGTGGAGTATGAGATCGTCAAAGTGTTAAATGCTTGCCTGTTTACCCAATGATTGAATTTGAATTTTTTGGCTTGGATGAATTTGTGTCAAGGTGGAGATTGTTGAGATATTTGACTCAAATTAAGAATGATAATATCTTGGACAATTGATTCTCTTGTTAAAGTGATTAACTTGGAGACCAAGTTAAAGAGGAAAAGAAAATGAAGATAATTTTTTGGTATGAAATTCTTTCCTTATTCTGATTATTCTGCTTCAATAAGGAAACATCTTGGGGCACAAGTAATACACGTTTTTGGGTTATGTTTACCTATAAATATGTGTATTGAGGAGTCAATTAATTGCACATCGACTAGAGAGTATTGTGAGAAAAATATAGTCTAGCATCTTATTTTTTCTTGGGTTCTTTGTGGGTTGTACAAATAAGTAGAAATTGGTAAATGTGGTAAAACTTGATTATTTTTACTACAATATTTGGGGGGTTTGGTGAGTGCAAATTCTATATAATTGTAACAATTTATTATATAGTGAAAAGTTTTGGCGGTCCGTGGACGTAGGCAAGTTGACGAACCACGTAAATTTCTGTGTTCGTATTTTATTTTCTGGTTTGCTCAATTATTTATTGAACATCAAAAATTCATGTAGGTTAATTAGAGAGGGAATTTGTGTGTAATTCCCAACACAAGGAACTCGATGAGGGGTTAGCAAAATCCCAAGTTATTGTTACGAGGGTAAATCATCACTCAATACATCCAAATCTGAAGGCAAAACCAAGAGCCTCCTTCAAAACACACTCATTCAACCCTAACTACATGTAGTGGGAAATTAATCTGTAGTAATATTAGTTTGAGTCATAGTGTGGTTTCCCTGTCAAGGGTGAAAATTTCCTTGTATTGATTTGCCTGTCTTTTTAAGGGAAATTAATCTGTTTGTGATGTTACTTCCAGACAAGGTAAGGACATAAGTTATATAAGCTCAAACCAATATTATAGGCCTCTAAGGTAGTGTCCCAGCAACGTGCACCTTCAACAAATAAAATGAAAAATGAGAACCCCCAGATGTCAAAGCATACATTTCATATTGTTCACTGCATCCATGTCTGCATAAAAGCCACGCAGATCTATTGACATTAGTCCAATCTTGTACACTGTCCAAATCATCGTATTCATTCACCAATTTTCATAGATTTAGGTAAAATGTATTTTTTTAATCATACATATATACAAAATATAATTTGTACAAAAGTAGTTAATTACATTAAATAAATGATCTTCCACAGTCAACTACATATCATCAATGGTTCACATATATGAAGTTTATAGCTTATCACATTGGGTAATTTTCAAAGGCATTCATAATTTTATTTATTTGGCTGGAAAAGAGTTGTGATTACATAACCAAGTACACGTACAATTCGACATATTTTGTTACATTCAATTTCCATAATCAATCAACATTATAGAATTACAAATAGAAATCATCAACAAAATTCAACCACATTAATCATTTCATGATAAAAATACTGCAAAATGAGTTAATGATTCATAAAGCTCACACTTGTTGTAAATTCATTGGTCACAAGGAATTACACAGTTCATCAGATCAATATTAATTCAGTGTTCTTAATCCTGCAAAATAGTTAGTTACAAAATAAGTATTAAATTACTAGATTTTGCAACACATTAGTGAACTTCTTGATTCAACTACAGAAATATGAGTAGGTGGTTGACGAATATTGTAGTAAAGTCTAGAATAAGAGAAGGTGATTGATGAATTTTGCAACACATTGGTGAAACTTCTTGATTCAACTACATCTGTTTATGAATATTGCAGGAAAGTATAGAATTCCCAATTCTATGAATATTCTGAATCCACGGGCTTTCAAATGGTAGTGATTAAATTGTTTGATTCTCCAATTCAAAATACAAAATAATCAGGAAATCTTCTCCATTGTTCCGAATTGTCTTTTTGAATTAGCTAACGTTAAGGAGATGTAATTAATTAGCATGATTAGTGCTTGCATTTAAATTTCAGTTATCTTGATGATTATGGGAGTAAATTTTGGGATTGGTATTTCTGGTTTTATTATGTATGTTATGTAGTATTTTAGATATATATATTCAAAGACATAGTATTTATAGTATTTTAATTTTTAAATTGTTATATATATATATATATATATATATATATATATATATAAATATGTGAATGACATTACCATTATACCCCTATAAACTTTATATATTACGATTGTACAATTGTTTACTCCTATAAATAGAAGCCATTTCATTTCATTAGAAACATTCATACTAAGAAGTTCTCTCTCATTCTCTCTATTCTCTATTGTTTTACAACATGTTATCAGCACGAGTCTCTAGCCAATTGAGTAATATAACGGGAGTATACTCTAGAGTTGCATCTAAATGATGAACATTTGTATCAGAAACCTGATTATTACTAATTAATGTTTCATTTTCTCTCGAACGATCAGCCACTGCTATCAAAACGGGCTTGTCGAGGAGAAGAGTCGCCTGAAATTTGGTGATGATCCGACGGCTGAAATAGAAGATATCGACCAGATAAGAAAAGTTGAAAAAATCGAAACTTTCAAAGCAAATTCACGCCAAACCGTAAATCCAAACGATGATCGGACAACATATCCATGACGACGGCGACGGGACGATCCTCCGGCACTGGTGCATGTCGACGGCGGAGGCACCGGCCCGGCTGCGCGTGAGGCCCACGCGCGGACGTCGACTTGGCACGCGAGGGCGCGTGGAGCGTTTTCCGGCGACGACGTCAACAGGCAGTTTGTTCATATCGACGTTCTTGATTTTTCTATGGTCTTACTTTTCTGTTTGGTGCAGTTTTGGACATTTTTCGGTGGTCAAACGTGGTGGAGTCGTAAAAACTATTTTTACGGTAATTCCGGCGAGATTTTGAACTTCGAACCAAAAATAAGTTTGTTTTAAATTAAATTTCAAACCTATTGACGGTTTCGATTTATCTATATGATCAATATATTAAAATATGGACGATTTTGCCCTTGATGATACGTTAAAATATATTAATCGTGATTTAACGAAATTGATTAATCATTATTAATGATATGATGATAAGTGTTAATAAAATATATATTCTAAATTATTTAACACTACTATGTGATCAATACGATAAATTAAAAGATTTAAAAGTAACATAATAGTTGCCATACCGTGATGGATTGAGTTATTATGGTCTGGATTTATACCTTAACTGGATATGACTCATTATCGTAACAGATTGGACTATTATGAATACCTTGACTGGATTTGAAGATATGACTCGCTCACTCATGAAAGGTAATTATTTCATTATGTTGATACCGCATATATGGCCGGTTTAATTATTTCATTATGTTGATATCGCCTATATGGTCGGTTTAATTATTTCATTATGTTGACACCGCCTATATGGTCGGTCTATCAATTGAATACATATAAACACCTCAGTTGTTGGTTAATTCTAACATATTAGAGGTTGTTGTCAACCTATATACGTGGTGGTATAACCCCAGTATTATTAATGTTAATATACAATATTATTGTTATTTGATACTTCATCAAATGATACCAGAAGTTATCATTACCAAAAAGTTGGTAAATGTTGATAAAAATATTTTATCCAATGGTACCAGAAATTACCAATATCTATATTTGAATGGGTGGATGAAAATTATTCAACAAAAGAAATGTTGATGTATGATAAGATAATATCACATGATAGCACGGATATGGCTAATGTGAAAATAATCTCATCAGTATTATGAGATAAATTTTATATGATTATGATAAGCAGTTTTGATCAAAGTTCTTGCACAAGAACTTATGTACTCCAGAAGAAGTACATATTTACTTCAGAAGAAGTAAAAATTATCATCTAAACATACTGAAATGATATTATTATTGCTCCTGAAGAAGCATAAACGTGTCATACATGCAAAATACAAAAGGGGGAAACATTTATGATCCTCAAAATTAGAGATGTGTTTCGGGAGTAGCCGTATCCTATCACCTCTGATCTTTTGAGGAAATAAAGAAAAATGTGTGCTTCAAGAGTAAGAATACTCCATACTCTACCACCTTAAATCTTTAAGGTACACAAGATTAAACATTGATAAAATCCTAGAAATTTATGGTGTGTCTCAAGAGTGAGAATACTCCGTACTCTACCATCACCTATTCTAGGGTTCACAAAGATAAGTTTACATTAACCGAACTCCATTTTCTCTTGATTCCCCTTCCTTGCGACCAATCTATCTTAACTCCTGCTGGATCTTGTATTGGAATATATGATTGCAACTTATCCAGCAGTTCCTCGATAGTAGGAGCAGAAATGAGGATTCTCCTAGAAAATGGAGAGATGAATCCCTGTTCCACAGCATAATCAAGAAATGTTAACAAACCATCAAAGAAATTGTTAATATTTAAAAGCCCAATAGGCTTAGTATGGAGATATAATTGAGCCCATGAGGTAATATTAAAGATTTCTTCTAAAGTACCAAAACCTCCAGGCAGGGCTATGAAGGCATCAGAACCATATAACATACAAGTTATGCGTTCATGGATAGATAACGTCTGTACTTCATGCCCTCGTGTTTTGCCTGCCATATCAACTAAAGGAACGGGTATAACACCTATCACTCTTGATTTCTCTACTTGAGCGGATTGTGAAACACAACCCATCAAACCACTGCTACCACCCCCATACACGAGAGTGATACCTTTATCTCCCAACTTCTTTCCTAAATCCACTGTTGCTTCTAGATACCCAAAACCTTTCCCTACTTTTGATCCACAAAATACACAGATAGTTTTGATCTGTCGAAGTTTTGATCCTTCCATCTTTGAGAGAATAAGGAAGGAAAAACTTATGAGAAAATGATATTTTGGGATGCATAAACTGTGAAAATCATTGATTTTTAAACTTGAAAAACTTCATTATTTACTGCTCGTTTTTCGAAAAAGTGAAGATTTACTTTTCACAAAATCACCCTACTCACCTTTCGGCGATTTAATATTTTTAACCAGCATTTATCAAAACTCGTGAAAGGAAACAGAAAAATATTTTATATGTGCATATATATCAAATGATTTACCTTGTATTAATGATGCATAGCCAAAACATCATTGTTTATAACAGCCTGACAAACAGGATCTTTTGCTATTATATTTTTGAGACTATAACGCTCTTTATCACTGATGAATTTAGCCCATAAAGATAGTAGCTCACGCTGCACATACCCACTAGGGTGCATCTCAAGAGTCAATCGGATATCATCCAATGACTCCTTACTCAGTCCACCCTTAATGAAGTCTATCTTATCATCTCGATTTATGGATGAATATCCTATTGACTTACAACGGGTATCACATGTCCATCGAGCACTTTTGTAGCAACTATTTAATCTTTTTGCTCTTCGCTTCTTTGCAAAAGTACTCTTACCTAAGCCAGGCTTGTGCTTAGAAAATGAATCTGGTAATTCACCAGCTAATCGAACTTTTGCTTCGATCAACCAGCTAACATCTTCTGGGATGCCATGATCCATCAGGAACCTCAATCTTTCGAGCCTAATTCGATAAAATTTTCTCAAATCATTTACTGGAAGATTGGAATAATATTTGCGAATATTTGAAAGGATGATATCCATTTTTGATGGATCTAGCCTTCTTCCCAAATCATCTATTTAAATGCATTATTCAACGCGTAAAAGAGCGGTGGCTCCGCGTGTCAGTGATATCGATTCCATCAAGAAATAATGGAATAAATTATTGAAAAGGTGGGAACAATGAGATAATGTGTCATTACCTTTTTTGATATAAGGGAAGATTTGGCGACAATATTGAAATCATGAGATATTTCCTTGGATATTGTACCTAATTTTTTCGGTATACTAAAAGTAATAAAGGTATACTGATTTGAACTATACAGAAATACGTACTGATAAAATGAATACTGTATTGAACCAGAAGTTCATACGTACAAGCGAAATATCTTGCTGAACCAGAAGTTCATATGTACAAGTGAAATATCTTGTTGAACCAGAAGTTCTATAATGATTGGTTAGATTCCAATTCAATAATGAGATTTATTGAGAATGAAAAATGGCATTTATTAAAGAAACATAAGATTGTTATCATTGCTGCTTGTTCTCAAAAGCTAATTAATTATCTCACTAAGAAAATGAATGACTGATTATTTGCTCAAGTAATGATATTACGAGCAAAGTGATAAATGCTAGCATGAATATATCTTAAATTCATTAATGATTTTACGAATCAGTTGAGATAATAGAATATTATATTGCTAATGGTTTAGCAGATTAAAAGCCTCAAGTTATTTGCTATGAGAATAATTTGAATATAAATATCTCTCATGCAGCAATATTCTATATACAAACATGTCAAAAGATTTGCTTGTGAAGCTTTACGATTTGTAAAAGTGCGATATGTATACAATCCACCAAAACGCACTTAGATATATGATTGAGATTATATCTCTAAAAGGATAACATGTGTTATGGCATTTTAGCCGATTGATATAATATAATATTTGTGAATATTATGGGGAAAACACGCCTGAAGCGTAATTATGCCTGAAGCATAATGACTATCGATTCCAAAAATAAATATCTCTTGAATGATTGAGATGATCCCTTTGAGGCTAAATACTCATAGTGAGTATAAGGGACATAGTTAAAAGAGATTCAGGTACCTGATGATAGAACATATACAGAGATCTCTCTATGTTATATTGAGTTGAAATGGAATCGATGAATAAGTCAACTGCATACTCTCTTATGAAAATGAGGTTGATGAAATTATAATACTTTGGCCAAGTATATAACCCAAATGTAGGGATTGTTGTTCAAGGACCTGAAGTCCAAATGTTTAAATGTGTAAAGCCAGTAATTATATGTACAAATGAAAAATATTACACAGTCGTAAAAGGCGACTCGTTGCGCGCAAAATTTTTCATTGAACTGGCATGACATATGGTGGATAGACTATAGTCTAAATCACTAGCTTGAGCTCTTTGATATACCAATGAGTGAGATCAAAATGTATGATTCTCATCTCGGTACTTTGAGAGTATTTTTTGATGTACCAATTGATCGCGGTACGTTGGGATTTCAAGTAAAATGATTGTAGATTATATGTCGAAATTGATATCTATTTCAATGATTGATTATGCTCCTGCAAATTAGAAATTACAGTTTATAAAGTGCAAGAACATACATGTATAAATCATTGAAAGATTCAAAATACCCATATTAGTATCACTATAGAATGATACAAATGACTCCATGATATAATATGTTGAAAGTAAAATTGGAGTGTACCATTTATGACATATGGGAAATTGATTATTCACTAGAAGTGAATATGAAAATGAATATTTTTAATTATTCACCAGAAGTGAATTCTAGATTTGATTATTCACCAGAAGTGAATTCTAAATTTGATTATTCACCAGAAGTGAAAGATGCAATCGATAAATTAGTACAACATTGCTTAATATAGCATGATATGACATCATAAATGAGCTATGAACGATTTATATAAAGCTCATCATGAATGATATGTTTGATGAAAAGATACGAGATTGCATCAATATACTTGTGATATTCCATGAAAAGGAATAAATACGCGTTGCACTCTTTTTCCCTTAGCTGAGGTTTTGTCCCACAGGGTTTTCCTAGCAAGGTTTTTAATGAGGCAACAATTGAGGCGTATTGATGAAAATTAATGAGAATAATGTACTCTTTTTCCCTTCGCTGAGGTTTTGTCCCACAGGGTTTTCCTAGCAAGGTTTTTGAGGCATCATAGCTATCAACAAGCTATAATTCAGCAACACATTGTTATACTGGAATGATATCAACAAATGAAGAAAATCATACACATCTTATGAAAAATGTTATGATATCGGCTACACTCAAGAAGATCTTCATATATATATTCCAGAAGAAAGATGATATCATTATTCAAAAGGTTCATGAATACTTGATTGCACACTTCAGGGGGAGAATCATGCTGTACTCTTTTTCCTTCGTTCAGATTTTGTCCCATTGGGTTTTACTCACAAGGTTTAAACGAGGCAGCACTAAAGCACTGAAGCACTTCAGAACTTCAAGATTCAGTACATGATTTGTTCTACTCGAACGTTAGACTCAATGATTTATCATGGCCAACATCAGGGGGAGCTTCTATACTCTTTTTCCTTTGCTCAAGTTTTATCCCACTGGGTTTTCTTAGCAAGGTTTTAACGAGGCAGACAATTGAGTAATATGTCATTCAAGGGGGAGTGTTATATATATATATATATATATGTGTGTGTGTGTGTGTGTGTGTGTGTGTGTGAATGACATTACCATTATACCCCTGTAAACTTTATATATTATGATTGTGTCATTGTTCCCTCCTATAAATAGGAGTCATTTCATTTCATTAGAAACATTCCTAATAAGAAGTTCTCTCTCATTCTCTCTATTCTCTATTGTTTTACAACATAAATGATGTAATTGTGATTTTTTCCCTTCTTTCAATTGTAAAATTATTCCTTACATTTGGACGTTTTCGAGATCCTTTGAAAATTTGATTGTTTTATAATGGTAGATTCTCCTTATTGTAAATCACTAAAGGATAAGTGCTCTATGTTATAAGTCACTTAAGGATTGGTACTCATTGTTATAAGTTACCACTATATTGAATTTTGCCTTACTCGTGATGGAGAGCTGGGTAATAGGGATGTAGACCACATTGTGTTTCGAACTCCATTAGATCTGCTTATTGTCTCTCTTTACATTATTGCACTTACTTTCATTTGTTTATTCACATTGTGCAATATTTCTTTAAGTGACAATACTTGATTTTAATTATTGAATTTACATATTTACATCACTTATTACATTTTCCGTTAATACTTGTGTGTATGATTTTGTTTTCAAAAAATTTGTCGAAAAAGTTTTCAAAAATCAATTCACCCCCTCTCGATTAGTTATTCTTGGAAATGCAAATAATTGATTAAATTGAATAATTGTGCCATATATAAAATTCTCATATGTGATCTTCCTTAATCAATGAGTTTTATATATAGTTTTCCTTAATCACTGGAAAATTCTACATTCTTCCACTTAGTCCTGTATATTCCATTATTTGCCAAGGTAAGAAACAAATGCATGAATCATGGTAATAGGTCCTCTTAAACGAAACGAAAAGAAGAAAATTTCATGTTTAGGCATAACCGCGCGGTCACCAAATAGTCTATTGCATGTACGAGCACCTTTAAGTTAAATGGTCAGAATTAAAATTCAGTATACCTTGAGGTCGCAATATTTTCTACCATGCGGCTGCATCATTGTCCGAATGGGCCGTGACTAGGCCTAAAAACCTTATTTTTCACGCAATTCTTCTCTTTATTAACCTAATTTCAACCTATTTTGGAGGGAGGAGAGTTAGAGGCACGAAATTTAGAACACTAGGCAGCCTCTCTTCCACATTATTTCACTCAATTCTTCAAGGATTCAAGTGGAGAAAGACAAGGGGATTGTGAAGATCAATGAGTTCTTGTGGATTCTTGGTGCAAGATGATGCTTAAACTTCAATACTCACAATTTCGGGTTTTATTTGCATTGTTCTGTATTTTTCTTTCTAAGAACATGATTAGCAAGATTTTGATTCGGAATTGACAATGTAGATTTAATATTTCTAGTTTTAAGTTTTTAATTTATTGATTTTACTATTGCTTTTAATTCATGAATTAATTAGCTACTAGTTCATGAAATTTGTGGTTGCTTTCATAATCCTAAAGGTGAGTCAACAACTAGACAACGTAGCAAAATTCGACAATTTCTACAAAAAAACAGAGATATGAACTTGTGGTTGCATGTGATCATTTATGTACTAGCAAGTGCTTTACCTGAAGTCACAAATTCTTCATCAATAGCATTCAATAATGCCTTGACATCGTCATACTTATCCACGAAACCTTGAATATCAGTAGAACTTTTGGCCTTTATGAAGGTGATTAGATCGCTCCCATTGTTCATTAAGAGCCTTTTCTTCTGAAGTTTTGATCGCAATAATAGTTAGTTTGTTTCTTCCTAATAATATAATCAATATCCATGCGCCCCAAATGAAAAAGAATTCTCTCCTTCCATACCTTATAGTTGTCTCGTTTTAGTTTAGGAATATAGCACTTAATATCATAAAAATTTGCAAGTTGCTTGATTGCATAAAAAATTAAACATACATGATTACATTAAATAAATTTGAGTTAATAAACAAATATCACGCTTTACCAATTTAAATGATTGTTGCAAAATTATGAATCCAATGACATAAAACTTGCTTTTGGACTAAAGTTCTAATTCAATTAGATTCACTTAACTTTAAAATAAAACTATCAAATTTTGTTCCTGTTTGTAAATAAAAAATAAAAAAAAATGGGTAAATTAAGAAATATAGGCTTTGTTCAGTCAGTCCATTTAATTTGAAAAAGACAAGAAAAAACACAAAATTTAAATTACACAATTTTCTATACTACTTTTTAACCATCCACATTTTCTCTTTCCAATTTTCAACCTCACATCTTACCTAGAAAGCACAAATAAATCAACCAAATAATTTCAATTCCTCCTTTAAAGCTGCCGAACAGGGGCATAGTATGATATTTTACCCTAATTCATTGTACAAATATAATAAAAATTCATGTGAGAAAGAATTTATTATATCAAATGTGACTAATTACAATAAATGTCATTTTTCCTAAACCACATAAAATATAATTTTGCATAATTAAAGATGTTGTGGCTAATCTCTAATTACTTAAAATTACAGATCACCAGATATTTAGTTTTATTCTAAAATCCGTTCTTACAAAAAATTGCATGTATAAATTATATGCAATTTAAATATGAGAAAATATTAAAACTATGCAATAAAATAACTTATGAAAATTGTATTATAACCAGGGACAGAGGGAGAAAGTCAAAGCTGTTATGAGCCCATGAGGATCTAAATCCTCGAACCATGAGTGCGCTATTTGGTGAACTCACTCAAGATGTTGTTGAACAGGTATTTTACAATATGTCCATAGAATTTATTTAGAGAGAGAGAACAATTTGACAATATGGCCAAACAACTAAGAATGTTACATAATAACATGAGTAAGTTAGCAAGCCAAGTTTGTCAATCAACTTTTCCAAATATATGACATCATTTTCAAGCCAGGACGATTTTGGGACATAATTCACCAGTCGCAAATCCAAACAAGGGGGTATAACCACCTTTAGACCGTCTACTTCAAACTTGAGGGTGGAGGAATGGCTAGTTTGGGTAATAATAATGGTGTATCAAACTTTGGAGTAAACCTAAATATGTTAAACTTGGGGACAACCCAATTGCAAGAGACTATGTCCAAAATAATGGACAAAATACTCCATATGTTAATGATGGGGGAAATGTTCAAATCAATAATAATAATAATGGCCCAAATAATGGCAACTTCACTACAAACCCATTTCCAAATGCTAGGCCTCAAGTGATACCGTTAGGGAACCAACACATAGGAGGTCCTTATGACCCTGATGTTTTGTTGAAGGATCAAATCGTTGAAATAGTGTGAGATCAAATGGCTGTTGGAATGCATCCTTGTATTAGGCCGACTTACATGAAGCCAAACCCTGATTGGGTAGATCAAGCATATCCATGGCCTAGAGGCTAAAAAGTTCCAGAATTCTCATTGTTCACTGGTTTAGGAGAAGTTTCTATCCCGGAACATGTAGGGCTTTTTACGTTGCAATGTGGCGAAGTAACTGAATATCATAAGATGGGACTATTCCCGAGTTCCTTAACAAGGATAGCATTCTTGTGGTTCATTAACTTGCCAGCAAATTTTGTACAAACATGACAACAGTTAGAACAATTTTTCCACGCTCAGTTTTACAAAACTGAATTCGAGGTAACTTTTGCCGATTTGGCTAATCTAAGACAACTGCCTAATGAATGGGCATAAGGTTTTCTCTAAAGGTTCAAAACAGCCAGGGGCAAATGTTTTGTACCTTTTCCTGAAAAAGAATTCGTCATAATCGCTCAAAGTTGCTTGAGTTTTGACCTTAAAAAGAAATTTTAGGATAGGGAATTCCCTGACCTTTTTCAGCTGAGTGCCAATGTGATAAGGTATGAACATCTGTTAAAGAGAGGAAGAACAAATGAAAAACTCTAGCAAAGAGAGTTAATATGGAGACCCAAACTTTGATGTTCATATGGTCAGTGATGAATATTACTACCAGACTGAAGTGTGTTTGGCCGAGCTAACTAAAGGGGATTCGTATGTTTGCCCTATAGTAGCCAAATCTAGTAAGATGGTAAAAGATGAGCCTGTAGAGGATAAAAATAAGAAGGCTAAGATATTTTCGTTTGATGTTACTAAAGCTGACCTTATATTTGATAAGTTATATAAGGATAAACAAATAAAGTTGAGCGATAAGCATAAATTGCCAAGCCTCGAACAAATTAAGTGTAAAAAATATTGTAAATGACATAATGCGTGGTCTCACATGACTAACAATTGTTTGGTTTACCGACATGTGCTACAAGATGCAATTGAGTCAGGACGAATTACCTTCGAGCCTAAAAAGAAGATGGCAGTTGGATGAGAACCCCTTCCCACAACCACTTGGGGTGAACATGATGGCGACTGATCTCGAAAAATTTTTTCCAAAGTTCAAACTAGTAATTGATGATGGTGCTAAACAACGTCCCAATGTATTTGAATAACTCAAAGGGGATGGAAATCTCTTATGTGCCAGATGTAAGGGAGAAGTGAGCGAGCCTGTAGAAGAGATCGAAATGCGGGGTTATTACAGTCATCCCGATGTTGTACCTAATTTTCATCCTAATAGGGGAAGAAGTATGTCTACATATAGAAAGCCATTCTTTGAAAAGCAGCTTTGGTCGAACAGTAATAGGAGGACATTCAGACCGCAATCGCATCAATCAAATGTTTGGCATTCATTCCAATACAATGCAAGAAGATTCGTGCCTTTCAATGAGATGACTAGGACTCAGCAAAAGCATTTTCAGAGAAACTACAAGAGGATCATGAGACGAAAACAGGCATCATTACCTCTTAGACAACCAAAGTTAGTCAAGCTGATCAATCAAAATGTCCTTGATGGTGACAAGGAGAATAGTATAGGGGAATCAATGAAGAAAGTATCAAAAAGCTTTACTGGGAAGTCAAACTTTGAACGCGCTAAGCAAAATGAGGATGAGGAAAACCAAGGGTGATCTACTGCTATTCAGTTTGGGACACTGCCTCCAGTTATGGATAATGACTACTTGTTAGCCAATGAGTTTAAAAATAAAGAGAATGCAAAAGAAGAGGAAAATGAAGAGGAAGCCTGTGAACTGATATGCGAAGAAGGTCAGACATCCTAGGAGGTATATTATGAAGAGGAGGATGATGACGGCATGAAAGACATTGAAGAAGAGATCAACTTGGAAGAGGAAGGAAGAAAGCGGGGAGTGTCACGCAATAAATTACTGAAGCAATCATATCAAGAGGGTGTCTGTGAAGTAGATCTGTTAGGTGAACCATCTGTTAGGGCGTTTGACTTCTATGTGCTTTATGGAATGCCTAAAAGGAAAGTAAGGGTACCTCGGTCTGAAAAGTATGGATCACCTCCCAGAATACATCCTCCTCCTACTGGATGGTTTACAAATGAGGAATTACGGGAAAGAGATGAAAGAAGCAACCAACAGGTGGAAAGTCCAAAAGAAGTCTTGCAGGCCGACGTAGCAATGGAAGTCAGTCTGAAAGAGGTTAAGCAAGAAGTAGAAATAGATACAGCAAAAAATGTTATCTTCAAGAAACCTTTTGTAAAGTTAACAAAACATCCGAGGCCATTGTATGTGAAGGCCCAGGTCAATGGCATCCCGGTATCAAAGGTACTTATTGATAATGGAGTAGCCATAAATACCATCCCATCCAGAATGATAAGAAAGTTTGCAAAAATAGAAAGTGACATGATCCCAACAGAGGTTGTCCTTACAAGTTTCAATGGAGGAGCGACTTCGGCCAAGAGAGTGATGCCGTTAGAGATAACCGTGGGGACAACTACAACGACCACAGTTTTCTTTGTGATGGATGGTCCAACTAGTTACAATATTCTTTCAGGGAGAGACTGGATTCATGGAAGTCGATGTATACCTTCATCACTTCACCAATGCTTGGTATTCTGGAATGATAAAGGAGAGTAGAAATTGTACAGGCAGATCATAGACCTTTTGTCATAGAGGCAAACTCTGTAGAAAGGTTCATGTATGAAGGGAATTATGGGCCTGTTAAGGTCATTCAAGATGGGGAGGAAACTCAAATTATCTCACAGAGCAAAGAACCATATTCAGTAGATGCTCTCACCGAGATCTTTAGTCAAATGAGGCCAAACATATTGGCCCTTGAGAAGCCAATAATTGGAAAAAGGTTGATTGAAGGAACTTGATGAACAGTCGACAACAAGGAAATCTGGTCGATATGCTGGCCTTTAAATCCAAACCGATGGCTTTTAATGGAGAGCGTAAAGAAGTAGCTCTAAAGGCATTTATGAACAAGTTAGTAGTACTTTAATTAGAAATAAACATTGTTCGACAGATCAACAAGGTGGACTGTTTAGAGGAGAAAATGCTTGCAATGAATTTGGGCGATGTAACAATGAAGATCACCAAATCTGGGCACGCTCAAGCACAAGACACTTTAGTGAAAGTAAACATCGATGGAAAAAGGGAAGGACGCCCAACATTTATCAGCCAGATGCTTAGCCCAGAGGTAAGCGATTTACTATTTAAGTAGATAGTTAACAAAATGTGAATGTAATTATTCGGCTATCAAAAAACTTTGTCTTGCTTTACACTTCACATGTACAAAACTAAGGGTCTATTTATAGACTGTAACTGTTTATTTAATTTCTAAAGTAAATTTAGTCAAATATATGTTTTCTCTATTTTACATTAGATGATTGGCCTTTGGACTTTGGCACTTTCTGAATTTGAAATACAATATGTACCTAAGAAAGTTAAGAATCAAGCGTTGGCTAATTTTTTGGCCGATCATCCATGCATAGACATGCCTAAAGAAATCGAGTTGGAAGTTGATTCATTCGAACTAAAATCGTGGGTGTTATATTTTGATGGATCAAAAACTTGTAAAGGTGTCGGGGTAGGAGTAGTTTTGATCAACCCATTGGGGGTATGTTATAAATTTGGTTTCACCTTAGAAAGGATATGTACTAACAATCAAGCAGAATATGAGGCGTTAATCATAGACTTGGAACTATTGATAGAATTAGGGGTGAGAAATGTAATTATCAGAGGCGATTCTCAATTGGTAATTTACCAATTGATTGGTGATTTTAAGTGCCAAAACGACTCTGTAATAAGTCAATTTCAGATCGCCCAAGAACTATTGGACGAGTTCGACCAAGTGGAGCTCCAATATGTAAACAGAATATATAGTGATATGGCAAACGACTTAGCCCAAATGCTCTCAGGCTATTCGAAACTAATAAATCCAACGACCATGTGTGAGTACGGAATAATACTACCAGTTGTACAACGAAGGATGAAGAAGGTCGACGTCCATTGTATACAAAACGGAGATGCAATAGATTGGAGAGAAGAAATAAGAAGGTTCTTGAAAGAGCCTGATAAAAAGAGCGATAAGAAGTTTAAGTTACGAGCATTGAATTATGTATTGATAGATAAAGAAATATACAAGAAACGCTCAGATGATGTGCTATTGAAATGTGTAAGTTTGGACGAGGCCAAAACCATCATGCGGAAGGCCACGAAGGAATATGTGGAGCCCACCAAGCTGGCCAAAAGATGAGATGGTTAATCATTAGGAATGGGTACTTTTGGCCCAAAATGGGAGAATCATGTGTTCAACTTGCAAAAAGATGCCTATCATGTCAAAAACATGGTCCGATCCAAAGAGTGCCAATGAGGTTAAGCCTTGGCCGTTTAAAGGCTGGGTGATTGACATGATAGGAAAGATTTATCCTCCATCGTTGAAGCAACATACCTTCATAATAGTTGCGATAGATTTTTTCAATAAATGGGTGGAGGCAATACCCTTAAAGGAGATCTCTAAAAAAAGCATCGTAGAATTTGTTCAAGATCATACTATCTATAGGTTCAGGATTCCAAAAACCTTAATGGTAGACCATGGAACCTCTTTGAATGGAGCTCAAGTGAAGGAGTTTTTTGGGCGAACTTGGAGTCAAGTTAGTTAACTCCACAGCTTATTACGCTGAATCTAATGGACAGGAAAAGTCTTCCAATAAGATTCTAAAGAATATTATATGAAAGATGGTAAGCGAAAATGTCAGAAATTCACACGAATATTTAAATAAGGCCTTGTGGGCTTACAGAATGTCTCCACGTTCAAGCACGAAAGTAATTCCTTTTTAACTAACGTATGGATAGGAAACAGTGCTGCCTATGGAGATTAATGTGCAGTTAATTAGAGTGGGTTTCCAGCACAATTTGGGTGATGGCAATTATGTAGAATCAATGGTTCAAAATTTGTTACAGTTAGACGAATTAAAATTGGACGTCCTAGAAAAATTGCTAGTCCAAAAGCAAGAAATGGCTAAGTATTAAAATAACGAAGTTATAGCCGCCAAATTATTTAGTGTGGGCGATTTAGTTTGGAAAACTATACTCCCTTTGGATAGCAAAGACCCAAAATATGGAAAATGGTCGCCCAATTGGGAAGGACCATATAAGGTGAACAGTGTGTTGCCCAACGGAGCTTGTCATTTGGAGGATTTAGATCTTACGAAACATGTGAGATCTATTAATGACAAGTATTTGAAGAAATATGTTCCTTTCGTATGGGAGAGCGAACGAATATAGAAAAGTACTATGCCTAAAAGAGAATAAAGGTGCCCCGCGCGCCATAATAATTCGGACAAATGTAAACGATTGCATTTGACATGAAAAATAAGAACAAAATACGTTCATATGAAATTTGTTTATTACTATCAAGTGTCCTTACAACTTAGGGTTACAACTTAAGGGATGCAAATACTAAAATTTTGCTAGCCGCAATTGGAAGCAGGCTATTGTTATTCTCTTAAAAACTACCGCGAAGGAAGTAAGCCAGTCTTCATCGGGAAAACCTGTGAAGATTCCATCATTGCCTTCCTAAATGCATCGCTGCAAAGGCAAGTGTTGGAAGCAATCCCAACAGGAAAATGGCCGGAGAAGCACTCTCAGCAAGCGACTCCGTCGCACCCAAAATTCCTGCCAGAGATCATAAATGGAAGGGACGCTGAAAAGACATTTATTGGCCAAAAGACAAGAAATGGCTAGTGAAATGCTCTGGATAAGCCATCCTTCTACATTTATGATCCTTGAAATGGATCACAAGGGGAGGAGTCGGTGGAAGGATCTCAGGCCAAAAAATCTTTTCCTATATCTCCCATAGATAAGACAGAAAGCAAAACAAGAAGAAGGTCAAACAGTTTGTTTATGGAAAGAAGGGGAACAATTGGTCTTCTGGCCAGAGAGGATGACTCATACACATTCCAAATGATGATAGTGTATAAGATTGAAGAACAGGAGATGGGAGATAGGAGTATGCAACAGAATCTGCAACTTTATAGGAAGACAGAAGGGAAAAAGGCAGAATACAAATGGTCAGGTACATGCATAATAGGCATAGGGGTCTGAATCTTGGAAAATGGAGAAGTTAGAATGATAAAAGTCTTGTAAAAGATGAAAACATTGGAATATGGCATAAAATCAATAAATTGATATTAATCCTACCATATTGGGGGGTAATTGTTGACACCCAAAAATATCCAAGTTCACAGGGACCAATTCATTAACCCAAAGGGAGTGATTTATTAGAAGAGGTTTTGTGAATGGGCCCAAATGTTGACACATAGAAATCCCAAGGCAGAAGTCCAACATGAAATACTTGAAACCTGTGACCCATTTCAGGCTATGTGAAGGAAGTTGGGCGATTGGGCAGTATTTAAGAGTTGGGCGATTGGCGATAATTAAGACATTTGGACGATTGGGCAATTGCTAAGAAGATGGGCGATAGGGTGATATGACAAATGCAAGGGCGACTGGGCAACCAGGCCAGATAGAATTAAAGAGATGATTTTGGGTACTTATCCTGTGATTCATTCGATCAATCATAAATAAGACCCGCGTAGTTCACAGTTAAGAGAAATCATGGAAGTTAATTAGAGAAATGTAGTGGACGTCTGTAGTGTACCCCTGTCCTCAAGGGCTTCCGACCATCTACTCATGGTCTTTCCACTCCCCCTGGTCGTCCTACTTCTCAAGGGCTGGCAGCCTCATTTTCAGGAAGTGAATTTTTGTCTTTCATGAGTTTCGAACCTTGTACCTAGGGGTTAAGTACAAAGATTCTTAGAAACCCACTACCATTAGACCAAGGCTGCTAGTCCTTGAGGAGCAGGACGACCATGGGGGAGTGGAAAGACCACGAGTAGACGGCCGGCAGCCCTTAAGGACCGGGTAGGCTACAACATCAGTTACATGAGGAAGCGGGGGATAGTTTAGAAGCAGTTAAAGGCAATTTTTATATATTGTAAAAACTTAGATGTATTAAGGACAATCAATCAAACTCTCAAAACGAGACTATGTAATTTTGTTTATCTTTACTTTTCCTTGTCAAAATCTTAGTATAATTCGTATACTTGCGCCCCTTGGAGGTGTTTTTCCTTCACCGTAATCTTCATAAATAAAGCATCCTTCATTGGGACTTTGTCTTGAGAGGTTGTCTTTCCTTACACATTCGTTTGATTCCACTTTAATTGTTAGTGAGGAAACCCGTGCAAAACAAATACAAACCATTTTGATCGATTGGACCAAGAAAGTACCGACTTTTTTTTCCAGTTTTAACAGACTTATTACCAATTTTTTCCTTTTTGATAGATTCATTGCAAGTTTTTTTTGACCCGTTCATTATTGATTTTTTCCAATTTATGTCCATCAAACGTATTAATGTGCGCATTATCCTTATGTGACACATGTTAAAGAAGTGTCGCACATTGGCGCGCCTAGATGACGCATGTTGTCCCCTTTTACAACACTGCAAATATGGCCCATATACCTATTTATTTATTTCATAAACTGCCCTTCAATTTAACATGTGGTTTGGGCCAAATAATTAGCTCTTCAAATAGGACAAGGAAAAATTGTACCTACTCCTCTAAAAAAGGTAAAAAATTACATTAGTACACTTAAACTAATTAAATTTCTTAAAATCGTATTTAATACTTCCATTAACAGAAATTTCATTCCAAACAGTCAAGCACATGGATGCACTCTGATTTGTTTTTCTACAACAAAAGGATAATCAAACCTAACCTCCAGTCGGGTCCTACTTTACCCGTTTTGTCATCCAATATGAAAAGCAGTTGTTTCTTAAGGTTCTGGCAATCAAACTAGACGATTTAATTGTAGAATTCTTATAAATCATATTCATAAGGACTTCTAAACTCAAAGCATCAAAATTCTCCATAATACACAAAACAAACTCAAGTCTCGTTGGTATATTTAGAAAACATTTTAGAATTTTGACAATGTCAAGGTAGAAAATTAACTAAGCTCTGATACCAACTGTAAGCATACTATCGAATTACCTCCGGCCATTGACGACGTGAACACTTTTCGAAACCAAAATCTCAGTTGCTGCTCCACCAGTTTGAGAGCTTCTACCTCATTTTAGCCACTGAATGATGGTGAAATAAAGGAGTAGACGTACGACATTAGGGTCCCAAAGCTTCTTTTATAGACTTGGTCAGGCTCAGACTTGAGAAGAGGCTCTTTTGAGCCCCTGCCTTAGTGTCAAGGACCATAGCTATTTCTTATCCCCTTGACCCACTCGTAGTCGTAGTTTCCCAAGTTCGGAAGCACTTTGTAAATATTATTTCAGTTATTGTAATTCCCTTTTAATTGTAAAAATTTATTATGATTCTTCGGCTTTTAAATGTCTACTCCTGTAACTTGGATTTTTTCTTTCTAAGCTAATATAAGGGATAATAGAATTTAAAACTTTCCAGCTTTTTGGTGTCCACCCCTATACCAACATTTGTAATTTACTGCTTTCATTAATCAATCTAATTTACTGCTTTCTACAATCAATGAACAATCAAGTTTTAATGCATTCAAATTCTCTCTAGTAAAGTTTTCTTTAATTTGTAATCAAATCTTCTTTCATCTCGAGACAAGCGAGAAAAGATAGAAAGTAGTTTAGCGGAGCAGACTACTACCGCACGGTGCCCCGTGAAAGTTGGTATAAGAGCTAAGCTCACGTCCCTCGATAAGAAAGTAGTGATCTGAATGCATCACAAACCACTGAGGTGGGTGATGCTAAGAGAAGTACAAAACATCGCGTAGATTTGCTTGATGAGCAAAGTACAAGGTTATGCTATGCTGTTGATAGCCTCGAGGAAAAGGTTGAAATGGAGGAAGTGATTATTCTAGAATTACACATCTAAATAGATGAAAGCCGAGTTGCTTGCACAACAATGGCTAAAGTTGTTGCAATCATTCCTGATTTGCAAGAAGAGATGGAAACTGATGCCAACCCCTTTGGTGTTTGGACCAAAAATTCCCACAACAATTTAATACCAACCTAAGAAAGTTAAAAATGGTAAGAAAGTGATAAATCTTGACCCCATGCTCACCCTAACAAAAATTCTAAGGAAGTAAACTCTAGCACAATGGAGAGAATAAAGCAAATTCCAAGATGTTTTGGAAATCAACAACAAACACAAGAATAATATACTCAAGTAAAGTTGAAGAACTTCCATGAAGATTACAAGTAGAAAGGGGTTTTTACCTCACCCAAAGAGGAGCCTCTCAAGAGCTTCATTCAACATCCAAGTTATGTTTAGGGTTTGGGGGAGGTTGGGTATTTATACTACAAAACAAATGGAAAATAAAGAAAATTTGGAAATTACACTTAAAATCCCGCACAGGACTTTCGATCGACTGAAACAACTTTAGGTTAATCAAAATGGTTGACCGGAATTGACTGAGGCTTCCTAAAAAAAATTCTTATAGACTTTTAGTCGATCGATAACTTTTGGTCGACCGAAAATGACTGATCCTACCACCTTCGGTATTCTGTTCATAACTTTTGCTCTCGATGTCCGGTAGAGGCGATTCAAAATGATTTGGAAACTAGACAAAAAGAGATACATTTCTTCAAGAAATAGACCTCAAATTTTAGACTTTTTCTTTTTCAAAACTTTAATTGAATCCAAAACTTGATTCTTGGTTCCTCTTTTGGCTTAATTACTTGTTTGGCCTTGAATCTTCTTGCTAATTAGCCCATAATTAACTCGGAGCTCTTCGAACACTCACTTCAAAATTTTCTTGGCTTGGATAATTAACTTGCGTCGCCAAGCCCGCTATTTGTCTCATCAGACCCTCCTTCAGGATGATTCGTCTCGAATAATAGTTTTGTTCATGATATTTCATGGCACCTCCTGGATCAAAAGAGAAATCCTTGCTTCCATGCCTCATGATCAACCAATAGTACTTTGCAACTTTGGATATGTGGAAGGATCAAATCATGAACTCCTTTGAACATATGTGGTGTGGTCCAAAGACCAAAATGCAATTAACCTGCAAAATAGATTTAAGAAAAATGAGGTGGGAATCATTAGTTTCTCCAAATACAAGGTATGGATCCTTGTATTCATGATGAATCATCACCACTCCATCAGGTTCAACAACGAGGCTCTTCTCTTCACCTCTTTCAATCACCACTCCTAAATCTTTATTCTCAATCAACTCTCCCACATTTTTACTCTCAACAACCTTCTCTGCATTGGTAAAAGCTCATGCACCCCCTAATCAATATTTTGATCTTCTACATCAAAATTCGAAGATTGATCAACTACTTCAATTTTTAGCTCTCCCTCCTTCTTCTCAACGTTCTTATCTTGGGGTACTTCTTCCAATTTAGCTTCAACCTCACTATCACTCCCATTTTACATTCCAACATTATATTTACAATCCCATGCAATGAACTTTTCTTCCAAAATTTTCATTTGCTTCTTAAAGTCCAACATAGGATCATTCTCCCCATGAGATAATAGAACCTTCATTTAACACTACCAATACCTTCATACATTCCATCCCTATCCTTATGCTTCCTTAGATGACCTCAATCAAACCCCCCATCAAACTCCTTATCACACCGTTCTCCTCTACTCCTACCCATGTTCCACTTTTGTTCCATACCCCCTCATCATCAAACTCATCCCTAACTTTTCCATTACTCATTGGTGTTGGGATTTCTCTCATTGCCTCCAATCTATCCAACCTCCTTCCCAATCTTCCTTCCATTGCCTCTATTTTCCTAGTATAAGTGGTGGAAATATTTTGCAACATCTCACACAAGTCTTGAGTTTGGGCATTGGAGTCTTTCCCACTTGGAGCATGTGTATGGATCATGTTGCGCAAGTGTGGAAGTGTTCTCACAAGTACTATTTTCACTCGTGTTTACACTCAATTTTCAAGTTCCCAAGGAAAGTAATCAACTAGCACGAGAAAATTATAATTCTTGTGAAGTATGAAACCACAATCAAGAAGAGATATAGGAACTGATGGGCACAAATAGAAAGTAGAATTTCTTTGCTTGCTATAACACAAGAGGTGAAAAAATATAGACTTATGTGACAATGTTTTAGGAGTACAAGACCACAATGAAATTGATAAAATCGGGTAACTATTAAGAGAAAAGTTTGGTGTTGAGAAGGATAGCTTATGTCAATGAAGTTTTCTTTGTGACATTTCATCAAACACCTTGTGTGCAAACTTTAGATCGTGTAGAATTTTAAGTGTTGGATTAATGTAAACCCCCAAAAAACTCAAGGATGACTAACTGGATGAAAGCTGAGAGGCTTGCACATCAATGGCTAAAGATGTCGCAATCATTCCTGATCTGCAAGAAGAGATGGAAACTGATGCGAACCCCTTTGTTGTTTGGACCAAAAATTTCGACAACAATTTAATACCAAAATGTTAATAAAGTGATAAATCATGACTCAAACTCACCCTAACCAAAATTCTAAGGAAGTGAACCCTAGTCCAATGGAGGGAATAAAGCAAATTCCAAGATATTTGGAAATCAACAACGAACACAAGAATAATATATTCAAGTTAAATTTGAAGAACCTCCATAAAGATTACAAGTATAAAGGGCTTTTTACCTAACCCAAAGAGGATCCTCTCAAGAGCTTCATTGAACATCCAAGTTATGTTTAGGGTTTGGGGGAGATTGGGTATTTATAGTACAAAACAAATGGAAAATAAATAAAATTCGAAAATTACACTTAAAATCCTGCACATGACTTTCGGTTAATTAAAATAGTTGACCAAAAGTGACTGAAGCTTCCTCCAAAAAATTTCTCACAAACTTTCGGTTGACCGATAACTTTCGGTCGACTGAAAATGACTGATCCTACCACCTTCAGTATTTTGGTCATAACTTTTGGTCTCGATATCTGATTGAGGAAATTCAAAACGATTTAGAAACTAGACAAAAGGGACTACACATTTCTTCAAGAAATAGTTAACCTTAAATTCGGACTTTATCTTTATCAAACTTTAATTGAACCTAGAACTTGATTCTTAGCTCTTCTTTTGGCGTAATCACTTGTTTGGCCTTGAATCTTCTTCCCAATTAGCCCATTATTGACTCGGAGCTCTTCAAACATGCAATTCAAGATTTTATTGGCTTGGATAATTAATTTCCATCACCAAGCCCGCTATTATTCTCATCAGAAACATTGAGAGTTAAACTACGAATTCTCTAACAAGCGGTGGGCAATGGGCAAGCTCCCGCACAAGAAAAGTATGCACCTAGGGTCAGAATCTCAGAACCGTGCACCTATGGAGGGCACGCGATGCAAAAGAAGTTGAAAACTGTAGCGACCGAGAATTTTCGTGATTTTATTCAAATAAATATTTTTATTTTAAAAACGTGTCGCTATGACTTTGCTCATTCATTTATTTTTAAACGCGTGTTCGTCTAGCCAATTAAGTGAAATTAAATTTATTTAAAAACTTAGTCAAATTTCAATATTTATCAAAAGTATTTCAAAAGTCCAAGTATTAATTATATTAAGTCCAAATTTTAAATGTTTTAATCCAATCCAACTTATCGAGCCCAAATGTTTTACCGATCATTCAAGTCCTTTTAACAACCCAATCAATAAATTCTTGGCCCAACTAAATCAACAACTTATTTTCCAAGTATTTCCTTACACAACCATATTCACTTCCAAAAATTCTCACAATTTTCCATGAATCAAGATTTTAACCTAAGTTACTATGTTTAATACCTAAATCAACTATTAATTGGATCCCTATCCCTTGTATTCACGACACCCAGACCTCCAGCAGGTATAATTTTCTCTCAATTTTCTACCATAGCCAAAGCTTGGTATCTACATCCATCACCAGTGCCAACCACTAGCCTGAAAACCACCAATTCAACACCCCGAGCAGAACACAATTTCACAACCACCTTCAACCTCGAGACCAACCTCCACTGCCGACTGGGTATCTCCACAACACCACCAAACCAGTGGCTACCTACTGCCATTCGTTCCCAAGAACAACCAAACCACTGCCATTTTTATAATCTGAACCTTCATCCGACCATCATCACCAACGGAACCACCACAACAGACCCTAACCACCGTCTGCACCAACCAAGAAAAACACCACCCAACCACCTATATCATCATCACCATCACCGACCGCCACCTCCACCTCCACCTCCATCGCCTAAAACCAAGAACCACCACCAGCCACCACACGAAATCACCCCCTGCCCAACTCCAAATCCCCATCAATCATCCAAAATCAAATCCAAAACCAAGAACAAAGATTACCCAAGATACTTACCTCAACCCTCGACCCATTCCAACCGGATTTTTCGCCGGAGAAACATCCAAAATCCGAACTCTTCAGCCCCGGTTTTTCTTTCGGTTCTTCGCATCCACACGCACCCCAATCCTACTGCACCCGTACACCGGCGCCACCGTCACGTGGTGGCGCTATCGCCGGCTGCCAGGCGCTGGCGATTTGGGATCGATTGGGGCGAAGCCCCATGGTCCGCTGCTTCTCTCTCTCGGTTAATCTGAGAAGGAGAGAGAGAAATTTGTTATTTTAAAATGTTTTGACTTGATTTTATTAAAATTTCGTTTCAGTCCCCAGCCTTTATAAAGCCATTTAATTCCGTCCCTTGATTTGAAATCCTTTTAATTTCAGCCCCAAAGTTTTCTATTTCCGCCAATTGATTTTAATATATTTATATTCAGTCCCTACAATTTTAGAATATTTTATGTCAGTCCCTTTAGTTTTAAAAGTGATTAATTAAGCCCTACAATTTTATAAATGGTTCATTTCAACTCATTCCATTCTAATTTCATTAGCTAAGTCCAAAAACTTCCAATTGAGTTTATTTTGACCTAAAAGTTTGTGCTGAAATCTAATTTGGCCAGAAACTTTTCGAGTTTATCAATTCAGTCCCTAAATTCGATTATTTACACAAAGTCCCAAATCTTTACACCTTATCATTTTAGTCCGAGTTTTACACTTTTAAATTCTTTCAATTCAACCCTCAAATTTATTTTTATATTTCCAAAATTTTAAATTCAAGTTTTCTAATAGGAAAATTATTTATTTTATGGCTAGACGAGGCGCGGGATTTTCAAGAAAGCTAGAATCATTTTTAAGCAAGTTCAGAAATATCTTAAGGTAGGTTCATTACTTCAAAAATCTTTTATCTTAATTGCGCAATGTTAAGTAAACCCGTATTGTAAATTTATGCATGTGATTACGTAATTTATGAGAATTAATTGCCTTCAGGCCAGATCCACATGTCTTCGGGCATGGACCAGTTGCCTTCGGGCTCAGATCCACATGTCTTCGGGCATGAAAATTTATGATGTATGAGATCCACTTGCTTATTGCATGAGAATGAGAATTTATGAATTAAGTTGCATGATTATATGTGTTATTTACCGTACAGTTTATTTAATTTGCGCTGAACCTTCTGAGTATTTCTATGAAATGCTCACCCCTATTTTTAAACTTACAAATTGCAGATTTCGGAGATGGTGGCGAATGAAAGGGCAGTGGTGGCAAATAATAATGAAGCTATATATATTTTTTTAAAGTCACGATTCATGAATAGTGTCAATTTATTTATATGTCGTTACTTTAAATAGGATATTTAAAGTCATGAACATCGTCAATTTAATCATTTGTCGTTACTTTCTTTGAAAGTTAAGATTTCAACGTTTTTATGCATTTATCAAATTTAATTTATTTACTGTTGAAATTTTTCACATAAACATGATGGTTAGAATTCAATTATTTTCCGCAATAAAATTAGATTTAAAGGAGAAGTGACGTCCCGAGCTTCACGGAATTTGGGGCGTTACAAAAACTTCTAGTTTGATATGGAATAATACTTTCTTGCTGCGGGCATTAAAGATGAAGTAAGAAAGGTAAAGAAAGCTACCATGTATGTGAGTGGAGATGCAAAATTGTGGTGGCAGACCAAATATGTTGATATTTAGGCCAACAGGGTCAAGATAGATTCTTGGGATCTTTTGAAAGAAGTAATTCAAACATAGTTCTTCCCAGAGAATGTGGAATATCAAGCCCATCGGACACTGTGAGAATTAAGACATACGGGCTCCGTTAAGGAATACGTGAAAGCCTTTTCTGGGCAAACGCTAAATATTCGAAACATGTCAAAAAATGGCAAGCTTTTCACCTTCACGGAAGGCTTGAAACAGTAGACATGTACAGAAATCCAGAGGCAAAAGGTTATAGATTTGAGCACGACAATGAGAGCTTCTGAATGCTTAATGGATTATCAAACTAAACCTAAGAAGGATCGACCACACATAAGTAGTCAGTCTAATGGTGGAGGAAATAAGCAATTCAGAACTGGCTCGAGTTCAAATGGGGGGGAGAACAGTACTCTAACCAAAGAGGAGGTGGCTATCAAGGTTCTCGTTAGAACAACTTTCAAGGTTATCATCAAGGTAGTTGTCAAGCCAACTATCAGGGTAGTAACCAAAGAAAATGGAATAAAGGAAAGATCGTGGAGGGTAGATCGATACCGCTCCTAAAATTGTATGCTTTCTATGTGAAGGGCCTCATCGAGTGTTTGATTGTTCACAAAAATGAATGGTAAATATCTATTGTCAACTAGAAAGTGGAGTATCAACTTCAAAGCAAGACGCCCCTCCTTCAAGCAATAATGACGAGACTGACTCCGAAGAGTACGAGGAGACGGTCGGTGCATTTTTACATCGGTGTAATACAATATCACATCGAACGGCTGAAAAGGAGAAAGTTCATATGAATGAGGCAAAATCGGCAGAACCAAAACCTCACATTTATCGAGCTAAAGGGTTAATGTACATTGATGTGAAGATCAATTGGAAGCCCATTAGGGCCAGGGTGGATACTGGAGCAACCCATAACTACCTTGAAAGTACTAAAGTAGGGGGACTTGGGTTGGTTTTAGAGAAAGGTAACGTGGAATTGAAGGCTATCAACTCGACTGCTTAGCCAATTTCTGGGGTAACCAAATCTGTGTTAAACAAGGCATGACCTTTTAATGGAAGGACTAATTTGTCGGTTGTTCAGATGGACGATTTCAAACTTATTTTGGGATTGGTATTTCTTTAAAATATGAAGACAGCAGTGTTCCCACACTCTGATTCCTTAATGATGATGGATACTAAGCCATGTGTCATACCTACATTGGCGAGAAAAGCATCTCGGCCATGCGATTCAGTAAGGGCTTCAAAAGAAATGAACCCTCATTTTTGTGCACTCTTCGTCTAGAAGAGATCAAAGAAGCATTTGGTCCTATTCAAAAACCTGTCTGAAAGCTTATACAGGAATTTGAGGACATAATGCTGGAGAAGCTACCAAAAAGATTACCTCCAAGGAGGGCAATTGATCATGAAATTGAACTTATTCCAGGGTCCAAGCCACCTACCAGGGCACCATACCAAATGTAGCGCCCCGAGTTCTGAATACCAGGTTCACCACGTCATCGTCTGATCTAATTTTTCAAATAATATTTTTTTTGCGGAATAAATAATTGAAATTCTTTTTTTTTTGGCAACATTAAATACACTGTAATGGTCGATAAGATTGAAAACATTTATGAAAAACATTTCGAACCATTAATTTTTTTGTAAAGCAGTTGACAATGTCACAACTTCTCGAATAACTGAAATTCTCAAAATTATCCTATGTTTGAAATTACTGAAATCATTAAAGTAAGACATTTCAACCATTTAACGGTTATTGCCACCATCATCCATCACTTGCCACCATCTCCGAGATCTGCAAAACTGTTAAAAATAGACATGAGCATTTCATAGAAATACTCAGTAGACTCATCGCCCATTAGTTAACCTACAATATAATTGAACACATAAATGCAGGCTCTTTAGAAACATAGGGTGTGGGTAGTCTCTTCTTGTGCATTAAAGCACGGGGCTTATTTTGAAAATCATAGGCTCTTTAGAAAATCGGGTGTGGGTAGTCTCGTCTCTCGTGCTCATGAGGCACGTATGTTATGCATAACATCATCATTTCTTGTAGCGGATTGGGCTCCCTCAAGGGGCCTTTTCCCAATCTTGCCGCATACTCATATCATACTCATATCATCATTATTCCTGACGAGGGAATATAGGCTCATTTTCATAAAAAATGACTTTCACATAAGTCACATAACATACACATTCACATGCAATCATAATTTAAATCAATTAATAGGGGCGAGTCTACCTTAAACTTGACGAGTGTGATTGAGCGGGAAACGACTTCCATTCTTTAATTCTCCGTACGCTTCGTCTAGCCAATAAGAAGATTAAGTCGAAGTAGTCTTTTGAATTTTATAGTTAAAATGATAGAGTATAATTTAGGGACTGAAATCGCTAATTTTGAAAGTTGGAGGACTAAAATGAATACTTTGAAAATTGAAGGACTAAAATGAATATCTTTGAAACTCGAGTTTTATAAATATACGTATACATGTATATATCATCAATATGGACCAAATCGAAAGACTTTAAAATATGAAGGCTTAAATGATTGCTTTTAAACATTTGGGAGCAAAATGTAAATCTTCAAAAGTTGGGTCGTAAACTCAAAACAATGGGGTTTAAATAATATATTTTAAAAATGTTGGGTTGATTAATACTCATTTAAAACTTAAGGGCTGAAATAAACCTTTTAAAAATATAGGGACTGAATTAAAATAATTTTGATACTTAAGGGACTAAAGTGTAAATCTTGAAATTGAAAATATATATCAGATCTATCTTCACTCTCTCTCTACCACAATCGTCATTCTCTCTCTCAAAAGCGGCTGAAGAGAAACGAAGGTTGCGCCGGTGGAAATTACAGAAAGAAAAAATAAACGGAGCTATAACCGGCGGTTCACTGGTGAAACACCGACGGCAAGTGGCGGCGAAGGTAAGGTTTCTGGTTTGAGGGATTTTATTGCGAGAGGTGTGCGGAATCGAATGGTTAGACTGAGGTCGAAGGTTGTGGTTTCCGGCGAAGTGGTTCCACAGTTGAGGTAGGTAACTGGGTTTATTTATCATTGGGTTTTTGATCTGATCGATGGTAATTTGGGGATTTTTGGATTTTTGGTTTGGGTGTTGATTGTGGGACTTCTCAAGGTTGGCAGTAGGCGGTTTCAATGGTGGTGGTTTGGGTGTTTGCAGTTTTGACTCTAGTTTTGGCTAGATGGATGTTGGTGATTAGGTTGGCTGGGCAGTGGTGATGTGCAGAGAAATCCAACTTGGCAGTGATGGAGGAGTTGCAGGCGGCGGCTGCGGTGGTGATGCAACAGTGATGATTTGAGGTAGTGGTTGGCTGTGGGTGCGGTGAAGACTGATTATGATGATGATTGGTGATGATGCACCGTGGTGGTGGCTACATTTTGGGTTGTGCAGTGAACAAACACGGGTAGGGTGATGGGAATGTGGTGAATTGGCAGTGATGGTTTTGGATGTTACGGATACAGAAATGGTGGTGGGTGGAAAAGTGTGGTTGGTCTCATGATGGTGTTTAGTGGGTGGAATGATGATGAAAAACGTGGGAGTGTTGTCAGTTTAGTTAAATAGGATTAATTTAGTAATTAACTAAAAATTTGACTAACTTTGATCGAGAAATGTATTTAAAATAGATATATTTTGGACTGAAAATAAATTTGAGAATAAATAAATTTTGAGATAAAATTGAGTTACGTATTTTGGACTTAAAATAATTTATAATAAGAAAGATTGAGATATTCTACTGAATTTGGAAATAAAATGATTTTGACAATAATAATTTGAATAAATAATTAAAATAATATAATTTTATAAATTCGGACATTTAATTTAAAATCGAACAATCTCGATATTTCTTGACTTTGGCTAGACGAACACGTCGCGACGTTAACTTCAAAATAATATGTGAGATAGTAGCGACAGGATTTTCTAAATATTAAAATAATTATTAAATGCGTAAAAATTCTTGGTCGCTACAACCTTACCCCCTTAAAATAATTTCGTCCTCGAAATTTAAACTTACTTGGTCTACAATTTCTGGATATTTGGCTAAAATTTCCTCTTCCTTTTCCCAGGTAGCCTCGTTACTACCCTGTCTACCCCACTGGACTTTGATTAAGGAATCTCTTTGCTTCTTAAGACATGGACTTTTCTCTCTACTATGTACATAAGTGCCTCTTCATAAGTCAAATCTTTCTGAACTTCAAGAGACTGATAATTCACCATATGACTAGGATCATGAACATACTTTCTCAATAAGGAAACATGAAAAAACATTGTGAACAGCTGCAAGTTCTGGTGGCAAAGCCAACATTAACCCATATTATCCACTTCTCTAGTATTTCAAATGGTCCAATGAAACAAGACCTTAATTTCCCTTTCTTGCTGCAACGAAAAGTACCATTCATAGGAGTTACTTTCAAGAACACTTTCTCTCTAATCTCAAGCATTAAGTATTTTCTTCCTTGATCGGCATAACTATTCTGTCTGTCTTGGGCAGCTTAAATCCGTAATCTGACCTTCTTTATAACATCAACTGTTTTCTCAATTAATTCTGAACCCAATAATTTCTTCTCATTAACTTCATCCCACTCGATTGGCGATCGACATCGCCGTCCATACTAAACTTCATAGGGTGTCGTACCGATGGTAGCTCGAAAATTATTATTGTAGACAATTTCCACCAATGATAGATGATTCTCCCAACTACCACTCAAGTCTAGTACACAGACTCTAAGTATATCATCCAGTGTCTGAATAGTGCGTTCGGACTGCCCTTCTGTCAGGGGATGGTAGGCAGTACTAAAATTTAATTTAGTACCCATTGCCACATGTAAACTCTTTCAAATTTCAAGGGAAAACTCTCGAATCTCTATCTGAAAAATGGACACTAGCAATCCATGAAATCGAACAACTTCTCTAATATATATCTGTACTTCATACAAAGCTATCGAAAAGACGCTTGATAGCTATTGTGTAGAACTCAATTAATCATCCGACATATATCCAACTTTAATACTCATTCATTGGCCTTCTATTACAAACCTTTCAAGGATCTATACTGATATCGAATCCTCAATACAAATATCAATCATTCAAATGCTTAAACTAAAAATCAAGAAGATTGATCAAGAATAAAACTTTACTACCCAAAATATAGCAATGAAGTATCAATTCCAAAATATTGTGTACAACTCAAACTTGGCGGAATCTTTCTGAATGGATTCGCAAACGTAATCATTTCTAAACTCGACTGAAACTTCCTTTTCAAGTTGAAGAAATTCAAACTTAAATCCTTTAGTCCATACTTTAAATCATGCATCAAGTACTTGATATCACATACTCATTCTAGCTGAGAACTAAGGTACTAACTTAAAGTATCATCATAAGAATCAAATATGATACTCTCAAACTTAAGAAATCTCACTATCTTCCCAATCTGAAGTTCATGATACAATTTCCCTGTTCTCCCAAAACTTCAATTCATGTCCCAATTTGAACAATACTCTGATTAAGTCTATCACCATTTAACAAGACTTCCGTGAATCATATAAGATTCCTCATCAAGTTTACTTAACCCAAAGATACAATCTCCTATAAGTAAAAGTCACACAACTGATCATCTCAGATTTTTCCATTATTGTTGCAAAATATTTTACTCACATCAAAAGTACAGCCGATAATAAGTAATCGAAACTGCATAACCAAAATCTTAAATAAATCCGTATATCTTATGACTCAAAATGAAGATTCCCAATTGCAAGTAATATTCCACCATAATTCAATAAACCATCAAAATAAGATCAATTGACTCAATATATTCACACAATCCTTCACGGGATAACCATAACATCTATTAACCGTCTAGTCACTATATTTTGTAGTAATCATGTAACATGTCACTTATCATCACATCATATGACCTCAAATAATCATATCAATCTCTCTAAGATTTCAATATAGTAACCATCATATCTATCACGAAATCCTTATACGTCAATCTGCTCACTAAGATTATATATCAAATCTCTCAAACTAAATAAATCTTGGATTCTGCCATATGTCACTCTTTCTGCACACTACTCCATAATAAGTCATTACTGTGAAGTCTTATCCTCATTTCCACAAATTCTATCCACAAGGACAAATACATAAAAGTTCATTTCTTATTTTCGAACCAAGATACCATCGGTAACAATTTCCAAAATTTCGATGTATGATCTTATCATAAACTTTCCCCCGATCAAATGCATTACCGCTGCAATACTTGTACCAATCTAGGACCTGATAAAATTTTTTCCTTTCATCAATTTCATCAAACAATTTATCTCATGATCTTCTAATATCATAAATGAAATCTAAAAGTACATCGGTGAATCATTCACATTACGAGGAAACCCTGATTCATTTCCAGGACTGAGACTCATCTTTCTTCGAATTCCACTTAGAACCAAAAATAACATTACTTATTCATGGAAACTCAACTTATTTCATAATCTCAATACATTGTCACCTTCAGTTCTCCCATAAGAGTAATCACATTATTCCTTATAATTATCTCCTGAACCTTTTATACTCAAATGACCTTATGACAATCATCATAATCTCACATAATCTCAAACATTCAATCATATGTCCCAAAATTCTCACTTTGAATAAACGGTTTCTCCTTTAAGGTATCTCACTATAAAATATGGTCAATATCTCCCTTTCATAATAACTGACTTTATCCAAATAATCATAGTACATGCAAATAACCAAATCCTTAACACATCATCTACCAGATCAACTTCCAAAATAAATCAACAGTAATATAGCATACCATCATAATTTATAATGTTCTCCAATATCAATGATCATTCCATACTAATAATTAATTTGTTCCCAAAAATGATTAAGATTCTTCCCAATATTGCCATAATATTTGTCATCACTATCTTTAAAAAATATAACTTGACATTTCCAAATGTATGCATCAATTCATCACATAACTCCACGTATACCCTGACATCCAAGTAGTTGTATACATCATCTTGTTTTTGAAATTGTGAGACAGGGAGAGTACCTCAATAGAACCGTATCCATTACAAAATTATTATACTTCGAATAAGCCAAGAATGTCTCAAGAGTCATTACCCCTTTTTCATCATTTACCAAATCTCGCTCGTAGTGTAAATGAACCTGCAAGTCAATCCTCAATACTCTTAGTGGGTTGTTTTACCATACCATGCTCTTAACTCAAAATGATAAAATTTTGGACAGAGTCTCCCTTGTAATTTGGACTCATCCAACCCGTAGGTATACTTCATAACCAAAAATAACAACATGTAGTTATATTCCACATCTGACCACCATGATTTGACAACAATTCCAACAAACTTCAATACCACAAAATATCCCAGAAAATTAATTCATCATTCCTCAACATGACAATTTCAAATCATAATTTCCAATATCACAATATTACTTCCTTCATTACATTAATTGTCTCAAATGCCAACTCGTTGTCATACTTATAACATATATGCCACAAATCATAATTCCAAAATTTCTTAATTACAAGACCCAAACAACATTGTAAATTTCTCTCAAAATAGAGGAATAATCCACTTACTCAAACATAATATCAAGTCCTTAATTCCCAATAATTAAAAACCAAATCTTTAAACCTCAAATCTCATAATTCTTCTCATAAAAGTCTCAATAAAATCATATCAATCATAATCTCAACATCTCATCACAACGTCATAAAACTGGCTTGCTATTTCTCGGTGATTTACTGAAAATGTTGACAACAAGTGATTAATGAATCTTCGCAACAGTTGCTCTAAAACCACTAGTCATGGCCTCATAATGCGCGGCACAATAGTCGATAGTGTGGTCATATATCTTTACATGAGGTGTCAGTCTAAACAATAGATATTTCAAAAATATTGTCTAATCATTTCTGTTGACTCTTCGTAAATGGTGCCATGTCTAAAATCAATTATGCAAAGTCCAGCTAGGGTTCGTCATTTCTAAACTCGAGGACAAAAATTATTTTGAAATCATTCTTAAATCATATCATTCCCATTATGCTCAACACTCTTTCTCTTTCTTTTCTTTTCTGAAAAAATTCTCGTTATACCGCAAAACTCATTTCTTTCTTTCTTTCTTATTCGGATAAAATTTCTTTCTCTTTAGTAACGACCCGGCTCCCTCGTTGGGGCCTTCTCCGAGTCGTACACATAGTCTTTACTTCTTTCTCATGCATTTAAGCAAGCAATTCTCATGAATATAAAAGTTCAAGTCTCATGCATTTAAGCAAGTAAGTTTTGACAAGCATAACGACATCATAAATCTTCTTTCTCTTTCTCATAAATCATTAAAATAAGTATCCGAAATACTCTTCATTCTTTCTCATAAATCAGTAAAATAAGTATTCGAAATACTGAAATAACTTTAAACCTCATAGACTTCTTTACCTCGGAGTTCGTGGGACGAGTGATGGCAGTGGCAATCTTCCTCAATAATAATTAAATAGGGAAAACTGTTACTTGAAATTTTTTTTTTTTTTTTTTGAAAACTTACCAGTCTACAGAAACGCAGACTGGCTCTGATACCAAACTGTAGCGCCCCGAGTTCTGAATACCCGGTTCACCACGTCATCGTCTGATCTAATTTTTCAAATAATATGTTTTTTGCGGAATAAATAATTGAAATTCTTTTTTTTTTGGCAACATTAAATAAACTGTAATGGTCAATAAGATTGAAAACATTTATGAAAAACATTTCGAACCATTAATTTTTTTGTAAAGCAGTTGACAATGTCACAACTTCTCGAATAACTGAAATTCTCAAAATTATCCTATGTTTGAAATTACTGAAATCATTAAAGTAAGACATTTCAACCATTTAACGGTTATTGCCACCATCATCCATCACTTGCCACCATCTCCGAGATCTGCAAAACTGTTAAAAATAGACATGAGCATTTCATAGAAATACTCAGTAGACTCATCGCCCATTAGTTAACCTACAATATAATTGAACACATAAATGCAGGCTCTTTAGAAACATAGGGTGTGGGTAGTCTCTTCTTGTGCATTAAAGCACGGGGCTTATTTTGAAAATCATAGGCTCTTTAGAAAATCGGGTGTGGGTAGTCTCGTCTCTCGTGCTCATGAGGCACGTATGTTATGCATAACATCATCATTTCTTGTAGCGGATTGGGCTCCCTCAAGGGGCCTTTTCCCAATCTTGCCGCATACTCATATCATACTCATATCATCATTATTCCTGACGAGGGAATATAGGCTCATTTTCATAAAAAATGACTTTCACATAAGTCACATAACATACACATTCACATGCAATCATAATTTAAATCAATTAATAGGGGCGAGTCTACCTTAAACTTGACGAGTGTGATTGAGCGGGAAACGACTTCCATTCTTTAATTCTCCGTACGCTTCGTCTAGCCAATAAGAAGATTAAGCCGAAGTAGTCTTTTGAATTTTATAGTTAAAATGATAGAGTATAATTTAGGGACTGAAATCGCTAATTTTGAAAGTTGGAGGACTAAAATGAATACTTTGAAAATTGAAGGACTAAAATGAATATCTTTGAAACTCGAGTTTTATAAATATACGTATACATGTATATATCATCAATATGGACCAAATCGAAAGACTTTAAAATATGAAGGCTTAAATGATTGCTTTTAAACATTTGGGACCAAAATGTAAATCTTCAAAAGTTGGGTCGTAAACTCAAAACAATGGGGTTTAAATAATATATTTTAAAAATGAGGGGTTGATTAATACTCATTTAAAACTTAAGGGCTGAAATAAACCTTTTAAAAACATAGGGACTGAATTAAAATAATTTTGATACTTAAGGGACTAAAGTGTAAATCTTGAAATTGAAAATATATATCAGATCTATCTTCACTCTCTCTCTACCACAATCGTCACTCTCTCTCCCTCAAAAGCGGCTGAAGAGAAACGAAGGTTGCGCCGGTGGAAATTACAGAAAGAAAAAATAAACGGAGCTATAACCGGCGGTTCACTGGTGAAACACCGACGGCAAGTGGCGGCGAAGGTAAGGTTTCTGGTTTGAGGGATTTTATTGCGAGAGGTGTGCAGAATCGAATGGTTAGACTGAGGTCGAAGGTTGTGGTTTCCGGAGAAGTGGTTCCACAGTTGAGGTAGGTAACTGGGTTTATTTATCATTGGGTTTTTGATCTGATCGATGGTAATTTGGGGATTTTTGGATTTTTGGTTTGGGTGTTGATTGTGGGACTTCTCAAGGTTGGCAGTAGGCGGTTTCAATGGTGGTGGTTTGGGTGTTTGCAGTTTTGACTCTAGTTTTGGCTAGATGGATGTTGGTGATTAGGTTGGCTGGGCAGTGGTGATGTGCAGAGAAATCCAACTTGGCAGTGATGGAGGAGTTGCAGGCGGCGGCTGCGGTGGTGATGCAACAGTGATGATTTGAGGTAGTGGTTGGCTGTGGGTGCGGTGAAGACTGATTATGATGATGATTGGTGATGATGCACCGTGGTGGTGGCTACATTTTGGGTTGTGCAGTGAACAAACACGGGTAGGGTGATGGGAATGTGGTGAATTGGCAGTGATGGTTTTGGATGTTACGGATACAGAAATGGTGGTGGGTGGAAAAGTGTGGTTGGTCTCATGATGATGAAAAACGTGGGAGTGTTGTCAGTTTAGTTAAATAGGATTAATTTAGTAATTAACTAAAAATTTGACTAACTTTGATCGAGAAATGTATTTAAAATAGATATATTTTGGACTGAAAATAAATTTGAGAATAAATAAATTTTGAGATAAAATTGAATTACGTATTTTGGACTTAAAATAATTTATAATAAGAAAGATTGAGATATTCTACTGAATTTGGAAATAAAATGATTTTGACAATAATAATTTGAATAAATAATTAAAATAATATAATTTTATAAATTCGGACATTTAATTTAAAATCGAACAATCTCGATATTTCTTGACTTTGGCTAGACGAACACGTCGCGACGTTAACTTCAAAATAATATGTGAGATAGTAGCGACACGATTTTCTAAATATTAAAATAATTATTAAATGCGTAAAAATTCTTGGTCGCTACACCAAATGTCTCAACCTGAGCTAGAAGAGCTTAGGAAGCAACTAGGAGAAATGTTGGAAAGTGGGATTATCGTGCTTGCTAAATCACCATATGGAGCTCCCGTGTTATTTCAGAAAAAATGTTGATGGTTCTCTCAGAATGTGTTGTGATTATCATGTCCTGAATAAGATCTGTGTGAAAAACAGTTATCCTATTCCGCTGGTGGAAGATTGTTTCGACCGACTAAGCAAGGAAAAATATTATATGAAAACTGATCTTCGATGGATACTCGCAAGTTCGGATCAAGGAGGGAGATGAAGCTAAGACTACTATGGTAACCAGATATGGAGCTTTCATAGTGATGGCAAAGGTTCGATTCAGGGTCGATACGTCCAAAACCATAACCGAACCACCATTTTTGCCCATACAATAACCGCCTAAGTCGGGTCAGTTCGTGTCTTGTTTCGGTGCGGATAATAACCACTTAAATGTAAATTAATTTTTGAAAGTCCAACTGAAAAAAAAAAGCAGTTTATTAAAAAAAAAAAAAAAAAGGAACAACATAATAATACTAAGCAAATTTTGCAAACAATATCCAAATTCTCAAATTCAAATTTTGAATTTAGTAAATAATATTACCAACATAACAATATTAGTATATTACAGTACGATTATAAAAAGATAAAATAAATTATTTTTCTCAATCTTCACATTTGAGAACAACAAATATTTTGTTTCTTGACCTTTATACTTCATTCTTCCCTGCCAAAAATATTGTTAGCAGCATATGTCATTGTTGATTCATATTTGATAAAAGAAAAACTTGACTGGGCCGGTGTGTGTGTGGCGCCTGTGGAGAACTGTCACTTGCTGAAATGGAGAGTGACTAAGGGAGTTGAGATGAATGAATTAGTATTCAGATAACTATAGACCTAAGGTTAATATTTGGATTAGGCTTTGGTCATGTGGGCTAAGTTTATTGACTAAAAAATAGACTCTAATTTTTTGCTTTTTTAAGTCTTAAATATAGTCCAAAATCAATTATTTTTTAGTCGAGAATTCGGTTAGGTTCAGGGCACCGACACAATTACCATATCCACCCCACCAAAAATCGGGTCTTTAAATTTGCATACCATACCTGCCCCACTGCCCCCCATCAATTCGATTTTTTTGCACCATTTGGTTCGATTCACCGCGGTTTTCGATTCAGGCTATTCAAATTTCCATCCCTAAGCTTTCGAATTTAAAGTCATGCCTTTTTTCGTGACAAATGGTCCTGCTACTTTCTGCAAGATGATGAATCAGGTGCTTCACGGATTTTTGGATGATTTCATTGTCGTGTATCTGGACGACATCGTTATTTACAGTAAGACGTTGGAGGAACATGTGCACCATGTAAGAAGAGTCCTTAGTCGACTCCGAGAGAATGAACTTTATGTAAAGCCATCTAAATGCTCATTCGCCCAAACTTCTATCTGCTTCTTGGGTCACATTATTGAGCAATGAAAGATTTACATGGATTCGAAGAAAGTTACAACGATCAAGGATTGGCAACCACCAAAGAACGTACATGATGTACGCTCCTTTCTTAGGTTATGCAATTAGTATTGAAGATTCGTGAAGGGATACTCAGAAATTGTACTACCCCTGACTGAGCTAACGAAGGAGGAAAAAGTTTGGGATTAGTCTGGACAATGCCAAGCAACTTTTGAGAAGTTGAAGAAGGCTATGTGGAAAAACCTGGTATTAGACTTACTGGATGTGATGAAATTGTTTGAAGTTCAGACGGATGCTTCAGACTTTGTTCTTGGTGCAGTCCTCGTATAGGAAGGACATGTAGTCGCTTTTAAAATCCGAAAGCTTAATAATGCAGAACATCACTATTCAGCACATGAAAAAGAGTTGTTGGCGATTGTTCATTGCCTCAGAGTTTGGCATCACTATCTACTTGGGTCTCCATTTATTGTGAAAATTGATAATATTACGGTTAGCCACTTCATGTCGCAATCGAAACTTTCGAGCACACAAGCTCATTGGCAAAACTTCTTTTGGAGTTCAACTTCACGTTGGAGTATCGTCCCGAATCCAGCAATCATGTCGTAGATGCTCTCAGCCGTTGAGCTGACTTAGCTTCATTATGTGCAGTGACTGCTCTTTTAGGGAGTGAACTTACTACAAAAATAAGAGACCGAATACGGGCACTTCTTGAGAAGGATCATGCTACACAATATTTGGTCAACCTCATCAAACAAGGCAAGACTTGTTGGTTCTGGTTGGACAAGGGTCTAGTGAAGACAAAATGGGACCGCATGTATGTCCCGAAGGGCGGAGATTTAAGGAAATCCCTGATAACACAATGCCACAATACGCTCTGGGCAAGACATCCTGAAGAAGAATGCACTTGTGCACTTTTAAAACATGCTTTCTATTGGCCGCAAATGTGGGATGACATTGCAACTTATGTGAAGATTTGTGTTGTTTGTCACCAGGATAAGGCGGATCATTAGAAGAAGGCTGCTTGAACCTCTTTCCATCACATCTTGGCCATTTGAAAGTGTATCGATGGATTATATAATTGGATTACTAAAAGTCGCAGATATCGGTACCATTATCGTGGTGGTTGACCGTTTATCAAAATATGCAAATTTGATTGCAGCGCCTAAGTATCTTTTCACTGAAGAGATAGCTCATCTCTTCTTCAAGTATATTGTCAATTACTGGGGGCTACCTAAAGACATTGTTATTGATTGAGATCCTCGGTTTATTAGAATATTTTGGACCGAATTGTTCAAACTTTTTGGTTCAACTCTGAGTATGAGTTCTAGTTTTCACTCAAAAACTGACGGACAGATGGAGCGGTTCAACTCTATGCTGGAGGAATATCTTCGACATTTCATCTCTAATTTGCATAAAAATTGGGTTAAACTCATGGATGTTGCCCAAGTATGGTTCAATACCCAAAAGAGCCCTTCCACCATAATAGTCCTTTTGAGATTGTCACGGGCCAACAACCGTTACTCCCTCATACTGTAGATCTGAACTCAAGTATCAAGTCCCCTCAAGCAAGTGACTTCTCTCAAGAATGGAAACGAAATATTGAAATTTCCCGAAGTTATCTTGAGAAAGCTCAGGAATGATACAAGAAGTCTGCTGATTTGAAGTGCCGTTTTATTGAATTCAATGTGGGAGATTTGGTGATTGTTAAACTTCCCGACACAAACTGTTACAAGCTTACTAGAGGAAAAGACTCTAGGTTGGTTCAAAAATACATAGGGACATTACCCATCGTAAATAGGATTGGAAAAATTGTTTATAGAGTAGAATTCCCTTCATGGAGCAAAATTCAAAAAGTCCTCCATGTGGGTGTTCTTAAGCCATATTTTGCAGACAAAGAGGATACATCTAAAATAAGCTGAAGCTACCTGTATTTGAATTGAAGACAATTGGAAAGAGGGTTGTTGAAGCTATTCTTGATCACCGAGTAACCCGAGCTTCCAAAAAGGATCATCAAGAAGTTTTGGTCAAATGGAGCGGATGCAGCAGTGATGTGAATACTTGGGAAAGAGAAAAAGACATTGGAGCCTTCAAGCCTCTTATTAAAGAATATCATGAATGGATGGTACCGAGGATGTCACCAAAACAAATGGGGGAGAATGTCAAGGACCGTAGCTATTTCTTAGCCCCTTGACCCACTCGCGACCGTAATTTTCCCAACTTCGGCCGCACTTTGTAAATATTATTTCAATTATTGTAATCTATATCTATATACATCTATATACATATATAAAAGTAGAAATGAGGAGAGGGAATCATTAAATGCCATTTTCCCTCCAAAATGTATTTACAATTTTTGGAAAAAAAACTAAAATAAAATAAACTCCGTGTAAATAATATTGATTATCCTTTAAATAATAAATCATATTTTCTAAAATATATATTATTATTAACTATTTAATAAATTAAAACCTCTGTTCAAATGCTTTGTTTTTTTTTATAAATAAAAATATTTTTTCTCGAGATATAATGTGTGTTTTAAAAATGGTTTAAAAAATATGCATAGTTAAAAAGTGGGTGAAAATGCGTTTTCTATAGATAAATTTATAAACAAAGGTATCAAATGGGTTCTAATATTTTTAATCGTTCTTGATTTTAATAATTGTGTAAAGATTATATGGTATAAGGTATTCGATGTAATTTCTTGATCTCCCATGTTGTCCGATTGTTGTATCATGACAATTGAAGATTTTTCGTAATTATTAATTTTAATTTCTTTATTTTTTGTAATAATAGTGTAATTTAGTGGTTAATATTTATAAATATTTGCTAGGTTAAGAATAAACATATTTATAATTTTTTGAATGAAGGTTGAAAAAAATGTTAAATACAAGAGGCAAATGCAGAAATCATGTAAATTTGCATTTTTAACGAAGTTAACAATAACTCATAAAAATTATTATTTCTAATTTAAATATATAAATTGACATTTTATTATTTAAATTAGCATTTACCTTCTAAATAAGTTTTTAATAATTTGGATAATTAGTTATATTTCTCATGTTTGATAACTCTAAAACTTTTGATAAAAATTCAACTCAAAGTCAATAATTAATTTTAACAACACATTTCGTAGGTCCTACAACTTTTAATCACACATTCCACCAACTTTTATCAAAATCTACTAAAAATTTGATTTTATTTCCTACAAAACATGAGAATTGTTTTTTTAAATTTTAATAATTATTGTAATAGAATATTATTATTTTATGCATTTTATATTTATTTTGATTATGTAAAAGTATTAACATTTTAAAAATACTTATGCGGAAAGTAACTTCCGTGCATCGCACTGGGTAAATAAATAAATACTATTAAAGTAGACTAGCCGTCACAAAATCCGCACATAGTTTCCCACCAAGATAGCATTCTATGTTTGGGAATTTTTGCAAAAAAAAAAATAAAAATATTGTATTAAATATTTTAGCAAATATTATGGTACATGTTGCATTAGCATTGGCATCCGCTCTATGCCATTAATAACATCAATATGTTATTTTTTTAATGTATAAACTATTTTTTATAATAATTATTATTTATTTTGATAATTATTGTATTATTTTGAAATCGAAAAATATGTAATATGAATGTCAAATCGAAAATCTCAATGAGAAGTTTAAATCAAGGTAAAAATGAGAGTAAACAGTAAACATATTGTCCGTAAAATTGTCTCAAAAATCAAAGGTGAGTTTTATTATATATATATATATATATATATATATATATATATATATATATATATATATATATATATATATTTTCTTTTCTTTTCTTTTCTTCAATATCTCATTCATTATAAATTATATAATTTAAGTTGTATAATACTATCAATAATTTGTTAACTAAATTCAATTTAGTCATAAATGATTAATTTCAGTTTGAATTCTTTTTCTTATGAAATTAAAAAAAATAATAAATATACGATATTTCGAAGTAAATTCAATTAAGTTGTGTTAATTTTTACAACTTAAAAGTTCGATCAATTTATTCATCATTTTGACATTATTTTTGTTTATTTGCTGATTATGTTCATTGTCTATTTTTTATTATAAGCTTAAATAATTATAATATGCAGAATATATATTACATATTTTAGCAAATAGTTCATATAATTTTTATTAAACAATTGATCAGTCATCAATTTTTATTAAAATATTATATATGATAATATGAATAAAGAAATTGCCAATATGAGGAAATAAAAATAAATTCATGACGATGAACTTTATTCTAGCAAATCCAGAAGAAATTCGCTTAGTTTTAAAGATATTAGCTGCAATAGATATCACATTGAGAAAATGCATGAAAATAATGCAGAATATCTTTGCATAGCTTCTTTTATATCTGGCCAGAAACTATTAAAAGAAAAACATCTATAAAGATGATTGAATCAAATTTTATCATGAACCCAAAGTTCGTCGATCCAAAAAGTTTTATACATTTGCATGATAGACTTGGACATCCAGGAGCAATAATGATGCGGCGAATAATTAACAACTCACATGGACATCCTCTAAAGAACAAGAAGATTCTTTTACCAAATGATTATCCATGTGTTGCTTGTTCACAAGGCAAGTTGGTTATTAGACCTTCGACTACAAAAGTCAATATTGAATCTCCAAATTTCTTGGAAAGAATTCAAGGAGATATATGTGGGTCAATACACTCGCCATATGGACCATTTTGGTATTTTATGGTTTTAATTGATTCATCTACTAGATGACCCCATTTTTGCCTACTTTCCACTAATAATGCAGCCTTTGCTAGAATACTCTCAAATTATAAAGTTACAAGCTCAATTCCCTGATTACTCAATCAAGAAAATTCATCTTTATAATGCCGGTGAGTTTAGATCACAGACATTCAATGATTATTGTATGTCAGTTGGAGTTGAGGTTGAACATTCGGTTACTCACGTCCACACAGAAAATGGATTAGCTGATTCGTTTATCAAACGTCTACAATTAATTGCTTGACCATTACTCATGAAAACAAAACTTCCATCTTCTGTTTGGGGTCATGTCATATTACATGCTGCATAGTTGATTCGTTTAAGACCAACTGCGCATTATCAATATTTTCCTTTGCAACTTGCAATTGGTCATGAACCTAATATTTCTTACTTAAGAGTTTTTGGTTGTGCCGTCCAAGTCCCAATTTCACCCCCCATAATGTACCAAAATGGGTCCCCAATGAAGACTAGGAATTTATGTTGGTTTTGATTCACCATCAATAATAAGGTATCTTGAACCTTTAATGGGTGACCTATCTACTGCACGATTTGCAGATTGTCATTTTGACGAAATGTATTTTCCAACCTTGGAGAAACAAAATTACATCCTGAAAAAAAGGTAAAATTTCATGGAATGAAACAACTATGTCTCACTTTGATCCCCTCAGCAATCAATGTGAATAAGAGGCGGAAAAATTATTCACTTGCAAAGAGTTGCAAATCAATTACGTGATGTATTTGTTGACACAAGAAATGTGAGAAAGTCACATACACCAGTAGAAAATATTTATACACAAATTGATGTTCCTAAAGGACAATCTGCTGTAGCAAATGAATCTCAAATACACCAGAAGCGTGGTCGACTAGTTGGTGCTAAAGAATCCGTACCTCGAAAAAGAAAAGTACAAGAGAAAACCAACCAAAAACTTTAGAAGAAGTAGTATTGGAAAAGATTGATCTGTCATATATTGAGAATATTGTTCCTGCAGAACCACAAGTGTCCGAAAATAATGAGATTTCAATAAATTATTTAGTATCTCATAAATTATGGGAAAGAAATATTATTGTCATGGATGACATTTTCGCCTTTAATGTGGCTCTTGAAATAATGAAAGATGAAGATCCTGAACCACTGTTTGTGAAAGACTGTCAGCATAGAAATGATTGGGCAAAAGAAGCCATACAGGCAAAGTTAAATTCCTTAGAGAAACAAAAGTATTTCGGCCTATAGTTCGAACACCTAAAAATGTAGTCCCTGTAGGATATAAATGAGTTTTTGTAAGGATTAGGAATGAAAATAATGAGATTACAAGATACAAAGCTCGACTTGTAGCTCAAGGTTTCTCTCAAAGACCAAGAATTGATTATGAGGAAACGTATTCTCCCGTAATGGATACTATCACTTTTAGATTCTTAATTAATTTGACCGTGTCACGAAGGCTTGATATGCGCCTTATCAATGTAGTAACTGCCTATCTAAATGGTTCACTTGATAGTGACATATACATGAAAGACCCTGAAGGACTAAAAATGCCAGAAACAAATGATAAATGCCTGAGAACTATGTTCTCTATTAAATTACAAAGATCATTATATGGATTGAAACAATCTGGACGCATGTGGTATAATCGTCTTAGTGAATATTTGTTGAAGGAGGGTTATAAAAATGATGACATTTGCTCGTGTGTTTTCATAAGAAAGCAAATAGTGGATTCGATATTATTGCAGTATATGTAGATGATTTAAAGTGCTCAATAAAACTACAGATTATTTAAAGAATGAATTTGAGATGAAAGATTTGGGAAAACTAAATTTTATCTTGGGTTGCAAGTTGAACAGTTCTCAGAAGGATTATTTGTTCATCAATCTTCTTATACAGAAAGAGTCTTAAATTGTTTTTATATGGATAAAGCACATCCATTAGCATCCCCTATGGTTGTTCGGTTACTTAATGTGAAAACGGATCCATTTCGTCCATCTGAAGATGGAGACAAAATTCTTGGTCCTAAAGTACCATATCTTAGTGCAATTGGAGCACTAACATATCTTGCAAATTGTACTTTACTAGACATAGCTTTTTTTTGTAAATCTCCTTGCAAGATATAGCTCTACACCAACTCAAAGACATTGGAATGGTGTTAAACACATTTTTCTATACGTAAAGGGTACTATTGATATGGGATTATTTTATTCAAAAAAATTGGAATCTTCTTTAGTGAGATATGTAGATGCAGGTTATCTCTTTGATTCACATAAAGCTAAATTACAAACAGGATATGTGTTTACACGTGGAGGAACAGCTATGTTATGGAGATCCGTGAAGCAAACCTTGACAACAACGTCCTCAAATCATTCATAAATTATTGCAATCCACAAGGCAAGTCGAGAATTTATATGGTTAAGGAACATGACCCATCATATCCAAGCATCATGCGGATTAACTTCAACTAGAGATAGTCCAACAATTTTGTATGAAGACAATGCGGCTTGTATTGCACAACTCAAAGGAGGCTTCATCAAAGGAGACAGAACAAAGCATTTCTCCTCAAAGTTCTTCTACACGCATGAGCTTCAGAAAATTGGAGATATCAATGTTCAGCAAATTCGCTTGAGTGACAATGTAACTGATTTATTCACAAAGGCATTGCCAACATCCACATTCAAGAAATTGGTTCATGAGTTTAGAATGTGTTGATTCAAAGATTTACAGTGATCAGCATCATGGGGAGTAGTTGTACTCTTTTTTCTTCGCCTAGGTTTTATCCCACTGGTTTTCGTGGCAAAGTTTTAACGAGGCAACATTTATTGTAATACTCCAAAATAACTGTTCTATTTTTCCTTCATTTGATTTTTCCCCCATTTGGTTTTTATCAAACAAGATTTTAACTAGACAGATGTTTTGTAATATGTCATTCAAAGGGGAGTGTTATAAAATATTATACTATATAGTGAATGACATTCTTAACTCTGTAACCCTAGGGATAATTAATTCGTGTATCCCTTTCTTCCCCTATATATATGGGACTTTAGTTCTTAATAAATTAAAAGTTCATTTGTCGCTTTATTTTCTTCTCTCTCTCTCTCTCTCTCTCTCTAATTCATAACACTGTCAACTTAGTTGGGATATACTGAAACTATAAATATTTGATAATAATAATTAGAAATCATTTAGTTGTTATTTGTTTACGTTATATTTAACTTTGTAATTAAAAAGTAATTCATGTAACATATGATATAAATTTGAATTCTGTTTAAATATTTCTTTGTAAAAATATAAATTTACAATTTTGTTCATTTTGTATTTAGCAATTTAACAAAAATAATTATTTTGCTATAAATGTGAAAAATTTTATGTTTTTATTCATCAAGACTTGCTCCCCGCATGAGCTCGACCCGAATGGACCAGTTGGCGGGCCTGGATTGTAGTTCAAAATTTTTGGACCGACCCTGACCATTCCGTAAACTTGCAGTGGGTAGACTTTTTTTCACGCGGGCCGTTACCTAGATCATATGTTGGCTGGCTGACCCAGCCCGAACCACCCAAATGGACACCTCTAATATTTTTATGGGAAAAGTACACAAATCATATTGTCACATTACAACAATTCAAAAATAAATAAAATAATTTATACATTCAAAATCAGATGGTAATAAAAAAATTTATAATAATAAACATTATACAAACCCCACCCCACCTAGTCCAGTCTAAACCTTCCCAAATCATATTAAAACCTCATCACTATCAATGTCACCACCTCCTCTTAGCACCACTGCCACCATCGTCGTCCCTGCCACCAACCGTATCTTCGATCACCATGATCACCATCATCACAATCGTTGTAACTTTCCAAGCTCCAATGCACAACTAGCACCATAACAACAATCACCACCTTCTCCGGCGCACCACCACCACCACCACCACCACCACCCCACCATCATCACCAAATTAAAAAATGTCACTTCACAATTTCTGCAACTCAATTTGATCTTTCATATTAATGGATGTAAGGCGGGAAAATGAAACTTCTAGGAATTCTCAGTTTAGGAGCACAAGAAGTTTGCAACAAGGAGAATCTAGAAAATATGGCACAATGATGCCATAGGACTACGTGCCCCAGTTCATCAACACTTCTTGGAATTGTGACTTGTTGAAATGATATGAGACCTATGTAACTGTGACCTGAAATGTATGAAGTGTGACATCTGACCCGAGGTATAATCCGTGACCAATGACTTGAAAATGTGACATGTGATCTATAACTTGAAAAAATGACACGTGACTCGAATATGTAACATGTGATCGGTGATTTGAACATATGATTTGAACAATGTGATAAGTGTATGTGAGGTGAACATGTGGCCTCAAAGTAGACATGTGACCTGAGGTATAAACTACGACCAATGACTTGAACATTTGACATGTGATCCATGACTTGAACAAATGACACGTGACTTGAATATGTAACATGTGATCGGTGATTTGAACATTTGATCCGAACAATGTGATATGTGACCTGTGACTTGAACATGTGACATGTCTTGAACATATGATATATGACTTGAAAATATGAAATATGACCTGCGACTTGAACATGTGACCCGACCACGTGACTTATGACTTAAATATGTGACATGTGATTTAAACATGTGACTCTTGACTTGAATATATGACATATGACTTTGACTATATGTGACCTGTGACCTGTAATTTGAACTTGTGACTCACGACCTGTAAATTGAAAATGTGACCATTGACTCGTATATGTGACCTGTGACTCGACCAACACCAACACCAACACCACATCCACTTAGCCAAAATGACCACCACTGCCAGTCATCGCCTCATACTGAACCACCACCATCGCTGCACAACCACAAACCACTGAACTCACCACCACTACACAACCATATACCACCACTGACATCTCACCACATATAAGAAGAAGAAAGGTCCAAATTCTAATTGAGATTTTAGCTACTTCTAGAGCAGCAGATATAACTCCTTTTTGTCTAAACTAAGTGAAAGAGAACTAGTCTACTTCTAGAGCAGCAGACTGCCGTGTGAGTGGGTGGGCGACGACGGAAGATCAGTAGCGCGGTGGATGAATGTTCTGAGATGGAATACGTGCGGCATGATGGATGAATTGGTTGCGACAAGTTGACTGAGAGATCTAGAGCTTCACTGGAGTGGAGCGGAGCGTCACTCTTCTCCGAAGAAGTGTATTGATCGGAAGCTTCCTCTTAGGTGTGTGAATCAAAATGAGATCTAAATTAAGTGAGTTGATATGTAACGGAGGGGAGTGGAGTCATCGCTCTTCATTGAAGAGGAGTTTAGTCGCTGGAAACTTCCTCTTCAGTGAGCTTTGCTCTTCGTCGATTGGGAGGGGAGGGGAGGGTACGGTACTGGTACTGGGTTGTTTGTGGGTTTGACTGGGGAGGGGTGAGAGACTAAGAGTGGTGGGTTTTGGGTAAATTATTAATTAATATTTTAATACTTAATTAGCATCAGATAAGTGTTTATAAAACTGATATTCTTGATTTGTGTACTAAGGGAAACATAAACCTAGTGGCATGTAATTTCCACCAAGTGAAATGAGAAAATATGAGTTACTTTTAATCATCAAATTGTGCAAGCAACCTAAAAAACAGCAAGAATAGTTTCAATTAGAAGTAATCTATAATACTTGTATACAAAGAAACTCATAAGAATATTTCAGAGGAAAATATTCTTATCTTACCATGCATGAAGAGCTTCATCGAGGCTTCCTCCAGATAAGAAATCATTTATTAGAAGTTTTGATATTAGGGAATTGCAATATCCTTGATGAACTATACGCGAAATAGCAGAAAACTATTCCCGAAATTCAAATCTAGAAATTGCAAACCAAGATCCCTAAAACCGCCACCAACGACGGGAACTAGTCACCGCATCTGCAGCACAAATTCACATTCTGCTCCACTGCAACCATGGAGGGCACAAGCTTCTTTTTTTTTCTTTCTTCCCATCATCTTCATCGCTCACTTCATGCTTTTCTAACCCTAGATCCAATTCCACCCCTTCATTCGTTTCAATCCTGCCTTTTCATGTAAATGTGTGAAAAATGTGTTGTAAAAATTTATAAGTGGAAGAAATGGTAGTTTTTATTTACAGATATTGATGGGGTAGTGGTAAAAGTAATCTATTATAGAAAAATCATTGGGTAAAATACACAAACAAGGTGTTTGTAATACACAATTTCACATCTAAAGAAATAAGTTTAAAATTGCAAACATCAGGTGTTAATTAATATATTACAAAAACCCAACCCACCCCATCCCACCTAGTTCAATTCAAATCTTTCATAACTAGGCTGCAACTTATAGTCATGTCACCACCACCACCGCCACCACCACCTCCACCTCCATGTTCTATCACCACCTCCACCTCCACCTCCACCTCCATGTTCTGTCACTATTGCATCATACTAATACCTTCGACACACTTCCACCACCACCACCACCACCACCACCACCACCACCACCTTCGGCGTACCTCCGCCACCACCACCATCTCTAATGCACCACCATGGTGCCATCTGAATTACATCGTTGCTTCCGTGACCAAGAAATCCACAAAATCAATTAAACTATTAAATGTGACCAATTCTTTTAGATCTATGACCGATTGAAATTGATATGTGACCAATCAAAAATGACTTGCGACTTGTGAATCGTTACTTGTGACCAGCAACATATAAAATGTGGCTGACATGTAGCCTTAAGGCGCAACATGTGAAAATGTGACCTTAAAGTGCAACATGTCAACAAGTGACCTTAAACTACATATGAACCGTGACCTATGAACGTGTGAGCTTAAATTATAACTTACGTACCAAATCTCCTAAATGTGACCTTGAGATTGATCTGTGATTTTGGATGATGACTTGTGATATGTGACTTGCAAGAAATGAATTGTGACCTTTGAACTTAAATACGTTACTTGTAAACTATGCACAAAGAAGATGTGACCATGATCAAGTCACTTGTGACCTGAATATTTTTGAAGTGTGACATGAGACATAATGCTTCATATGTAATCTAATATATCAAATGTGACATGAACATTTGAAGTGTGACCTGTGACTTACAATATTTGAAGTGTGTGAAATGTGACTTTAGCATGTGACCTGCAACCTATAACCTATTCGCTAAACCGTCAGTGCACGGGTCGCGCAAGCAATAAAGTAGACGTGAGTCTAAGTATCGATCCCACAGAGATTGAGCAAATTGTATTTTAGACTACAGACCTTAACCAGAACTACAAAAAGCTTTGAATTTTGATGATTTTATTTTGAAAAATAGATTAAAAATTAAACTAATGAAACAATAAAAATTTGATTTAAACTTATGAAACACAAGCACGTTAGAATTATGAATCCATTTTAATCAAATCATCTATATTTTAACCGAATTATTTAAATATAATTCATGGGATTTTGAATATTCGTGTTTCTAAAATTATTTAAGTCCCCTTTCGAGCGATGCATAAAAACCTTTTCGTAAATGCAAATTGACTATATTTCTATGACAATTAAACAATTAGAAAAGCATTAAAGGATCCATGAAAATTCTCAAGGATAACACAAAGTATAAGGGTATATTTCTATCACATATCGGACTTTATGGAAATTAAATAACATCTAATGAATTTATACTCTTTCGAACATAGAAAAACATCAAGAAAATTATGCAAAAACTGGCCAAACAATTGCATAATAATAAAATCACTATTTAGTTGCATCAAACCCATAAACTGTGTAAATTAAATAATAAGTCAAAATATGGAATCAATAATTAAAATTTCATCATAATCCTAACACAAAAAATCTAGCCTAGAAACATGATTAAAGATAATTCACAAGAAAAATGAATAGAAGTCACCCAGTTCATCTTCTTGATCTTTGTTCTTCAATCTTGAATTTGGCCTTAAATGGATCCCTCGGCACTTTGACAACGTTTTGGCATGAATTGAGCAAGTTGGGAACCCCTAATTTCATGCCCCAAGTCTAGTATATATAGAATCTCTCGAAGCCTAGGTAAAAAATAAGAGAAATCCGCTGAAAATCACGCAAAAAGCCCATCAGTTTCCCCAGCCGAACAACCATGCGACCGCAGGGTAAAAATTAGCGCGACAGCACGGTTATAACAATTTCGACTCTGTTCCTTTTTTATGCGGTCATGCGACAGCATGGATTTTACACCATGCGACCGCATGGTTATAAATTTTTTATGCAATTTTATTTTTTTATTTGCTACAATTTGGTCCTCAAACCTTTATTGTACCTCAGTCCATCAACTTTCAATTGATACAATTGAGTCTCCAATCTTTTGATTTCTCCCAATTTGATTCTTTCTTTCACTTATCTTCCAATTTTCCCTTCGATTGACTTCATCAACTCTTGATTTTCATACTTTGACACTTTTATCATCCAACTGCTTGATTTTGACTTCAATTCCTTTACTTTCTCGACTTTTGGATTATTCTTGAAATATAAACAAATAACAACGAAATAAATAGAAATATTCTTGAACAAACAATTAAAATCCTACTTTTAGGATATAAATAAGTGTATTAAATACACTTATTAACACTCCCAAACTAGAACTATTGTTCGTCCTCGAACAAAAATAAAACTAAATTATAAAAATAAAAATGCAAATAACAAGTGTTTTTGTTTTTGTTAACTCATTTACCATGTGCTTCAACAATCCAAATTGATGATTCACGTTAGATAAGAAATATGAACAAAAAAAAATTATTTTCATTTATTTGATGCTTAGCTTCATTGTATGTGTGTGAATAGCCAAAAATCGAATGGAAACTCATGTAAAAATATACTTGACACTATGTAACTGGTCATGCAGATAAGCCTGAATCCCATGGGGTCAACAATGAATTTCTTTTGATTTTCCTTATACTCTCATGGATGATCACAACCTTACAGCTTTTCTATCATATCCCAAGGTATTTCCTATTGATGTGTTTTCTAAACATGTATAAATTGCATTTTTCCACACAAGACATTTAGGATTTGACAAGTATTCACCACAGACCAAGAATAATCCATCCCCAATCCCATACTCCAGCGTTAGGAATTTCAATCAACAAAGCTTATACCATTTTCATTCCAATTTTTCTTTTATTTGGAAGACTTTTTCTTTTAATGTCCTTGTCTTTTACCATCTTTTTGCAGAACTTTTCATACTTGCTTTTTAAATGACCCCTGTAGCGAGCTTTAGGTCATCAGCTCTCAACTCAGTTAAGTTTAGGGTACCAAGTTCAAAGAACCCCTCAGACTTAATTACCTGAGTTATAAAGGCTTAAACAGAAAAGTTAAAGATATTTTAGCGTCTTATGTGTAAGTTCACTCTCCGTACTAGCTTTCTAGTTGACCCTTGTAGTGAGCTTTAAGTCGGCAGCTCCCAACTTAGTTGAGTTTAGGGTACCAAATTCAAAGAACCCCTCAGACTTACTTGCTCAAGTCAAAAAGGCATTTGAAGAGTAGAATAAGACCTTCAGCATTTTTCTATTTTTTTGCTGGTTATGGTTTATACCCGTTGATCAAAACCCCCTATACTAAAGATGCAAAATTAAAAACTTCAGACCCTCAATCCATCAATACCTACTCATACTAACCTTTCCACCCCCAAACTTGATCAGTTTGGTTCTACATTTCAGGTTGGGATCCAGTTTCTTAAGGTTTGAGATTTTTCAGTCAATTCTATGTTCGAAGTATACAAGTTTACCCCACAAGTATCAAGCATCTCCCTACTCAAGTTATTATTCGAAAGTAACTATGTGCTCAAGTTTGATTAAATTCTTATGATGTGATCCGGACCAGGCATCGAAGGGTAAAGTCGAGCCATCGACAATATGATAGTAATCTACGTGCAAAACGGAGCAAGTTCCGTATTGGGGTCGAGCCGAGAAGAGGGACGGATCGAGCCGAATCGAGTAAAAGAAATTATTTATGCAGAAATTCCATTACGGCTATAATGGATGACCTTCACGGCCGTAACCCATGTATTCACGGCCGTAAATCTTACAATCACGACCGTAATCAATTAACGAGGAAAAATGAAGATTTTCTGCAGAAGGAGGCTTACGGTCGTAAGCCTGGAAGTTACGGCCGTAACGTTCAAAAAAGGGAAACTTCACGGCCGTAAGAAATTCGTCACGGCCGTAACTCATAAAACAATTTTGGACCAGAGAAGGCTTTACGGCCGTAAAAGTATTCTTCACGGCCGTAAATGAGGAGCGGGTCAGATTTTGCGGATTTTTAATTATTTTATTTCCTTTTATTATTTTAGGTTATTTTCGTATTTTAGAATTTTAGCATAATTAGAATTCTATTTTGAGTAAATTAGATGCTAGGTTATTTTGCTTATTTATACGCTTTTCAATTCATTGTAAAAACAGTTAAGATTGATTTTGAGATTAATATAGTTGAGAGAGTTTTCTCCAATTGAAAGGTTGAGGAGTCTATTTTGTGTTCTTCAAGAACAAATCCGACCTATCAAATATTGTGAAAATATTTGTGGCGTTGTACTTATCAAATATTCGCGAGAATATTTGTGGCGTGTCCGATTAGAATCTTATCAAGGAAATTGACAAGTCCTTGTGGTGTTTCGAAAACCTTGGATCTCGATTCCGCATCGTGAATTTCTTGCGTCGTGAATCTTGGGTCAAGGTCCTATCGTCAATCTATCTTTTAATTTCTGTTCAATTATTCGTGTTCTTGTTATTTTTCGTGTCAGATCTGATTTAGATCTTTCCTAGGGTTTTAAATTTCGTTATTCCGCGTTTTCGACGAGATTTCCCTCCCGGGATCGCGTCATCTGGTATCAGGGCTTGGATCTATTTCAGATTCTTGCGTTTCTCGATTTTCTTGATTTTTTTCGTGTTCTTCGCGTTCTTCGTGTCAGTCATATATTTTTCCAGTTTGATCCATAAGAGTCAGTCCCAAAAATTCAAAAGTGTTTTTCTTCTTCGTTTTTCGTCCAAATTCAGTTCCGTTTTTTCTTCCATACTCGTAGTTTAATTCTCTGGCAGATTAAAAATAAAAATCGAAAAATTCCATTTTTTTTCCATATTCCAAATTTCCATGTCTCGCGGGGAGAGATACTCGTCAATGGGTGACAACAAACGGCCCGAAAGAGGGGATAGGATATTGGAGTAGGGTTTTGAATTATTGGCAGAGATGCAGGCAAAATTTAAGAAGGTAATGGCTAGGATGGATAAAAGAGATGCGATGATTGCCCAATTGAAAAAAGAGCAATCGCGGGCGGACTCTATGGTTAGGAGGAGTAGTAAGCGTGAATATCATGCTAGGTACGGAGATGGGATGGATGAAAGGCCATTGAAGTGAAAAGAGACATCAAAACGGGAAAGTAGTGATCATGTTCATAAAAGGAGGGAGGAACCGACAACTAAAGGTAAAAATAATTCTGATTCCAAACCTCTTAAGGATAAAAATATTAAGTGCTTTAAATGTTTGGAACGGGGTCACATTGCACTTGATTGTCCACGTAAGAAGGATAGGTGTGATAGTGAAGGGGCTAAAAGTGTTGTGGTGGATAAATCAATTATTGATAGGCATGCTCTTAGCATTAAGCGTAAGGCGAATGTTTTGGAAAATGTGGATGGGCAAAGAGATAATATTTTTCGCACTAGATGCTTAGTGGATGAAAAGGTTTTGTAGCAACCAAGAATTTTTACGCGATTAATAATTATTTTAATAGAAAATCGTGTCGCTACTATTTCACCCATTTTTATTAAGTTAACGCAGCGACGTATTCGTATAGCCAAGTCAAGAAATAATCGAGATCGTTCGATTTTAAATTAAATTCCGAATTTCTAAAAATATCTCCATTTTCTTGATTTAAAGTATATTAAGTCCAAATACTTAATTCAATGTTATCCCAATATTTATTTATACAAAAATTACTTTTATTATTTAAATTAAGAAAATATATGCAAGCATGAGAGGTTCCATTATATGTAATCATGAAGAGCATAATATTTGTATAAAAAATGGAAAAGTATATGAATGATTTATATATTCCATTATATATAATCATGAAGAGCATAATATTTGTATAAATATGGAAAAGTATATGAATGATTTATATACTCCATTATATATAATCATGAAGAGCATAATATTTGTATAAATATGGAAAAGTATATGAATGATTTATATACTCCATTATATATAATCATGAAGAGCATAATATTTGTATATATATGGAAAAGTATATGAATGATTGATAAGACTCCATTATATGTAATCATGAAGAGCATAATATTTGTATAAAAAATGGAAAAGTATATGAATGATTTATATACTCCATTATATATAATCATGAAGATCATAATATTTGTATAAATATGGAAAAATATATGAATGATTGATAGACTCCATTATATATAATCATGAAGAGCATATTATTTGTATAAATATGGAAAAGTATATGAATGGTGCTTTACTTTAAGAAAAGGATGTGTTAAAATTAATAGAATTGAATGATTATGTTTACAATATGCCAACTTTATACATCTATTTAAACCCATCTCTTTTACACACAACTCTACACATATACACTTATTTCCAACCTCTTGACAAAATCCACAAGTAAGAGAAATTCAAGGTGGTCAAGAAAGTTTTGGTCCATTTACTACTACACTTCATTTTAATCTTTTAAAAGGTAAGTATATCTTATGTTTTTATGAAAATTAAGTATGTTGTTATGAAATGTAAGTATATCTTATGTTTTTATGAAAATTAAGTATGTTGTTATGAAATGTAAGTATATCTTATGTTTTTATGAAAATTAAGTATGTTGTTATGAAATGTAAGTATATCTTATGTTTTTATGAAAATTAAGTATGTTTTTATGAAATGTAAGTATATCTTATGTTTTTATGAAAATTAAGTATGTTGTTATGAAATGTAAGTATATCTTATGTTTTTATGAAAATTAAGTATGTTGTTATGAAATGTAAGTATATCTTATGTTTTTATGAAAATTAAGTATGTTGTTATGAAATGTAAGTATATCTTATGTTTTTATGAAAATTAAGTATGTTGTTATGAAATGTAAGTATATCTTATGTTTTTATGAAAAGTAAGTATGTTTTTATGAAAGGTAAATATACCTTATGTTTTTATGAAAAGTAAGTATGTTTTTATGAAAGGTATTACCTTATGTTTTTATGAAAAGTAAGTATGTTTTTATGACAAGTAAGTATATCTTATGTTTTTATGAAAAGTAAGTATGTTTTTATGAAAGGTAAATACACCTTATGTTTTTATGAAAAGTAAGTATGTTTTTATGACAAGTAAGTATATCTTATGTTTTTATGAAAAGTAAGTATGTTTTTATGAAAGGTAAATACACCTTATGTTTTTATGAAAAGTAAGTATGTTTTTATGACAAGTAAGTATATCTTATATTTTTATGAAAAGTAAGTATGTTTTTATGAAAGGTAAATACACTTTATGTTTTTATGAAAAGTAAGTATGTTTTTATGACAAGTAAGTATATCTTATGTTTTTATGAAAATGTTTGGATCATTGCTATGAAATCAATCTCACAAGATTGTTATGGGTTCCATATGATATGTTTATGATTATGCTAAGGGGACCGGAGTTTAGTAGCGCTACACATAAGAATTCTTGCCATTTAAGTTCGGTAAAATTCTTGTGTCTCCCTATGTTTATGAGTATTTCGATCCTATCCTATGTTATGATGAAAATGATCCATATGCTTTCAAAAGAAAATTTATGCTTGGTATACTTACTGGGATTTTATAAATCTCACTCCACGATATTTACCATTTTCAGATAATTGAAGGTTTGAGGCGGTCAACATGGAAGTGGCAAAAGTGGTTAAGATTGATGAGATAATTATGTTGAACTTTATGTAAGAAAATTATGTTCTATTTTTATTCACAGATAAAATTATGGGATTCTAATTATTCTTTTGAATAATTTTACATTACTATTTAAGTCTCGATAATATGATATGAGTCACTTTTAGTGGCACTCGAATGGTCGAGAATTCGGGTCGTCACAGTTGGTATCAGAGACAAGAGTTTTAAAAACGATTCTGTAGATTTTTGAAATTTTATTTCTTAAAAAAAAAAAAAAAAAAAAAAAAAAAAAAACTATTCACGTGAACAGTAAAACGACGTGCTATTCATGATGAACAGTGAACGAAATCACTATTCATTTAAAAAAAAAAAAAAACATATTTGAATTTTCACATGTCAAGTATGTTTATGATTTTGAAAAGTATGATGAAATTTGATGTGCGAATTTCAAGGACAAAATTCATTTTAAGCAAGGGAGTTTGTAATGTCCTAAAAATTTTATGGAATATAATTAGTTAGTGATATGATGTTTATATTGATGTCTTTGATAAATTTCTAGAAGTTCGGGGACTAAAGGAAAATAAGATTTGACGATAAATTTTTATTTGGGTTAATTAAGCCCAATCTTATGTAAAGATGCGAAATGATTAATAATAATTTTTTTTTAAAATATTTTAACTCATCACTCTACTATGTCACTCTCCACGTATTGACTCCTCGAACCAGGTATGTTATATGCTTTGCAAGTCATTTACGATTTTATTAAGACATGTTAAGTATGAAATATTCATATGTTATGAATCTTTAAGTGAAATATACATGTTGAGTATGATATGAATTGATAGAAGCCTAAATTTTAATTTATTCATTTTAATGTAGAATCATGAGACATAGAGGATATTGATATGAATTTTGGTTCATATTAAGCTTAGTAAGATTGACTCAATTAGAAATTAAGTTGGGTTGTAACTTTGGCCCAAAATATATGGAATAATATATTAAACAAACAAAATTGATAATGAATTGTACAATAATTTATCCCTTTATCACTACCTTTGTGTAAAAACAAGGGAAAAACTGTGGATGGTTATTAGTACTTCCTCTTCAAGTTTCAATTTTCGGTTCAATAATTTATCCCTTTATCACTACCTTTGCTTAAAAGCAAGGAAAAACTGTGGATGATTATTGGTACCACTCTTCAAGTTTCAATTCTGAAAAAAAAAAATTCGGAAAGAAAGAAAGAGAACGGGTGTTGAGCATAATTGGAATAATATGACTTAAGAATGATTTTCAAAATAATTGTTGTCCTTGAGTTTAGAAATGATGAGCCCTAAATGGACTTTGCATAATTGATTTTAGACATGGCACTAAGTATGAGAAGTCAACAGAAAGGACTAGATAATATTTTCGAATTATTCATCGTTTAGATTAAACGAGAAATAGAAAGTCAGTTTTATGAAGTTATGATGAGATGTTGAGATTATAAGTGATATGATTTTATTGAGATTTTTATGAGAAGAATTATGAAGTTGGAGATTTAAAGTTTAGGCTCTTAATTATTGAGAAATAAGGACTTGATATGGTGATATTAGAAATTATGATTTGAAATTTCTATGTTGAGGAATTATGAATTGATTTTCTGGAATATTTATGATGATATTGAAGTTTGATGAAATTGTGATCAAATGTACAATTAGTTATTATTGTGAGTTATGAAGTATACTTACGATTTGGATAAGTCCAAATTTCAAAGGAAAACTCTGCCTAGAATTTTATCGTTTGGAGTTAAGAGCATAGTATGGTATGCAATCACTAAGAGAATTGAAGTTAGACATACAAGTTCATTTACATCACAAACGAGATTTAGTAGATGATAACAGAGATATTATTATTTTCTCATAAGGAGAACACACAAGAGTCACCCTAGAAAGGAAATACATGAAAACACGCAAAAGCAAAAGAAAGCAACATGGGAAATTCCTCAAATTGAGAGATGTGTTTCCGGAGTAGCCGTATCCTACCACCTCTGACCTTTTGAGGAAATAAAGAAACCTTCAAAAAGGTGTGTTTCGAGAGTAAGAATACTCCGTAATCTACCACCTGGAACCTTTGAGGTACACACAAGATTTAAACATTAAGGAAAATCCTAGGAAATTAGAGGGGTGTCTCGAGAGTAAGAATACTCCGTACTCTACCCCCACCTATTCTAAGATTCATAAAGTTAAGTTTACATTAACCGGACTCCATTTTCGCTTGATTCCCCTTCCTTGCGACCAATCTATCTTAACCCCTGCTGGATCTTGTATTGAGATATATGACTGCAGCTTATCCAGTAGTTCATCAATAGTAGGAGCAGAAATAAGAAGCCTTCTAGAAAATGGAGAGATGAATCCCTGTTCCACAGCATAATCAAGAAAGGTTAACAAACCATCAAAGAAATTGTTAACATTCAGAAGCCCAATAGGCTTAGTATGGAGACCTAGTTGAGCCCACGAGGTAATGTTAAAGATTTCTTCTAAGGTACCAAAACCTCCGGGTAGGGCTATAAAGCCATCAGCAACCTCAATCTTTCGAGTCTTATTCGATAAATTTTCCTCAGATCATTCATTGGAAGACTGGAATAATACTTGCGAATGTTTGTAAGAATAATATCCATGTTTTTGATGGATCTAACCTCTTCCCAGCATGAACTATTTAAAAGCATTAAGGATCGGAGGGAATCCGCGTGATATTGATTCCAGCAAGAAAGCGCGGAATAGAATAATGGAAAAGAGGGAACAAGGGTTTATGCGCCGTTTACTTTCTTGATAAAAGGAAGATTTGATGATGACGGGATTTGAGATATGGAATATTTTCTTGGATTTTTGGGTACTGATATTTTGATATAATAATCAAGGTATAGAAATAATACGGGGATACGTGAAAGTGAAATAAGGACTGTATTGAATCAGGATTAATAAGTTTGTGCAAGTGAAAGGAATACCTTACGGGAAATGTTATGATATTTGAGTTAAGAATTTTAATTATTTGGGAGATATTTGTTTATTGAATTTTGCAGAAATTTTGGGTTACAAATATTGGAAAGATAAACTGATGATTATGTTGATATGTGAATAACATGTTTGGGTATATTACATAGAGAATATTCAGGTAATCGTTTTATTTACTTTGGGATATTTGGTGATAAGAAGAAATGACTAATTATTATGGTATGATATGTTAGTAAAGATTTATTGAAATTTTAGAGATATTAATACGAATATTTGAGGTCACATGATACGATGATAAGTGACAGGTTACATGAGTACTACAAGACATGATGAAATATCACATACGATTGGGAATTTTCCTTTTGAGTCAGAATTTATGAGTAGACACATATGTCTATTATTGATAGAAAAGTCCATGTTTTTAAGAAAAACAAAGATATGCATTTAGTCAAAGTCCAGTGGGTTAAATATAGTAGCAATGATACTACCTAAAAGAAGAAGAGAAGAGATTCTGATTAAGTGTTCAGAAATCATAAGATCAAGTAAGTTTAATTTCGAGGACGAAATTATTTTAAGGGGGTAAGTTTGTAGCAACCAAGAATTTTTACGCGATTAATAATTATTTTAATAGAAAATCGTGTCGCTACTATTTCACCCATTTTTATTAAGTTAACGCAGCGACGTATTCGTATAGCCAAGTCAAGAAATAATCGAGATCGTTCGATTTTAAATTAAATTCCGAATTTCTAAAAATATCTCCATTTTCTTGATTTAAAGTATATTAAGTCCAAATACTTAATTCAATGTTATCCCAATATTTATTTATACAAAAATTACTTTTATTATTTAAATTAAGAAAATATATGCAAGCATGAGAGGTTCCATTATATGTAATCATGAAGAGCATAATATTTGTATAAAAAATGGAAAAGTATATGAATGATTTATATATTCCATTATATATAATCATGAAGAGCATAATATTTGTATAAATATGGAAAAGTATATGAATGATTTATATACTCCATTATATATAATCATGAAGAGCATAATATTTGTATAAATATGGAAAAGTATATGAATGATTTATATACTCCATTATATATAATCATGAAGAGCATAATATTTGTATAAATATGGAAAAGTATATGAATGATTGATAAGACTCCATTATATGTAATCATGAAGAGCATAATATTTGTATAAAAAATGGAAAAGTATATGAATGATTTATATACTCCATTATATATAATCATGAAGAGCATAATATTTGTATAAATATGGAAAAATATATGAATGATTGATAGACTCCATTATATATAATCATGAAGAGCATATTATTTGTATAAATATGGAAAAGTATATGAATGGTGCTTTACTTTAAGAAAAGGATGTGTTAAAATTAATAGAATTGAATGATTATGTTTACAATATGCCAACTTTATACATCTATTTAAACCCATCTCTTTTACACACAACTCTACACATATACACTTATTTCCAACCTCTTGACAAAATCCACAAGTAAGAGAAATTCAAGGCGGTCAAGAAAGTTTTGGTCCATTTACTACTACACTTCATTTTAATCTTTTAAAAGGTAAGTATATCTTATGTTTTTATGAAAATTAAGTATGTTGTTATGAAATGTAAGTATATCTTATGTTTTTATGAAAATTAAGTATGTTGTTATGAAATGTAAGTATATCTTATGTTTTTATGAAAATTAAGTATGTTGTTATGAAATGTAAGTATATCTTATGTTTTTATGAAAATTAAGTATGTTTTTATGAAATGTAAGTATATCTTATGTTTTTATGAAAATTAAGTATGTTGTTATGAAATGTAAGTATATCTTATGTTTTTATGAAAATTAAGTATGTTGTTATGAAATGTAAGTATATCTTATGTTTTTATGAAAATTAAGTATGTTGTTATGAAATGTAAGTATATCTTATGTTTTTATGAAAATTAAGTATGTTGTTATGAAATGTAAGTATATCTTATGTTTTTATGAAAAGTAAGTATGTTTTTATGAAAGGTAAATATACCTTATGTTTTTATGAAAAGTAAGTATGTTTTTATGAAAGGTATTACCTTATGTTTTTATGAAAAGTAAGTATGTTTTTATGACAAGTAAGTATATCTTATGTTTTTATGAAAAGTAAGTATGTTTTTATGAAAGGTAAATACACCTTATGTTTTTATGAAAAGTAAGTATGTTTTTATGACAAGTAAGTATATCTTATGTTTTTATGAAAAGTAAGTATGTTTTTATGAAAGGTAAATACACCTTATGTTTTTATGAAAAGTAAGTATGTTTTTATGACAAGTAAGTATATCTTATATTTTTATGAAAAGTAAGTATGTTTTTATGAAAGGTAAATACACCTTATGTTTTTATGAAAAGTAAGTATGTTTTTATGACAAGTAAGTATATCTTATGTTTTTATGAAAATGTTTGGATCATTGCTATGAAATGAATCTCACAAGATTGTTATGGGTTCCATATGATATGTTTATGATTATGCTAAGGGGACCGGAGTTTAATAGCGCTACACATAAGAATTCTTGCCATTTAAGTTCGGTAAAATTCTTGTGTCTCCCTATGTTTATGAGTATTTCGATCCTATCCTATGTTATGATGAAAATGATCCATATGCTTTCAAAAGAAAATTTATGCTTGGTATACTTACTGGGATTTTATAAATCTCACTCCACGATATTTACCATTTTCTGATAATTGAAGGTTTGAGGCGGTCAACATGGAAGTGGCAAAAGTGGTTAAGATTGATGAGATAATTATGTTGAACTTTATGTAAGAAAATTATGTTCTATTTTTATTCACAGATAAAATTATGGGATTCTAATTATTCTTTTGAATAATTTTACATTACTATTTAAGTCTCGATAATATGATATGAGTCACTTTTAGTGGCACTCGAATGGTCGAGAATTCGGGTCGTCACAGGTTTGTAGCTTGGTGATTGACGGGGGAAGTTGTACTAATGTAGTTAGTACAATGTTGGTGGAAAAATTAGGCTTACATTTAATAAAACATCCAACACCTTATAAATTACAATGGTTGACTGAGTCGGAGGAAGTTAAGGTGAAGAGACAGGCCTTAGTGAATTTTTCTTTGGGTGGGTATTCTGATGAGGTAATTTGTGACGTGGTGCCAATGCAAATTAGTCACATACTGTTGGGGAGACCTTGGCAACATGAAAGGGCTGTGCTACATGATGGGTATACGAATAGATACAGCTTGGTAAAAGGGGGAAAATGTTTACTCTAATGCCACTATCTCCAACTGAAGCCCTGAAAGATCAATTGAAAGTAAAAAGTGAGTTTGAGGGGAAAAATAAGAGAGTTGAGGCCACGACCTCAGAAAAAGGAGAGGGAGTGGAAATTAAAGAAAAGAGAGTTGAGGCCACGACCTCAGAAAAAGGAGAGGGAGTGAAAAGTAAAGAAAAGAGGGTTGAGGTTCAAACCTCAGAAAAAGGAGAGACTGAGTGCAAAAAGCAAAAGAAAAGAGAGTCTACCACAAAAATGAGTCTATTTGCACTTACTCACGCTAACACACCCCTCCCCAGTTCTTTAAATTCTGTTTTACAGGTACCGAAGTCAAACCATGAGCTTAAAACAGGAAAGAAACTTGTTGGCAAAAATGAGCAGCCCAAAAGTCTAAAGGATCGCACGAGGCATAAAAATGATCACCGAGCCCAAGAAAGCAGGAGGAATTTGAAAAGCCGACCAAAAATGGATTCGAGGTCGAATCCTTTTCAAGAGAGGGAGTATGATGTGATCCGGACCAGGCATCGAAGGGTAAAGTCGAGCCATCGACAATATGATAGTTATCTACGTGCAAAACGGAGCAAGTTCCGTGTTGGGGTCGAGCCAAGAAGAGGGACGGATCGAGCCGAATCGAGTAAAAGAAATTATTTATGCAGAAATTCCATTACGGCCGTAATGGATGACCTTCACGGCCGTAACCCATGTATTCACGGCCGTAAATCTTACAATCACGGCCGTAATCAATTAACGAGGAAAAATGAAGATTTTCTGCAGAAGGAGGCTTACGGCCGTAAGCCTGGAAGTTACGGCCGTAACGTTCAAAAAAGGGAAACTTCACGGCCGTAAGAAATTCGTCACGGCCGTAACTCATAAAACAATTTTGGACCAGAGAAGGCTTTACGGCCGTAAAAGTATTCTTCGCGGTCGTAAATGAGGAGCGGGCCAGATTTTGCGGATTTTTAATTATTTTATTTCCTTTTATTATTTTAGGTTATTTTCGTATTTTAGAATTTTAGCATAATTAGAATTCTATTTTGAGTAAATTAGATGCTAGGTTATTTTGCTTATTTATACGCTTTTCAATTCATTGTAAAAACAGTTAAGATTGATTTTGAGATTAATATAGTTGAGAGAGTTTTCTCCAATTGAAAGGTTGAGGAGTCCCTTTTGTGTTCTTCAAGAACAAATCCGACCTATCAAATATTGTGGAAATATTTGTGGCGTTGTACTTATCAAATATTCGCGAGAATATTTGTGGCGTGTCCGATTAGAATCTTATCAAGGAAATTGACAAGTCCTTGTGGTGTTTCGAAAACCTTGGATCTCGATTCCGCATCGTCAATTTCTTGCGTCGTGAATCTTGGGTCAAGGTCCTATCGTCAATCTATCTTTTAATTTCTGTTCAATTATTCGTGTTCTTGTTATTTTTCGTGTCAGGTCTGATTTAGATCTTTCCTAGGGTTTTAAATTTCATTATTTCGCGTTTTCGACGAGATTCCCCTCTCGGGATCGCGTCATCTTACATGGATGAATGTTTTGAAAAATTAGGCTGCGTTCTATTTGGTGTTTTCCAGTCGTTTTCCGTTTTTTTATTTTTGAAACACGGAAAACGCATTCTCTTGCGTCATTTTTGGAAAAAAAAATCTCGAAAATGTTTACAAATTTTATAAAGGAAATGGAAAACGTGATTTTTTACGTTTTCCGCGTTTTCCACCCATTATAACCATAATATGAAAACGCGAAAAGCGCGGTGTTTTTCGCGTTTTCATATTAAAAAAAAATTCAAATAATCAAAACATTTGAAATTTATCAAAATTTGTCATTTTTAATTACATTATTGGTCCCTGATTTTCAAAACTTTCATTTTAATCCTCAATTTTTGAAATTTCTTTTGAAAATACCCTCATTTATTTTCAACTTAAGTCCCTCAACTTCAGATTTTCTTGCACATTAGTCCGTAAATTTTACTTTTTTTCAATTTAGTCCATCTCGCATTTGTTTATAGGTCATTGTCTTCAAACATGTATAACTTTTGATGTACAACTCCGAATTGCACTATGTTTTTTGCGTCGATCTCCAAATTCAACAATCTTTCTCATGATGTGTATCATGTGCTTAATTATTAAACATTTTCTTTTGATTTTTGTATTGTAGACACTTATTTTGTAAGCGTATCATTGATTAACGTAAATTGATTTCTTCAAATTTTATTGAAAATTAAATTTTAAACTGTAGCGACCCAGAATTTTACGCAATTAATAATTATTTTAATATTTAGAAAATCGTGTCGCTACTATTTCACCTATTATTTTGAAGTTAACGCCGCGACGGATTCGTCTAGCCAAGTCAAGAAATATCGAATTTGTTCGATTTTAAATTAAAATTCGAATTTCTAAAATTATGTTATTTTAATTATTTATTCAAAGTATTATTTTCAAAATCATTTTGAATTCCAAATTTATTAAAATATCTCAATTTTCCTTATTCAAATTATTTCAAGTCCAAATACGTAATTCGATTTTATCTCAAAATTTATTTATTCTCAAATGTATTTTCAGTCCAAAAACATATCTGTTTCAAATACGCTTCTTGATCAAAGTTAGTCCAATATTCATAATCAAAATTTATATTACATAAATTTCCCTACACATGTTGATTTTCTTTTTCCATCTAATTGCACCCCACATGTTTTCTTCTTTATCACCAAAGCATCCCCATCATATCTTTACACCAATTCCCACCACCACCCGTATGCATCACATTTTCCACCAAATCAACCATCATTATGTTTCAAGAACATAATGATGATGTATCCATGTTCTATTTTTTTTATCACACCAAATTCTCCACTACAAATCCTCCGCCGAAAGCCAAACTCCACCTCCATTTTTAATAATGGAGCAACTGCCTGCTCATTCCAACTCATTTATGAATCTACCCCATCTTCATTTCAATACACATGGCACAACTCACACTTCCATGTACCTAGATTCCACAATACAATATATATATAAACATCATCATCTCAGCACCTGCATAGCCGAAAGCCATTCCCTACTGCCCAAGTTGAACTCTACACCACACTACACCAACCAGCATCATCAGTACAGCCTCAACTCCAAAACCGGCCACTATTATCATCACCAATGCAGCCACCACTGCCACTGCCAACCAACAATCCTCAATCCAGCTACCACAATTATCAGTTTCAGCCCAAACAATCACCACAATGATCTGCTTTCAATTCCTTTTTCCCAATTCAATACCAATAATAGACATCAATCTGAAACCAATTCGAAATCAACCAAAACTGCATCATCATCGTATTGGCATCAACCTGCAGCTCCATCACCCAAGAAATTTGTATCATCATTTTCACTGCCCATTCTTGCTCACTGCACAAAACCAAGAACCACCACAATGCAATCCACTGCCGCTGAACCACTGCAAAGCCACCATCTCCATCAACAGCATCACCACCTCAACCACTGCTGGATTTATCGACTGAAATCGCGACCTCAATACCTCGTTTCTACCTCTGTTTATCGCACCTAACCTCGCACCTGAAACCAAATCAGAACTCCCATCCCTTTTGGTCGCCACTCACCGCCACCTATGCCGACGTTTCACCGGTAAATCGCCGGCATCGACTCTCCCCTAGCACCTCCGTCTCTCGCTTTGCTCTCCCTCTGTCTCCTCTCTGATCTGAAATGAAAAGAGAAAGAGATTGATATTATATATTTAATTTCCAGATTTTACACTTTGGTCCCTAAGTTTGCTAAATCATCAAAATCAGTCCCTTAAGTTTTAAATGATTTTAATCAGCCCTTTCATTTTAAAAATCTGATCAATTCAGTCCCTGCTGATTTACTTTATTTGATTTTAAGCCCAAGTTTCAAAGTATTCATTTTAATCCCTCAACTTTCAAAATATCTATTTTAGTCCCTCAACTTTTCAAAAGTATCCATTTTAGTCCCTCAACTTTCAAAACATCAATTTTAGTCCTCAAATTATAATTTATCATTTTGAACCATATATTCGATAGACTAAAGTGACTTATTGGCTAAGACGAAGCGTACGGAGAATTTAAAGAAATTGAAGTCATTCCCGCTCAACTTTGCACTCGTCGGATTTGAGGTAGACTCGCACTTATTAATTGATTTAAATTATGATTTCATATAAATGTCATGTGACTTGTGAAAGTCAATTTTCAAGAAAATTAAGTATGTTTTATGAAAGGTAAATATACCTTATGTTTTATGAAAAGTAAGTATACCCTATGTTTTTACGAAAATGTTTTATATGTTTTGGATCATTGCTATGCACATAAGAATTCTTGCCACGAAGTTCGGTAGAATTCTTGTGTCTCCATAAGTTTATGAGGATTTGCCACGAAGTTCGGTAAAATTCCTATGTTTCCATATGTTTATGAGGATTTACCACCTAAGTTCGGTAAAATTCCTGTCTCATATGTTTATGAGGATTTCGATCCTATCTTATGTTATGATGGAAATGATCCCTATGAATTTCAAGAATTATGTTTTGGTATACTTACTGTTATTATGATTTTACTGCATAAGAATTCTTGCCACCTAAGTTCGGTAAAGTTCTTGTGTCTCCCTATGTTTATGAGGATTTCAATCCTATCTTATGTTATGCTTTCAAAAGAAATTATGCTTGGCATAATTAAAATGTTTTATAATTATATGGTTTTCAAAGGGCTGTTTTCAAAGAGTTGTTTTCAAAGAGCCTATGATTTTCAAAATATGTTCCGTGCTGTAATGCACAATATGAGTTTTATCAAGAGCCGTTTTATAAAGAAGCTCTATCAATGCCCGTTTTATAAAGAGCCGGGATTTATGTGTTTAATCATCTTATAAATTAATTAATTTGCGATGAGTCTACTGAGTATTTCCCCCATGAAATGCTCACCCTACTTTTTAACAGTTTTGCAGATTTCGGAGACGGTGGCGAGCGATGAATGATGGTGGCAATAATCGTTAAACGGTTGAAAGTTTGACGTTAATGATTTCCGTATTTTCCAAACATCGAATAATTTAGAGAAGTTCATTTATTTGAGAAATTATGGCATTGGCAATTTCTTTACAAAATTAATGGTTCGATTTACTATTTCAAATGATTTCATAAATGTTTTCAATTTTATCGGCCATTACAGTTTATTTAATGTTGCCAAAAATGAATTTCAATTATTTCTTCCGCAAAAAAATATTATTCGAAAAATTTAGACAGAAAATGACGTAGTGAACCGGGTATACGGAACTCGGGGCGCTACAAGTTGGTATCAGAGCTAGTCTGCGTTTCTGTAGACTGGTAAAATTTTCAAAAAGAATTTTCAAGAAATATTTTCCATTATAAGATTTTTATTTATGAAGATTGCCACTGCTATCATTCTTTCCACCAACTCCGAGGTAAAGAAGTTTATGATGTTTAAAGTTATTTCAGTATTTCGAATACTCATTTTACTGATTTATGAGAAAGAATGAAGAGTATTTCGGATACTTATGATTTATGAGAAATAAGAATGTATTTCTTCGAAAATAATGATGTTGTTATGCTTTGTCATAACTTATATGCTTTAATGTATGATTATGAGAAAAAAAATTTAAGAAAGAAAACGAGTGTTGAGCATAATGGGAATAATATGATTTAAGAATGATTTTTAAATAATTTTTGTCCTCGAGTTAGAAATGATGAATCCTAGATGGACTTTGCATAATTGATTTTAGACATGGCACTAAGTATGAGAAGTCAACAGAAAGGATTTGATTATATTTCAGATTATTTATCGTTTAGATTTAAACGAGAAATAGAAAGCCAGATTATGAGGTTATGATGAGATGTTGAGATTATAAGTGATATGATTTTTTTGAGATTTTTATGAGAAGAATTGTGAAGTTAGAGATTTAAAGATTTGATTCTTAATTATTGAGAATTAAGGAATTGATATTGTGATATTAGAAGTTATGATTTGAAATTTCTATGTTGAGGAATTATGAATTAAATTATGGGATATTTTTATGATATTGAAGTATGCTTATGGTTTGGATAAGTCCAAATTACAAAGGAAACTCTGCCTAGAATTTTATCATTTGGAATTAAGAGCATAGTATGGTATGAAACTACTAAAGGAATTTTAGACATGCAAGATCATTTACATCACAAACGAGATTTAGTAGATGATAGCAGAAATTTTATTATTTCCTCATAAGGAGAACACACAAGAGTCACACTGGAAAGGAAATACATGAAACACACAAAAGCAATCGAGAGAAACATGGGATAATCCTCAAAATGAGAGATGTGTTTCCGGAGTAGGCGTATCCTACCACCTCTGATCTTTTGAGGAAATAAAGAAACCTTCAAAGAGGTGTGTTTCGAGAGTAAGAATACTCCGTAATCTACCACCTGGAACCTTTGAGGTACACACAAGATTTAAACTTTAAGGAAATCCTAGTAAATGGAGGGGTGTCTCGAGAGTGAGAATACTCCGTACTCTACCCCCACCTATTCTAAGATTCACAGAGTTAAATTTACATTAACCGGACTCCATTTTCGCTTGATTCCCCTTCCTTGCGACCAATCTATCTTAACTCCTGCTGGATCTTGTATTGAGATATATGACTGCAGCTTATTCAGTAGTTCATCAATAGTAGGAGCAGTAATAAGAAGCCTTCTGGAAAATGGAGAGATGAATCCCTGTTCCACAGCATAATCAAGAAAGGTTAACAAACCATCAAAGAAATTGTTAACATTCAGAAGCCCAATAGGCTTAGTATGGAGATCTAGTTGAGCCCACGAGGTAATGTTAAAGATTTCTTCTAAGGTACCAAAACCTCCGGGCAGGGCTATAAAGGCATCAGAACCATATAGCATACAAGTTATGCGTTCATGGATGGATAAGGTTTGAACTTCATGCCCTCGTGTTTTGCCTGCAACATCTACCAAAGGGACAGGTATAACACCGATTACTTTTGATTTCTCTGCAAGAGCAGATTGGGAAACACAACCCATTAGACCACTGCTACCACCCCCATATACAAGAGTGATACCTTTTTCCCCCAGTTTCTTTCCAAGATCTACAGCCGCTTCTAGATAACCGAAGCCTTTCCCTACTTTTGATCCACAAAATACACAAATAGTTTTGATCTGTCGAAGTTTTGGTGCTTCCATCTTTGATAGTAAAGAAGGGAAAACTTACGAAGAAGATGTGATTTTGGGATGCCTGAACTATGAAATATGTTTGGCTATTTAAAGCCGGAAAAATTTACTGTTTTTGATTGATTCTGAAAAAGTAAAGATTTACTTTTGACAAAATCGGCCAACTTTTGACTGTTTTACCAAAGATATCACCTTTCGGTGAATTATTTCCAGCTTTATCAAACCTCGAGAAAAGAAAAATATATTTATTTCCAGCTTTATCAAACCTCGAGAAAAGAAAAATATATTTATTTCCAGCTTTATCAAAACTCGAGAAAGGAAAATATATTTTATTTCCAAAACGCGTGAAAGAAAGCAGCAAAATATGTCCCGTGCTGTAATGCACAATATGAGTTTTATCAAGAGCAGTTTTATAAAGAAGCTCTATCAATGCCCGTTTTATAAAGACCCGGGATTTATGTGTTTAATCATCTTATAAATTAAATTAATATGCGATGAGTCTACTGAGTATTTCCCCCATGAAATACTCACCCTACTTTTTAACAGTTTTGCAGATTTCGGAGACGGTGGCGAGCGATGAATGATGGTGGCAATAATCGTTAAACGGTTGAAAGTTTGACGTTAATGATTTCCGTATTTTTCCAAACAATCGAATAATTTAGAGAAGTTCATTTATTTGAGAAATTATGACATTGTCAATTTCTTTACAAAATTAATGGTTCGATTTACTATTTCAAATGGTTTCATAAATGTTTCAATTTTATCGGCCATTACAGTATATTTAATGTTGCCAAAAATGAATTTCAATTATTTCTTCCGCAAAAATATTATTCGAAAAAAATTTAGACAGAAAATGACGTAGTGAATCGGGTATACGGAACTCGGGGCGCTACAAGTTGGTATCAAAGCTAGTCTGCGTTTCTGTAGACTGGAAAAATTTTCAAAAAGAATTTTCAAGAAATATTTTCCATTATAAAAATTTTATTGATGAAGATTGCCACTGCCATCATTCGTTCCACCAACTCCGAGGTAAAGAAGTTTATGATGTTTAAAGTTATTTCAGTATTTCGAATACTCATTTTACTAATTTATGAGAAAGAATGAAGAGTATTTCGGATACTTATGATTTATGAGAAATAAGAATGTGTTTCTTCGAAAATAATGATGTTGTTATGCTTTGTCATAACTTATATGCTTTAATGTATGATTATGAGAAATTTTTTAAGAAAGAAAACGAGTGTTGAGCATAATGGGAATAATATGATTTTATTGAGAATTAAGTAATGGATATTATGTTGAGTAAGTGAATTATTTCCTCTATTTTGAAGAGAAATTTATTATGAAGTTTGGCCTTGTGAATATTTTGGGAATATGATTTATGGCATATATTTATAAGTATGAGTTATCTTTTGAGCCATTAAGGTATCGAAGGAAGTGATATTGTGATATTGAAAAATATGATTTGAAATTTCTATGTTGAGGAATTATGAATTGAATTATGGGATATTTTGATGATATTGAAGTGTTGGAATCGTTTTCAATATTTTTAGATCGTTGTGATCAAATGTGGAGTTATTTATTATTGTGAGTTATGAAGTATGCTTATGGTTTGGATAAGTCCAAATTACAAGGGAAACTCTGTCCAGAATGTTATCCTTTGGAATTAAGAGCATGATATGATAAGCATCCACTAAAGGAATTAAGGTTAGACATGCAAGTACATTTATATCACAAACGAGATTTGGTTGATGATAGCAGAGATTTTATTATTTTCTCATAAGGAGAACACACAAGAGTCACACTGGAAAGGAAATACATGAAACACATGAAAGCATAAGAGAAAAACATGGAAAGATCCTCAGAATGAGAGATGTGTTTCCGGAGTAGCCGTATCCTACCACCTCTGATCTTTTGAGGAAATAAAGAAACCTTCAAAGAGGTGTGTTTCGAGAGTAAGAATACTCCGTAATCTACCACCTGGAACCTTTGAGGTACACACAAGATTTAAACATTAAGGAAATCCTAGTAAATGGAGGGGTGTCTCGAGAGTGAGAATACTCCGTACTCTACCCCCACCTATTCTAAGATTCAAAGAGTTAAGTTTACATTAACCGGACTCCATTTTCGCTTGATTCCCCTTCCTTGCGACCAATCTATCTTAACTCCTGCTGGATCTTGTATTGAGATATATGACTGCAGCTTATTCAGTAGTTCATCAATAGTAGGAGCAGTAATAAGAAGCCTTCTGGAAAATGGAGAGATGAATCCCTGTTCCACAGCATAATCAAGAAAGGTTAACAAACCATCAAAGAAATTGTTAACATTCAGAAGCCCAATAGGCTTAGTATGGAGATCTAGTTGAGCCCACGAGGTAATGTTAAAGATTTCTTCTAAGGTACCAAAACCTCCGGGCAGGGCTATAAAGGCATCAGAACCATATAGCATACAAGTTATGCGTTCATGGATGGATAAGGTTTGAACTTCATGCCCTCGTGTTTTGCCTGCAACATCTACCAAAGGGACAGGTATAACACCGATTACTTTTGATTTCTCTGCAAGAGCAGATTGGGAAACACAACCCATTAGACCACTGCTACCACCCCCATATACAAGAGTGATACCTTTTTCCCCCAGTTTCTTTCCAAGATCTACAGCCGCTTCTAGATAACCGAAGCCTTTCCCTACTTTTGATCCACAAAATACACAAATAGTTTTGATCTGTCGAAGTTTTGGTGCTTCCATCTTTGATAGTAAAGAAGGGAAAACTTACGAAGAAGATGTGATTTTGGGATGCCTGAACTATGAAATATGTTTGGCTATTTAAAGCCGGAAAAATTTACTGTTTTTGATTGATTCTGAAAAAGTAAAGATTTACTTTTGACAAAATCGGCCAACTTTTGACTGTTTTACCAAAGATATCACCTTTCGGTGAATTATTTCCAGCTTTATCAAACCTCGAGAAAAGAAAAATATATTTATTTCCAGCTTTATCAAACCTCGAGAAAAGAAAAATATATTTATTTCCAGCTTTATCAAAACTCGAGAAAGGAAAATATATTTTATTTCCAAAACGCGTGAAAGAAAGCAGCAAAATATTTTAAATGCGTATCAAAAGATTTACCTTATATTATTGCTGAACTGCCAGAAGCCTCATTTTGTAAAACAGACTGGCAAACAGGATCTTTCGATATTATATTTTGGAGACTATAAAGATTTTTGTCCTCGTTAAACTGAGCGTATAAGGAGAGAAGTTCACGTTGTACATAACCACTTGGGTGCGTCTCAAGAGTCAGTCGAATATCATCCAAAGACTCCTTACTCAGTCCACCCTTTATGAATTCGATTTTATCATCCCGATTAGTAGAAGAATATCCTACTGATTTGCAACGAGTATTACAGTTCCAACGAGCACATTTGTAGCAACCACCCAGTCTTTTTGCTCTTCGTTTCTTTGCAAACGTGCTTTTGCCTAAACCAGGCATGTGCTTTGGAAATGTTGATGGTAATTCACCAGATAGTCGAACCTTTGCTTCTATCAACCAGCGAACATCTTCTGGAATATCATGAGCCATTAGCAACCTCAATCTTTCGAGCCTTATTTTATAGATCTTTCTCAGATCATTCATAGGAAGACTGGAATAATACTTGCGAATGTTAGAAAGAATGATATTCATTGTTTGATGATTCAACCTCTTCTCAGCATGAACTATTTAAAAGCGCAAAGGATCTGAGTGAATCCGCGTGATGTTGTGACCAGCAAGAAAGCGCAGGATTATTTTAATGAAAAGAGGAGACAAGAAGTAATGCGCTGTTAAATTTTATCGATAAAGGAGATTTGATTGGAGATTTGGAATATTTTCTTGGATTATGGGTACTGATATTTTGTTTTAATAATGATAATCTTGGTATAGTGTGATGATACGTGGAAAGTAAAATGAGTACCGTATTGAATCAGAATTCATACGTATATACAAGTGAAAGAAATACTTTGCAGGAAATGTGGTGACATTTAAGTATAGAATCTTAGTTTTGGGAGATATTTGTTTACTGAATTTTGGGTTACAAATATTGGAAAGATAAGTTGATGATATTATGTTGATATGTTTGGGTATATTACGTAGAGAAAATATTCAGGTAATTCTTTGATTATTTTGGGAATTTTCGATGATAAGAAAGGAAAAATTATTATGATACGATATGTCAGTAAAGATTTGTTGAAATTTTAGAGATATATACGAATATTTGAGGTCACATGATACGATGATAAGTGACAAGTTACATGAATACTACAAGATATGATGAAATTTTTACATACGATTGGGAATTGTTTTGATTATTTTGAGAATATTCGATGATAAGAAGAAGAGATTCTGATTAAGTATTCAGAAATTATAAGATTAAGTAAGTTTAATTTCGAGGACGAAATTATTTTAAGGAGGTAAGATTATAGCGACCCAGAATTTTTATGCAATAAATAATTATTTTAATATTTAGAAAATTGTGTCGCTACTATTTCATTTATTATTTTGAAGTTAACGCCGCGACGGATTCGTCTAGCCAAGTCAAGAAATATCGAATTTGTTCGATTTTAAATTAAAATCCGAATTTCTAAAATTATATTATTTTAATTATTTATTTAAAGTATTATTTTCAAAATCATTTTTCAGTCCAAAATATATCAGTTTTAAATACTTTTCTTGATCGAAGTTAGTCCAATATTTATCAAAATTGTATCATGAACCCACATATTTTTCTTCCTTCTTTATTACTCTTTCCACCTCAATATACCATAATCAAAGCATCTTCATCATATCATTACACCTAACAAAGAACACCACTACCAATTAATCAAAGCTATCACAATTCAATCCTACCCCATGTGTATACTAAACATAATGATGAATTACCCATATTCCACCCTTTTCATACCTAACTATTCATCATTTTTCCTAAATTTATACGTTCTCCATCTCCTCACAATACACACAACAAACTACCAAACCACTGCAAAGTCATCACACCCTAACCGTCCCTGCTTAACCAACACTGCCCTTCACTGCACCACCTGCAATACACAATTCAATTCCAAGTTCAAGCACAGCCACCGATTTCAATTTTTCCTAGCATCACCATCACTACCGCCTATTCACTACCACTGTTTCATCAATGTCAAAACCACCACTATCCATTTCCACCTTCATCACCTGCAACTCACAATCAGACACCTCCACATCCACACAATCACAGTCCAGATCACCACGAACCCACACTGCCACTACCAAGCTGAACCAGAATCACCACCCACACTGATTCATCTCCCTCACGCAGTTAACCTCACATAACCATCTCAACATCACACAATTCTCAATTCCATCAAGTTTTCAGAAATCATTCTCATTATCAATAACCTCACCACTGCAAATCACCATTTATCATCATCACCAAATTGGCAAGCCATAACCAAGATCCACAGCCTGCATATACAATAACCAAATACAACCAATGCCACCTTCAACACCATTTCAGTATTATCTCCACCACCGGTAGCATCACCAGCCCTTTCACTGTCACCACCCCTGCCAGGTTGAACTCCAAACCAACCAGCACCACCACCACCAATCAATCAAGAACCGCCACTGCTTGAAACTCTGTTTTCCACAAACTAAATTCACAACGTTCAGTTGAACCCAATTTCTCAACCTCTCCAAATCACCATCGATCAGATCAAAAAACTCAATGATAAATAAACCCAGTTACCTACCTCAACTGTGGAACCACTTCGCCGGAGCTATCACCGGAAATCGCAACCTTCGACCTAGGTTACACTTCGATTTCGCATCTAACCTCGCACCTGAAACCAAATCAGAACTCCCACTCTTTTTCCGTCGCTCGCCACACCTTACGCCTACGGTTCGCCGGCGTTCCACCGGCTGTAGCCCGGACTTCACCCTCCGTCGCCAGCTTCATCTCCCCTCTCGCCTGTCTCTCTCTCTGATCGAATTTGAAAATAGAGAGAGAGTAAAGTTTTATTTAATATATTTGATTTTCGGAAATTTGCACTTTGGTCCCTGAAGTTTCAAAGGCTTTCAAATCAGTCCCCAAGTTTTAAAAAGGTTTTATTTCAGTCCTTTCAGTTTTTAAACTTATCATTTCAGTCCTTGCTGATTTACTTTATTTGATTTTAAGCTCAAGTTTTAAAAGATTTACATTTTAGTCCCTCAACTTTCAAAAGTATTCATTTTAGTCCCTCAATTTTCAAAACATCAATTTTAGTCCTCAAATTATAATTTATCATTTTGAACTATATATTCGATAGACTAAAGTGACTTATTGGCTAAGACGAAGCGTACGGAGAATTTAAAGAAATTGAAGTCATTCCCGCTCAACTTTGCACTCGTCGGATTTGAGGTAGACTCGCACTTATTAATTGATTTAAATTATGATTTCATATAAATGTCATGTGACTTGTGAAAGTCAATTTTTAAGAAAAACAAGTATGTTTTTATGAAAGGTAAATATACCTTATGTTTTTATGAAAAGTAAGTATACCCTATGTTTTTACGATAATGTTTTATATGTTTTGGATCATTGCTATGCACATAAGAATTCTTACCACCTAAGTTCGGTAGAATTCTGTGTCTCCATAAGTTTATGAGGATTTACCACCTAAGTTCGGTAAAATTCCTGTCTTTCCATATGTTTATGAGGATTTACCACCTAAGTTCGGTAAAATTCCTGTCGCGTATGTTTATGAGGATTTCGATCCTATCTTATGTTATGATGGAAATGATCCCTATGAATTTCATGAATTATGTTTTGGTATACTTACTGTTATTATGATTTTACTACATAAGAATTCTTACCACCTAAGTTCGGTAAAATTCTTATATTTATGAGGATTTCGATCTTATCCTATGTTATGATGAAAACTTACTGTTATTATGATTTTACTGCATAAGAATTCTTGCCACCTAAGTTCGGTAAAGTTCTTGTGTCTATTTATGTTTATGAGGATTTCAATCATATCTTATGTTATGCTTTCAAAAGAAATTATGCTTGGCATAATTAAAATATTTTTATAAGTATATGGTTTTCAAAGAGCTGTTTTCAAAGAGCCTATGATTTGCAAAATATGTCCCGTGCTGTAATGCACAATATGAGTTTTATCAAGAGCAGTTTTATAAAGAAGCTCTATCAATGCCCGTTTTATAAAGACCCGGGATTTATGTGTTTAATCATCTTATAAATTAAATTAATATGCGATGAGTCTACTGAGTATTTCCCCCATGAAATACTCACCCTACTTTTTAACAGTTTTGCAGATTTCGGAGACGGTGGCGAGCGATGAATGATGGTGGCAATAATCGTTAAACGGTTGAAAGTTTGACGTTAATGATTTCCGTATTTTTCCAAACAATCGAATAATTTAGAGAAGTTCATTTATTTGAGAAATTATGACATTGTCAATTTCTTTACAAAATTAATGGTTCGATTTACTATTTCAAATGGTTTCATAAATGTTTCAATTTTATCGGCCATTACAGTATATTTAATGTTGCCAAAAATGAATTTCAATTATTTCTTCCGCAAAAATATTATTCGAAAAAAATTTAGACAGAAAATGACGTAGTGAATCGGGTATACGGAACTCGGGGCGCTACAAGTTGGTATCAAAGCTAGTCTGCGTTTCTGTAGACTGGAAAAATTTTCAAAAAGAATTTTCAAGAAATATTTTCCATTATAAAAATTTTATTGATGAAGATTGCCACTGCCATCATTCGTTCCACCAACTCCGAGGTAAAGAAGTTTATGATGTTTAAAGTTATTTCAGTATTTCGAATACTCATTTTACTAATTTATGAGAAAGAATGAAGAGTATTTCGGATACTTATGATTTATGAGAAATAAGAATGTGTTTCTTCGAAAATAATGATGTTGTTATGCTTTGTCATAACTTATATGCTTTAATGTATGATTATGAGAAATTTTTTAAGAAAGAAAACGAGTGTTGAGCATAATGGGAATAATATGATTTTATTGAGAATTAAGTAATGGATATTATGTTGAGTAAGTGAATTATTTCCTCTATTTTGAAGAGAAATTTATTATGAAGTTTGGCCTTGTGAATATTTTGGGAATATGATTTATGGCATATATTTATAAGTATGAGTTATCTTTTGAGCCATTAAGGTATCGAAGGAAGTGATATTGTGATATTGAAAAATATGATTTGAAATTTCTATGTTGAGGAATTATGAATTGAATTATGGGATATTTTGATGATATTGAAGTGTTGGAATCGTTTTCAATATTTTTAGATCGTTGTGATCAAATGTGGAGTTATTTATTATTGTGAGTTATGAAGTATGCTTATGGTTTGGATAAGTCCAAATTACAAGGGAAACTCTGTCCAGAATGTTATCCTTTGGAATTAAGAGCATGATATGATAAGCATCCACTAAAGGAATTAAGGTTAGACATGCAAGTACATTTATATCACAAACGAGATTTGGTTGATGATAGCAGAGATTTTATTATTTTCTCATAAGGAGAACACACAAGAGTCACACTGGAAAGGAAATACATGAAACACATGAAAGCATAAGAGAAAAACATGGAAAGATCCTCAGAATGAGAGATGTGTTTCCGGAGTAGCCGTATCCTACCACCTCTGATCTTTTGAGGAAATAAAGAAACCTTCAAAGAGGTGTGTTTCGAGAGTAAGAATACTCCGTAATCTACCACCTGGAACCTTTGAGGTACACACAAGATTTAAACATTAAGGAAATCCTAGTAAATGGAGGGGTGTCTCGAGAGTGAGAATACTCCGTACTCTACCCCCACCTATTCTAAGATTCAAAGAGTTAAGTTTACATTAACCGGACTCCATTTTCGCTTGATTCCCCTTCCTTGCGACCAATCTATCTTAACTCCTGCTGGATCTTGTATTGAGATATATGACTGCAGCTTATTCAGTAGTTCATCAATAGTAGGAGCAGTAATAAGAAGCCTTCTGGAAAATGGAGAGATGAATCCCTGTTCCACAGCATAATCAAGAAAGGTTAACAAACCATCAAAGAAATTGTTAACATTCAGAAGCCCAATAGGCTTAGTATGGAGATCTAGTTGAGCCCACGAGGTAATGTTAAAGATTTCTTCTAAGGTACCAAAACCTCCGGGCAGGGCTATAAAGGCATCAGAACCATATAGCATACAAGTTATGCGTTCATGGATGGATAAGGTTTGAACTTCATGCCCTCGTGTTTTGCCTGCAACATCTACCAAAGGGACAGGTATAACACCGATTACTTTTGATTTCTCTGCAAGAGCAGATTGGGAAACACAACCCATTAGACCACTGCTACCACCCCCATATACAAGAGTGATACCTTTTTCCCCCAGTTTCTTTCCAAGATCTACAGCCGCTTCTAGATAACCGAAGCCTTTCCCTACTTTTGATCCACAAAATACACAAATAGTTTTGATCTGTCGAAGTTTTGGTGCTTCCATCTTTGATAGTAAAGAAGGGAAAACTTACGAAGAAGATGTGATTTTGGGATGCCTGAACTATGAAATATGTTTGGCTATTTAAAGCCGGAAAAATTTACTGTTTTTGATTGATTCTGAAAAAGTAAAGATTTACTTTTGACAAAATCGGCCAACTTTTGACTGTTTTACCAAAGATATCACCTTTCGGTGAATTATTTCCAGCTTTATCAAACCTCGAGAAAAGAAAAATATATTTATTTCCAGCTTTATCAAACCTCGAGAAAAGAAAAATATATTTATTTCCAGCTTTATCAAAACTCGAGAAAGGAAAATATATTTTATTTCCAAAACGCGTGAAAGAAAGCAGCAAAATATTTTAAATGCGTATCAAAAGATTTACCTTATATTATTGCTGAACTGCCAGAAGCCTCATTTTGTAAAACAGACTGGCAAACAGGATCTTTCGATATTATATTTTGGAGACTATAAAGATTTTTGTCCTCGTTAAACTGAGCGTATAAGGAGAGAAGTTCACGTTGTACATAACCACTTGGGTGCGTCTCAAGAGTCAGTCGAATATCATCCAAAGACTCCTTACTCAGTCCACCCTTTATGAATTCGATTTTATCATCCCGATTAGTAGAAGAATATCCTACTGATTTGCAACGAGTATTACAGTTCCAACGAGCACATTTGTAGCAACCACCCAGTCTTTTTGCTCTTCGTTTCTTTGCAAACGTGCTTTTGCCTAAACCAGGCATGTGCTTTGGAAATGTTGATGGTAATTCACCAGATAGTCGAACCTTTGCTTCTATCAACCAGCGAACATCTTCTGGAATATCATGAGCCATTAGCAACCTCAATCTTTCGAGCCTTATTTTATAGATCTTTCTCAGATCATTCATAGGAAGACTGGAATAATACTTGCGAATGTTAGAAAGAATGATATTCATTGTTTGATGATTCAACCTCTTCTCAGCATGAACTATTTAAAAGCGCAAAGGATCTGAGTGAATCCGCGTGATGTTGTGACCAGCAAGAAAGCGCAGGATTATTTTAATGAAAAGAGGAGACAAGAAGTAATGCGCTGTTAAATTTTATCGATAAAGGAGATTTGATTGGAGATTTGGAATATTTTCTTGGATTATGGGTACTGATATTTTGTTTTAATAATGATAATCTTGGTATAGTGTGATGATACGTGGAAAGTAAAATGAGTACCGTATTGAATCAGAATTCATACGTATATACAAGTGAAAGAAATACTTTGCAGGAAATGTGGTGACATTTAAGTATAGAATCTTAGTTTTGGGAGATATTTGTTTACTGAATTTTGGGTTACAAATATTGGAAAGATAAGTTGATGATATTATGTTGATATGTTTGGGTATATTACGTAGAGAAAATATTCAGGTAATTCTTTGATTATTTTGGGAATTTTCGATGATAAGAAAGGAAAAATTATTATGATACGATATGTCAGTAAAGATTTGTTGAAATTTTAGAGATATATACGAATATTTGAGGTCACATGATACGATGATAAGTGACAAGTTACATGAATACTACAAGATATGATGAAATTTTTACATACGATTGGGAATTGTTTTGATTATTTTGAGAATATTCGATGATAAGAAGAAGAGATTCTGATTAAGTATTCAGAAATTATAAGATTAAGTAAGTTTAATTTCGAGGACGAAATTATTTTAAGGAGGTAAGATTATAGCGACCCAGAATTTTTATGCAATAAATAATTATTTTAATATTTAGAAAATTGTGTCGCTACTATTTCATTTATTATTTTGAAGTTAACGCCGCGACGGATTCGTCTAGCCAAGTCAAGAAATATCGAATTTGTTCGATTTTAAATTAAAATCCGAATTTCTAAAATTATATTATTTTAATTATTTATTTAAAGTATTATTTTCAAAATCATTTTTCAGTCCAAAATATATCAGTTTTAAATACTTTTCTTGATCGAAGTTAGTCCAATATTTATCAAAATTGTATCATGAACCCACATATTTTTCTTCCTTCTTTATTACTCTTTCCACCTCAATATACCATAATCAAAGCATCTTCATCATATCATTACACCTAACAAAGAACACCACTACCAATTAATCAAAGCTATCACAATTCAATCCTACCCCATGTGTATACTAAACATAATGATGAATTACCCATATTCCACCCTTTTCATACCTAACTATTCATCATTTTTCCTAAATTTATACGTTCTCCATCTCCTCACAATACACACAACAAACTACCAAACCACTGCAAAGTCATCACACCCTAACCGTCCCTGCTTAACCAACACTGCCCTTCACTGCACCACCTGCAATACACAATTCAATTCCAAGTTCAAGCACAGCCACCGATTTCAATTTTTCCTAGCATCACCATCACTACCGCCTATTCACTACCACTGTTTCATCAATGTCAAAACCACCACTATCCATTTCCACCTTCATCACCTGCAACTCACAATCAGACACCTCCACATCCACACAATCACAGTCCAGATCACCACGAACCCACACTGCCACTACCAAGCTGAACCAGAATCACCACCCACACTGATTCATCTCCCTCACGCAGTTAACCTCACATAACCATCTCAACATCACACAATTCTCAATTCCATCAAGTTTTCAGAAATCATTCTCATTATCAATAACCTCACCACTGCAAATCACCATTTATCATCATCACCAAATTGGCAAGCCATAACCAAGATCCACAGCCTGCATATACAATAACCAAATACAACCAATGCCACCTTCAACACCATTTCAGTATTATCTCCACCACCGGTAGCATCACCAGCCCTTTCACTGTCACCACCCCTGCCAGGTTGAACTCCAAACCAACCAGCACCACCACCACCAATCAATCAAGAACCGCCACTGCTTGAAACTCTGTTTTCCACAAACTAAATTCACAACGTTCAGTTGAACCCAATTTCTCAACCTCTCCAAATCACCATCGATCAGATCAAAAAACTCAATGATAAATAAACCCAGTTACCTACCTCAACTGTGGAACCACTTCGCCGGAGCTATCACCGGAAATCGCAACCTTCGACCTAGGTTACACTTCGATTTCGCATCTAACCTCGCACCTGAAACCAAATCAGAACTCCCACTCTTTTTCCGTCGCTCGCCACACCTTACGCCTACGGTTCGCCGGCGTTCCACCGGCTGTAGCCCGGACTTCACCCTCCGTCGCCAGCTTCATCTCCCCTCTCGCCTGTCTCTCTCTCTGATCGAATTTGAAAATAGAGAGAGAGTAAAGTTTTATTTAATATATTTGATTTTCGGAAATTTGCACTTTGGTCCCTGAAGTTTCAAAGGCTTTCAAATCAGTCCCCAAGTTTTAAAAAGGTTTTATTTCAGTCCTTTCAGTTTTTAAACTTATCATTTCAGTCCTTGCTGATTTACTTTATTTGATTTTAAGCTCAAGTTTTAAAAGATTTACATTTTAGTCCCTCAACTTTCAAAAGTATTCATTTTAGTCCCTCAATTTTCAAAACATCAATTTTAGTCCTCAAATTATAATTTATCATTTTGAACTATATATTCGATAGACTAAAGTGACTTATTGGCTAAGACGAAGCGTACGGAGAATTTAAAGAAATTGAAGTCATTCCCGCTCAACTTTGCACTCGTCGGATTTGAGGTAGACTCGCACTTATTAATTGATTTAAATTATGATTTCATATAAATGTCATGTGACTTGTGAAAGTCAATTTTTAAGAAAAACAAGTATGTTTTTATGAAAGGTAAATATACCTTATGTTTTTATGAAAAGTAAGTATACCCTATGTTTTTACGATAATGTTTTATATGTTTTGGATCATTGCTATGCACATAAGAATTCTTACCACCTAAGTTCGGTAGAATTCTGTGTCTCCATAAGTTTATGAGGATTTACCACCTAAGTTCGGTAAAATTCCTGTCTTTCCATATGTTTATGAGGATTTACCACCTAAGTTCGGTAAAATTCCTGTCGCGTATGTTTATGAGGATTTCGATCCTATCTTATGTTATGATGGAAATGATCCCTATGAATTTCATGAATTATGTTTTGGTATACTTACTGTTATTATGATTTTACTACATAAGAATTCTTACCACCTAAGTTCGGTAAAATTCTTATATTTATGAGGATTTCGATCTTATCCTATGTTATGATGAAAACTTACTGTTATTATGATTTTACTGCATAAGAATTCTTGCCACCTAAGTTCGGTAAAGTTCTTGTGTCTATTTATGTTTATGAGGATTTCAATCATATCTTATGTTATGCTTTCAAAAGAAATTATGCTTGGCATAATTAAAATATTTTTATAAGTATATGGTTTTCAAAGAGCTGTTTTCAAAGAGCCTATGATTTGCAAAATATGTCCCGTGCTGTAATGCACAATATGAGTTTTATCAAGAGCAGTTTTATAAAGAAGCTCTATCAATGCCCGTTTTATAAAGAGCCGGGATTTATGTGTTTAATCATCTTATAAATTAAATTAATATGCGATGAGTCTACTGAGTATTTCCCCCATGAAATACTCACCCTACTTTTTAACAGTTTTGCAGATTTCGGAGACGGTGGCGAGCGATGAATGATGGTGGCAATAATCGTTAAACGGTTGAAAGTTTGACGTTAATGATTTCCGTATTTTTCCAAACAATCGAATAATTTAGAGAAGTTCATTTATTTGAGAAATTATGACATTGTCAATTTCTTTACAAAATTAATGGTTCGATTTACTATTTCAAATGGTTTCATAAATGTTTCAATTTTATCGGCCATTACAGTATATTTAATGTTTCCAAAAATGAATTTCAATTATTTCTTCCGCAAAAATATTATTCGAAAAAAATTTAGACAGAAAATGACGTAGTGAATCGGGTATACGGAACTCGGGGCGCTACAGAGTATTACAGTTCCAACGAGCACATTTGTAGCAACCACCCAGTCTTTTTGCTCTTCGTTTCTTTGCAAACGTGCTTTTGCCTAAACCAGGCATGTGCTTTGGAAATGTTGATGGTAATTCACCAGATAGTCGAACATTTGCTTCTATCAACCAGCGAACATCTTCTGGAATACCATGAGCCATCAACAACCTCAACCTTTCGAGTCTTATTCTATAGATCTTTCTCAGATCATTCATAGGAAGACTGGAATAATACTTGCGAATGTTAGAAAGGATGATATCCATTGTTTGATGATTCAACCTCTTCCCAGCATGAACTATTTAAAAGCATTAAGGATCTGAGTGAATCCGCGTGATTTTGATTTCCAGCAAGAAAGCAGAGATTATTTTAATGGAAAAGAGGGAACAAGAGTTATGCGTCGTTTACTTTATTGATAAAGGAAGATTTGATGATAAGATCTGAGATATGAAATATTTTTCTTGGATTTTGGGTACTGATATTTTGATATAATAATCAAGGTATAGAAATAATACGGGAAGACGTGAAAGGGAAATAAGGACCGTATTGAATCAGAATTCATAAGTATGTATAAGTGAAAGAAATACTTTGCAGGAAATGTGGTGACATTTAAGTAAAGAATCTTAGTTATTTGGAAGATATTTGTTTACTGAATTTTGGGTTACAAATATTGGAAAGATAAGTTGATGATATTATGTTGATATGTTTGGGTATATTACGTAAAGAGAATATTCAGGTAATTCTTTGATTATTTTTTTGGAATATTCGATGATAAGAAGAAAGGAAAAATTATTATGATATGATATGTCAGTAAAGATTTGTGGAAATTTTAGAGATATATACGAATATCTGAGGTCACATGATACGATGATAAGTGACATGTTACATGAATACTACAAGATATGATGAAATTTTTACATATGATTGGGAATTGTTTTGATTATTTTGGGAATATTCGATGATAAGAAGTTTAGAGATGACAAATTATTATGGTTTGATATATCAGTAAAGATTTATGAAAACTTGAAGAGATATTTTTTATGGAATTACAGAAATTAGTAAAGAAAAATGATGTTGTTTGGGATTATGTGAGATAATGATGATGAACGTAAGGTTAGATGAATATAAAGGTACAATAGAAAATTGTAAGGAATGATATGATGATGATAATTGAAGGTGATGATGTATTGAGATTATGAAATAAGTTGATCATCTATGAATAAGTTATGTTGTTTTGGGTTCATAAAAATGGAATTCAAAGAATAGTGAACTTTCAGTCACATACGATTCAGAAGAATTTTTTAGTAGACACATATGTCTATAGAAAAGTCCATGTTCTTGAGAAAACAAAGTTATGCATTTAGTCAAAGTCCAGTGGGTTAAATATGGTTGGGTTAAATATGGTAGCGATGATGCTACATAAGAGAAGAAGAAGAAGAGATTCTGATTAAGTATTCAGAAATCATAAGATCAAGTAAGTTTAATTTCGAGGACGAAATTATTTTAAGGGGATAAGATTGTAGCGACCCAGAATTTTACGCAATTAATAATTATTTTAATATTTAGAAAATTGTGTCGCTACTATTTCACCTATTATTTTGAAGTTAACGCCGCGACGGATTCGTCTAGCCAAGTCAAGAAATATCGAATTTGTTCGATTTTAAATTAAAATTCGAATTTCTAAAATTATGTTATTTTAATTATTTATTCAAAGTATTATTTTCAAAATCATTTTGAATTCCAAATTTATTAAAATATCTCAATTTTCCTTATTCAAATTATTTCAAGTCCAAATACGTAATTCGATTTTATCTCAAAATTTATTTATTCTCAAATGTATTTTCAGTCCAAAAACATATCTGTTTCAAATACGCTTCTTGATCAAAGTTAGTCCAATATTCATAATCAAAATTTATATTACATAAATTTCCCTACACATGTTGATTTTCTTTTTCCATCTAATTGCACCCCACGTGTTTTCTTCTTTATCACCAAAGCATCCCCATCATATCTTTACACCAATTCCCACCACCACCCGTATGCATCACATTTTCCACCAAATCAACCATCATTATGTTTCAAGAACATAATGATGATGTATCCATGTTCTATTTTTTTTATCACACCAAATTCTCCACTACAAATCCTCCGCCGAAAGCCAAACTCCACCTCCATTTTTAATAATGGAGCAACTGCCTGCTCATTCCAACTCATTTATGAATCTACCCCATCTTCATTTCAATACACATGGCACAACTCACACTTCCATGTACCTAGATTCCACAATACAATATATATATAAACATCATCATCTCAGCACCTGCATAGCCGAAAGCCATTCCCTACTGCCCAAGTTGAACTCTACACCACACTACACCAACCAGCATCATCAGTACAGCCTCAACTCCAAAACCGGCCACTATTATCATCACCAATGCAGCCACCACTGCCACTGCCAACCAACAATCCTCAATCCAGCTACCACAATTATCAGTTTCAGCCCAAACAATCACCACAATGATCTGCTTTCAATTCCTTTTTCCCAATTCAATACCAATAATAGACATCAATCTGAAACCAATTCGAAATCAACCAAAACTGCATCATCATCGTATTGGCATCAACCTGCAGCTCCATCACCCAAGAAATTTGTATCATCATTTTCACTGCCCATTCTTGCTCACTGCACAAAACCAAGAACCACCACAATGCAATCAACTGCCGCTGAACCACTGCAAAGCCACCATCTCCATCAACAGCATCACCACCTCAACCACTGCTGGATTTATCGACTGAAATCGCGACCTCAATACCTCGTTTCTACCTCTGTTTATCGCACCTAACCTCGCACCTGAAACCAAATCAGAACTCCCATCCCTTTTGGTCGCTACTCACCGCCACCTATGCCGACGTTTCACCGGTAAATCGCCGGCATCGACTCTCCCCTAGCACCTCCGTCTCTCGCTTTGCTCTCCCTCTTTCTCCTCTCTGATCTGAAATGAAAAGAGAAAGAGATTGATATTATATATTTAATTTCCAGATTTTACACTTTGGTCCCTAAGTTTGCTAAATCATCAAAATCAGTCCCTTAAGTTTTAAATGATTTTAATCAGCCCTTTCATTTTAAAAATCTGATCAATTCAGTCCCTGCTGATTTACTTTATTTGATTTTAAGCCCAAGTTTCAAAGTATTCATTTTAATCCCTCAACTTTCAAAATATCTATTTTAGTCCCTCAACTTTTCAAAAGTATCCATTTTAGTCCCCCAACTTTCAAAACATCAATTTTAGTCCTCAAATTATAATTTATCATTTTGAACCATATATTCGATAGACTAAAGTGACTTATTGGCTAAGACGAAGCGTACGGAGAATTTAAAGAAATTGAAGTCATTCCCGCTCAACTTTGCACTCGTCGGATTTGAGGTAGACTCGCACTTATTAATTGATTTAAATTATGATTTCATATAAATGTCATGTGACTTGTGAAAGTCAATTTTCAAGAAAATTAAGTATGTTTTATGAAAGGTAAATATACCTTATGTTTTATGAAAAGTAAGTATACCCTATGTTTTTACGAAAATGTTTTATATGTTTTGGATCATTGCTATGCACATAAGAATTCTTGCCACGAAATTCGGTAGAATTCTTGTGTCTCCATAAGTTTATGAGGATTTGCCACGAAGTTCGGTAAAATTCCTATGTTTCCATATGTTTATGAGGATTTACCACCTAAGTTCGGTAAAATTCCTGTCTCATATGTTTATGAGGATTTCGATCCTATCTTATGTTATGATGGAAATGATCCCTATGAATTTCAAGAATTATGTTTTGGTATACTTACTGTTATTATGATTTTACTGCATAAGAATTCTTGCCACCTAAGTTCGGTAAAGTTCTTGTGTCTCCCTATGTTTATGAGGATTTCAATCCTATCTTATGTTATGCTTTCAAAAGAAATTATGCTTGGCATAATTAAAATGTTTTATAATTATATGGTTTTCAAAGGGCTGTTTTCAAAGAGTTGTTTTCAAAGAGCCTATGATTTTCAAAATATGTTCCGTGCTGTAATGCACAATATGAGTTTTATCAAGAGCCGTTTTATAAAGAAGCTCTATCAATGCCCGTTTTATAAAGAGCCGGGATTTATGTGTTTAATCATCTTATAAATTAATTAATTTGCGATGAGTCTACTGAGTATTTCCCCCATGAAATGCTCACCCTACTTTTTAACAGTTTTGCAGATTTCGGAGACGGTGGCGAGCGATGAATGATGGTGGCAATAATCGTTAAACGGTTGAAAGTTTGACGTTAATGATTTCCGTATTTTCCAAACATCGAATAATTTAGAGAAGTTCATTTATTTGAGAAATTATGGCATTGGCAATTTCTTTACAAAATTAATGGTTCGATTTACTATTTCAAATGGTTTCATAAATGTTTTCAATTTTATCGGCCATTACAGTTTATTTAATGTTTCCAAAAATGAATTTCAATTATTTCTTCCGCAAAAAAATATTATTCGAAAAATTTAGACAGAAAATGACGTAGTGAACCGGGTATACGGAACTCGGGGCGCTACATAAACGTTATGAGTTCTTACTGAAAGGATGTATATATATGAAGTATTATATGGAATGATTACTCTAGAAGGACAAATTGCTACCCAAATGTGGCACGATTACTTTAGAAGGGTAATATGAATTTTTGAATTTTTTTGGCATAACCAAATTGTGTGATTGTGGCTATTTAATTTATTTTTGTTGTGCAACACAAATATGACATCTTTATTTCATTTATATTCACAGAAAATATAATTACAAGTATACAGAAATAATCTTTTGTAAAATTTTAAACAGAATTTGTTTTCCAGCTTTTCGTTTTTGAAGACAGTTTTCAGAAATAACAAACCAAACGTATTTTTATCAATTTTGAAAAAGTCGCAGAAAATGAAAAGCAGAAAACATTTTCGAAAATGAAAACAGGAAACAGAAACATAAAGAGAATGCAGCCTTTAGTTCACTTGTTATCCATTTTCTAACTAAAGCACAAAAGTCAATTCAAATGATGTCATAAGTAATAAATAAATCAACAAAAAATTTCAAAATTTTCCATTTTTTTTATGATTTTTCAAAATTTTCTATTTTTATGATAAATCAACAAAAACTTTCAAAATTTTCCATTTTTTTTTTTATGATTTTTCAAATTTTATGATTTTTCTACCCAAAATCGAATGAATGTTTAAAATATATATATAAATGAGATTCTCACCCTTTCAAGAAATAATAAACAATTAAGTACAAAATAACAAGAGGGGTCAAGTACTTCCCGAGTTTGAAGATGTGGTGTTCTCATTTTGAAGCTTTGACTTGAATGTTTGGTTGGATGCAATGACCATTTACTTCATTTTCCATGTTTCGTTTGAAGTGTCCTATGATGATATGTTCCTTGTAAACAAGAATAAATGATCATTAGAAACATAAATATCACATAAGAGCTAAAGCAAATCAATACAACACACCCAAATTAGGACTTAGAAAAAATTTGAAATTTTTGAAAAATGGTCGACCACTGACTTTCGGCCCTTGACATCTCCTCGTAAAAGTGAAAATTTTCCGAGACATGTCCCGGGCATATGAAAGTAAATAACTTGATCTACAACATATCAAAAATTCATCACATTTGGAGTTCATTTGAGTCATGAAAAGATGTGACAAAGTAGGTACAGTAAAGTTGAAATGGTGCAATGGTGCCTGCAATGGCCTTACAATGAGGTGCTTTGTGGTGCAATGATGTTCAAGTTGAATTCTATGTCTTAAATCAGTGTAAACAATGATTAGATAATTCACAAATGATATATAATATGTAGTGAAGGGGATTATCCAAAAAGAATTATCAAAACTCAACAAAACATTCATTGTGACATTTAATCAAACACCTTGTGTGCATGTGAAGAAATCAAAGAATCGCATAGAGTTGGAGACTTGAATTTACCCAAAATTTTCACCTATAAACTCACAATTCAATACTCCAATTCTAGCCTAAACCCATCACCAATCAATCCACAATTCACATTTCACAAAAAGAATGAGAAACAAAAAGATTATGCATGATTTTGTGAAATTGTATAGAAATCCATACCTTTTGAATGTTTTGGATGCAATGGAAGCCATGAGTTTGAGTTGAGATGATGCACAAACATATGGGAATAGTTGGGGACTAAATGTTGGATGATTTGGGGGAAGAAAACTAAGGTAAAAGTGGTTAAAATGAAAGTTTGCACCATATTTAACATTCTGCCGAAATGTCCCAGAATCTAACCGCGCGACCGCACGGTTTTCACACTGTACGACTGCATAGTGTTAAAGGCATACCTATTGTTTTTCATTTTGAGTTTTGGACCCCTAAATGCCTTCCAATGCATGCAACCAACTTCTAAACTATATGTTCATGTCTTAAGCTAAATGATCAAGTTGAAAATTGTGATGAAAAGCAACAAAACAAATAAAAATGCAAGTAAATCATAAAATTCTAAAACATGCAAAAAAAAAATAGGTGCAATGAAGTATTCAATGCAACTAACATGTCAAAATGTGAACCCTAAGCATGCTAATGATCCTAAAATGCAATGTAAAACAATTAAACGACTATAAAACAATAAAATAAATCGAAAGCAATAAAAAAATTATAGAAAAGGATTTGAGAAATTGGGTTGCCTCCCAATAAGCGCTTAATTTATAGTCTAGAGCTGGACTTTTTGGCAGAATTTTATCATGGGCACCTAAAGAAAGCTTTTGATGTTCTTCCCATCTTCCTTCGTTTGACTTTTTTCCACTCTTCATTTGATCTCCAAGCTTGTGGCTTGCCACTTCCAATATCATGAGATTTTCCTATTCCATCCAATTCAAACTCAACCGAATAGACTTGCTCCTCCTCAAATAGTTTAATCACAAAATCTATTATATTACAATCAATGAAGTTTTGATAATGTGTATTAATAACTTCCTCATTGATGTCCACTTTTCCATGTGATTCTTGTGTGATTAACTTGTAATCTCCTTAAGCTCATCTCCTTTAGTTGATATCTCCTCGGATTGAATAACCGGTTCAATAATTGAATCCATGGGGAATGGCAAGTCTTTCCTAGTAATTCCCACGAGTAGAACATACCCCCACTTTTTAAATTCACTCCAATACATGGAATCTCCCATAAGCATATCATCTTCATCCAAGTTGGGTGGCTTCTGATAGTATTTTTCAATCACCTTTTCACTCCATAGTGAAGGACTATCTCCCACAAGAGCGATGTCCTCATCCCAATCATTCGGTACATACTCATCAAAGAGCATGTGACTTGCGTCCAACGTGTCGATCGCTTGTTGTCGGCATTTCAAATATTCTCCAAATACTATGAGCTTCGACGTGATCAAATTGGTCATTCTCAGCCAATGGTAAAATCAAATATACCTCAAAAGATAACCAAACATAAAAAGACTTAGAATTGTGGTGGGCAACCAAACGTCAAAATAAAAACGAAAAAAAAAAAAAAAAAAGCAAATAAAAATTTGAATTAGTGAAAGTAATCTAAAAATAAATTTAAACTACAATCCCCAGCAACGGCGCCAAAAACTTATTCGCTAAACCGCAAGTGCACGGGTCACACAAGTAATAAGGTGTACGTGAGTCTAAGTATCGATCCCACAAAGATTGAGCAAATCGTATTTTAGACTACAGACCTTAATTGGAACTACAAAAGGCTTTGAATTTGATGATTTTGTTTTGAAAAATAGATTAAATATTAAACTAAAAAAATAAAAATTTGATTTAAACTTATGAAAACAAGCGCATTAGAATTATGAATCCATTTTAATCAAATCATCCATATTTTGACCAAATTATTTAAATACAATTCATGGGATTTTGAATATCTGTGTTCCTAAAATTATTTAAGTCCCCTTTCGAGCGATGCATAAAAACATTTTCCTAAATGCAAATTGACTATGTTTCTATGACAATTAACAATTAGAAAAGTATTAAAGGATCCACGAACACTCTCAAGGATGACACAAAGTATAGGGGTATATTTCTATCCCCTATCGGACTTTGTGGCAATTAAATAACATCCAATGAATTTCTACTCTTTCGAACATAGAAAAACATCAAGAAAATCAAGCAAAAACTGGCCAAACAATTGTACAATAATAAAAGCACTATTTAATTGCATCAAACCCATAAACTGGGTAAATTAAATAATAAGTCAAAACATGGAATCAATAATTAAAATTTCATCATAATCCTAACGCAAGAAATCTAGCCTAGAAACATGATTAAAGATAATTCACAAGAAAAACGAATAGAAGTCACCATGTTCATCTTCTTGATATTTGTTCTTCAATCTTGAATTTGGCCTTCAATGGATCCCTCGGCACTTTGACAGGGTTTTGGCATGAATTGAGCAAGTTGGGAACCCCTAATTTCGTTTCCTAAGTCTAGCATATATAGAATCTCCCAAAGCCTAGGTCAAAAATCAGAGAAATCCTCTGAAAATAGCGCAAAAAGCTCATCAGTTGGCCCAGCTGGACAACCATGCGATAGCACTGTACAAATTGACGCGACAACACAGTTATAAAAATTTCGACTCTGTTCCTTTTTTATGCGGTCATGCGACATCATGAATTTTACACCATGCGACCGCATGGTTATAAATTTTCCATGCAGTTTTCTTTTTTCATTTGCTACAACTAGGTCCTCAAACCTTCATTGCACCCCAGTCCATCAACTTCCAATTGATACAATTGAGTCTCCAATCTTTTGATTTCTCCCAATTTGATTCTTTCTTTCACTTATCTTCCAATTTTCCCTACGATTGACTTCATCAACTCTTGATTTTCATACTTTGACACTTTTATCATCCAATTGCTTGATTTTGACTTCAATTCCTTTACTTTCTCGACTTTTGGGTTATTCTTGAAATATAAACAAATAACAACGAAATAAATAACAAATGTTCTTGACAAATAATTAAAATCCTACTTTTAGGATATAAATAAGTGTATAAAATACACTTATCATAACCCGTGACTTGAATTTTAACGTGTGACTTGTGATTGTGGTTTTAACATGTGACATGAACATTTGAAGTGTGACATGTGACCTACAATAAATGAAGTGTGTGACTTGTGACTTTAGCATGTGACCTGCAAGGCTGCAACACAAAACTTGTGACTTGAATTTTAATTCGTGACCGATGACTGAAGTTTTAACATGTGACTTCAAGACACGTGACTGACGTAGCATATCACACTATATTCCTAACAGTTGTCACTACATCCGACACACATCGCCACCACAACCAAGCTATCGTCGTATAGCCCAACAACATAATTGCCAGAGCAGACCAACAGCATCAACGCCACCACAACCACCACATCAACCACCACCACCAACTCACCAACTCACCACCACAACCACAAGCTCACCACCAAAACCACCACCACTAACACATTCCACCGTCAAAATAGACTCCCCCAACATCAACCCCACACCACACGCGCCTCAACCAAAAACAGCAGTTTCAAAAATTCTACACCCACAACATCAAATTACACCAAAATTTCTGACACTCAACCAAGGAAATCGAGCAGTCCAAAATGCAATTCAGACACTTTCACAAAAAAATTGAAAATCGTCGAGTGGAGTTCGCACTGCCACTGCTTCTACCAGGGAGTTTGCCACGTCTGGTGAGTAAAATGGGAGGTGGTACATCTGTCTTCAGCGAGTCTCCTTTGCCATTGTAGTCTTCGTTGAGTAGATTTCACACTATCGCTACGTGCCTAAACTGGAGAAGTGGGTGAGTAGTGAAATCAGCGACGCTGCTTCTGCCAAGGAGTTTGTCGTTGTTGGGGGTTTCATTTATATGAGAATGGGGAAAATTAAATAATTGAGGTAGGAGTGGGTGGGGTGGGGTGGGGTGGGGTGGGGTGGGGTGGAGTTTATTAGATAATAATATTATTAATTAATTAACATTTTAAGAATAATTTACACCTAATTAGTGAACTAAAAATTTAAAAACTTGTTTTTTGAATTGTTTGTTTCATAAACTTGTTGTGCTGTAAATATGGACGGATCCAGCCCTCGGCGAGGGCGTTCGGCCGCTCGAGATGGATCTGCAAAAAATCTTTTTTTACCTTATAATCTTGGTATCAAAATTTTTTTCCTCTTACATTATAGTGTCCGCTCGTGCTGGATTGACTTCCTGAATTCGTCAGTAGGTGTAATTACCACTAATTTTATCCTTTTTATCTTATAAAGATCATATCTAGGTGATAGAGATTGATATAATTTACTTTTTGTATTGGAATATATTGTTCTCATCACATTAATAAAATTGTTGTCTCTGTTATATATGTCAATTTACTTACAAGTCAGAGTAGTGAGCTCTTCAAAGTGTGTACCTGTCTGAATCTAAGATAGTAAAGACTCGGTATCAAATTATTTCTGATATTAATTTGCCCGAGGATCTCACTCGAATCAAGATTAGTTTATCAAAGTTCTACCAAGAGCTCCACATTTTGTAGAATTTTCATCTCACTATACATAATCTGGAAATTGCGTTATGAAATTCACGGAGATGAGAATTTTGAGGCAAATAAAGAAGATAGTAGTTTTTGTTTCTTTACAGCTTTTACCTTCTGATATTTGGATTTTAACTAAGCCATAGATATATACTTATATATGTTACAAAAGAGAGAATTACTCTCTCCATACCGAGTCAATAAATCTGTTTACAGAAGAGAGAATCACTCTTTGATGCATATTACCTCTCCTCTGTCCCTTCAGTTTTGTAACTTGGCAACAAGGGATGTTTTTGGGTAGACACAGATTCCAGATCATCAAATTCAACCACATCCTCTTTTGTTTTGCCCCACATTACAGTATAGAATCCAATCGCTATTATTGTTGCACCAATGATGCTGCCAAATGGCACAAGGAAAATAGAAAATGAGTTCATCTATTTCTAGGTGAGTGGTGAGGTGGGGGAGGGGGCTAGAGGTGTACCTTCCTAGATAAAGAGTATCGCCGAGGATGACGGCTCCCATGGCAGCTGCAATGGCAATGGACAATGGCTTGAACATGGCTACATAGACAGGCCCCCTTAAGTGCAAGGCCCATGTATGAATAACATTGTTCAAGCCAGAGCCGAAAATCCCCTGTGTATTCATTATTTCTTATCAAAATTAAGTGTCCAGAGGGAATCAAGGAACACGCAACGAGTGATGCTACTTGTACTTGGAGGTTGACATAGTACATACATTGTACCATCAATATCACTTTACAACTCATATCAACTCCTAAATCAATACTCACAATCTCGTCACCTCATTTTTTGTCACCATTCTTGTCAACCTCTAAGTACAGGTAGCATTAATCAACAAACACCTATTTACATCACTTACAGAGCATAAGATAGAGGCCAACGAGATGTTAGGTCTTATTATCCATTTGCTTGAGTTGGGTTCTGCAATAAGACCTACAAATGCAGCTAGGATGCTCACAAATAAATTGTAGAAGAACATTAGCGTCAGTTCTGCCGGGTACTCTTTCATGATGTGCGTCTATGAATAAAACACCAAATCAAGTCATTTATTTTTCAAAAATTGGAAATAGTAAAGGGAAATTTGCATATTAGGTTACCGAACTTCCAAAAATAAATCATATGGGTCATAAACAAATTTCTTCCTTTTACGTATCCAAACTTCTACTTTCGGTGCACAGTCAATTTTTCCATCAAATAGTCACTTGTCTAACACACAATGTCTTAAGCCTCTATTTGATAGAAGTTTTTTCTTTATAAACAAAGAATGTTAGGTAAAACGACTGAATGAAAAACTTGCACCAAAAATAGAAAGTTTGAGAATCTATAAGCTAGAAAAAGTTGGGTGGAGACTGATGTTTTATTTGTAAAAGTCTGAGACCAGTATCTGCAAATTTTCCGATAAAAGACATGGAAGAATTAGCTTTTCGTATCCCGACCAGAACAATGTACCAAACTGGCACCAAAATATATTCAGCGGTGAGATATAGGCTGCCAATAATCCAGTTTGATTGCGATGAATGTAGAATTTGATGCTTAGCTGGTGTGGAATTGATACTTGGACCCTTGTAAAGAGTCACTACAAATGCACCAGATATTGAGACCAGGGTACCAACCACTTTAGCCCGGCTACTTGTGCTTGACAGTGCTAGTTTTTCCATCCTACAAACGGGCCCACTTCATTAGTTTCCAGAGAAACCAATCGGGTACAACTTTAGCTTTCTTTTCTGTATTAGTGGAAGGAAATTAGGGCCTCTCCAAGACATGCTTTTCTATCCTTATTTAGAAGTAATAATTCTATATAGTACTACTTGTGTTAAAACATCACATTATGTGACAACACCTTATAGATCTATTATTTTTGGGGAGAGTAATGCTATACATCATTATTGATGCTAAAATACCACATTACATAACAACACATAATAATAGATCCAATTAAATGAGTCTCATAAAAACATATTTAATTAGACTTATCATTTAATGTCACCTACATGCGACATAGATTGATGTTTAGCACTATTGATGCTACATAAGGGCATCTCCAACCATGTGCATCAATTTGGCGTAACTTTTGGTGTTAATCACTATTTCATCTACAATCCACTGCATCAAATTTTACACCAAATTCGAGAGGAGAACAAAAATTTACTGCAAGATTTGAATTCCATAGTAGAACCAATCAACATGACTATATTCGGTCTCAACAATTACAAATTATGCAAAAAAGATCTTGCAAACAAGCCAATGAATCCCAAACTAGCTCAAATCCGTTTGGACAATACTTTCATAACTTCGAAGGGTCTGATAATGATTTAACTGACTATTAAATTATTAGCATTTGTATTATGTACTTTACTTTTAATATTTCCTTGTTGATGTTTTGTGTGATATTTTATTTTTTTCGTATTTATCAAGTATGTAACCTTTAAATTTTAACGAGTAATTTATTTTCATGCTTAAAGTTACTATTAATTACTAGATCAATACAATTATTTATGATAATTAAATTAACAACCAAATAAATATTCATACATCAATTAAATAAATAAATAAAATCCTAAATTAAAAGGGACATAGAAGGAATAAAAAAGATTTGTTGTGTAGCGAGCACCAATTTGATTCTTACTTTTGCACCAAATTGGTGCTCGGTTGGAGGCCATTTTTAGCACCAAATTGGTGCTACATTGAGATGGTTTAATGTTATTCTTTTGGCAATATTGCATTGGGTTGATATTGTAGTAAGAATTTGGTGAGAACAAAGCAAATAATGCATTCATAGCAATTCTGATACCGAAGATATATATGTGAATAATTTCCGAGTAGTCATGTAATTTAGCATATCTTATGTTAATATTCAATTACGAGTTTAGAAATGAGATAACAACACTCAGCCTTTGTTTGATACTCTTTAAATTTTCTTTTTTCTACAACATTCAATCTCAATCATCCATTAAAAGTCAAGCCTACAATATGATTTTTCAATCAAATTTTAACCATCTATTCTCCTAAAAATTACTATTCACTTCAAAAAAACTCTTTTTAAACAATATTAAGCACACTCAATTTCCACAGTAAAAATTGTATCATTAATAAAGATAGGTAGGATACAAAAAATGGTTCAAGTGGAAGATCCAATGTCAAATGCTTATATTTGACTTATCTTAATTCGAAGCAACTAATTATGTGATTCACAGCACAATATGGTTGACGAGCAACTTACTACAAAATTGAAGACTGATGACTATAACAAAGTTATTACATGCTTCCTATAGATTGGGGACTTCAACTATAACTTTCTCTATGCGACGTGTCAAACTCAAATAATTCATTCCAAAGTCAACATTTTCATTAGTGTAAATTTGTTGTGTCTCTAAGTCATGAGTTATTGTGATTAACAAGCAAACATTTCGGCCACAAACAAGGATAAACTATCTAATAATCCAATCTATTGTAACCAATCCTGTAAAAACTGAATTAAATCAGCCGAAACTGATTCGTTTATGAGCAAAAAAAGTAATGAAGTTCGAAATCATTAATAAAAGTCAAGAAAACACAATTCACCTCCGAATTCTTAATTAAAAAAATAAAAAAAAATCCCCAGGTAAACTCTTGATCATTTACCTCTCTTTTCGGGTCATTATTACCTGCCTTGGTCTCTAAAAAATTAGCATACACAAGTATTAAAGAAAATTACACGAGAAAAAATATCATGGACAGAAGACATCCGAAAAGCTGGAAGAGGTAAGAAAAGGACAAAAAAATGACATTATTAAAGGTAAAAGAGACCTGAAAATGATGGCGAGTACGAAAGTAAAAGCAGGGGTCAGGTTGCTGATGGCTGAAGCTAGCGTTGGTGATCCATAATTGATGCCAGTATAACCCATGATCTGAGATGTACACCTGTCTTACAACAAAGTTCATGCAATTAGAATGCTTAATTCATCAAATTTCTCGATTTCCAATTACTAATTCAAGTGGATTAGGTGTGAAGATTGAACAATTTACCCATCCAATGACTCCCAGCAGAAATATTCTGATCATGATGGAGAAGTTCAATTCATTCACGTTTAATTTCTCAGTTCTAATAACTAATTTAACTACTTAGATGCATAGATTTGAATAATTTACACAATCCATGATTCCGAGCAGGAAAAAAATTGATCATGATGGAGAAGTCCAATGGAGGAAACTCGGGAAATTCTCTGATTTCCAATCACTAACTGAAAACAATACATCGTAGTGTTGAACAATTACTCACCCAATGATTCCGAGGAGAAAAGTTTTGATCATAATAGAGAAGTTCAACGGAGGAAGCACTCTCGATCTGCTTCCACAGAGAAACATCGCCGGAAGTAGAACAAGCGCCGCCACGGCATAGGCGTAAACGACGAAAACATGGTGGCTCATCCCATGGTTAGTGGCGAATTTGAACAATGTGTTAAGGCCGACGTTGGAGCACTCCATCGCCACCAGGGCGGTGAATGGAAGCACATCTTTGTAACAGTATCGGTGTCCGCCTTCTCTTGCCATTGATCTTCTCTTTGCTTAACTTCCCCACACGCAATATGCACTGATGAGTTTTGTTTATTGGCTGCTGCTGGTGTTTACTTCTTTATTTATATTGTACAGTTCCTAGAGTGGGACAACAGTTGAAGTTGACAACTCATAGGGTGTGTTTGGCTGGGATTGGAAAAAGGTTCAAATGTTACTTCTTGGCAAATTTAACAAGCATTCGGCAAAATGAAATATTCCAAGTGTTATAACAAATCACTTTTAACTTATACACTTTCATCAAACCACTTTTTAATCATAAATTTTACCTAAAAAACACAAATAACACCCAACAAAAGTGTTATAATAGTTTCCGAACACAGGCTTACTAGTATATGAATTTTTCACCGTTTTCGAAACAGCAAGTGCCTAAGGTTTGCCCAGGCAGTCGTGGTTGTTTTCGTTCACTGAAATCATCGGACCAGGTGGTGGCGTCTGATAAGTACATTTTTCATACTTGTTTTGATCTCAAATTTAGACAATTGTGAGTATTTTAGAGTTTGATATTGCTTAATTATTTATTTATTTTGATTGTTTTAGGAAAAATATCAAATTTGGAGGACATTGAAGAAAAACGAGAAAGTCATGTGAGAAGTACATGAATAAATCAGTGCACGACTTTCAATACAGATATCTCCATGGAGTCCATAATATATCATTAGATATATAATTGAATGTAGAGTCCAACGCAACAACTGGAGCACAATTCAGAGTTGCAGATCCAAAATTACGTACGTTTGAAGTTTAGCTGACGGCCCAGAAAGTTAATCCACGGGTCAACCGCGCTTTGTAAACCACGGCCGACCCGCAGTCCAGTTTGGGCCTTGTTTGCCGCGGCCCGCTTGTACGGTTTTTCGAGATTTATTTGATTTTTCCTTTATTTTTTATATTTGTTTTCAAGTTAAACAATGATTAAACAACTTTTCTTGACTTATAAACTATAAAAAGACCTATTTTAACCTAGAGGAGAGTTCCCCAATTGACGTTTCATAGACATTTTATAAGAAATCAAGGAGAAATTCCTAAAAATCAAAGGACAAATTCAAGAACTTGGGATAAAGATTGGATCTTGACGTAAGAATTCTTTCTTATTCTTAAACAAATTCAAGAATTTGGTGATGTTATCAATTTTTCATTTTTCTTGTTTTTTCTTAACTACGTGTAAATAGATCTATTTGTTGGGATGAACGATGTGACGTTGTTTGAATATTTAATTTTAATTCTCAAGTTTTGGGTTATAAATCTTATATGTTGATTTTATCATTGCGTTTATTGCATAAATTGTTTGATCCCCATTTTGATGAACTGTGGGTTGTTTTCATAATTCAAGAAGTAAGTAAACACATAGATCAAGAGATAAAATCCCGCAATTAACAAAAAGGTAGAGATACATAATTGTGATTGTTGTGATCCTTTTGGATTCTTATTTTTGAATGCATCTAGTTAGGGCTTGTTCTGATCTAATATAGAGTTATGTGGTTGATCTGGTTAGATAGAACCAATTTAAACTCAAGAGAGAATTTTTGGATAAAATTGTGAATTTGATCAAACGCTATTTAGAAAAGGAATTTGAGATGAGAAATTGAATAGGATAACAAGGTCACTATCGTGAGTCCCAACTCTTTTAATTCGTAAAAACACAAAAATCCAAACTTTACTTGCTTTGTTAGTATAATTTGATATTTAATTAGTTTCACTAGTTGGTAGTTTAAAATTTCAAATCATTGCGTTTATTTGTAGTTTTAGGAATTGATTAATAGAAACTAATAGTAAATTAAGTTTTCGTGAGATCGACAATTCGGACTCAAAAAGTCTACTTTACTACTTGTTTGCGATATTGTTCACTTGCAATAAATTTCACAACAGCATCGAAGAACGAACAAGCTATTGATAAGGAAGATTTTGAAATATGTGGTAGATTATAGATAAAAATGCTTATATGGTGAATAAGTTTCGATTGAGACGAGATTATGGAATGAGAGATTGGAGATTTGTACAGGAAAATTGAAAAACATGGTGTATTTTGAAGTATTTTAGTGAACTTTGAAAAATGTGTTGATGATGTTAATTTGTGATGACAGTGGTATAATTCTTTTTTGTCTCCATAGGGGAAACTTCCCTACATTCGGTGATGATAAGTAAAGTTTTAAGCTAAGTCATTTGCTTATAAATACTAGCCATTGACATAATTTCTCGAAGTAAATTTAATTATTAATAAGAACAGATGGCTAAATGAATTGAAGGGCAATTGAATCGAAAATGACATAATAATAAATTACAGATTTGATGCTCAAACTCAAATTTAGAACCATAATACATTTTTGAAAGAGGGGCATTGAGACAAACTGAACAATGGCTTTGTCGTTGTATATAATGGATTATAGTCATCCGAGGTCGTTCGAGCATCAGAAACAACACTTCTATTTTCGAAATTTTATTTTGATTGTGTTTTTACTATTTTGTCCAGAGGGCTTCTTTTTTCAAGTATTTTAAGATGAAAAATGATGAATATTATTTTGGTACGGAGCAGTTTTATATTTATAATAAGTTTATCTCTAAGATTTACGTTGAATTCCTGATCCTGAGTTTTTAAGATGTTCGCTTGAACATCTTAAATGAATCATATATTTTGAAAATAAAATATTTCACAAGTAAACTCAATTTTTTTCTATTTTAATCATACATTCTTTCAAAAATCGTAATTAAAAAACTCTTTTTTTTTTTCATCGGGCATCAAACAGGTGCTTAACGATATTTGAGTGAATTATTTTGAGATTGCAAGTTTCCACATAAAAAAATAGTTATGCAACAGAAAATGATGGTGCATTAGCACTGTTGGTAGTGATTGATGACTAAGTCGACAGTGATATCAAGGGCTTGGTTCAATTATTATTGCTTAGGACGGATGTATAGACTTGTGAGAAATATTGTAGGGTCGAGATCGTTAAAAAACCTCTTTCCGTTGATAAGTTCTGTGAGATTATAATTTCATTAAATTTTACTACATATATTATTTGACTTAAATTTTCTATTCTTTTTAACAACACTATTGTTTGCCCGTGCTTTGATACAAATTAGTTTCACATATATACGATGTACAAACATATTTCATTAATAAAATATAATGTACTGATACAAAATATGAGAAAAAACTAATAAAAAATAACAACAGTGTGTCAATAATAATAATAATAATAATAATAATTTTGTTATCAAGAGCATTATAAATGTTAGAAAACTTCCTTGTACACAACATTAGTCGTAATATTTATTGGTTTCCCATTGATATCGACTGTGTCTTTACTTCCATCATAATTAGTAGCACTTTAGTTATTATATAAAAAATTAGCATTTTAAATAAATTTCTTCCATATTTGTAGCATTTGCATATATTGAAACAACACAACTTGACTTCTTTATTAGTCCAACCTCCTTTTGCATAACAACACATGGCACGAAAAAATATAATCTCACTTGGCAGCTCTTCAATAACATGATTTTACTATTAAAAAATGTATACCCAGATATAATTGAAATGTAAAATAAAGATCAAACATAAAATGCTAAAAAATCTTCACATCTAAACCCTATTTATTTATCTTAAACCATAGCATATCAGAATGGTTGCTAACTCATTCATAACAAAAGAAAATTTTACACATTTGCTCCAAAATTCCTTCTACTGCCAAGAACCATCACATCCAGTTGAATTTGATAGATCGACTATAGCGCATTCATGAATTAGTTCTTTCTAATAGCGATGATCGTGATGATTATTAATGACAAGTTGCGATGATCTTAAATTTGACAACTTAAAATAAGAGATTTTTATGATACAAGTTCTATACTCAAAGTGAGTACCAATCCATATGATGTAAGAAGTACAGAAAAAATACTTTGTGCCATACCTCATACGGAAATGACTTGTCCTTTTCTTCACATTGATGAAGATAACTACATTGCCAGAATAGAAAAACATTAAACTTGTCACATATTGACGTCTCTATTGAACTTGGTTAGCAAAAACAATTTTTGACAAACATGGTACATCATATATAGCTTCATGCATATCTGAATACTAGTTTCATACATGTGCGTTGCACAGACATATTCAATTTATAAAATGTAATGTAAGGGCACGAATCATCGGTTAGATAAAAGAAGGAAAAACAAACTATTATTAATTTGTTATAAACAATTGAGCAAATTTAGGTGATCTTCCTTCAATATGAAATAAACTACTCATATAATGATAATTTTGCCTGTTCAATCTTAATATCGGAGCCGATTTCTCATTATTAAGCCTTGAATCAATTTTGCCTCCCATAAAAGTAAAGCTAAACATCATATTGTACAGACGAATATTCTCATTAAAATGTTTACTTTTCTCATGTCTACTGTACAAAAGATCTTTGATTTTTTTTTTTTTTTTTTTGAAGTTCTTTAATCCGAGGTAGCTTAACCATGCAACATAGCGAAAACTTAGGAGACCTACATGTCTTCTAACGCTTGTCAGTTCTCTAATCAAACCAAAAATACAGCTTCGCAGTACTCAAATTTTATCAAAATTTTATTAAAAATCTAATTTTAATTTATACCAAACAGGGCACTAACCACAAATCAGAATGACAATAATACTCACGGACCCAATATCCATTGGAGACCAACATAAATGAGCGGAGATTACCCGACTAAATGGGTTCGTGGGTAGGGTATGGAGGTAAACTTTAAAACCCGATATGGGAATGGGTCGGATGTGAGTTTTACTACAATACCAATACCCGACACGCATACCCATTTATTTTCTTAAAAAATTATATAATTTAAAACAAAAGTGATTGTGTAAAAAAAATAATAAATAATCAAATATCTATTGACACCGTTAACATTTAAACATTAATATGTTTAAATTATTGACTTTGTTAACGTTCAAAAAATTTGTTCAAATTCGCTTGTTTAATTTAACCTGGAACAAGCTTCTTTCAAGTCAAATTTAAGTGAATCTCAATATTTAACTGATTCAAGTTCATCTAGAGTACCTATAATCTATATCTTATTTACAGAAAAAAAAAGAAAAAATTAGTAATGAGTTTCAAATGGGTATAAAAGCATACCCGCCTCCGACTCGCCCCAGACCTGACCTGACCCACTATTCTTTAATGAGTATATGTGTAGGATATGAAGATTGTAAGCCCCTGTTCTGTTTGCTGTTTTGAGGTCGTTTTCTGTTTTTATTTTCGAAAACGCTAAAAACGCGTTCTCTTTACCATTTTCGAAAACGCATTTTGGAAAACAAAAAAAAAAAATTGTACACAAAACGGAAAACGCCCGAAACATCGTTTTGGGCGTTTTGTGTGTATTTCGACAAAAAATGTCCAAAACGCGGAAAACGCATTTTGGGATTTTTTTTTTTTTTTTTTTTTTTTTTTTTTTTAGAATTATCTTAACTTAGAACTAAGCTTAATATAAAGTTTTTATTTTTTTATTATTTTTTTAGAATTATCCTAGTTTGGAACTAAGCCTAAATAAAGATTTTTTTTTTTTTTGAGAATTATTCTAACTTGGAACTAAGCTTAAATAAAGTTTTATTAAATTCAATATCAACATTACAAAAAAAAATTAAGTGAGAATTCTTATTATTATATTTCAAAAAATGCACCAAACTGCATGGAATCGAAATGTACCAAACACGCAAAACTCTACTAAACAAAGCTAAATCTACCAAAAAAGAGCAAAATTTCACCAAGATGCCTAATCTAATACCAAAAGCGCGATATGTACCAAATTGTGAGATGTTTCAAATTGTGCCCAAGAAATTTACCAAAATGCGCAAATAGCTCTAAAATTTACGAAAACAATGTCAATTGTACTGTGCTAACCAAGATGTGTGAAATGTTAAAAAATGCTTCAAAATGTACTAAAATACACTATATATACCAGAATTCACCAAAATATACAAAATGCATGATATCGACCAAAATGCGCAAATCGTACCAGTGTGCGAATGTACCAAAATACAAGAAAACAAACCAAGTTAAATGAAATTTATCAAAATGCACAAAAATTTACTAAAATTCTAGAAATGTACCATATGAGAATTGTAGCAGGCAAGACCTATGATTAATCCTAGAAATGTGCCTGAATCAAATGTGGACTGATTACTCCACAAGGTCAAGATGACTTTTAAATTTATTTTGTTTAATCAAACTTTGTATGAGTAATTAGAGTTACATGTATTATGGAAGTAATTTGGACTTGAATATTATGTTATTAATTTCTTATAATATTTTTTTGGAGTTGAACATTAATGACATTATTATTTGGTCCAAAAAAAGTTAAACAATATAGATTGTTTAATATAATTCAGAAGCAAATTCATTGAAAATAGTATAAGTTGTATTCTGCAAAATTTCAAACAGAACGTGTTTTCCAGCTTTTTATTTTCAAAAACAGTTTTCAGAAATGACAAACAGAACACGTTTTCAGCAACATTGAAAATAAAAATAAAAACAGGAAATACAAAACATTTTCCAAAATGAAAATACAAAATAAAATACAAACAGAACGCCACCTAAATCTTTAGTTGTAGGTCATTTTCATCTATAACAACAAACATGCGTTTACGTATGTTCTAGATTATTCTCGGTTTCAGCTAAAATGCTTTTCACTGAAAAACCCTAATATCACTCTCACTTCACTCACTTAGCCGACGCCTCCTCTTCTTACTATTCTCTCACTGATCTGAAAACTAAAAACCCAACTCTCAATCTTTGTTTTACTTTTCCGGCAACTCCTTTTCTTCTTCCCATTCTTTCATTTGCTTTATATATATTGTAACAAAACCTCTAAACTTTTCCAGAGAGGAAAAATAAGCCTCAATATCACAGACCTTGGCTCTGATTTGTACACACACCCGTTCATTTCAGATTCTAGTTCCACACCCCCATAAGCTATCAAAAGTTAAGTTTCGATTTTATTTTTATTTTTATCTTTTTGGTTGTAAAAGAGGTTAACATGTTTTATCGGATTTGAAGAATATATTTATAAAATTTTCTGTTTTTAATTTTTCTTTTTAATTTGTTCATCTATGTAAGATCGGAACTTATTTTTTCATGTTTTTTAAATTTAGGGTTTTATTCAAATGATATTTCGAAAGATAAAGATTTTTTTTTAATGGACTTTTTTTAATGGATTTTATTAGATTTTATTGACTTTTATGGATTTTTATAAATTTTCAAAGACTTTTGTGTACATTTATTTAAAAGACTTTCATTTACTTTTAACTTTCAAAGATTTTTACAAGATTTTTAAATATTTTTATTTTTTTATTGAACAATTTGAACACTAATAAATTAATCTTCATATGGTGTGAATGTGAATAGTTAATAATAATTATATATCAAGTGAATTAAAAAAAAACGTAAGTGATAAGTAGAGAAATATTTGTGATTAATAAAAAAGAGAAAAAAATAAAATCACATCTGACATCAACATAAAAAATATGTTATGTTCATAAAAAGTTTTGAACATACAAATTTTTATAAATTTCGATTGATTTTTAATTAATATTATTGAATATACAAATTTATCTAGAGAAAATTCTAAAATCATTTTACTTAATTATTTTTTGTTTTGATAGAATTTAATTATTATTTTTCTATAAAATTTTAGTTGAATTTATTTTCATAAAAAAATTGAAAAAAAAAATGATGAAATAAAGAGAGTCAAAATATAAAGAAAAAATATTAAAATGAAAAAAAATATATATAAAAAGTTAAAGAGAAGAAAAATATTGATTTGTTTAGTCGTAAGTTTTTAAAAATAATATAAAAATATAGAAGAAACAAAATTATAATTTAAAGATTTTTTTTTTTTTAAATTTTGAAATGTCTTTCAAAATTTTGGAGGTTGATGAGAGACAAATTAAGAGATTTTGTGATTGTACATTATGTTTTGAAGTTAGTACATAAAAGATTTCATAGAAGTCTTTAAAAATCATTAACATTTTGAATAACACATGATTTTTAAAGACTTTTAAAAGTCTTTATTTAATACACCATGACTTTTATAGACTTTTAAAATGTCAATTAAAATCTATTTTAAATACCTTAATATTTTTATGGAATCTCTAAAGTCTAAATTAAATACACATAAACTTTTTAAATCCTTTAAAATCTTTAAAGGTTTTTTAAAATCTACATTGAATAAACCTCTCTTAAGCTTTATTGAAGCCAACAATTTTTTTATTTTTTATTCTTTTTTACTTATTAAACGAAATTTCAAAAGCTTGAATACATATATTCCTTTTAGGTTTTTGAAGATGCATAAGTTAAAGATTCGGAAAGTACCTATTTTGTATTTGTGAAGTATTTATATTTTTTTATGTCATTTAGGGTTTAATTTTTTTAATTTTTTTTTTGGTTTATCTTTCATCAGATCTAGTCATAAAAGTTTTCAGAAAAATATGGCGAGCTCCATGAGGTTCCACACTACTTCAATTCAGATTGAGTATCGAAAACACAATGTTTAACTCAAGATAAGTTTCCATCTATGTTTTTTCCAAGAACATGTATATTATATTATATTATTTGTACACAGTATTTGTTCATTTTTAATTTTTTACGCTAATCGATTCATAGTCAGAACTTCATAATTTTTTTTTTCATGTCTTTCAGTTTTATTGAAAACCAAAGACTCAAATCAGGTATTTATATAATCTCTTTACTAATTTGATTTTAGTAGTTTTATCTAACATTTTTATTTGCATATATATGTTAAATGCTATAACATTATAATTTTATAAATTTGATTTCTTTATCTTTAATTCAAAAAATACGCTAAGTGTTACACATACGTGTTACAATGATAGTTTGATGGGTGATGTAGTTTATAAGCTATTTTTGGAACAATAGTTGAATTATTTTTTGGTATTGTACTGCGTGTTTGGCAACTACTTACCAATGAAATATGAAAAAATAAAACACCATAGTGTCAGTAAAAAATGCTATGTTGCCCTGACAATATTATGTTGCCCACCTCCAAATGAAAATGCATCAAGTATTTGAATAATTTTTAAATGGGACACTTGTCACTTTATCATTGGAGGTGGGCAATAGAGCAAATGTTACAATCCCATTTTTATTTAGACAAAGTCATAGTTCAATAAGGACTAAAATGGATTAAATATTTATTTTGGGTATATTTTGCAATTAAATATATTTGAGGGGGTTTAAATGGATTATATAGAAGTTGGAGAATTTATTTTATTATTATAACTAGTTATGGACCTAAGTGTTAAGTAAAAAGAAAATGAGGGACTTGCCTTGAAAAAGTAGAGTTAGTGGTCCAATAACTAAACAATTAAACCTATTTTCTCTCACTTTTGAAAGAACCGGAAGCTGGGAGGACAGGGGCAGAAAATCGTGAGAAAAAGGAAGAAAAAGGGGAAGGAAAAAAAGAGGAGAAAAAGAGGAAGAAAAAGGGAAAGAAAAGGAGGAGTGATATTGGTTGCCAACTCGAAATTAGGCTTCAATTTTCGTTCTTCAAGAGGTAAGAAATCATAGAATTATGAGATATTTGTGGTAATTGATTAGGGATTTAACTTACTACTTCCATTCTTTTTCAGTTTGAGAAGGAAAGCTCCATTACAAGCTAAATACCTTAATTTCCATCTCTATTTTCAGCAAGGTAAGAAATTGAAATTATGGCAAACCCTAGAATTTTATTTGGTTCTTGAATGTATGAAATGTTGGGGAAATCAATGTTTTTCTCTATTTTCAGCAAGGTAAGAAATTGAAATTATGGCAAACCCTAGAATTTTATTTGGTTCTTGAATGTATGAAATGTTGGGGAAATCAATGTTTTTAGTGAGATGATTATTTGAAGAAATTGTTGTAGAGGTTAAACTAAGAATATAAATGGAGCATTATGATTCATAGTTTTGTTAGAATAGAAAAAGGGAATGTTACCATGCTATTTAGTTTGATGGTAAATTTGATGATTATAGATTATTAAAGAGGTAAGAAAATTTAGTAATCTTATATTGATTAAAAGAATTTAAGAATTTTGTTAAGTATGAAGATTCTAAGTCATTATGGTCTTATATATATTTGGGGGTTGAAGTAGTCGTTTATGTGATTATTTATATTATATTTCAGGCGGTGAAGAGGAGGTTGGGAAAGCATATCGACCTTCCTAGTTGTGGCCCATACCCTGTGAGTGGAATAATTATTTTAAGAAAATAAGTACTTGTTTAATTTATCTTAATTATAAAACATTTATGAAATGTTTATTTATTATAGTGCTTTTATTGAATGATATAAATTGCAGAACTTGTTTATTTTTAATTATTCAGTTTACAGTAAGATTTTAAGAATAAAGTGAGGTTTATTATAAGCAGTTCTTTTAAAGTTAGAATTAGTTCAGTTAAAGGATTTCATTGACATTCTATCAGCATTAGATATTCCAGTATATTTAAATTATTTTAAAAAACACCAGAAAGTACCCAAGTGATTTTACCCGCTCTGCACTGATGTGAATTCGTTTTCACGGTATATGACCAGATACAGTGATTTTACACGCTCTGTACTGATGTGAATTCGTTTCCACAGTGTATGACCAGATATGGTGATTTTACCCGCTCTGCACTGTCGTGAATCTGTTTCCAAAGTGTATGACCAAATATGTTATTTTACCCGCTCTGCATTATTGCGAATGCGTTTCCATAGTGTATGACCAGTTTATAGCCTTCGGGCAGCTCTGCGCGCGTATGACCAGAATTACAGAATTTCAGAATCATAGAATTACAGAATCTCAGAATTTCAGAATTAGCAGATTATAGGTACCTTTGGTGTGATTTTTCAGTATTATTATAGTTTACCAGAATCCAAGAGTTATAGAATGCAGTTAATTAATTTAGAGATTATAGATTTCCGCTTATAGTATCTGGTAATGATATTTTACTCTTGTTTTCATTGATATAAGGTTATTTATACTCGCCTGATTTACAGTTACTCATCTAGAATAAAAGCGAAGTGCTTTATGTTTCAATTAAGTTTCAAGATAAGGTATGTATAAGAATTAAAGAATAATTAAAGCTTTTCCAGTATATATGCAAAAACGGGTAAAGTATATTTATTTTCGAGCTATCCACTCACTGAGTTACAAACTCACGAAATCCTTCTCTATTTCTCTTATCAGATAGTAGCTGAGTTGAGCAACATTGGAGCCTGTTGATCCACCGAGTCGAGCCGCATTTTGTTACTAGTTGTATAACTCATTCTGTCATTTTGTATAATTTATATTTCTTTTGAAGTATGCTTATCATGTTAGATAAGCCATTTTTTAGTTTGTACATAAAAGTTGGGCTCGCTGCATTTTGCATAGTCAGTATAATTTGGGGCTTTTTAAATTCTGAAATACATAAAGGTCAATTCGCAAGTAATTATTTTGACTAGTTGGTTATTATAGGGATATGGGTTCCCATTTGAAAATCAGATTTTTATGTTTGAGAAAATTGTTGTTTTTCAGGTGGTTTTTAGTCCATTTTCTAAAGGGAATTTTGTCAATTTTTTTTAAATATTTTTCATAGTCAATTAGTCAATGTAGCCTTGGTGGTAGGTCCAGTATCTAGCTGGCGTCTTCCACCGGCGCACGACACGTCTTGAGTCTATTAGGGTTTCTTTCGATTTGGGGTATTGTTTTGAAGTTTTATATGGAGTTGGGAAAACTCTGGTCACCAACACAAACAACTTCAGTTATGGGCATAAAATATACATGGTAAACATTAATTATAGCATGATATATTCAAACATATTCTTTCACAGTAAAATTTGTTAAATAGTATAGCATGTGCTCACGCAAACCACGAGTCAAATTTATTCATGTATGGAGTCATGATTGTTGCTTGTATATGTTCGCCCTATTTTTAAAGAAAAATACAGAAAGAAGGTAAATACGTTTTCATTGTTTACACAGTTTAAAATTACAAAGATATATAGTCTTACCTTCTGATCCACAAGAATGAGCTCCATGCTTCATACTATATTGGAATCGTTGTTGATCGAAACGATATATTTCCTGGAAATCCGTACTTTGATTATCTAGTTTGTTTTCTTTTTGTTTATATCGGACAACAAAGATGACTATTGAATACAAATATGGGTTTTTAAAGCAATGAAATGTAATTCTGAAAATATAATGAGAATATTGGAACGATGAAATGATTGCTCACTTAGCAGAAATGGAAGGAAAAAAAATTATGATATGTTCGATGTATTTTCGTTGTGTGTTTTCATGAAGACTGATATATATATATATATCAAACATGTAAACCAATCTAATAAAACTATGGAATATAACCTCTAACTAAGGTCATGGATTTCGAACATGAGCATTTCCACTACTGTAGTTGTAAAATCGCAAATAATTGCTGGATGGGTAGCATAGCCATGTAGATTGAAAGAAGTTGCAAAACTGACTATAACTGGGAAAAACAATTCTGTGTAATTTTAAGGAATCTTTGACAATTGAGATTCTGGTCAAAATCAATTTACCAAAATCTCAGTTGTCAATTAACCAAAATCTTAGTTGTCAGTAGATAAATATAGATTTCTAAATGCAGTTTCACATATATTAGTGCTTTGTATATGTGCAAAGAACCATTTGTAAGATGTGTAGAAGTCCTTTCTCCCACTTGCTCAAACATAAATCTCACATAAGTTAGTCAAATTTTTAGAGAACCAAACCACACTCTCTTAGAAGGGCCACACAGGGAAGCTTTAAATTTTAGTTTATGTACAAAGAAGATTCACGTGTGCTATAAAGATTTGGGTCATCAAAGGACGGATCACAATACATTGAAGTAGGCAGTGATTAATAGAAGGCAATGAATCAGAAAAATTTAATTACTATCAATAAATATTCAAGCATAGATAGTTCACATCCCGAATTTACTTGTTTGGAAGTTTAGTGGTACAACTTAGAAGGCTGAAAAAATTTAAAATTCTAAGATAAGCATCATAACACATGCATGCCTTCCATATGCTAGTCTGCATGTAGTTTCTACCTGAATTGCTAGAACTTTCGTCATCTCATGTATGTGGAGCCTTTGTACTCAAAATTTGGACTAATTAATTAACGTAAAAATACAAAATGTAGGTGTAGACGACAATGTTAGATATTATAAAAGTAACCATAGAGCACAGAAAGTAGAATCAGTAACAGACCAATCCTTATACTTACTTCAATGTTTCATCAAGTGCTCCTAGAAACCTACTGTTCTTTATTGTACGCTGGAATAATTAATGATATGTACTTATCAGCAGGATCAAGAATTTGAGGACAAGGAACCTGAAAGAGAGACATTCAACACAGTAATTTACCAAAGGAACATAGTTGTCTTGATTAGGTATTCGAATAACAATCAGTAGTAAGCCAACTATGTGTTAGATTTTGAACCAAAAATATCTTGAAAAATTGGTTTTCTTGTTAAATTGGTTGACTTGGACACCAAGTGAAAGCTGGATGGAAAAGGAAAGAAAATAAAAGACGATTTTTTGGAAACTTTGGGCTCGAGATTCTTCCTTATTCTGGTTATTCTACTTCAACAAGGAAACATCTTAGGAAACAAGTAATACATGTTTTTGGGGTTATATTTACATATAAATAGGTGTGTTGAGGATCCAATTAATTGTACATCAAGAGTGCCATATTGTGACCAAATAGAGAGAAAATTGTTAGCTTTTCTTTGTAATTTCTTGGGAACTCTTTGTGAGATAATTCAAGGGATAAAATCTTGTAATAGATAATAGATTTTTATTTTTATTTTCTCTGTGGTCGGTTGGATTGGGTTGGTGAGTGAAAGTCTATATATTAATATATAGTGAAAGGCTTTGGCAATCCGAAATTTCTGCGTTCTTTTTATTATTTTCTCGTTTGCTTATTTTACTTTGAACATCAAAGAGTTCCTGTGTGTTAAAGAAGGGAGGATAAACGTGTAATTTCCAACAAGTGGTATCAGAGCATTAAGTGATTCAAATAATTTGGAGTAAAATAAAATATGTCTGTTAAGAACGACGTTGAGAAATTTGAAAAATTAATTTTGGCTTGTGGCAAGTACAAGTCAAGGATATTTTAATTTAGCAGGTCTTTCCAAAGCTTTGAAGGAAAAACCAATCGAGAGTTCTGACAAAGAAAAGAAAAAGAAACAGGATCCAACAAGAGTGATGAAGATTGGAATATCTGGATTTGAGAGCTGCTAGTACAATACGACTTTGTTTTGCTAAAAATATTCTTGCAAATATTTATGAAATAACTGTTGCTAAGGAACTTTGGAAAAAATGGAAGAGTTGTATAAGACGAAGAACTTGTCAAATCGCTTGTATCTGAAGGAACAGTTTCATTCGTTGAGAATGAGCGCAGGTACACAAATCTCCAACAATCTTAGTGTTGTTAATGGGATTGTTTCTGAACTGGAATCTATTGGAGTCAAGGTTGAAGATGACTAGATGAGGATAAAGTGTTGAGGCTCATCTGGTCTCTTCCATCCATGTTTGAGCACATCAAGCCGATTTTTATGTACAGGAAAGAAACGGTGGATTTTTTTGAGTTAAAAGTAAGTTGATCTCTGAAGAAGAGAGATTAGGTGGAGGCAATAATTCATCTGAAAATAATTTACTTGTTACTGAAAAGTAGAAAATGGGGAACTCCAAGAAGAAGAAAGTGATGTATTGGAATTGTGGTCAATCAGGGCACTTGAGAAGAAATTGTCCAAAAAGTGGATCATGCTCGGCTAACTGCTCGAAGGACAATGCGACTCCTGGTGGAGGGTGGTGATGATGTACTCTAAGCAAGATGGGACATCCTCATGGCATGATGCCAGTTGCCATGATAAAGATGTGTTCTTACTGGCACGAGTACTGTGTTTGCATACAACATTGGTTTGGTATAAATACAAAGTATGTGGTTTTATTTATGTTGATGGCTGATAAGCTTCCAAGGAGAACCAAACATGGGAGTTGTACCATAAATTTCAGCAATTTTGTTTCAATATGAGCTGGTGAAAAGCTTGGAATTTGTTGATAATTTTGAGTGGTTATACTCATATGGTGGAGTATGAGATCCTCAAAGTGTTAAATGCTTGCCTATTTACCCAATGGTTGAATTTGAATTTTTTTTGCTTGGAATAATTTTTGTGTCAAGGTGGATATTGTTGGACTTTGACCCAAAAATATCTTGGGAAATTGGTTTTCTTGTTAAAGTGGTTAATTGGGAGACCAAGTTAAAGGTTGATGGAAAAGGAAAGAAAATAAAAGACAATTTTTTGGAAACTTTGGGCCCGGATTTCTCTCCTTATTCTGGTTATTCTACTTCAACAAGGAAACATCCTGGGGTACAAGTAATACACTTCTTTGGGTTATATTTAACTATAAATGTATGTTGAGGAGCCAATTAATTATATATCAAGAGTGCCATTTTGTGACCAAATAGAGAGAAAATTGTGAGCTTTTCTTTGTAGTTTTCTGAGAACTCTTTGTGGGATAATTCAAGGGGTAGAAACTTGTAATAGATAATAGCTCGTTGATAGTATTTTCTTTGTGGTCGGTTGGATTGGGTTAGTGAGTGAAAGCCTATATATTTATAACAATTTAATATATAGTGAAAAACTTTGACGATCCGAATCTCTGCGTTGTTTTTATTATTTTCTCATTTGCTTATTTTACTTTGAACATTGGGCTTTGACCCAAAAATATCTTGGAAAATTTGTTTTCTTCTTAAAGGTGATTGACTTGGAGACCAAGTTAAAGGTGGGCGGAAAAGGAAAGAAAATAAAAGACAATTTATTGGAAACTTTGGGCTCGGATTTCTCTCCTTATTTTGGTTATTCTACTTCAATAAGGAAAAATCTTGGGACACAAGCAATATACGTTTTTGGGTCGTATTTAACTATAAATGTATGTTGAGGAGCCAATTAATTATACATCAAGAGTGCCATATTGTGACCAAATGGAGAGAAAATTGTGAGCTTTTCTTTGTAGTTTTCTGGGAACTCTTTGTGGGATAATTCAAGGGGTAGAAATTTGTGATAGATAATAGCTCGTTGTTAGTATTTTCTTTGTGGTTGGTTGGATTGAGTTGGTGAGTGAAAGTCTATATATTTGTAACAATTTAATGTATAGTGAAAGACTTTGTCGATTCGAGATTTCTGCGTTGTTTTTATTATTTTCTTATTTGCTTATTTTACTTTGAACATCAAAAAGTTCATGTGTGTTAAAGAAAGGGGAATCAACGTGTAATTCCCAACACTATGTTTAATCAACCCACAAAAAAATTCACACAATATTCTAAAATGGATTCCAGTTTTTTTTTTTTTTCCAATTCTAGGTGAAAAATGAAAACCAAATTAGAATAATAATAATATGGAAAGTGATTTGCATGGATAAAAAGTAAGAAATAAAAATAATAAAAAACAAATCAATTGAACACTCATAATTGATTATGCGACACAATCTAAAGCGTAGGAACTTCAATAATTTAACCCATACTTCACGATGAAGGTTTGGAGATAAAAAAAACTCTAGTTTCATCACAACACAAAAATAAAAATCAGATTTAAGAAACCAAAGAACACAATTTGAAAGGAAAGAAACAATTTCGATAAACAAATTATTTTAGCTAGCAGTCGAATTAGGGCTTTGTTCCTCCTTTGTTCTCTAGAGAGACTGGGTACCTCGAGACTAGGGGAAATCCATAAAGAGGAAATTACACCATCTAAGGTCTTTTAACTTTCAATTTCAAAAATCATGTATAAAAATTATTCATACAAAAATCAGGTTATAATTTAATTTTAATAATAATAAATAATACAAAATAAATTTATAATTATCCTCATCCCCACCCCACCCCACCCCACCCCAACATAACAAACCTAGCCCTAATTTAACGTCATTCCCTCTCCATTCTTCTCTATTGTTTCCTTTGACAGCAACTGCCACACACTGCCACCAACGAGATCTCCACCTCCACCACCACCACCGACCCCCGCCTCCGCCTCCGGCTCCACCTCCACTGTAACGACCCGGGTCCCACTTAACGGGCTGTCCCGACCGTTAGATGACGGCGTACTGTCCCCACTGTACCAATACGAGTCTTTTCAGCATGCTTTGTCCTCACTCGCACGCTCCCCGAGAAAACTTCCCAGTAGGTCACCCATCCCAGAATTGCTCCAAGCCAAGCACGCTTAACTTTGGAGTTTCTAACGATGGATTTCCGGAAAAGAAGGTGTACCTTGTTGGTATGAGTAGTACCTATCAATTCTCTTAAGCTTTCTTAGTTGGGGTATTACATCCACCTCTGCCACCATCTCCATCTCCATATTCACCTTCTTCTTCTCCAAATAAATCAAGTGGTTGTAAGAAAAGAGGAAATCACAATACTCTAGCATCTACTGATTTCATTCTTTCAGATCTCCATCTCCACGCTCCAACCTGTATCCTCAAGGCAGAGTTGTCACCCCATCTTCGTCGAAAAACCACATCGTTGCTGCCTTCATTGACGGCAAATGGTAGCGCTGTTGTTGGTGGTGAGGAAATGAGTGGAATTTTGTATTGGAATTTTAAGATGTGGTCGAGTTTTGTTGCCGGCGTTCTGGTGGTGAGGCGGCGGGGGGCACCAAGGCAGTGGTGGTGTTGGAGACGGTTAGGGATCCATAATTGCGGTGGTGATGGGTGGAGCTGTGGTGGATGCGGTGGTGTGGTGTGCGGCGATGATGGTGGTGATGTTTTTGGGTTGCAGTGGCGGTGGATATTGCTGATGACTGCATTTTTGTTTCTTGTTTGTCTTTTTTTTTTTGGTTGAGGTTGAGGTTAATTTGGTGGAGGCGAAGGGGGCGACGATATTCAGGTGGTACCAGGGTAGTGGTGGTGGTGAGACGGTGATAGTGGTGAGGCGGTGTTGAAACAGTAGTAGCGGTGATGAGATGCAGGTTCGTGCACGGCCACGACAAGATCTCATCGTTGCATCAGTTGCGGCGCAGGACTTCTGGCAGCTACATTGCACAGCGCGCCTGGGAGCTAGATCGCGGATCTGTGCACCTGATTTTCTTTTCATCTTGTTTTGTGTTATGATGATGGACGTTGGTGATGTAGATTGTGGTTGTGACGGTGGTGGTGGTTTGAGTTTGGTGGTCGTGCTGTGATGAGTTGATATGTGTTGGAGGTGGGTTTAGGTGCAGGTGTTGTGTGTTGTGGCTATACAGGTGGGTTTATGTGGTGGCTTTGGTGTCACTAGCAGTGGCCGATGATGAGGTGGTGGTAATCAGGTTGGTGTTGAGGGTAGCGATGAGGTTTGGGTTCTCCGATCTAATGAGACTAATTGAAAATCAGTCTTGATTATTTATGTTATTGTGACCTAAATTTGTTCGATTTGTGACCTAAGATTTTTAACGTTTGTGGCCCTAAATTAATCTCTAACTTAAAAAATGGTGATTGTGACCTCAAAAAATGATTGTCGTGATTTCAGATTTTACAATATTGTAACCTACCAAATGATTGTTATGAGTAAAAAACTTTGTATGTTGTGACTTGCAATTTTACAATATTGTGAACTTAATATTTATAATTAATAAAATATTTATAATTTTTTAAAAATTTGTGCCCTTAGAAATAACAGTGGTTATGATATGTGACCATAGAAATTGTTGTTGTGACCTAAAATAATGATGATTGTAACTTGATCTTAAATAAATGTAATTTAACTGTAAAATGTGTTATGAAATCAATTTTGTGACCTAAAAAATATATGTTTGTAACCTGATAGTAAAATATATTTAATTATTTAATTTAATTAATTAATACTAATTAAAACCTGATTTTTGAAATTATACAAGTTTCATCTCATTTTTGAAATTTGTATTTATAACCACCTTATATATGTATTTTTCTCATCCATAAAATGCGACTAACGCGGAACAATGAGAAATTTAAATAGAAATTACAAGTGAATGGGTACTCAAAATAAATAAAATTAAGACCATGTGTATTCCAAAATCACATTAATTAAAAATATATAATTGAATCCTCATCTCCAACGTCCTATGCATATATCATGGGTTGGGACCGCAGAACCCACAAGGAAAGTTGAAATAGAATTAGTGTGTATTCCCTTCTAATTCTAGTATCCGAATAAAAATTCTGGGAAAAAAGATTCAAATTGCTAACTATAATAAATCAAAACATGGTGAATAACGAGCAAGGTTCAGCTAAAAATAAACAAATAAATAAATAGGACAGTAATGTGAGGAAGGGAGAGAGGGAGAGAGAAAAACTACTCATTGTTTGGGCTTTGTCGTGGCTACATAAATTTTAAGTTAAACTGCTTACTAATTTTAAAACTTTCGAGAAAACTATCAAAAAATTCAAAAAACTATTTTTAAAATCAGAATCTGTTAAAAATTGATTCAATTGAAATTAATGATTCTTAAAATCTCAGCTCATTTTAAATATATATAGAATATAGATATAGATTTGCATTTTTAGCAAGAGTGATTGTGGTTATAAGCATTCTGAGAATATAGTTTGGAATGAGCGGATATATGAAAAGAAGCTTGTATATCAGATATTCTTGATTTGTTGCAATGATAAGTGCATTTTATACACTGATTTATCTGTTAAAATTACGATATTGTCATTTTTTTGGAATAAATTCTACTTAGTTATTATTATTTATCTCCAGTTATTACCAGTGCGATGCACAGTAATTGTAATTCATGGAAGTGATTGAATTTTTTTTTACTGATGGTAACATCTGAATAACTCTGACCAGCAGCCATAAGATGAGTTTTGGAACAAGGTTCAATCATGGAAAATTAATGCAAGTTAACACCTTACAAAAGAGGTATTCTCTCTCTCTTCTACCAAAAACCAACACAGAAACGCAGAATGTGAATTTTTCGATCAACTTCATTTTTATTTATTTCCTATCTTCAAACTGGAGGATATAATAGAAAATCTAATCATTTAAGTCGTAAACTATATAAGGACCTTGACTCAAATTAGAAGAACTTCATGAATAAACCAACTCGGGTCGGCCTCCTCCAAAATCTTCTACTCGGACAAAAAAATTTCAAAAAATTATCCAAATAGGTCAATAGCAGCTTCTAGCTAGGGGTGGAAAACGGACTGGACAGTTCGAGAGTTCAGGAGTTCGGCTTGGTTCGTTAAAAGTTCGGCTCGATTCGGCTCGGCTTGTGAAAAAATGAACTTGGGGTTGGATCGGACAGAAAATATGGGCGTTGGACAGTTCGGGTTCATCTCGTGAAGTTCGTGTACCGGTTCATGAACTAGTCCAACAAATAGAAAATGGGCCGAAAACGGGTAGGTAACGGGTCGGCTCGCAACTCGTTTGAGCACGAGCCCACGAGCCAAACACTTTTTTTTTCTTTTTTTTTTTATTACCTATTAATACTTCTTGTTTTTATTTTTTTTTTCATAATCTCAACTCAACTCTCAAGTCTCAAATTTCAATTGCAATCTTCTAGTTCTAGACTTCTAGTTATATTCTAATTTCTAATGCTATAATATTTCATTATTTCACATACAATATTTGTACAATAGAAAATACTATTTCTAATGGCACACTCACAGTCTCATGGTTATTCTTCTAGCCAATTTGTTGAAGAATTTTTCGGTCTCAACGATATTCCAATTCCAGACAATTTGGCGGATTTGGAAAACGAGATCGAAGATATAGATACTATAACTCCTCTTAATTTGGATGAAATTGTTGATGAAGATGTCACTACTGCATATAGATCCGGCTCCGCTAGCACGATGACATACTCTAGCAGAAATCCAAAAAGGTCAAAAAAATTGAATTGCTGAATTTTTTTTTATTTGATTGAAACAATGGCTAAAGAAGCTGATAACAACCGAGTATTCAAAGCAAAATGTAAAACTTGCAGCGAACTTTTCTCTTGGAAGAAGGGTGGGGGCACAACACACCTCAATATACATTGTAAAGGATGTCAAAAATCTGGCTTAGTTGAAGCAAATCAATCAACTCTACAATTTGGTTAATCAAGTCTGAGCAATTGGGTCTTCAACCAAGATCTAGCACGTTGGGAAAGGATGGTCATGTTCGTATCGAGTGGTGAGTTCTCGCTTTCAATTGTAGAAAGTTCACAATTCACAGATTTCATTCAAGAGTATGTCCAACCTAGGTACAAACCCATTTCTAGAAATACTTTATGAGCTGATTGCATTACTAAATATTCGAGAGAAAACAAAGTTTTATAGATGCTTTAAATAAATATAATGGTAACTTATCATTTACTTTGGACTTGTAGATTGGAAATAATCATAGAGGTTACGTAGCGGTTACTTGTCATTACATTGATGATTCTTGGTTAATGAACAAAAGAATTATGGAATTTAAAGTTATTGATTACCCACATAATGCAACAAATATTTTCAACGTACTACTTGCAATTCTTAGAGAGTTTAACTGTGATAGTAAAGTTCGTAGTTTTACACTAGATAATGCTTCTGTTAATAAAGCGGTGATAGATAGATTAGCTAACCACATGAATCCTAAAGTTCATGGAGTCATGTTTCATGCTCGTTGTGTGTGCGCCACATTTTAAATTTAATAGTTCAAGATGGTCTTAAGTTTATAGAAAATCCATTGAAAAAATTAGGTATGCTTGCAATTTCATTATGATAGCACCTTCTAGAAAACAACCTTTTGATGTACATTGTGCAGAAAATGGTATGCCAGCACGATCATTTGTTACAGATGTAGGACATAGATGGAACTCAACTTATTTAATGATTGAACATTGTCAAGGTTACGAGAATTTAAAATGTGAATATTATAATGGTCGACACTCTCACAGCCCAAGTTTTGATTTGGGGACTAATGATTGAGAACTTGTATTTCATGTTAAAGCTTTTTTGAAACCATTTTATGATGCTACAAATGAATTATCTGGTGTTTATTATCGCACTAGTCCTTTAGTGTTGAAGAATTTTTATTGCATTGCTAATAATTTTAACAGGTACAAAACATTTCCTATTTTTTCTGAAATCATTGTAGCAATGGAGTTAGTTTAGAAAATATTGGAAAAATGTACCCACTTTGTTTCCATTAGCAACGATTATGGACCCTAGAATAAATTTAAAGGGGACTAAACACACCATAAATGCATTATCAAAGAAATTAACTTTTGGGACCCTCTTAACATGCACAGATTTAGAAATATGTTTATGTAACATATACGAGATCAATGCCAATAGGTCAGGTAAAAATGTTAGAAGAACTTATCCCACCCCAAATGTGATAAAAAATTAAGACAGTGATTTACTTTCCTTTCTTATGATTATGAAGGGAACTTCTAGTACTCTTCCTAGTGGTTCTAGTTCTTCTAGTACCCTTAATAGTCCAGATGAAATTTCGAGCGAGTTAACTAGGTATTTCTCACATGACCTTCTTAGCATGTTAGACGAGGACGAGAGAAATAATTTTGACATTCTTAAGTGGTGGAGACTAAACGAGCATCAATACTCGATTGTTTTTATGATTGCACGAGATCTACTAGCACCTCCGGTATCAACTGTAGCATCAGAGGCTGCTTTTAGTGCAGTTTATAGAATGTTATTTGAATATAGGTCAAAGCTTAAAGAAGACATATCGGATGCCTTAATGTGTTTGAAGGATTGACAGTTTGCGGAGAAAATGTTACAAGATAGGATAAATGAAATTCTGGTCGAGGAATTCGGAGAACAATCGTATTGGTTAATTATTAATTATTATCCTTACAATTATGTTATAATATATGTATTTTTCTTTCTCTATATTTTTAATTCTTTCTTTTAAATTAAAAAATTGTACACATAACATTTTGTTTGTATACAATATTAACTTCGCCTACAAGATATTAAATGTAGCCGGTTTGAAGCCCAGATTAAAGGAGGAGATTTTAAGTTTTTACATTTTCAATTATTTTAGTATTAGTAGTAAAAGATTAGCCGTTAAAAAAAAAAGGACGAACACGAGTAGGCCCGTTCGGCTCGTGAGGCCACGAGACCACGAGCCAGACTTGGGCCGGCCCAAATGAGTTGGCCGGCTCAGCTCGTCTCCCAAACGAACTGCATCTAGTTCAGCTTGTGGCCCGGACAGGACTCTAAGTTCACGGGCCGAGTCGGCTCGCTCGGCCCATTTGACATCCCTACTTCTAGTTCATCAAAAGCCATGCCAACACACCATAAATATGCTTGCAAGATGTGCAAATGAAAGTAAAATAAACTGCAGATTGAAAAAAAAAACCAAAGAATAAACATCCAAATAGATCCGCATACAATTGAAATGATGCAAGAAACCATGGATATGGGGAAATGTTCAATGCCTTCTTATTATTATAAATTTTAAAAACAATGTTCTGGAAGTATCACAAACCAAAAATAAGAGCTAACTTTAGATTCTTGTTGGCTACACTTCAATTTCACCTTCTGGGTTGGCTTCCAGTTCGTCTTTACCTTCCACTGGAAGCAACAAATGTTGGTCAAGGCCTATAAGCCTTTATTGGCCACAAACCAAAGCCTAGAAATATGGCAATCCCACCTTGAATCCTTCCCTGACCATTAAACCCCCTTTCAATCTCCTCTCTTCCACATGCCTTACAACCCCTGCTAACAATAACATATGCAAACAACTTAATTATCAATTCAAATCAAATGCTAGTAGTTTACATTTTACAATAGAAAGAACTTTTAAAAAATTAAAATGAAACCATTCAACTATCCAAAGTTTCCCATCCATTTTGGTAATGAACCTTTTTTGATCCCTACATCAAATGGTGATTTCCTTCTCTATTTTGGCAAGTATTCTTTCAACTCTTAACTCAGAATGTTACAACTTTTTCATCTAGTAGCATGCATGTAATAAAGATTTTTTTGGGGGTACTAATCCAACCAAATCAAATGAAAATGGTAAATGATGATAAACAAATTATGTCGTCTCGAAGTTACATGATAAACCAAATGAAGGCATTAACAAAGATGACTCTATGAGAATACATATATGGATGTGAATATTATAATAAATATATAATCAGCCCCGAGAGAGATGAAACCGACAGGATTAAAAAAATATAAAATTCAACTATCAACTCCATCTAGCATCCAGCGAAAAAGTCAAAAACTTTGACCCTGAACCTTCACATCTCTTCTTCACCAAGAGTTGTTGGATGGGATCGATTCCTGGTGATGGCATAGATAGCATAAATGATACTTGGGAGATAATCGAAGATGAGCAACAAACAAATTCTAACAACATACTGACTGACAATGAAGAGATCCATTGACTGATATGAAGAAAAGTTGATTCTAACATTTGTACCCTCAAAAAGATCCATTTGTATACCTTTTTCTTATCATCACCATTCATAGACTATTTCATTCACAATGTTCAATTGAAAAGAGACTTGAAAGGCATATCATTTTTAATATAATAATCAGTAAGTAGCCTCATGTATCCATCCTATGACATAATATGGCAGCAAAAAAAATAAAATAATAAAGAACTGCTTCTACAAAAAGGCAAGTTGTCAATACAATATATTTCCACAAAATTTTAGCAATGTAAAGTGCACTTGAGAGGGAGAGAGACCTTATTATAAAAGTCAATTTGACATGCAAGCGTACCTGGATCAACATTTGAAGTAAGCAAAGAAATTTCAGGAGAGCAATTAATTCACTGCTTCTTGCTAGTATTGGTTACATTACCAAAGCTGTAATCATGAATTGTTTCTCTTCCAAGAAGACCTAAGCCAGGGTAAATTGATACATGGTTAGTGTACTGTACATTAGATGCACTGGATCTAGTACTACTTGAACAGGACACTTACCTTCATTTTGAACTGGTGCCTGATTAACATCGACCAATCTTGTTCTGTTAGAACTTTGTGGGATTTCATCCGCTTCTAGATCTAAAGTTTTAATGGCATTGTCCTTGGTGGATGTTGCTTTTGTTCGTGTTCCATGTAATTTCTCAGATGGATATAGATTTGCATTTTTAGCAAGAGTGATTGTGGTTATAATAGCATTCTGAGAATATAGTTTGAAATTGAATGAGTGGATAAATAAAATTCAAGAGAAGAAAATAGTTATTTGAATAGAAATGGAAATTTGGGGACTAGATTGCTAAATTCAAAAGTTGGGGACTTGAAGAGCAAATAAAAGAGAAACAATTTAAATGGAAACAAAAAGTTGAGAATTGCACCCAGTCGTATAACTGTGCACGCTCACCATACAGCTGCACAACCTTCAGAAAAATGGTCGGAACGCAACAATCAATAACCGTGCGATGGAAAATAATTTAGCCGTGCGCCGCATGCGCGTCTGACTGGGCCAAAAAATTCGACTTTGCACCCAAAATTCTCTTTATGTAACCTATTTTCAATCTAATTTCAAGAGAACAAGAGGGAGGCATGAAAATTCCGATCTAAATCAGCCTCTATTCCTCAAAATACACATAAAACATTCAATTCTTTGGGTATTCAAGAGGAGAAAAGGCAAGGGATTTGGAAGAATTGCACAGACTTGAATAGATTCTTGGTTTAAGAAGATGTTTGGCTTCAATTTCTCTAAATTTCGGGTTCTATCTACATTATTTATTGTTTTTCTTTTCAAGAATATGAGTAGCTAAGTTTTATTTCAGATTAATGATGTAAATTAATACTAGTATTCACCCCCGAGCGATGCACGGAACATGTAAATGATTACTTGTTAAATATGAAATTTAAAAAAAAATCGAAAAATGTGATCGTAGAAAATGGTAATAATTACACAAAAAAGACGAAAATCATTTATAATTTTCGTTAAAGGATTACAAAACACACAAACCATTAATCAAAATCTTGAAAGACTTCTTTACGTAGGCATTTGCAAGTGCAGACGCTCTAAAGTAGTTTTTCAAAAGGAAAAAAAAACCCTAATTATGTTATATACATTTTTAATACTGTTTTATTATTTGGTAAAGCAATGCACATTTTTAATTATGTTGTATATGCTTTTTAATATTGTTTTATTTTACTAATAAGTTCTCCAATAACTATATTATTATCTTCAATACTAATTAATTACTATAACTTTGGTAAAACAATATACATTTTTAATTACGTTATTTTCAATACTATTTTATTATTAGCATAGCACATAATTAATTAAAACTCTACATCATAATTCCAAATTATAAACATATTGAAAATACAAACTAATTAATAGCTGAATATATAACAAAACACTACAAGAAATTTACTTTCCGCATACAAAATACATTTGTAGGGAAATGTTCTTATTCGTAGGTAAAAGTCTTCCCAAATGAAGATAATTTGTAGGGAGGTTTGTGTGGCAAACATCGAGGGGATAGCCATAAGCCGACAAAATTGGTAACTTTGTCTGCGGAGGTATCGGCCTACGAACTCTGTCGCTACAAAAATCATTTGTCGTCTAAGATCTTTCCCAACGAAATTATTTGTATGTTAATATTTATTTTACCTATGAAATATGTTTCGTTGGCTAAAGTTCGAGCCTACAAAATATTTTAGAGACAAATATTATTTGTTATCTAATTTATATCCCTACACAATTTTTTGTATTCTAATGTTAGATTGGACTACAAAATATGTTTGTAGGTATAGATTAAAATGATGTTATAGGCTAAATCGTAGTTTTCCCCACAAATAATTGTTTGTATGGAAAACACTTTGTAAATTAATTTCTTGTCACAAATTTTTGTTTGTAGGGAAAGCTTATTTGTAGGATAAAAATAAATTAAATTTAAATTTCTAATATAAAACAATATATTACTAACTCTAAATATTGTATCAAACTCGAACTAAAAACTCAATGTCATTGTCATTGAATGTGATGTAAATATAAAAATAGTTTAGCATCATTAATGTATCTATGTAATAATAATAAAATAAATATCTATCCTCGTAAATTAATTAAATATGCTACTCATCCTCATCAAAGTTGTGCTCTTCCTCAAAATTGTTCTCTTCTCCCTCAACATCACCATCTTCCTCGAAAGCTTCATCTATTGACAATGGCGTAAATGGTGGCATGACAAAATCAGGAATATTATGATATATCTGCTGCATAAAATGATGTAAAGATTGTAACGTAGAATTAAATTTTCGCCCAACAACCTTCAGCTTATTATGCATCCTTTCCTCCATCTTCACTCGAGATGCATCGGCAGCCTTTTGAGCAGTACGTTCTACTTCCAACTCTTGCTCCAAATTGCGCACATGTGAAGTAGTCCTAATGTTTCGAACACGACCATTTTCCAAACCACGAATTTGGCGCCCAGGTTTCTCACCTAGTACAGACATCATAATATTAAGTCCAGCCTCAGGATTGTCAACGGGTATCTCCTCCGAAGGTGTGTCTTCCGGAAGTTGTTGTTCCTTAGCCTTTTGCAAGAGATATTCATCAATTTTGACAAGCATCTCATCTTGCAAGGTATTGAGAAAAAAAAAAAGATATATATAAGTAGACACCCAAAAGATACATAACACAAATCAAGAGAAAAAATCAAAGCACAATTGAAGAGTTGAATATTTCTTACATATTGAGTCTTAGCTATATTATCAGTCCAACACTTATTCTTCCCTTCATAAGCTAACTCAAATGCATGGACCTCAGGAAACTTCGAAACATCCTAATAGCATGTAAGAATGTGACAAACAATGTATTTCAATTTGCAACAAAAATTAATTAATTCACGACATAATAATAATAATTAAATTTACTACCTTTGCCATCTCCTCTACTATGTACGAGAAATGACGTGAACCAGTACGATGATTGTACGTCTTATTCAAACGGTTCACCATATTTGCTGATGAAGCTTTCTACAAAGAGAAGAATATATATATATAGATTACATAACAAAGTTAAAAATAAAACTATGAAAAATTATTACACAAAAAATACATTTTTTATAATATGCACTCAACTCAGCCTTGAACTCCCTATATCTCCCATTGAATATTCTATCAACATAATTTGCCAATCTCAAATCCTTCATATCTATCTAAAATTTTTTCTGGAATTGACATAATTAATAGAAAATAAATCATTAAAAATAAAGGAATTTTAATTATTAAAATTTACCTAAGCATAAAAAATAAATCACATAGTAAAAAAATGATAAATGAAATAACTTTTGATTTAAATTGATTATTAGGTTTCCTTAGCTATTTATTCCTACAAAACACAGAAAATTCAATTTACTGGAATATACATTTTCACACATACTTACCGTGATCTCATCCATAAGGTCTTTCTTCTCATTCAGAGAAATGGTCCGCCAATAACCCGTATTCATCGGGCAATGTGACCTAATGATAGCACCGATATCATGAACTAACAAACTATGTATATCTGAACTTGCTGCTCGTCTGCTCACTGAGTTGTATACAACTCGAATTTTTTCTCTAGTAATACGCACAATACGTGAGGTCTTAATTTGTTTACACGCCCCTCTAGTAGGATGATCATTGAAAGTCGTTTCCAAGCCTTCCGTACATACACCTGCAAAGGAAGTTATATTATCTCCTCATAACAGAACAAATAAATGGACATTATACGTTAAAGAGCCTAATTATCAACAAAATGAAAGTCCTACCTTGAGCCCCCTCTATTTCTCCACTCAATGCCTCGTCAGTTTCTAGAGTTGTAAGGAAATTTTCACCTTCAGCACCACAAGTTTAGAAAGTCCTAAATCTAGATTGGATATAGCCAACCTAACAACATTCACAAAATCCAATAACTGTCCTACAGAAATTTCGACAGAATCTCCCCTATAATTTGTCCTTATCCAACCTGTAAAGAGACACTACCAATCAAACAAAACTCACAATATCCAATAACTCTAATTCATTATGTAAAACCAACCAAAAAACTTCAAACAAATTCAACATCCAACCAATAGTTATAATACCCACAATAAAATATCAAATTCAATTCTCAAAATCCAACACAACAATATAAAGACTTAATCAATATCATCAAGCTAAAGATGTGCATTTGAGTTTAATCAAATTATCAAACAAGATAATAACTAACTTGCTCGTGTTTTATGCAAAACAGAGGAAAATTTATACAATATATGAAAGTGTGAAAGATAATGAAGGTTTAGAAATTAAAAACTTAAATATGACATTACCTGAGACCTTTTTATGACCACGATGATGTCGAACAGAACTTGTAGGATGAGAAGGTGGCCTATCGTGATTATGGTTGGAGGAACCATTTTTATCCCCTGGATTAGGACGACTTTTCCTTGGTATTTCAGGGTGTGCAGGAACAAGGATAGCCTCAGTTGAAGGAGCAGCGGAATTGGGTGTAGTTTCAGTGGTTGACCAAGTCCCAATGTTGCAGGTGGATGGTAGAGAAATGTTGGGAAAATGAGATGTCTGATGAAGAGAATGTAATAATCTATTGGTTTGCAACGAATTTCGCAATGAAAGCGGCGGTACAAACCTGTTATTGGACTTGGTAGAACATAATGCTTGAGACAGTGGAGGCACATTTGTATTCCTTTAATACATGAAAATCTTTATAAGTACTCTCTAATTTAGAGAATCAATAGCAAACCTAAGGAAATTCATAAGAACGTGACAATACTTTAAATTTCCATATACTTATCATATCATATTAAAGTTCCCATACATTATCAAACATACTCACCCTTTCTTTACTAGAGTTTCCTTACTTGGGTATTACAAAACATACTACACATATCACTACCCCATTTTTATCACTCCATGAACAAAAGAATGGAATGATTCACATGCTACACAAAAGCACTTGGGGTTCTTCCTTACTTACTCTTGACTCCAATGAACTCTTTCTAAACAAAAGTATTACATCTTACTTACTCTTTTAAGAAATAAAAACTAAGACACCCTTTGATTCGTAGGTAGAGGCGTCATGCACATGCACGGTCTTATACACCCTTTCTTTAAAGTTCATCCCCGACCAAAACGGAAAATGAGCCCACACTTCATCACGTGTAATGATATGATTCTCGGTTCAGTCATGAGACGTCCTTCCCCAAGTCTTTACAATATCAAAGAGCTCGCGATCCATGTCTTATAATAGTCATGAAAAGACTTGTAAGCTATGAAGCTTAGTGAGCAAAGTGATATCAAGCAAGTATAATTCATGTACTTAAATTAACTTTACCTCTGAACTTTGTTAATCACCTTGTAACGACATAGTTAAGGGAACTATAAATGCATACTCATAAACACAACACATAAGTTAATCATCCTCAATATCAAGTTAGTAATCTCTTCATAGATGCAGAATATCACAAGAATTAATGTTAATATCTCCTAATTTTTGTCTTTCACTTTCTTCACATGAATTCAAAAACTTGCACATCAAGCACAGACATCATATTCACTTCATTATCCACAATTATGAAAACATAAGTACAATGCATGAGATGCTATGCATGATTATCATAATACTTGTTTGCTTTACACCAATATTTCTTTCTTTTATCTTTTTCTTTGGGCCCTTCCCTATTAAGGTCGTATATCGCGCTCATTAGAAGTGTACCTATGACACAAGGTCACAAATTGGCGTTCTTTTACGCCCCAAGTACAAAAGACTTGGATGTTATTTATTTTGGGCTTGCTAGCAAAAACGAGGCACTTACCCCCCCGCTAGGGGTGCCTCGAGAGATACTTACCCCTCAAAGGTATCTCATAGCTCGTGACCAATTAGGGATCCTTTTTTCCCTAGATGCTACGACCTAAATAGGAGCATTCTTACTTATTCATGACCAATATTCCTAAGGGTAGCATACTTTTGAAAGTTTTATGATCATGAATGTGTATGATGAAATGATATGACAATTCTTCTTAATCATCTTTTGTAACTTATAATAAATCACACTTATTTCATAACCATAGTGCATAACTCATCTAAATGGTAGGGATTCAATTCTTTAACCTTTTAACCAACCCCTTCCTAGATTTTTAACCTTTAAAACTATTTCAAATATTCATGAGTTTCATCAAAAATCTATTTGGTAGAAATTACACTTCTCAATAAAATAGGAAACTTATCAAGAATAAGGACAGGTTAGTTTTTCATTCTCAACATTGTATTTCATTCTTGCTTATTCTTTCTTTCTTTCTTTAATCATATAGAAAGATTAAACCATATAATTTCATTCATTATGTATTGAATTATGAAACATTAGGCACATACAAATTGACACATTATTTTGCCCAGATTTCTGATCTAGACATAATTAAACTAATTTGTTCTATATTTCATATATTTTGGAAATACATCTTAGTGCAAACATACATGGATGAAGTTAAATATGTTCAACCAAGAAAAACATATTTTGAGCCCTTCCAAATCCTAAAATTTCAGATTTCTAAATTTATTAACTCTGTTGGGATTGAATCATTTACTGTCAACATTTTATTCCTTATACCAAAGATTTTAGAAGTAAAGACAACACAATTCAAAATATCATCCACTATCCCCTTCATCTCTAGGCTTATTAAGTGAAATTTCTTTCTAAATTTATAACCAACTATTAATTACATATCCATATACAAGCAGGACAGAATTTATGCTATGCTTGAAATGCCACATACATGCATGATAGATTTTTATGTAAAAGTTGAAGTACTAACCCATAATCAATCCCAAGTTAAAACCTATTAAAACCTTCTCCTCTGAAGTAATTTATAAGGTTTTAGTATCATCAACACAGCAACATTTTGGTCTATTACCAAATTTAGACATATTCAGAATTCTAAGATTTCCTCCATTTTGATTATATGTGTCACTTTGAGTATATCTTCAAATCTATAAGAATATCTTATACCAATCCCTAAATACTTAAACCATATATAAAAGTAACTTATAAAACTATTCAAACATGAATATAAAGCACAAAAAAATCAGATTTCACTTTACTCACTCAATGTAGAAGGTTCCCCTTGTTAGTGTATCCTGAAATTATAGATTACAATTATAACAAGTTAGAAATTTAGGGGATTAAGCTCTATAATCTGGTTTTTACTTAGGAAAGAAAAGTTATTCCAGAATATATTCCTTTTTCACTAGAAATCCCAAAACTTGGGTTAGCAGATTCGGATGCTACTAGTAGCGTCCGAGTCTGCAGTTTAAAAATTCTGAGATTCACCACAGATTTTTGATTCCTGGCATAATAAGAACATACAAGTGATGAATCTCTTAATATAGGAGTGTTCATTACTTGTACATTCATATATTAAAAGGAAAATGTAAGAAGAATTGCATTAAACACTTAAAATTCTGAATTTTTGAAAGAGCATTATACCTGGTTCTGTTGTGGACGAATTTTGGGTTTAATTCTGATCAGAAAGGGAGCATTTATATAGATCTAAAGTGTTAGGATATGTTTGGTTTTGAGTTATTTGTCAAATCCCAGCTTATTTAATGATTTATGTTGTTTTCGTATTGTTTCAAATACTATTAATACGCATATGTATCGCACTTGTATTTTGGAATTACCAAGCTCAGCCAAACAGGTTCTAAGGCTTAAAATTGCTCTGGGAAAGTTCACGCTACAAGCTTTGTAACGGTCACACATGTAAAGAAGGTCGATTATTACACAGTTCGTACCAGTCATCCAAAGTTTGCTGCTCTATTTTTAAAGTGACTCCCGACCTCATATGCACTCAATTTTGATACCAATAGATTCACCTCATGTTGTTCTACGATGTGGTTTAACATGCATCAGAATTGGATAAATATGTGTTATTTTCCAAGGTCTCAAAGTTGAGCTCTTAACAATGGCAAACCTGTAAATTAGGGTGAATTTTTCCCAATTTTTCAGCTTAGTCCCTTCCTATTTAATTTAGTCTGATTGAGTCCAAACAATATTCATGACTTTGCTTTCTGTCAATTTGGTCCCCAAAAATCATGGTTAAACTAATTTATTGGTCGTTCTTCAAAACCTCATCATTCTCCCACTACCGAAATATAATATTGACTACTTCTAGAATAGGATAATTAAATCAAATTTTCTCTCTTATTTAAAATTAAGGCAAGAATTTTTGGGGTGTTACAATCTCCCCCCCCCCCCCCCTAAAGAATTTAGTCCTCAGAATTTACCTATAAAAGTTCTGGAAACTCCTCCCTCATCTCGTCTTCACGTTCCCACGTCTCCTCTTCAACGGTGTTGCTTCTCCATAAGACTCTTACTATAGGAAATTCCTTGTTGCGAAGACGTTTTACCTCTCGCATGAGGATTTTCACAGGTCTTTCTTCCCACGTCTCTCCTTGATTTCAAATGGCCCAATATATCTTCGGGGTGAGTTTTCCCTTCTTTCCGAATCTGAACATTCTCTTGACTGATGAGACCTTAATAAACACTTTATCCCCAACTTCAAATTCTAAAGGTCTGCGACGTTTATTCGCATAGCTTCGTAGCGATCCTGAGCCGCAAAAATATTTTTCCAAATTTTCTGAACGATTCCAGTTATCTCCTGAACCAAATCAAGTCCTAGACTCTTCCGTTCACCCACTTCATCCCAATATAAAGGTGATCTGCATTGAAAATTTAAAGTTGTCTAAATATTATATTTAAACAAACACACTATCACAAATATGTCTTGACAGTAACAAATTAACAGAAACTTCAAATTTTGTTTAGTGCAGATCCAAATGAATCCTGGTGACCCAGATTCGTCTGGATATTAATTTGTGCACAGATTAACTAAATAATGCAGAATTGTAAAGCAGACAAGAACACAATATTTGAGCTTAACGTGGGAAAAACCCTAACAAGGAAAACCCACGTGCTCGCACCCTGCGGACAAAAATTAATCACTATATAAGAAAAGCTTTTACATAGATCAATCTAAGCTACATGATAAATCTACGCATAGACTTATCAAACACCCAAGAAATAAATCACTCCCTGATCCTTCTATGGCGTGTAATGTGAGCAGGCGTCCCACCACTCTTTAGTAGCTTTATTTGAAACTCTAACAATCTTCAGCAACATGAACTCCCGTTCGATCTCGATCCAAACTTCCCGTTTGATCTTCAGGCTGAAGGACTTTTCTTCTCCCAGTGATTGATAAACTCCTCCATGAGAAACACGATTTACAAATCAATTGTTGGCATGAAAGAATAAGCTCTATATCTCTAGATTATTCATGCACATCGAGAAGTCACACAGTGAAGAAGCTGTTTATGTATTTTGTACCACACGAATTTTAGCTTCTTTGACTTCTTAGACAAAACGTTCCATTTTCTCTAATTTCAATACAATTGGATTACTTGACCATCAAGAATCCTTGTTGCAATCAATCTTGATTTCCTGCAAGATAATCAAGAATACGATAATTAGGAATAATGGTAAGATAATCATAAATCTTTACCATAAGTGACGATAAGGTAAGATATTCTCAATTGATTATGGAATAAAAGATCTTACCAAATGAAGTGATAAAATTGACTTACCAAGAGTCAAGATATTAGACCATATCAACAAGATCTTACCATTACTAAGGATAGGTTTGAATATACTCGGCCATATCAAGTAAGAGATCTTACCATAAGAGATAACCTTAGATACCAAGAATCAAATCAATAAGATATTCGGCCTAATCACAAGATATACTCGGCCAATGATAAACTTGGATATTAAGGAATAAATCATCAAGATACTCGGTATCAAGATTTTCGGCCAATCAATATATTCTTAAATCTTGAATCCTTATCAAGAGTGATAAGTGATAGAATTCTAACCCAAGAATATAATTATCACAATATTTCTTGATCATTATCATAGACGATAAACAACAAATATTATCTCCAAAATATTATCACAATATTTCTTGATCATTATCATAGTAGATAAGAAACAAACATTATCACAATATATAGGAGATAAGAACAATATTACGTCCAAGAAATATTAAAGTAATTTAATTAAACTTAATAAATTACTATATAAAAATATTTAGTAATAAACTAAATTTATCAAATTATAAACATGTAGGAAAATAGAAAATGCCAATAAACATAACTTAAAATAAGTTAACAATCTCCCCCTTTGACTTTTTCTATTTTTCCAAAACCCAATCATCTTTTCACAAACATAGAAAGAAGTAACATGCAATTCTTAAGCTCTCCCTATCAAAATTCTCTCCCTCAAGTCATGCATCATAATAAGCTCATTTCAACAAATTCATGCATGTAACGACAAAAAAATAATAAGCACATAAGGAGCATCAAAATAAATCGAAAGTTACTTCAACATTCAATCAATTGGAAAAGATGAGAAGAAAATACTACTCCCCCTTTTTGGAAGAAATAGGGGAAGCCTTCCACGTCTTGTAACCTGCCAATGTAAGCACGAGTAGACAAAAATAGGCAAAAGTCAGTTACAGATGATTAAACCTGGAAATAAAAGTTGAGTTTTAGAAAACTCTGAAAAAAAAATGCTCCCCCTTACTGTAACACTATGAAATTTAATGCAGTAGGATATCAATGTCTCTCCCCAACGACCCCTCTAATATAGAATTCATGAAAACATGTAAAATAAATTTTTCTTCCAATTGCTCAATTCTGCCATTCTGTCCAGTCGATTCAGGTTGGCCAGATCCATCTATAGGTATCTAGACACCCAAATATATGGTTTTTGAGAACCAGCATAGGCACCAGTCGACCAAAACTTAAAACTGAAAGATGTAAGCGTACCTTTGGTTGTTTGCATAAGACTACTAACAAATGATGAATGATCATACCTGGATCCACCTGGTGTAGTATATTCATCTATCCTTGTACTTAGTTTCTTTTTCTTTGTGGTCACTATGTTATTCACCTTTTTCTGTTCTTTCTGTCTGGCCTAGCAGTCTCTTCTTCTTTAGATTCTACAGCATCATCTTTGTTTTCAGGCCCTTCTCTCTCATCAGATTCATTCTGCTCCTCTAATTTTTCATTTTCAACTCTAGACTCAGATTCCTCTGTTTCATCTGGTTTTTCTTTTAAAAACCTCCAAGCAACTGATCCAGCGTGTCTTCAAGTCTTTTGACACAAACCATGAGATCAGATACCTCTGCCTTTAACTGAATAATCTCTGCTTCTAGCTGGCCAATTCTGGCATCCTGGCTAGAAGAATCCTGTTTACCAGCAGTGTCACCTAAAAGCTATTTCCTGTTAGAGGTTTGCACCTCCAGTGTTTTCCTGCATTTGACCCTTGTTGAGGACCACTCCCTGAGACTTGACCAACAATTGATTCCTCTACTTTCTCTTCTTCAGCCTCTGACTCTGAATCACTAGATTCATCTGATGTACCTGAGTCCGGGTCAAATCCATCTACGTCTTCTGCCAATTCTTTTTTTAGATTTACCTTCTTTCACATCTTTATCATCTTTTGGAATCTCCCCCCTTTGTTTCAGACTTTTGCTCGAAATTTCTCTAGCAACAATCAATTCACTTTGAGTATCTAAGGGAGAAAAGTGACTGGTAGGAAACATAGGTGTCGAATTTGCACCCATAACTTGTGGCTTGGTGGTAGAGCCGCCTTGGCTTGGTTCGGCTGTAGGCTGAGTTTGAATTTGAACTCGTTCTAGAATGAGTGAGAAAGGCTGGTGTGGAGGCAGTGAAGGAGATTTGAGGAGAGATTTTTGAGGAATTTGAATATAAGTAAAATTCAAGAGATGTTTTAATTCCATTCCTTGTAGAGAAAGATATCTCTTGAGAATCCTAGTTTATACCAATTTCCTTTCCTTAAAAAATGGGATAAATATAGAAACAGAATATGTTAAGAATTAGGAAACAAATAAATTACCAAAATTGGGCCCCACGATCAATTGACTTGTTCTGAAAGATTTGCATATATTAGCCCACGATATACTGCCTTAAAATTAAAGATTTTCAGATTAAAATCTAAATTTCGTGAATAAGGAAAAATCTAAATGCATCTGGATACCTAAGACATGTTTGAGCACTTGTTGGCATCTGTTGAGGTAGATACATCCGGCAGTGTATAGTCCACCACGTACATGATTAAGTTGATTAAAGTGCGTGTGTGATCCGAGCAACCCTTAGTCATCCACATACTGTAAAAAATCATATGATTGCCCTGACCTATTGATTTGTCACCGTAGTGCACAATAAGACCGATCAATATCTATATTAAGTGCATTTTCTCAAATCTGGCTTGCCGACTTTTTCATATTGTGGCAATGTCTTTTGGAGGTGGAAACGACTTCACACAATCCCCAGAAGTTATCTTACAAGATGTTCCCATTTATATTAGAAGAAGGGTATGAACTTGGTTTGGATTGGTAGATTCACACAATCCTCAGAAGTTATCTTACTAGATTTTCCCCTTTCTTCTATGATATTTCCACATTTACCTCAGATTATTGTATTTTGAAGATAAAGGGTATGAACTTGGCTTACATAGTCAGCCTTCTTTTCCACAGGCCCTGCCCTTGGATAATAAGAAAAATACGTGCAATGTTAAAAGCAAGATTCATATCATAGGTCTACACACAATATGAAATCTCATCCAGTAGCAAACCATATGACTTAGACAGCAGTGACTTATCCTTAGGATTGTCCATATATGAGTGCTAGTTAGATTCATCGGAGAAATGTTGACTGCCTTCAGCCAGACGTATCTGTCTCGTCATCAGCCTCAAGCATTCAGATATATCTGCAAGCAAAAACATGATCTATTTGTATAAGAATAGGATAAGTTACCCTAAATGCATGCAAAAAGAAAAAGAAAAAAAAGCATTTTTTTTAAATATGCATGTTCCTATTCAGGAGGAGGTGATACTCCAATTTGTTTCCTAAGGCTTTCAAATTTGACAGTATCGAGGGCCTTGGTGAACAAATCTGCAAGCTGTAGATCAGTCTGTATGTGCTCCAGATTGATAATCTTTTGTTCCACCAATTCTCTAATGAAGTGGTGTCTGATGTCAATGTGTTTTGTTCTAGAGTGCTGAACAGGGTTTTTAGAGATGTTGATGGCACTAGTGTTATCACAGTACATAGTGGCTTGTTTTGCAGATATCCCATAATCTTTCAATATTTGTTTCATCCAAAGGAGCTGTGTACAGCAACTACCGGCTGCAATATACTCCGCTTCAGCTGTGGAAAGGGACACTGAATTTTGCTTTCTGCTTAGCCATGCTACCAAATTGTTTCCAATGTAAAAGCAGCCTCCATATGTGTTCTTCCGATCATCCACATTTCCAGCCCAGTTTGCATCTGAATAACCTGCAAGAAGGGCAGTGGTATCTCTTGTAAACCAAATTCCATAACTTAATGTACCACTTACATATCTGACGATCCTTTTTACAGTAGCAACATGAGACTCCTTGGGCTTGGCCTAATATCTTGCACATACTCCAACACTGAAGAATATGTCTGGCCTACTGGAAGTAAGGTACAAAAGACTTCCAATCATGCTTCTGTAGAGGGATGGATCTACATCCTTGCCACTCTCATCCTTTGAAAGTTTCAATGTAGTTTCCATGGGAGTCCTCATGGTCTTTGCATCTTCAAGTCCAAATTTCTTCACCAGATTTTTAGCATATTTTGCTTGATATATGAATATGTCAGATTCATCCTGCTGTACCTACAAACCAAGGAAAAACGTTAGTTCACCGACCATACTCATTTCAAATTCTATTTTCATTGTATTTATAAATTCATCAATTTTGGACTTTGAGGTAGACCCAAATACAATGTCATCATTATATATTTGAGCTACAGTTAGTCCAGGATTCAGATGCTTAATGAAAAGAGTTTTATCAGTTCCTTCCCTTTTGTATCCTCTGTTTAGCAAGAATGATGTGAGCCTTTCATACCGAGCTCTGGGGCTTGTCTCAACCGATATAAAGCCTTTTTAAGTCTAAAGACATAGTTCGGGTGAGATGCATCTGTGAATTCTTGGAGCTACTCTACATAAGCTTCCTCATTGAGTACACCATTTAGGAACGCACTTTTGACATCCATCTGGTAAAGCCTGAAATTGATGTAGCAGGACACAGCTAGCAACAGCCTGATGGATTCCAGTCTGGCCTCTGGAGCAAATGTTTCGTCAAAGTCTATCCCTTCAATCTGGGTATAGCCTTGAGCAACAAGTTTGGCTTTATTCCTAACAACATTTCCTTTTTTCGTCTGATTTGTTCTTGTAGATCCATTTAGTTCCAATTATATTACCTTCTTTAGGACGTGGTACCAGTTTCCAGACGTTGTTTTTTTCAAATTGGTTGAGTTCCTCCTGCATAGCCTGCACCAAGTTTTCGTCTGTCAAAACTTCTTTGACATTTTTCGGCTTGATCAGGGACATATGGCACATGTTTCCTATTTCAGCAGCAAATTTTCTTCTGTTTATTTTGACCACAAAATCTGGCTGGACCTTGGATCAACACGTCTCAACTCCTCCCTCATGAACACGTGGATCTCCTACGCACTGTGACAAACAATCATTTTACAAAGGGGGCCGAGGTGGCTCCCGTTTGCACTCCGATGCCAAAGTCAGTGTTCATTTCAAGCAAATATAAATTGGGTGCGGGAAATATAAGTGTGTAAAAGAGAGAAAGGGGAGTGAGGGTAAAATATTTCTTTAAGAGAGTGAAAATGCTAACCCCCTACATGGCGGAAGGATCCTTCTATTTATAGAAGGATTCGTTATTTTGGATTGTGACACATGGCAGACTTTACACGTGTATTCGCCCTAGCTCTCGGAGGGGACAACCTTACATTTTGACCGTAATCATTGCTACATTTCGTAGGGGATGTGCGCCCGTCACATCTTGGTAAAAGCGGTGTCATATCTTTGACTTCATCCCTTGTCCTATCTTTATATCCGAGGCGTCATCGTAAGCACCTCGGCTAAGCATAAAGCGCATCTACTAGACACGAATCAGTTCTGCCAGAGGAGCTCGTGTATTTTTCTACCTCGGCCATTGGCTCAGGGCAATATCCTAAATTTTAATCATGGGCTAAAGTCCATTGGGACCTCATTGGGCCTTCAATGGTGGCCCAATGTGCCACATTTTGGGTACGATCTCAACACTAATCCCTCGAATCCGATGTGGTCATTTATGGGCAGGTAGGATTTGTTGTATATTCGAGGCACTGACTTTGTTTTGATGGCATTCTGTAATTGTGTAGCTACTGGATTACGATCTGGCTCAAACTTTGTTATATGTTACATCTAATTTATATACATTTATATTTTATTATTCTGCCCTCTTTCGGCTGGGAATCATCGCATGGCGCTGCAAGCTTGAAGCTCGGAGCAACATTCCTTAGTGGGAGCTCGGATTTAAAGTAAAGACGACCTTCTGTTCCAGTTATACTTCTCAAGTGAAAATTGGAATCACACCAACATGTTTTAGACGGCATATTTAACATAAAAAAGGGGGGCTACATCTAATTTATATACATTTATATTTTATTATTCTGCCCTCTTTCGGCTGGGAATCATCGCATGGCGCTGCAAGCTTGAAGCTCGGAGCGACATTCCTTAGTGGGAGCTCGGATTTAAAGTAAAGCTGACCTTTTTTTCCAGTTATACTTCTCAAGTGAAAATTGGAATCACACCAACATGTTTTAGATGGCATATTTAATTTTAAAAAAGGGGGGCTACTAATATCGGTTCCCAAGGAGCAGGAAAAGAATGATAGGTGACATCTCTCCGCGCCTGGCGCCCACCGTGGTAACTGAACGGTTTTCTCCCTTCGTTTGACAGTTGGCGCCTTGATTAATCTATCCCCAAGGGAGGTTGGTTACCCGTGTTAATTATGTGGCTCGCAAACCAAGGGCTCTAGATCGTTAGGTTCCATATAAAGCCTCCTTTTGCTCATTGTTTTCCCTTTACTGTTTTCTCAGAATTTTTCTTGTAGCCACATTCTTGCAAGAAGTTGCAGCGTCTCTCTCGTTACAGCAATTCTTTCAATATCTCTTCAAGGGCTTTCCATATAGGAACTCATCCCTGTCGCTATACACTCTTCATTGGCGCATTCTTCGTCCCGAGTATACAATCTTGGACTTCCATTTCCGAAGGTAAATTTCTTTTCCTTTGTAAGTGTAAAGAAAACCTCTTTATTTCTAGTCTTCAAGCGTGGGTTTGAAAATTTTGTTTTGCCCTTTGTTTTTTCTTTCGGTGAGTCTGGCTCTTTTTTTAAGAATAAATGGAAAGAGTTGGGGGAACGGGTTTACTGGAAATGGTAGCAATGGCGATTCCTGTCAGAGGTTTCTGCCCCATATCTTTGTCGGTTTTTAGTTCCCGCTTCTTTAGGGAGCAGGTTAAGAGGAGGAATAGGAAAATCAGTGGTATAATTTATTTGAGTGATTCTGACAACGAAGAAGAAAAAGACCAGAACTACATGTCTCGTCTATCATCCAAGGAGGAGGCATCTTTGAGAGAGCTTCGAAGCAAGGGGACAAGGATTTGGGAAGAGAAGAGGCAGTAGGCTCTTCTTCCGGTCACCATGACCTCGGTTTAATTGTTAGGGCCCCATTTAGGGCACATAGGGAAGAGCTGGGGATTTCGGGGGAGGAGATAACCCAGGTTGAAGGTTGGGTAGACCTGGTAAATAAAGTGTCTGGGTATCATGTTGACTCTGATCCGAACCCAGAATCATGGGAGAGCAGTGAGATCGCCACAAAAATTCGAGGGGTTGATTTGGCTGGAGCCTCGAAAAAATTCAGGATGCCAGAAGGGGTTCGATTAGTGCTCCCTACACCTTCCTGCCGACCTTGCAGCCCTCCCCCAAGTCAAGTGGCCATTTATTAAGATGCTCTATCTTACGGGATGAGGCTACCCCTGCACCCCTTCTTCAGGGCGTTGCTTAGAAGCTACAACCTGTGCCCCTACCAGCTGGCCCCCAACTTCTGGACACAGGCTATGGGTACTTGGTTAGTGTGGCAAGAGGTCAATCCTGACTATCCCATCTCACTGCACATCATCCATACCCTGTATACTTTGAAGAAATAAGTTAGAAGGGAAAAAGACGTGAGGTCGGACGTCAATGATTGGTATTACTTGTCTCTCAGGGGCTCATATCCTCCTGTTATTACCGGTCATCCAACTTCGATAAAGAACTGGAGGAACCAATGGTTCTGGGTTGCTGGGGAGTGGCAGAGCTCTCCTGTGGACCCTAGTCCATAAATTACAGTTCCCCGAACTCTTTCCCTACCTAGTGAATCTTGCACTTGCTTTAGTGTCTTTAAGTGTCATGTGTCATTTGCCTTTTAATTTCTATTCACTTTTCTTCACTGGTTCCTAACATGTTATTGGTTTATGGTAGGGGACACTTTTTCCCCCTCCTCTCGACGCAGACTTAGCGGAAGTTAGGCGCTTGTTTGCTTACAAGGGCACTTTTCAGGGGGTCATTCAAAAAAATAAATTATTTGTTAAGCACGGTTTTATGCGAGCCATAAGTAAGTTTGTTTCCTTATTTCCTATATATCTTATGCTCCTTCTGTTCATAACCCCATTTTCCTTCTTTTCTTGCTAGGTTCCAAGGACTTTCCGAAGATTTCTTTGAAGGGTCTCATGGCTAAAAAGATCCCTCCTACCCTTCGCCATAGCAGTGAAATTGAAAAGAGGCAGAAAACAGTACTTTCTAACCTGCAAGTTGGGGTGGCAAAGGAGGTGTCTGAGGCGTCCACAGCCCAACTTCAGGGTCCTCTTCCCGCCTTACTGCCACCACCCAACCTGCTGCCAGTGGGTCCCCAACAGCCCAGCATAGAAAAGGAGGCTGATCCTAGAAGAGTTACCGCAAAGGGGAAAGGGAAAAGGTCAGATAGGGGTGGTTCTAAGAGGGAAAGGGAGGCTAAGGATGTCTCTGCGCCATCCTCATTCTCCAAGGATATTTTCTAGTGCGTATCCGAGGAGGATCCCACCCCCTTGAAGAGGCTCGGAAGGGGCAAGGACAAGGAATCCACCTCCACACCTCTGCCACCACAGATTCAGGACTTGGAGGACGAGCCATCTGTGTCTATCCCAGGTTTGGCTTACGAAGTGACACCTGAGGGGGCACAAGAGCTCAAGCGCATTAAAACCAGTGTTCTCCCCAGAGATGTTACCTTCAGTCCTTCCCTATTCGACTCCACTAGCTCTCCTCCCGCCAGAGCCGCATTAATTAATGAACAATTTTGGACGAAGGGCTGGTCTGCCTTTTCTTCCTGCGCCAGTCCGTCTTGGAAGCTGCTAGCTGCTAAGGCTATGACGCAAGGGCGCTGGACCTTATTGACGAGGTGGAATCTTCCGTGGAGGAGGCGCAGCGGGATAAGAAAGATGCTTAGACTGCCCTCCATCATGCAGACAACATGCTAAAGGATATTAATGACCTCAAAACTCAGTTGTCCATAACCCGTAAATCTTCCTCCGAGGAGAGGGCTAACGCTAAGCGCCTCCAGGAAGATAATGATAAGTTGAAACATGACCTCCAGGCCTCTGAGTCAGACGTGGCGGCTCTGTGCAAGAAACTAGATGACTCCAACCATGCACAATCCATCACATTTGAAGCTTTGATCGCCGCTAACGTAGCCTAGTCTAAGCTGGAGGCTGAAGTGGCAGCAGCCAATGAAAAATTGGGGAGGGAGATGGAGGCTAAGGCAAAAGCGGAGGAGGACCTTGCCTCTTTAGAACGGCACATGCAAACTAGGATCACAGAGGTTCTAGAGCAGACCGTCATGACACGGGTGGAGAACGCTCTAAGTGCCAAAGTGTCTAAGGCTATCCAGAATTTTAAAGACACTTTTGAAGAGACACCAAAATACGAGGCCATGCAGAAGTCTTTGGGAACATAGGGGCTAGGATGGCTTTGGGGGACGTGAAGGAAGCTTTCCCAACCCTGGACCTATCCTCCATTGAAGCCATATACCCCGAACCTTAAGACGATTCTCCTAACGACCTTGCAGATCCTTTGGGTGTACCTGGAAAGGGCTCTTCAGAGGATGTCCCTCCACAATGATCCTCTTTTGTTTTTGTTTTTTTTTTTAAGTGCAATGGCACCTTATATTGTAAATGTAACAACATTCAAATTGTAAATACTTTGATTTTATGAATGCAATGATTTATTTATATTTAGTTCAATGTCTTAGTTTGTACGACCTTATCTGTTTAAGCGTGAACGCTTCTAGACACAAATGCCTTGTAAACGTATCGTATGAAGATACGTGTATAGTCCCTCAGATCTAAGTAGCTCAAGGCATTCATGTTTGCTGGTTAGATCTGATTTTGACCACTTTTTGAACATTTTTTGTCTTATACTCTGTAACACCTACGTTTATAAATTTGTATGAACTCCTATTGATGGTGTTAACACTTTCAACCCATACGCAATGGTTGCAGTGTAGGCTTATAAGAGTCCCTTGTTTTTAACAAATTTCATGCATGGTGTAGATGTATGATCTTATAACCAAAATAATCTAGAAATTTGTATTTATCCATTATGTTTGTCTAATCAGTACTTGTTATAATCCTCAACGTAACTCACTTGGGATTTTATAAAATTATATGGTAATGCTGTAACCACTGAAGAGGAATTTGATTTATTGAAAATAACGACGAAGGTGATCCGTGTTCCAAGGATTACATAAAGGTACCCCATATAAGTCCTCGATCATGTACGTTCCGGGTACCACCTCGGCAGAGACTTTGTAAGGGCCTTCTCAGTTAGGACCTAAAGTCCCTACTCCTGGTTCTTGAGTTGAGGGAAGAACCTTTGTGAGGATTAAGTCCCCAACATTAAAGTACCGACCCTTAACCCTTTTGTTGTAATAACGGGCCATTTTCTCATGGTACCTGGTCATTACCACTTGAGAATCATTCCGTTTTTCCAGGAGGAAATCCAAATTAGCCCTTTGTGTTTCTTCGTTTCCCACTTCGTCATAATGGATTTGACGAAGAGAAGGGACCACAATTTTGACTGGACATACCGCCTCGGATCCATATGCCAAGGAGAAAGGTGTTTCACCAGTGGCAGTGTGCGAGGTGGTTCGAAGTGCCCATAATACTTGTGGGAGTTCATCTACCCATGTGCCCTTTTTGGACTCCAGCTTCGTTTTCAGGATATTTTTTATGATCTTGTTCACAGCTTCAACCTGTCTGTTAGCTTGTGGGTGATGTGGAGATGAAAATAATTTCTTAATTTCCAAATCGTCGTACAATTCATCTAAGCTTTTGTTTTTGAACTATTTTGCATTATCACTAACCAGCGAGTGCGGTATTCCGAATCGGCATATGACATTCTTCCAGATGAACTTTGTGGTGTTGGCCTCGGTAATCCTCATCATAGGTTCCGCCTCGACCCACTTGGTGAAGTAGTCAATTGCCACTATTACAAAGCAATTATTACCAGCACCTCTAGGCATAGGACCAATAATATCAACCCCCCACTTCACAAAAGGCCAAAGGGCTAGTCACCACAATTAGCTTGTGATGTGGCTGATGCGGTATGGTTGCATGCCTTTGGAATTTATCGCATTTGCTCACGAATTCATGGGAGTCCTTTAGCATAGTCGGCCAAAAATATCCCTGTTTAAGGGCTTTCCGAGCTAGTGATAATGCCCCGGCGTGGTTTCCACACATGCCTTCATGGATTTCTTTCATTACATACCATCCTTCCTCCGGTCCCACACATCTCAGCAAAGGGGAGGTATAGCTCCGTTTATAGAGCAGGTCATCCAAAAGTACGAAATTTGCGGCATATCTTTACAACTTCCGAGATGTTTCAGGCTCGTCTGGCACTGTCTGATGCTTCAAGTATGCTAGTATAGGATTCATCTAGGATCCTTCTTCTTCTATTGCCAAAATCTCCATCCCTAGCTCAATAAAAGAGGTCAACAAGTGCTCAATTGAGATCAGATTATGGAGCTCTGAATCATTGCTGCTTGCTAGTTTGGATAAAGAATCGGCGTTGAAATTCTCAGTTCTGGGAATGTGCCGTAACTCCATTTTCCTGAAGTGCACAGCCAAATCTCTTACTTTTTTCAAGTAAACGACCATAGCTGGTTCTTTGACAGAAAATTGTCCATTAAACTGACTCACAATGAGTTGCGAATCACTATTCGCCACTACGGACTTAATCTTCAAAGGTTTCGCAAGTCTCAGCCCAGCTAATAGCGCCTCGTATTCAACAACATTGTTTGAGGCTTTAAAGTCAAAACAGATCGCACTGTGCAGTTTGAATCCTTCTGGGCTTATTATCAATATTCCCGCACCGTATCGTCCCTCAGCCGAGGACCCATCAACGAACAATTTCCATTCTCGACTGTCATCCGTGTTATCAACCATCCCAACCTCACGCGGATGTGTGAACTCAACTATGAAATCCGCTAATGCTTGACCCTTTACAGCGGTCCGAGGCTCATAATGTAGGTCGAACTGGCTAATTTCAATCGCCCACTTCATTAACCTTCCAGATACATCTGGTTTCTGCAACACCTGTCTCATAGGAAAGTTGGTGAGCATGTGTATGGAGTACGACTGAAAGTAGGGGCGGAGCTTGCGAGATGTTGTGATCAACGAGAGAGCAAGTTTTTCCATATTTGGGTAACGTGTTTCAGCATCCAGCATGGCTTTGCTTACATAATACACCGGGAACTGATTCCCATCCTCCTCTCTGACCAATACCGAGCTAACAGCCTCTTTTGATACGGCTAAATACAAGTAGAGAAGTTCGCCAGCCTTTGGTTTTGATAGTAATGGGGCCTGTCCCAAGAATGTTTTCAGGTCGGAAAAAGCCTGCTCAGATTCCGGTGTCCATTGAAATTGCTCCCCTCCCTTCAAAACCTTAAAGAATTGCAAGCATTTATCAGTGGACTTGGAAACGAATCGATTTAAGGCCGCAATTCTCCCCATCAAGCTTTGCACTTATTTTGGATTCCGAGGTGATCGCATGCTTAACAAAGCATTGATTTTATTGGGATTGGCTTTGATCCCTCTCCTATTCACCATGAATTCAAGAAATTTTCCGGACGCTACCCCAAAAGCGCAATTTGCTGGGTTGAGCTTCATTCGATATTTCCTCAAAACATTGAAGGCCTCTGACAAATGGTGGATATGCTCCGTGGCGACCATGCTTTTGACCAACATGTCATCAACATATACCTCCATGGTGTTTCCTAATTGTTCTGAAAACATGCGATTTACCAACCTTTGATAGGTGATGAGATCCCGGTTGGGGAATCTCGTCGAACACGCGGAATAACGATAATTAAAACCCTAGGATAGATCTAGATCAGATCGACACAAGACGAACAACGAAAAATAAGGATAGAACGACGGTAAAGCCTTGACCCGACAATCACGACGCAATTTATGGCGATGCGGATTGAAGAACCAAGATTGGTGAACACCACAAGGACTTGTCAATTTCCTTGATAAGTATCGAATTTGGAAACGCCACAAATATTCTTGCGAATATTTGATAAGTTTGCTGGAAGAACGCCACAAAGATCGGATCTTTGATAAGTTCAAGAAAAAGGGAATAAACTCAACCTCTCAATTTTAGAGAATCCTCTCACAAATTTTATTAATCAACTCAAACTTGTCTTAACTGTTTTTTTACAATGAATGGAAAGGAATATAAATAAGCAAAATAACCTAGCCGCTAATTTACTAAAAATAGAATTCTAAATAGACTAAATTTATAAAATAGGAAAATAACCTAAAATAATAAAAGGAAACAAAATAATCGGCAAAAATCCGGAATCTTGAATTACGACCGTGATTATATAGCTTACGGCCGTAATGAACATTCTGTCTCAAATTTCAATTAGGTGTTACGGCCGCAAAAGATTTCAATTTCAGTTTTACGGCCGTGAGGAATATCTTACGGCCGTAATCAGCGTTCTGCCTGTTTTTGCCTTAAGAATGTTACGGCCGTAAAAATGAAGGTTACGGCAGTAAATCAAGTTCTGCCTTATTGTTCGATTTCCTGCCTCGGCTCGATCCTTTCACCTTCTCGGCTCGACCCCAACACGAAACTTGCTCCGTTTTGCACGTAGATCACTATCATATTGCCGATGACTCGACTTCGCCCTTCGATGCCTTGTCCGGATCACATCATACTCCCTCTCTTGAAAAGGATTCGACCTCGAATCCAATTTTGGTCGGCTTTTCAAACTCATTCTGTTTTTCTGGGCTTGATGATCATGTTTAAGTTTCGTGCGATCTTTTAGACTTTTGGGCTGCCCATTTTTCTCCTTCAACTTTCTCGACTTTTTGGGCTGCTCATTTGTGCCAACAAGTTTCTTTCCGGTTTTAAGCCCATGGTTTGACTTTGGCACCTGTAAAACAGATTTTAAAGAACTGGGGAGGGGTGTGTTAGCGTGAGTAAGTGCAAATAGACTCATTTTTGTGGTAAACTCTCATTTCTTTTGCTTTTTGCACTCAGTCTCTCCTTTTTCTGAGGTTTGAACCTCAACCCTCTTATTTTTCCCCTCAAACTCACTTTTTACTTTCAATTGATCTTTCAGGGCTTCAGTTGGAGATAGTGGCATTAGAGTAAACTTTTTCCCCCCTTTTACCAGGCTGTATCTATTCGTATACCCATCGTGTAGCACAGCCCTTTCATGTTGCCAAGGTCTCCACAACAGTATATGACTAATTTGCATTGGCACCACGTCACAAATTACCTCATCCGAATACCCACCAAAAGAAAATGTCACTAAAGCCTCTCTCTTCACCTTAACTTCCCCTGACTCAGTCAACCATTGTAATTGATGTTTCGTTAAAGGTAAGCCTAATTTTTCCACCAACATTGTACTAACTACATTAGTACAACTTCCCCCGTCAATCACCAAGCTACAAACTTTTTCATCCACTAAGCATCTAGTGCGAAAAATATTATCCTTCTGCCCTTCCACATTATCTAAAACATTCACCTTACGCCTAACGCTAAGAGCATGCTTATCAATAATTGACTCATCCACCACAACACTTTTCGCCCCTTCACTATCACCCCTAACCTTCTTACGTGGACAATCAAGTGCAATGTGACCCCGTTCCAAACATTTAAAGCACTTAACATTTTTATCCTTAAGAGGTTTGGAATCAGAATTATTTTTACCTTTGGTTGTCGGTTCCTCCCTCCTTTTGTGAACATGATCACTACTCTCCCGTTTTGATATCTCCTTTCGCTTTAATGGCCCTTCATCCATCCCATCTCCGTACCTAGCATGACATTCACGCCTATTACCTCTCCTAACCCGAGAACCATCATGAGATTGATCCCGAGGTCGTTGTTCACGTTCTGCACCTCGATTCTCCATCTGAGCCATAAACCTCTCAAATTGTGCCCTCATTGCTGCAATATTATCATTACCATGTTCATTTCTTCTATTCCCACCCCCGAGCTGTTTTCTGTCACCAATAGAAGATGAAGATGTGGAAGCCTCTCTATCAGACATTTTTAAGACACGAACAAGGAAATTTGGAATATTTGGGAATTTTTTTTTTAATAATCTGCCAGAGAATTGGACCACGAGTATGGCAGAAAAAACGGAACTGGATTTGGACGAAAAATGAAGAAGAAAAACACTTTTGAATTTTTGGGACTGACTCTTATGGATCAAAATGGAAAAATTTATGACTGACACGAAGAACACGAAAAAAATCAAGAAACACAAGAATCTGAAATAGATCCAAGCTCTGATACCAGATGATGAGATCTCGGTCGGGGAATCTCGTCGAACACGCGGAATAATGATAATTAAAACCCTAGGATAGATCTAGATCAGATCGACACAAGACGAACAACGAAAAATAAGGATAGAACGACTGTAAAGCCTTGACCCGACAATCACGACGCAATTTATGGCGATGCGGATTGAAGAACCAAGATTGGTGAACGCCACAAGGACTTGTCAATTTCCTTGATAAGTATCGAATTTGGAAACGCCACAAATATTCTTGCGAATATTTGATAAGTTTGCTGGAAGAACGCCACAAAGATCAGATCTTTGATAAGTTCAAGAAAAAGGGAATAAACTCAACCTCTCAATTTTGGAGAATCCTCTCACAAATTTTATTAATCAACTCAAACTTGTCTTAACTGTTTTTTTACAATGAATGGAAAGGAATATAAATAAGCAAAATAACCTAGCCGCTAATTTACTAAAAATAGAATTCTAAATAGACTAAAATTCTAAAATAGGAAAATAACCTAAAATAATAAAAGGAAACCAAATAATCGGCAAAAATCCGGAATCTTGAATTACGACCGTGATTATATAGCTTACGGCCGTAATGAACATTCTGTCTCAAATTTCAATTAGGTGTTACGGCCGTGATCAATATGTTACGGCCGCAAAAGATTTCAATTTCAGTTTTACGACTGTGAGGAATATCTTACGGCCGTAATGAGCGTTCTGCCTGTTTTTGCCTTAAGAATGTTACGGCCGTAAAAATGAAGGTTATGGCCGTAAATCAAGTTCTGCCTTATTGTTTGATTTCCTGCCTCGGCTCGATCCTTTCGCCTTCTCGGCTCGACCCCAACACCGAACCTGCTCCGTTTTGCACATAGATCACTATCATATTGCCGATGGCTAGACTTCGCCCTTCGATGCCTTGTCCGGATCACATCAATAGGTAGCTCCAGCATTTTTTAAGTCAAATGGCATAGCTTTGTAACAATAGAGTCCCCTATCTGTAATAAACAAAGTATGCTCCTCATCTGATTCATACATGGGGATTTGATTGTACCTGGAGTATGCATCCATAAAGCTCAGCATCTCATGTCCCGCTGTGGAGTCAACTAACTGATCAATCCGAGGCAGTGAAAACTGTCTTTGGGACATGCCGGTTCAAATTTGAAAAATCAATACATACTCTCAGCTTCCCATTATGTTTTGGTACCAAAACAGGGTTTGATACTCACTTCCAATACCGGGATTCTCTGATAAAGCCATTTTTCAACAGCTTCGTAACCTCTTCTTTCAAGGCCTCATACTTATCAGAACTCATAGGTCTCCTCTTTTTCCTGTGCCCAGGGCTTCTGGGATCAAGCTGGAGTCTATGACAAGCCACTTTAGGATCGATCCCAACCATGTCGTCATGTTTTCATGCGAATACATCGAGGTTCTCAAGTAAGAAGCTTTTCAGCTGATCTTTGTATTCAACCAGTGAATCCAATACAATCTGCAACTCCTTGATTGGGTTAAGTGGATCTACACCGAAGCATTCCAACCTTTCAGCTGGGGTAGAGCAATTACCTCCTGCCATTCTTGGGTCCAGATCTACCAGGTCTTCTTCCAGCGTCATTGTAACATCCTCATTTCCTGAGGGTCCTCCACCCAGTCTTTCAGGGTCTGGAGCAGCTTCGGCCATTGCTACATCGCTAATCATGTTCAAGCTCCGGTATTGAAATTTCTGGATTGCGTTTGTGTAACAGGCCTGCGATTCAGTTTGGCTCCCCTTTACAGTTGCAACACCATGCTCTGTGGGGAATTTCATACAAATGTAAAATTGTATGAGTTGCAGCTCCCAAGTCAATGAGGCCTGGCCTCCCAATTGAGCCATGATAGGAGGAGATTTTGTCCACAACCAAGAACTCCATGGGGATTCTAGAAAGAGTTGGTGCTTGCCCTACCTCAGTTATAAGGGTTATGGATCCTTTGGGAGTTATGCTATCCCCAGTGAATCTATATATTGGATCCGAGACTGGAATGAGTGGAGTGCTGATCCCCATCTTATCAAAAGTTACCTCGTAAATCACATTTACCGAGGCACCATCATCCACCATCATTCGTGACAACCCATTCCGAGCCACTACTACCCGATAACCAATGCATCATTGTGTGGAAAGTGTACTCCAATAGCATTGTCTTGGGTAAAGGTGATAGATTCAGTTCGAGGCATCCCAACAGGATGTGAATGGATATGGTAATTCACGTTGGCGGGCTGCTTGGCTTCTCTGATATATCTCTTTTGGGAGTTGTTTGTGCTCCCACCTGGGTGGGGACCTCCCAATATTGTGTCGATTTGATGAATAGGAGGCATCCTGGCCCTTGTTCCTGTCTCTTTGACGATTGTCAATCCTCTATTTGGTCGAGTTCTTCCACGAAGCTCTCCTATCAGCTCGGTTGAACTTTTGGCCACCTGGTTTTTGAGTTCTCCCCTTGTCAGGGGAGAAATCACTTCCCCTTCTTCCATGCGCCTTTTGGTCCGCTAACATGTGGATTTCCCTGCAATCTTCCGTTACTTGATCGTAATACCTGTTGTATGCGCAGTAGGCCCCAATCATGGGCTGTTTTCCACTTCGGCTACTCTCCATCCTGCCTTGGGCCATGGGAGGATTCTGAGAAGGAGCGTTGGAGTGTAAGTTGGGGATAGCTTCCATGATATCTGCTGCATAGCTAGACACTGTCCCCAGAAATGGGCGCGGCGCTCCACTTCGGTTACCGCCGAATCTATCCTTGTTACCTCCTTTCTTGAGGTTTGCTTCATTAGAATACCCCAGATTGTATCTCCCTTGAGGATGGTATTCTCTGGTCCTAGCCATTTCTTCTGATACGATCTCCTCCTTCATCAGATCTACTAGGGTGTTGTAATCCCTCAGTTTTCTGCTTCGGACATCCCTCCAAAACATGCTCGTCATATCTAGCCCTCCTTTCAATGCGGAAAACATTTCCACCTCAGTGATGTTTTCACAAATGTGCATCTCTTCAGTAAACCGAGCTAGGTAACTTTTCAAAGATTCATCCCTTCCTTGCCTTAAATCCTCAAGGCGTTGGAGTGGGAGCTGACCAGGTCTGGAGGAAACAAAGCCATTTTTAAAGGCTGTTTTCAGATCTCTCCAACTGTGGATGCTACCAGGTGGAAGATTTTTGTACCATCGTGTCGCACTTCCCTCAAGGGTCAAAGCAAAAGCTTTGCATTTTAGTGCTGGAGTGGCTGCGGCTATCTCCATGCTAGCGCGGTAGTTTAGCAGGTGATAGTCAGGGTCACCTCGGCCAGAATACTTTGCTGTTTCTGGCATTTCGAAGTCATTAGGCATTGCGCACCTACGTAAGCCCTCCGTGAAGGGACTTATTTCCTCTTCGTCATCCAGCTCGTATGAGGGTAGTTCACTATTCTCGTCATGAAGGCAATACATTGGGTCATGGTGTTGGTCATAGGGCGGTGGAGCGTACTCCTGCCTTTGTGGCAGAAGAACTCGACCGTAGTTTGGCCTTTCATGGGTTGGAAAATAGTTATGAGATTTGGTCCGAGCTGCTTCAGCTCTCCTTTCGTGCCTATTCCTAGGCTCATGTGTGGGGGCCAACTTTTCTCCCCCGGTACCCTGCGGGTCCCTATGCATTTGACTCGACGACAAGGCTTCTTCAGCGCATCGCTCCCACCTATTTCTAGGCTCAGCTGCATGTTGCCGACCTTGATCAGTCCGGTCTTCCCGTTTGCCTCGGAATAATCCTCCTATTCGGCTAAAAACGCTACCGGACTTCGATGGCGAAGCCTCTCTTCGTCTAATAGGGGGTTGGTCCTGTGCTCTAGGTGTTTCATGCACTGGGGACTCTTCGTCAAAAGGAGCAGAATCCACCTCGGCATATACCCGTGGATCTTGATAATAATAAGAAACAGTGGCAGCATCAGATGGGGAGTAATGTGGCTGTGAGTATTGCGGAGGCATCGTGGGCTCGTTCACAACATACCCTCTAGTCATGTAGGCATTCATCGTAGCAGTCTGTTCTATCTACTGTTTCTGCATTTCTAGCATTTGGGCTGCCATGCGAGTCATGTCTCGCAACATGCGGCGATTACGGTGCCGGCATGGAGGGTTAGGTTGGGCCACTCCCTCATTGGCGTTCTCATGAGGTCCTTGAGGAGCCTCCTCCTCGCTATGCTGGTCATTTCTACTCCTACGAGGGTTAATATCACCGTCGCTTTCGTTCATGTTCAGAGAAATTTCTTGGTTTTAGTTTATCTTTCAAAGATAAATGGACTTTTATCTCAACGCTCTGAGCCTTTTTCAAGGTTTTTAAACTTATATTTCAAAGTTATACGCCTTTTTCAAGGTGAACAAATTTGTGTTTCAAAGTTTTAAGCCTTTTTCAAGGTGAACAAACTTATGTTTCAAAGTTTTAAGCCTTTTTCAAGGTGAACAAACTTATGTTTCAAAGTTCTTATGCCTTTTTCAAGGTGAACAAACTTATGTTTCAAAGTTTTTATGTCTTTTTCAAGGTGAACAAACTTATGTTTCAAAGTTTTAAGCCTTTTTCAATGTTAACAAACTTGTATTTCAAAGTTCTTGCCTTTTTCAAGTTTAACAAACTTGTATTTCAAGGTTCTTGCCTTTTTCAAGTTTAACAAACTTGTATTTCAAGGTTCTTGCCTTTTTCAAGGTTAATAAACTTATATTTCAAAGTTCTTACGGTTCTTTGCTCTTTTGCAAGAGGTCGCTTGCCCCTTTTTCAAGGTTTCCTTTTGCGCGTGTAGCTTTTCACCATGAGTTTTCATGGTTAGCAGTATGGCTTTCCATAGACGGCGCCAAAATGTTGACCAGAAAATCTGGCTGGACCTTGGACCAACACGTCTCAGCTCCTCCCTCTTGAACACGTGGATCTCCTGCGCACTGTGACAAACAATCAGTTTGCAAAGGGAGCCGAGGTGGGCACTCCGATGCCAAAGTCAGTGTTCATTTCAAGCAAATATAAATTGGGTGCGAGAAATATAAGTGTGTAAAAGAGAGAAAGGAGAGTGAGGGTAAAATATTTAGTTAAGAGAGTGAAAATGCTAACCCCCCTACATGGCGGGAGGATCCTTCTATTTATAGAGAGTGAAAATATTAAGAGTGTGAAAATGCTAACCCCCTACATGGCGGGAGGATCCTTCTATTTATAGAAGGATTCGTTGTTTAGGATTGTGACACATGGAGGACTTTACAAGTGTATTCACCCTAGCTCTCGGAGGGGACAACCTTGCTTTTTTACCGTAATCATTGCTACATTTCGTAGGGGATGGACGCCTGTCACATCTTGGTCAAGGCGGTGTCACATCTTTGACTTCATCCCTTGTTCCATCTTTACATCCGAGGCGCCACCATAAGCACCTCGGCTAAGCATAAAGCGCTTCTGCTAGACACGAATCAGTTCGGCCAGAGGAGCTCGTGTGCTTTTCTACCTCGGCCATTGGCTTAGGGTGATATCCTAAATTTTAATCGTGGGATAAAGTCCATTGGGCCCTCATTGGGCCTTCACTGGTGGCCCAATGTGCCACATTTTGGGTACGATCTCAACAGTTTACATTCCCTTTAGACACATTAGTGAGAATGTTGTCGAGTGGATGAGCCTTTTGAACTCTAGCAGGTAGTCTTTTCTGTACTTCTGGTTCTGCAGCACCAGATGTATCTAAGTAGTCAGTTGAATCTGGATGGATAAATGTGTCTCAGTAGCCAATTCATCCACATCACTTTCTTCAGTATTATTTTGGATTTCTGCTTGGAGTGGTCTTTCTTCTGGTTTCTCAGTTTCGACGTGTTGTTTTGGTGGGATGTCCAACTAATCAGCTTCATCTTCCTATTCATCAGCCTTTTCATTACTAGATTTTTGAAAAAGATTAACAACACTGTCAAAGGCATCAGACTTTTTACACATGAACATGACCCAAGTATATCTGGAAAAATTATCAACACATATGTAAATGTATCTCTTACCACCAATACTTTCATTATGAATAGAACTCATCAGATCCATGTGAGTAAGTTCAAGAATACGAGAGGTGTTGAGAGATATACCTGGCCTGTGTTGATGCTTGATTTTCTTACCCTTTTGAAAATCAGTACAGATTCCATCTCGAATGTTCTTGATATTGGGTAGGCCTCTCACGGCTTGTAGTTTAGTCATCTTTTTGGGATCATGGTAGTTTAGATGTCTTGACGGATTGTGCCATAACTCCTCGATTTTGGCCCTTACAGAATTGCACGTTATGTGACTTTCAAGTGTGTAGCATTTATCCTTGGATCCAATTCCCTTAAACAAGACATTTTCCAATGGATTTAAGTTCCTGTCACAACTCAATACCTTGCAATAATCTTTAGAAAATTGGACAAGCAGGTTATCATCACATAATTGACCTACACTAATCAAGTTTGTTTTAAGCCCAATAACATACAAAACATTTGTTAATGTAGGCAATCCTTTGATATTGATGATAACAGAACCATCTATCTTACCCTTTTGGCCATCACCAAAGGTAACAACACCTGTCTCACCTTTTTCAAAGTGTGACAACAAAGAGAGATCACCTGTCATGTGTCTAGAACATCCACTGTCAAAATACCAAGTGTTAGGAATCAGAGTACTGAAAGATATTTGAACTACGTAAGCGTTAGTTCTAATTTTATTTTCTTGCCTAGAAACAAGTCTTCTTTTGTGTGAGTTGATTAATTTCAAATACTCATGACACCTAAAAACATCATGTCCAGACTTAGCACAAAAACTACAGAATACCTAGAAGACAGATGTATCCTGCTGACTCTGACGAGGTTGAAATTTTCTGCCAGTATGACGGATAAATTCATCCTTCCTGTACAGATTCGATTGAAATTTTCTACCTAGATGCTTCCTAGCTGGATGTGAGTACTGAGTTCCAGCAGCGTTGAACGGATGGCGGTAGGGAGTAGATGGGTATATGTAGTTTCTGCCTTGCTCCTTCTTTCCATATCCTGTTTCTTTCACAAAGACCATCCTATTTTCATGAGTTTTACCTTTACCCTTGCCTTCATATCCAAGTCTACTTTTTTATGCTAGCAGGTCTCCCACTGTTCAGGATTTCATCAAGCTGGAAAGATCCAAGTACCAGTTTCTTTATCTTGTCTTATGCTTTAGCAAGTTCTGAGATTAACCTGCTTACCTCATTTTGTTTGTCATCTGGGAATGCAGATGCGTCTAGATGTCTTTCCCTGCTGTGTTCAGTGAAGGCCTGCAACAGTTGGATCTTTTCTTCTGCATCTTGAAGTTCTTTCCTCAAAATTTCAGTATTTAATCCAGATTCACCTGAGTTAGTTCCTGCATTAGAAGAGTTTCCAGAATCAGTTCCAGGTGACTCTAAAGTAGTAAAGGTAGTTACCTATTTTTCAGAATTGCAGCTGTCTGAATCTGATCCAGATTCATCTGTGTCTCCATCACTTGATGTATCATTCATGACCACCCTTCCTTTGGTCTTCTTTAGATTGTTGGGACATTCTATAGCTATGTGTCCATATCCTTCACATTCTCTGCACTGAATACGATTCTTAGGCTTTCCTTCAAATGAATTAGCATTGTTCCTAGGATAGAAATTGTTTTTCTTCCTTTTTTTTTGTTGATTTTGATTCTGTCTTTGAAGGTTGGAAGATCTTTCTTCTTTTTGCGTTTGAGGAATTTCTTGAATTTCCTGGTGAGAAGTGCGAAGCTTTCATCTTCATCTGTCTCTCCAGATTTTTCTGGCTCTTCATTGCTTGCTTTGAACGCAATCCCTGATTTCTTATCTTTCTTTCTTCGGGCCAAATTTAACTCATAGGTCATTAATGAGCCTACAAGTTCCTCAATTCGCATGGTTGAAAGATCTTTACTTTCTTCAATGTCAGTTACTTTTGCCTGAAATCTGTCTGGTAAAGATCTGAGAATCTTTTGTACATCTGCTCATTGGAGTATGTTTTACCAAGGGCTTCAGCTGAGTTTGTGAGATCACTCAATCTGGCGTAGAAACTTTTGAAGTCTTCTCACTCATCCATATATAGTTGTTCAAACTCAAGAGTGATCATATGTAGCTTGGAGGTTTTGACAGCATTGGTTCCTTCATTTGCTACCTCAAAGCATCCCATGCTTCCTTGGGGGTTCTTAAGGACGAAATCAACCTAAATTGACCTGGATCAACCAAAGAAACAATACCGTTAAGTGCTTTTAAATTTCAATTTGTGTTAGCTAATTCATCAGTAGTATAAGCACTTCTAGATACAGCTGTGACAACACCTCCAACAGTGACAGTGGGTGAAGTGTAACCCTCAAGGACAGATGTCGAACAACGTTCATCAATAGATTGAATAAGAATTTCTATACTAATTTTCCAATATGCATAGTCACTACCAGTTAACACAAGTGGCCTAAGAGATGTAGAATTTTCCATTTTAGACAACCGGATCTCACTTTCTTGAAGTGAACACGATCTGATACCAATTGAAAATTTTAAGTTGTCAAAATATTATGTTTAAACAGACAGACTGTCATAAGATATGTCTGGACAGTAACAAATCAACAGAAACGTCAAATTTTGTTTAGTGCAGATCCAGATGAATCCTGGCAACCCAGATTCGTTTGGATATTAATTTGTGAACATATTAACTAAATAATGCAGAATTGTAAAGCAAACAAGAACACAATATTTAAGTTTAACGTGGGAAAAACCCTAACAGGGAAAACCCACGTGCCCGCACCCTACGAACAAAAATTAATCACTATATAAGAAAAGATTTTACACAGATCAATCTAAGCTACATGATAAATCTACGCATAGACTTATCAAACACCCAAGAAATAAACCACTCCCTGATCCTTCTATGGCGTGTAATATGAGCTGGTGTCCCACCACTCTTTAGTAGCTTTATTTGAAACTGTAACAATCTTCAGCAACATGAACTCCCATTCGATCTCGATCCAAACCTCCCGTTTGATCTTCAGGCTGAAGGACTTTTCTTCTCTCAGTGATTTATAAACTCCTCCCGGAGATGCACGATTTACAAATCGATTTTTGGCATGAAAGAATAAGCTCTATATCTCTAGATTATTCATGCACATCGAGAAGTCACACAATGAAGAAGCCGTTTATGTATTTTGTACCCCACGAATTTTAGCTTCTCTAACTTCTTAGAGATAACGTCCCATTTTCTCTAATTTAAATACAACCCGACTAAGGCTGCCTCCAAAAGTCCTGCAGAGTTTCGATCGACTGAAAGTATTTTTAGTCGACCGAAATTGGTTGAGCCCAAATTCTCAACCAACTTCTTGTCTTTGGAACCAACTTGATTCTTGACTTCTTTTCTTGACCGATTCACATTGTTTAGCCTCAAATCTTGAACCTCTTTGGCTCGAATCTCATCATTGGTGCCACTGGCACTTGCATCGAGGTTTGACTTTCTCGGATCTCATCAATTTGTAATTTGCTTCTTACTATTATTGGGATGTACTTTGTAATAGTATATTGCTTTTTTTTTATTAAAACTTTGGGAAAATGCTTAAACTAAATGAAGATCAATGTTACTAAATTGTTTAAAACCTTCTTTCAAACAAGAATTAAAACTTATTCCTATATGTGACCCACATATATTTCTAAGACCAATGCGAACAAATAGGAAAGCATTAAAGATCATGAACATTTAAAGATCACGTAAAGTATATCGGTATATTTCTATCCCCTATCAAACTTTATGAAAATTAACACAGGTCTAACGAATTCCCAAGCTTTCGAACTTAAGAACACATCACATATATCATACAATCATTGTGCATATGATTGTAGATGAATGAAAAATAGAATTTATTGGTCAAACTAAAAATTGTCTTTAGTTAAACAAAACAAAAGATAAAAATCTGGTTCAAAACATCATCATGATCCTAACACAATAAAAGTCTAGAATATATATATCTTTGAAAATAAACAACAAGAGTCAATCATACTTGCAAAAAAACTTGTGAAAAATAGAGAAGCATCTGGAATTTTATTGCAATTGTTCTATAGGAATTTTGATACTTTGATAATGTTCCATATTTTGATGAATTTCTCTTATCTTCCAATAGTAAACATGAATTTGTTTCTTCTGTTGATTAGGTGATCTACAATTACTGCTCAGTTTCCTGGAAGAACATACAATGAAATCTAGAACACTATATGAAAAAGAGATTTCTTCAAATATAATAAATCCAGTAACGAATGCTCCACGCCTCGATCTTTTGGATCTCTCATCACTGATAAACTTGCTGAAAATTAATCTTTTGATTCTACTTCGACTTCAAACCTTACTAATCCAGAAGCCCTAAGACTGGAAGCTAGCCTACATAAAAATCCTAAATTGTCATTGACCCAACTTTTAGAAAACAAATGATTTAATGCCCTGATGCAAAACTAGACCACAGTTTTCGAAATGCATCAAAACCAGACCCTAGATCAAAACTAGACCCCTAGAAGAGGATGATGTTGAGGAACATCCCATTGATCAAAATCCTTTAGCTGACTCAGCTAGCTAGAGATAGAGATGGAAGAGTTTGTGGGGAATCTTAAAGGATGTTCGACTATATCATATCCTATGCTAGTTACCATGAACTATTGATAAGGAACCAAATACCTATGAGGAGGCTGTGAATAGTGAAAACAATGGCAATGATTTTCTGAAAGACGACATCCATGTGAATCCAGATCTTGATGTTCTATGTGCTATTGGTGACACTTGGTGGTACTGCATTCGTGAAATCTTGTGGGTCGTAGACTACGAGCTGTCTAAAATCGTAACTGCTCTGCCTGATGCAGAGTTCAAAGTAGTCGGGGTAATTCTATCCCGCACAGCTTCTTTACGCTGGGATGATGGGAAACAAGGAACTTTCTACTATTCTTTCCTCATCAATTTAACAATGGATATCAGAATTCTTGGTTCCAGCGGATATTTACGCATCCATGACTTTGTAATTCCTTTCCAGGAGAATGTTGGACCATTTTATGTAATAACAAACACCAAATTTGCTGAGCTATCAATTAGGATTGAACTAGTACCAGCTAAACACAAAATCAATACAGATCTTCCCAGGAAGCCCTTATGGTAAAGGAGTTCTCGAGTTTAGTTTTTGGTATAAAAGAACACGATTCGGGTGCTGAAAAGAATTGGCCAACCATCAGTAGAATGACATGGAATGTTATCAATGTTTTGAAAGCATCCATTGAGAAAGATTTTGAGCCTATTGAGGTTGTGTTCTGATAATAGATAATTTCATGATCTCAAAATTTGCAAGAGGGTGTCCAATGCTTGTAATTTGCTTCTTAGTGTTATTGGGATGTACTTTGTAATAGTATATTGCTTTTGTTTTTTAATAAAACTTTGGGAAAATGCTTAAACTAAATTAAGCAAGATTTAAAGATTGATATATGTAATATTGAATCTAAATGCAGTGCTAGGATCTAGAATCCATTCCATCTTTCATACTTTTATTTGAATAATTATCAAAAATTTATATAAACGAAGATCAATGTTCCTAAATTGTTTAAAACCTTCTTTCGAACAAGAATTAAAGTTTATTCCTATATGTGACCCACCTATATTTTTATGACCAATGCGAACCACACGAAAAAAACCAGCCCGCCGTGGATTTATGGGCCGGTCCATGTCGGTCTACAACTTTTTAACCACAAGCCAGGCTCGCCCGTTAGCCCATGTGGGTCGCGGTTCGTTCTAGTTTAGACCGTATGAATTAAAACATAAATCACATATAATATATATAAATACATAACAACAAAATGCATTTCTAATTACTACTATCAAATATTTATAGTTGGGTGACACCTACTTTACTATAATTTAGAGTTTAAGTACATTCCAACTACGTTGACACCTACTTAACTATAATTTAGTTGTTCAAATTGTTAGATTTAAAAAAAAAAAATTAAATTTCGGGTCAGTAGATTAACCGCGGGCAGTGAAGGTGTGACCCTCAAAACCTACGGTTCACACCTTCTTGACTCGTGAACCGCCTGCTTAGATCACGGGTTGTCTCATGGTTCTAGATTGATTCGGGCCGATTTTCACTGCCCGACGAATCCTGCGTCAGCATGTGTGCCGTGGGAATTGCTTATGGTTCTTACTATATTGAAGATATCGGCTCTCTTTAAATTGAATCAATATATTGCTTATTACTGCACATTTACCTTCTGTTCGGAGGCTTCAAGTGATTATAATCACCATTGTCCCAGAAATCGAGGCAAGATAGAGGGTTAAAATTTGGAGAGAGAAAACGTGTAGGGTTAAAAAGTGGTTTGAAAAATTGTGTAGATTATAAATAAATTAGTTTATAAATGATTTTTTTCTCTTATCCAAACAGTGGCTTATTTAATGCACTGAATTGAATTTACCTTCCAAAGTGTTAGAAAATATAAAAAAAGGATGAAGATAATGAGATACAAATTCAAACAGAAAATAGCGCAACAAGATGAGAAGATAGAGTCTAAGATAATATAGATACGATAGTTGTTTGATGTGATCTCGTTCAGGGAATCATGAAGAACTCGCAGAATTTGATTTAAAATGCCAAGGAAGTTTTGAATTTAGGTTGGAACGGACGATAACACTACGACTTGAGCTTCATGACGCAAGAACCAGATGTATATTAAATCCTAGACCCATTACGATACGGAAACAAGAACTATAATGGGGTGAACGCCATAAAGGTTGTCCAATTCCTTTGATAAGTTAGATTTATTGAACACCACAAATATCACACAATATTTGATAAGTTCGGGTTAAAGGGAATCCTCACCTTTAGAGAGCAAAAACACTCAATATATTTCATTTATCAAAATCTTATTGTTACAATGAAAGAAAATGATATAAATAATGTAAAAACAAACTAAAACTAGCTCTAGCCGTAATAGGGGCACAAAATAAACCCTAAACTAAGTAAAAAAAAGGAATTAAACCTAAAATGCACGGAAATTAAGCAGAAATTAAGTTACGGCAGTAATGGCCTGACTGCATAATTTCTTCACTTTCCTCAGCAGCACGCTCTCTTGGTATTTTGGTCATAACTTTTTCTCCCTATGTTCGATCGATTCAAAGTGCGTCGGAAAGAAAAATCAAATATCTACAATTATTATAGAAATAGATGTTCCAAAATTTGGACGTAAACTATAAGAAAACCGAGCTTCAATCTCTGATTAAAATTTTGAATCACAATCCCAGCTTGTTTTTAATTGCCAATTTCATCCCAAATATTCTTTGACCATAATTTTTGCCTTCAATCTTCTTCCCACATGAAATTATTGAATTGGAGCCCTTTGAACATTCCCTTAAAGATTTGATTGGCTTGATTTGTAGTTCTTCCTGTCAAGCCCACCATGATTCGTATCATTCTCCCCTTCTTCAGGATGATTCGTCCCGAATCATAGTGTTGTTCTTGATGTTTCACTGTACCTCCTAGATCAAACGGAAAATTATGGATTCCATGACATGCATTCAATAAGTGATGCTTCTCCAATAGGTAGACAAGAAGGCATTGCGATGTGATCCCGTTCGAGGAATCACGAAGAACTCTCGGAATTTGATTTGAAACTCCAGGAAAGTTCCGAATTCAGGTTGAAACGGATGATAACACTACGACCCGAGCCTCACGACGCAAGAATCAGGGGTGTATTAAATCTGAGACCCATTACGATGCAGAAACAAGAACCATAATGGGATGAACGCTACGAAGGTTGTCCAATTCATTTGATAAGTTCGATTTGTTGAACGCCACAAATATCACACAATATTTGATAAGTTCGGGTTAAAGAGAATCCTCACCTTTAGAGAGCAAAAACACTAAATATATGTCATTCATCAAAAACTTATTGTTACAATGAAAGAACATGATATAAATAATGTAAAAACAAACAAAAACTAGGTCTAGCCGCAATAGGGGCACAAAATAAACCCTAAAATAAGTAAAAACGGAATTAAACATGAAATGTGTAGAAATTAAGCAGAAATTAAGTTACGGCCGTAATTATTGAGGTTACGACCATAATGGGCCGGCTGCATAATTTCTTCACTTTCCTCAACAACACGCTCTCTTGGTATTTTGGTCATAATTTTATTTCCTTATGTACGATTGTGCTTATTCAAGTTGCGTCAGAAAGAAGACTGAAAGATCTACAATTCTTCTAGAAACAGTTGTTCCCAAATTTGGACGTATTCTATACGAAAATAGAGCTTCAATCTCCGATTAAAAATATGGATCACAATCGCAGCAGCGGGTTTTTGATTGCCAATTTCATCCCAAATCTTCTTTGACCATAAGTTTTTCCTTCAATCTTCTTCCCACATGATATTATTGAATTGGAGCCCTTTGAACATACCCTTAAAGTTTGGATTGGCTTGATTTGTTGTTCTTTCCGTCAAGCCCACCATGATTCGTATCATATTGAAAATTTGAAACACGGGGCTAATTGACCAAGGTTGATGCAATTCAAGCTTCCATGTGTAATCAACCTGCAATAAATTTTGAAATAAAATGGGGAGGAAAATTTTAGTTTCAAAAGGTACAAGGTATGAATCCTTGTATTCGTGATAGATCACCTCCCTATCCTCCTTTCTCACAATGAGACTCTTCTCTTCACCTCTTTCAACCTTTTCACTCTCTTGCTCAATATTTTTAACTCCAAGCCCAACCACATCTTCTCCGAACTCCACATTTTTATCATCATGTTCATACACTACCACATTACTACCCAAATGTAGATCTTCCACTTTAAACCTCAAATCTTGAACACCCACCTCAACTTCTAACTCCCTCCTTCTTTTCAACATTCCTATCCCGAGGTTCTTTTTGCAATTCAACTACAACTGCCACATCTTCCTCATCAAATTTTGGAGTTTGATCATCTGTTTTTAATTTCAACTCCACCTCCTCCTTCGCAATATCCTTTTCCCCACGATACTTCCTATTACACCACCTTTCACTCTCCTTCCTTACCCTCTGTGAATCTTCTAGTGCGTCCTTTAATGCCAACTCATATAGTGCGCATGTTTTTCCTTTCTTAAGGAATTTGTATATGTGCATACTCTTATCATAAACAACATCCCTTCTACGTCTCCATGGTTTTCCCAATAAAATATGATAAGATTTTAATGGCACTACATCACACCATACATCCTCACTTTACCTTTCATGGGCGATAGGCACTAGAACTTGTTTTGTTACTTTGAACTTCCCAAACTCCCTCATCCACGTCATCATACAAGGTTTATAGTGTGGTACTAGGGGTAATCCTAATTTTTCAACCATGGTGCCACTAACAAAATTAGTAAAGCACTCTCCATCAATTGCCACACTACACCCCTTATGATCCACATAACATCTAGTTTTGAACAAGGAGCCCGGATCATAATCCATTCCTTATGTGGTATTAACAAAAAAAATTCAAGAACGAAGAGGATTTAGACATCAAATAGAAAGAATGAATTTTATTGACTTGGAAGGAAATGAATACCAAGAATTTTAAAGAAACTCAAGAAGTGGTTCTTGAGTTTTAGAATGACTCTTTTTTTTTAATAAGGAATTTTCGGAATTAAATAATGGACACAGAAACAATTTGTGAATTTTCTTATGAGATTTTCTGAATTAAAGACTCAACAATTGATGAAGAACACGAAGAACAAAAATAAAAACTTGACAACATAAAAAAAATAAAAAAGGATATGGATGATTCTGTGTAGACTCGATGATAAAAACGCAAAATCAAACAAGGATAGAAAAGAAAAACAAAACCAGAATCCAGAGTCCAGCTTTGATACCAACTGATGTGATCCCGTTCGGGGAATCACAAAGAACTCGTGGAATTTGATTTGAAATGCCGGGAAAGTTCTGAATTCATGTTGGAACGGACGATAACACTAATACCCGTGCCTCACGACACAAGAAACAGGGGTATATTAAATTCGAGACTCATTACGATGCGGAAACAAGAACCACAATAGGGTGAACGCCACAAAGGTTTTCCAATTCCTTTGATAAGTTTGATTTGTTGAACGTCACAAATATCACACAATATTTGATAAGTTTGGGTTAAAGGGAATTCTCACCTTTAGAGAGCAAAAACATTCAATATATTTCATTCATAAAAAATTATTGTTACAATGAAAGAAAATGATATAAATAATGTAAAAATAAACTAAAACTAGGTCTAGCCACAATAGGGGTACAAAATAAATCCTAAAATAAGTAAAAACGGAATTAACCTAAAATGCATGGAAACTAAGAAGAAATTAAGTTACGGCCCTAATGGCCCGACTGCATAATTTATTCACTTTCCCCAACAGCACGCTCTCTTGATATTTTGGTCATAACTTTCTCTCCCGATGTCAAATCGTGCTGATTCAAAGTGCGACGGAAAGAAGAGTAAAAAATCTAAAATTATTTTAGAAATAGATATTACCAAATTTGAACGTATTCTATACGAAAATCGAGCTTCAATCTCCGATTAAAAATCTGGATCACACTCTTAGCGGGTTTTTGATTGTCAATTTCATCCCAAATCTTCTTTGACCATAATCTTTGCCTCAAATCTTCTTCCCACATGACATTATTGAATTGGAGCTCTTTGAACATGCCCCTTAAAGTTTTGATTGACTTGTCGTATCATTGTTATTGTTTGATCTTGTGAAGAGTTGTTATTTCAATTTCACTATAAATAGGAGTCCATTTATGTTAAAATATTTATGGCCCATTGTCATCATTCAATAAAGTTAGATTTAGTATTTGATTTATTTTTGCATTCCTTTTTCTTATTTTCTTCTTGGTATCAGAGTCAGAGTGAACACAAATCTTTGCCCAAGTTAAATTCAATAAACGCAGCTCTTCTCTTTTATCATGATTAACTATCCTTTTCACCAAAAAATTAATCCTTCCTCATGTCATATTATCTTTCACCAAATATATTATATCAGATCCAAAAAATACAAATCAAAATCCTACCCGTACAAAATTTAAAGAAACACAGCAACAAAAAAATTCATATAAAAAATCAACATATGAATTCATTGTCAATCAAAAGTCCGAATTATCGACACGTTCTCTGAAAAAATTTCAGAGACGCAACATATCTTCCCAATGATGAAGATAAAAAAAAAATGCTGGTTTTTTTTTTTTCACGAAATCATTAACAAAAGTAGCTTTCAATTTTTCAAGAACAAACTGTAGTTTCAGCCCCAACACAGTTTGCTGGAGGATGTTGGAAAATATCAAAAAATGATGAAGATAAAATGAGATACAAATTCAAATAGAAGATAGCGCAACAAGATAAGAAGATAGAGTCTAAGATAATGTAAATCTAATAGTTGTTATTATTTGATAAGAGTTGTTATTTCAATTTCATTATAAATAGAAGTCAATTTATGTTAAAATATTTATGGTCCATGGTTATCATTCAGTAAAATTAGATTTAGTATTTGATTTACGATAAAAAAAAAAAAATTTAGTATTTGATTTATTTTTGCATTCCATTTTATTATTTTGCCTCCGTTTGGATCAGTCATATCAATTTTTTTTGGATTTTTCACGAATTTCGAGGTAAGATCAATGGTTAAAATTTGGAGAGAGAAAATATGTGGAATTAAAAAGATGTTTAAAAAATTGTATAGATTATAAATTGGTTTAAAAATTTTTCAATATTACCGAACAGTTTCTTGTCGAAGGATGCACTGTAAATCGTGTGGAAAAGAGGTAAATCCGCCACCACAAATTATTCTGCCACGTTACTCTCCAATCTCACCTATTCCCCACTAGCAATATTAATTTTCTTAATGTACAAAAATGTCGACATGTTAAATTCATTGTATTATCCCATCCCTATATTATTTTTTCTCTGATTTTGCCTTTCCTCTTCTGTTATCTTCTTCAAGTCATACCAATATTTTTTCCAGGACGACCATTGATCTGCTAATTCTGTGTTCTTCTCGTTGTTGGGTCAGTTATATAATTCTGTCGTTTTGGTTATGCATTATTTTTGGGTTTTTGTGTGGCTCATGGGAAGGAAATAGGCATGTTTAATTTGCAGAGATTGTGTTGTTATTGAATATGGATGATGTTAATTTGAACGGGTAACATGGGTTATTGCCATTTGATTTTACAATTCTTGATTTTATTATGGCTGGTGGATATTTTTGTTGGATTCAATCTATTTATTTGTTTGTGTACACTTGAGATTTTTGGAATAATTTTTGGAGCATATTTCTTCGACTGTGCTGAAAAATTTGTTTTGCTTAGATGAGAAATGCAAATAGAACCTTTAGCCTATCGAGATTTCATTCTATCACCATATTATGAGGAAAAGCAAAAGAAGTAGTTTCTGGATGGAGTATACTTGGACTTGGTTTCTACATGAAATCTTGAATTCAATGAAGAGATTTTGTTTTGATATTTTATGTTTCACAAAAAAATGTTTATTTTGACGTAGTAATTGGACAGAGTATAAAGTTTTAAATAGTATTAATATAATTCTTAAATATCTTTATGAAAAAGTTAATCAGAGAGAGAGTGAACGCCTTTTCTACCTCGAAAGATTAAAATCAAAATTCTGTTTTCGGTTCACATTTTGCTAGTTTATGGCTTCTGAATCCTTCTTTGAGATAGTAGAACATAGATATTTATAAAGTGCTTAAAGACGTGTTATTTTATTTGGCCTTAATTAGATTTTATTTTTTTTCTTTCTTGATTGTTGATTTCGAGAAAATAGTGAGAAAACTCTTTTTTACTTCAAAAATATCAAAATTGACACTCTTTTGATGTTACAGATTCTACTTGTTTACGGCTAGGTTTTTCTGAAGCTAGTAGAATGTAGTACATTCATAAGAAGGTGATCATAGATGTTCCATTTGACCTGGCCTTTATTAAGAACTTAACTATTTTCTTTTTCATTATCAATTTTGAGAAAATGAGGAAAGAGGTTTTAAAAGCAGGCATTTAGCAGTATACCTTGCAGTGTTTCAATGAAATGCACTCTTTTCTTTGCTATTTTCTCCAACCTGTAAAATTAATTCAAATTGATTCACTTCCATTGAGCCTTTTTATGATTCTATCCTTGTATAGTTTCTTAACATGCAACCTGTCGCTTATGAAGACAAAGATGATGCATTAAATAAGAACTTTTGACCCTTCTAGTGTAACTTGATACTTATTATTAGTTGTGCAACTATGACTCTAGAGGTTCTCATAACTTTTATTCTTTTCAACAATTTAAAGAGACTTGGAGCCCACCGTATGCTTACAGATAGAACGCTAAGCCCTGTTGGGCTCCATTTTAATGAGGTTTTCGAGGGATATCTATTTTGGAATAGTGATAATTTTTTGAGAATTGGTAAAAAAGTAGGAAAAGTTTTTGGTTTACGTGTAATATTATTTCATGAAAGAATGTGTAATAGAAAATGAGTTTTGCAAAAATGTATTTTTGGAAAAATGGAGCCTAAACAGGGGCTAAATTTTCGTGCAAATTATCTGCTTGTATTTCCACTTTTAGTCTAGAATAATTAAATTTAGTTTTCCTCTGCTCTTATTTTTGCAGTAAACTGATTATTGTTTGATAAAATGTCTTCTCCTAGCAAGAGGCGAGATATGGATGTTATGAAACTGTAAGTGTTTCTTGTGTCACATTCTGCATCACTGATGTCACTGCATTATTTATTATTTTTGTTTATAATGAGTATATTACCAGATTATGTTACTCATATATGTTATATTAACTAGACCGGTTAACTATGCATGCTATTGGCGACTCTCTAAATGGTTTTACATATTTTCCATGTTTTTGCTGTAGAATGATGAGTGATTATTCAGTGGAGACAATAAATGATGGAATCAGCGAGTTCAATGTGGAATTTCACGGTCCAAAAGAAAGTAATGTTACTGAATCCTTTATATTCAAATGGATTCTTTAGAGATCACTCTTTCTAGTCATTTATCAATTTCACTTGCGTTGGTGTATTTTAGTATTCCTTCTACTTACCGTATTTCCCATTCATTGTTTTTTTTTTCTCTTATTTGAGTTTTGCCTGACTAATTCAATAATTGGACAATAATCAACTACATTCAGAGAGGAACTTCGTCAATTTTCGAGTAAATGCTTGCAATGTCTGGTCAAACTGATAGGCGCTATACTAACTATAATCTATGATGCACGGACCGCTTGGACACACCGAAACCTGATTTTTTAAAAAAAAGTATTGACACGACACTTCGTCGACACGCAAATTAAATTCTTTAAAATTCTTCATTTATATAGTATAAATTTAGTTTTATACTTATTATTGAATTTTCTTTTTCTTTTAAATTTAAATATGAGTATCTATTTATTATTTAATAATAAATTGAGTTAAAAATATATAATTATATTGATAAAGAAATAGAAATGAACAGTGTTTGAGGAGTGTCGGTATCGACATGTGTCCCACACCGGACACGTGACACGCTACTTTAGTGAAGTGTTCGAGTACGTCTCAAGCATTTAGATCGTCATAATAGCTTTTAGCTAGTTAGTTCACTGACTGCTTCTTGATCTGTGGTTAAAAGATTTTTTCTGCATGCTACATAAAATTATATCTCCTTTTTTCCTGAAAGATTTAGTTAGGGAATTTCAGATATTGGAATTCATCTTAGCCATGCATTTATACATATTAGCTCAAGAATTTGAATCTTTTTTTCATTGGAGTCTCTTCTATATTTTGGAGACAGATATGTTTGCATGTCATCAATAGAAACTGATATTTTTTGATGCACTTGCTTTACGTATCACGAGCTGGCTACTTTCTTGCTCTTATTTACTCCATATTCTTAAGTGGCTGGGGTATAGACCATGGTATCTTTTTTGGAGATTGACTTTTAAATTTGAAAAATATTTATATATCAGCTTTTAGGGGATTATTTGAATTGACACGATTGTGTTTACCTTAAACTTTGCTACAGAATCTAGTCTACAGAATTCCTTAGCATTTGACTTGGAGCTCTGAAGTGTTTATATAAATGCTGTCAGTGATTTCTGTCTCCTAGGTTTTTTAGGAGATTATTTGAATCGACTGTTGTCCCCCTGAAACTTTGCTACTGATTTTTATCTCCATAATTCCTTTTGCATCTGACCTGAAGCTCTGGATTGTCTTTTTAATTGTTGTTGGTGGTTTGCATCTCTTAGGTCGTCATGAAGAAAATGTTCACAATGTCTGTATACATTTTGCCTCTTCTCTGTCTCCCAAAGTTTATTCTTGTTACATTACTGTTGATTGTAGGCCTCTATGAAGGCGGAGTCTGGAAAGTACGGGTCGAATTGCCAGATGCCTATCCTTACAAATCTCCTTCCATTGGGTTTCTTAATAAAATCTTCCACCCGAATGTTGATGAGTTGTGAGTGTTCATATACTTTTGTTGTCTATTGTCCTTTCTTCAATTTATTCCACTTGTCCAAAGTGGAACTGCCAAAATCGAGAACTCAGTCATGGAAAAAGTCCAATATTTTCTCCTTTAATATTTCTTGTACTCAGAACGTTAGAGGTTCCCTTTATTTCCATCAACACTCTAGCATTTTTCACTTGCTTATCGTGCTTATGATTCTTCATTTTTTGAAATACAGGTCTGGTTCTGTATGCTTGGATGTCATTAACCAGTCATGGAGTCCAATGTTTGGTAAGTTTAAACAGTTCAATAACCAGCAGCATTTCTTTTCACTAAAATTCTAATTTGGCGGGTAAATTTGTTGGCAATGAGTGGTGGAGTCAGAAAAATATTCTCAATGGGACTCGCTAACATGACTGGATTATACAATGGACAAGATTTGAAGTTTCTCTTTTCCTTTTTATTGTCTGCTTCTAAGAAGCACAGATACACCTCCAACGCCGGCGTATCCGTGTCCGATACGTATTGGACACCGATACACCTTCAATACTCCTTCGATATGTATCGGCGGTGTGTCCTGATTACAACGAATAAGAAAAAGGAAAAGGAGTTACAACGAGTAAAAAAAAGGAAAGAAGGGGGGGGGGGGGGTTGAATAAGCTTGTCTTGCCCATTTCCAAGCTTTTCCGGTGCCGACTGCAGAGAGAAATTGTAGGAGCAGCGTCGACAATGGTGGAAATAGGAACCCTACAAGACGACACGATATGTTCTTTGCTTTAATGGGACGTTTTGTTGAGTTGGACTAAAAAATGATTAAAACCATTGACCACCAATTTTTAAATATCCAATCTATCAATCTTTTAAAATTGTCCCATTAAATACTAGCTTAAATAAAAATATCAACTAAATGAGAAAACAAGTATAAATGAAGTTAATGTCAATTTGATTTACGTATGACTAATTTTTTTTTTTGCAACGAGTACATAAATATTTATTTTCTTCACATTAAAATTTTAAAGAATTAATTAATTTTTTAATTGACATATCGACGGCGTATCGTAATATTTTCCAAATCCCGTATCGACTTAGTGGATACGTACCCGTGTCGGATACGTGTATCCGTATCTACCCGTGTCGGATACGTGTATCCGTATCGGTGCTTCATAGGTCTACTTTCCATGCCAAACATATACTAATTTTATGTTTTTTGATGACGTGAATAGCCATACATCATTTTCACATCCACTGGAGTAAACAGTCTAAATTTAAGATCTTTCAGGTCATGGATTTCTTTGTTTTAATCAGTTTATGAAAAGGATGAAGCTTTCATTTCATTCGACTTGCATTTTTAACCTCTGGATTTTTCGCATTAACAGTGCTGGTGATTTACTTGTGATTCTTGCAAGGAACGGATTATAGTGTTTCACTGAGATCATGATTACTATTTATGTGTCTAGCTTCTTTGAAAATCTCTTGTTATCTCATCAAGAATATGTTTGTATGCAGATCTCTTAAATGTATTCGAGGTCTTTCTCCCTCAGCTTTTACTTTACCCGAATCCATCAGACCCACTGAATGGTGATGCAGCATCCCTGATGATGAAGGATAAAGAACAGTATGAGCAAAAAGTTAAAGGTGAATTGTTTTCCTTTTGTTTCTTAAATATCAAAGGATTTTTTTAGTCTAAACAAGTAACTGATTTACTTGAATGTTAGGAAAGAGTAAGGCTGCGTTCTCTTTGTTTTTCAGTTTCCTGTTTTCATTTTCGAAAATGTTTTCTGTTTTTCATTTTCTGTGACTTTTTTCGAAATTGCTGAAAACGCGTTTGGTTTGTTATTTCTGAAAACTGTCTTCGAAAATGAAAAGCTGGAAAACGCGTTATGTTTAAAATTTTTAAGAAAATTATTTCTGTATACTTGTAATTATATTGCTTGTGAATATAAATGAAATAAAGATGTCATATTTGAGTTGCACAACAAAAATAAATGAAATAATCCCTATTACATAATTTGGTTATACCAAAAAAGTTCAAAAATTCATGTTGCCCTTCTAAAGTAATCGTTCCACATTTGGGTAGTAATTTTCCCTTCTAAAGTAATCGTTCAATTTAATACTTTATATATATATACATCCTTCCAGTAAGCACTCATAAGGTTTAAAATTTAAGTTATAATAAAATTTGCAAAAATCAATTTACGTTAATTAATGATGCCCTTACAAAATAAGTGTCTACAATACAAAAGTAAAAAAGAAATGTTTAATAATTAAGCACATGATACATCATCAGAAAGATGGTTGAATTTGGAGTTCGACGCAAAAAACAGAGTGCAATTCGGAGTTGTACATCAAAAGTTATACATGTTTGAAAAAAATGACCTATAAAGCAAATACGAGAATGACTAAATTGAAAGAAAAGTAAAATTTGTGAACTAATGTGCAATAAAATCTGAAGTTGAGGGACCTAAGTTGCAAATAAATTAGGGTATTTTCGAAAGAAATTTCAAAATTTGAGGATTAAAATGACAAGTTTTGAAAATCAGGGATCAATAATGTAATTAAAAATGACAAATCTCGACAAATTTCAATTTTTTTTGATTATTTTAAATTTTTTTTAAGTCGTTTTCCGTGTTTTCCACGTTTTCCAATTAATAGGTATAAATTTCGGAAAATGCGGAAAACGTGTTTTTCATTTCCTTTACAAATTTTGAAAACATTTTCGAATTTTTTTTCCAAAAACAGCACAAGAGAATGCGTTTTCCGCATTTTCAAAAATGGAAAACGGCTGGAAAACGCCAAAGTGAACGCAGCCTAAGATTTTGAAATATAAGTTAATTAAAAGTTATTTTACTCTTTAGCCAAAGATGGCCCAATTTTGAGGGAAACCTTCATATTAATAAAGTTGAAGTCTTTACTCCATATCCTATCAGTGTTCGACATCGTCAATGTTCAGCCCCCTCGACCTCTTTATCAAAGAAAACTAGAAAATTCCTCTAATTTGGAACTGGTATGAAATTGATTCAATAATGGAATCTCCGCTAGCTGCCATCTAGAGATCTTCCTGCTTTATGTCTAAAAAAAATGGGTCAGGTCCAGAAAGATAACTCTCAAAAAAAAAAACGACTTTTAGAGAACCGGTTGATTGAAGGCTAAATGTGAGAATTGAAATCTGAAAGTGTTCAATTTCGTTTTGCGTTTTGTGGGTTGGGGAGGATATTTGTAAATGGATGGTAAACTATAAGCAGTAGTTATATTTCTCAGAGTTCTTGTCGTGTGGTCCAGAGTACTGTGAACGTTATGCCAAGAAGGAACAAATTGTCAACGGCCCAACAGATGAAAGTGATGAGGAACTAAGCGACGAGAATTTTAGTGATGGTCGGAGTGATAGTGACGATGATGTTGCAGGACATGCAGATCCATAGGCAAACAGCTGATCCTTGTACCTTGACAAGAGGATTTCACATTAGCTGTTCATTATTTAATGTTCTTTTTTGTATTATTAAGTTTTTAATGCATGTAATTTTAGGAGCAGAAAGGAAAATTTTAGGGATAAAATATATTATAAACTGAATGCGTACTGAATTTGTAGTTAATAATTTATTCTAGTAAGTACAAAAGTTTATGAATGCAATTTGTTTGCTTGCTTGTATTTGGGTCTAGGGGCGGCAAAATGTCCTGCTCCTGGCTGGCTCCTGCGTTGCTACGGAATACCCGGTTGAGACGGGGATGAGGCCTGCCCCACCTCCTTCCATCCTGTTTGGAGCTGAAATTTATATTTGGTTGTATTCAAACTTTGCTGTTCACTTCAGCATTCCATGCTTTTCTAACTCTTACCAAGTGGCTTTTTGGATATAAAATGGCAGCCTTGATGTTTTACCCGATTCAGGCAATAGATCATTTACCCTATTGTGACATGGCATAGTTTTAAACCTTCCCCATTCCCTCTTTACCCCCCACCTCCTCCTCAAAACCCTCATTCTAAAGATTGGAGCTTTTGCATTTATACTCCCATACCCCCAACCACTCCATTTCTTTTCACAAGTGCACATATCTATAACGTGTGTGAACGTTCAGCTTGTTAATTTATCAACTAATTTAAGTCATCGTTTCAAATTGATTTTTTTTTTAAAAAAAAAAAAAAAAAAAATTAGAAATTAACATAAATTTGAAAATTAAACGCAACTTAAATAAGCTCAAATGAATAATCCAAGCAATTAGTGTTTTACAAATTTGATAATCTAAATAAATTAAAAAAGATAATCCATGTAATTTAGAAGAATTTTACAAACTGATAATCTAGATAAATTGAAAATGAAATTCAAAAGAAATTAGAGTTTAATAAAACTCGATTTAAGGGAGCAGTAATAATTATGAAAAAATATAGGAGCAGCTTCGTTAGCATTGCCAATGCTCGTATACCTATCATCTGGCTCAACGTATGTGTACTGTTGGTCAGCTTGTTATACGAGTATTGTTGTTGATATGAGTTTTTCAACTCGAAACATAGAAAATTATTTGAACATAAGACATGGAAAGATAAAAAATAATAATAATCAGTCGAAACACATCGAACTAGATTAACAATTTTGCAACGTTGCATACATTCTTTTATCGTGTCCATTGGTGCTACAAATACCAGACCGTTGACTCAACTGGGGAAATGCTTTCTCCTTAGACAACATTAATAACTTTTTGCGTCCTTCTGCTCGAACTGGATTCAGATTATAAATGTTTTGAGTTTCCTCCAAACTGTTACTTATTTTCGTTAAGTCCAACATCACCTCCATTATCACTATCTTTACCCATGCACGCAGATCTTGATGTATGCTAGCACCAATCAACTACGTATGTGAAACATGTTGCTTAGCTATTCATCACTTCTCAACTCTGTAGTTTTCATAACCTCAGTCTTACTTTGTAGAAACTCATTTGACGACTTAGATTCTTTTATGTTACTCATAATGGTTATTAAACAACATGAGATTCGTCTTCTCAGAAAACTTGTTAATATGTGCTACAGATAATACCGTGCAATGTGACCTGTAATACCATTGAGATTGCATCATCTTTGTCAGCGATAATCACCATTGGGGTAGTTTGGTTTGGAGTTGCTTCCAGAAACTTGTTCGTATTGTATGTTGTATCGAACACTAGGGCATCGCCAGATAAGCATATAACCTTTTTGATTAGATGGCCAAAAAACATCAAACAAATTTTTTGTCCTCACCAGTCTCGTATTCATCGAAAAAATATAGACTAATTTCTTTATCGAAAGTGAAAAACTCAATCGGTGTTCTAACATCATGACCGTTTTAATTCTCGGTGTAGATTTCTTTCATGGTTCCTGATATTCCTCTCCACACACCCTAGCAAAGAGGAACCTCCTGTATCGATCTCCATAAAATCGAATTTGATGACATTTTGGAATACTTACTTCAGAAAACTATTGCATAAGAGTTTTTTTTTTTTTTTTTTTTTTTTGTGTGCTCGAGACATCTTGGTGAGATCTCAACCGGTGTATCCCACTTGAAGTAGCAAGGACATGATATGTTCTTCTAAAAATTTTGTAACAACTCATCTAGTACTGGTCTGTTGCTTCACCATAGATAATTGTCATTGCGCACATATCGTCTATGTTCACGGTTTCTTTCCCCAGCTTGTGGCACAAAATTCTTATGACGAATCTGATAGGTGTCACATGTTTTTCCTCCCTTCGAGCAAACAAATAAATTTCAGAAATACTAATTCTTTTTATTATTATAATTTTTTTTTTTTAACAATTCACAATTCATGTACTAAAACCCACTTCTGAAGCATATTGATGGTAAAAATTATGCGCCTCATCGGGTGATTCAAATTATTGCCCAACTTCAGGAATGGAACTATTAGTCACTTGTGTAACATACACATCATCATTATTCTCAAATTCTTAAAATAATTGTAACAGAATAACATACACTAATTTATTGCAGAAATCTTGGGGATTACATTAGGAGAAAAACCAATTTGATAAACTACCTTTGCAACAATAAATTTAATATAGAAATGAGTTCAAAACAAAGCATAATAAGAGGAACACATTGTCTAAAATTACAAAATGAAATGGATAAATTAATTCCGCAACAATAAAATTACTGAAAAAATGAGGTCAAAACAAAGCATAATAAGGGAAAAAATATTGGCTCAAGAGTACGCAAACAATTGGCTCAAGAATATGCAAACAATTAATGTCCAAATCAATGAACATTACAACATAGAGAAAAACTAATATAGCTTCGAAATTACAAAAAATAAATGGATCAATTATTTCTAGAACATTAAAATATTGAATAAAGGAGGTCAAAACAAAGTATATTAAGGGAAAACATTAGCTCAAGAATGTGCAAAAGATTATCGTCCAAAATTAATGATCATTGCAATTAAAGAAACACTAATATAGCTTCAAAATTATTTAAAAACCTTGAAGTAAGGAAATTTTTTGAGGATGAAAATCTACTGCAAGCCATTCTAGAGAAAGTTGGAGTGATTTCAATTAACATTTGGGAGAAATGAGTACACTACTAATTTGATAATGTGTAGTTGACAATTAGGTGATATGTAAGTCTTTGGACTAGAGGAACCCAGCAAGCGATCAAAACTATTTAGAAGTGCCCGCACTCCCAAGTGTCTCGATTGAAGGAACCCAGCAAGCGATCAAAACCATTTAGAAGTGCCCACACTCCCCAAATTCGATATGGACAAGCTTAGGGTAGGACTAGTTGAGGTGCAAGTGGTTGATGGTGGGGGTCTGTTGATGGTGATGGTAGTGGTGGACTGAGGTTTCGTGGCAGCAATGGCAGTGATTGGCATCTGGGATCTGAAAATTATTTGGCGATATCGACGCCGGAAATGGCGCTAGTGATGGGGTTGGGGGGTAGGTTGATTTTGCTCCGGCGGTGGTAGGATGAGGTTGGCAGTCGGTTTGTGAAGGATATCGTTGTTTACACTGTGTCTGTGGTAGCTAAGGTGAAGTATTTTTCTGAACCGACGATGATGTTTGAATGGTGGAAGAGGTGGAACAGTGTGGATTGGCAGTGAAAGGTGGTTGAAGACGAACAGCTGCAGTGGAAGTGGTCGGGGGGAGAAAGGAACGTATTTTTCATTTTTTTTCTTAATACAGTAATTAGTACAATTGATACAAAAAAGATAGTATAGGGTGCAATTATCCCTTAATTTTCCACCCTTAATAATTTAGTCCTTGTTTGATCTCCATTATCGATAAAATAATAGTGATTTTTTAGATAATATGGTTAAATAATGAGATTTTTTTTTAATTTTTTTTTTTTTTTTAAAAAAAGAAAGATTTATGCGTAGATTATTTTAGTATGGTTAAAAATAAGTTTAAAAAAATTAGTTTGTGAATAATGTTGTTCAAACAGGGGCTAAAATCTACTTTTGTATCTTATAGGGCCATAAGGATGAATCAATTCGAAGACTGGAAACTATTAATAATGTGTGTAAGAAGAAAAGAAAATGTGTACCTACTGCCACGACTTTATTACCCTCTGATTATAGATTCTTAGAGCATGTTTGGCTAAGCTTAAAAACTCATTTATCTATATTTATAGATTCTATACAGCTTTTAAAAGTGACTAATATAAAGGGAGAAATATTTTTGACAGTTCTACCCTTACAACTTTTTTATAATTTCATACTTACCCATAATGTTAGATTGTTAGTTAATGAATAATTTTTTTTTTTTTTTTCAACAATGCTATTAATTTCAATAAATTACAGTTTAAAATATTTACTTTCTCACTAAACGATTAAATAAAGCCTAAAACTTTCAATTTTTTATTGATTTATTTCAAATTATTATTTATTCTCACTAAATACAAATACGATTACATTAATACACTATTATAAAGGAAATAGTAAAATAACTCTGTTTATAATTTTTTTATGAAACTGAAATTCTCGTTCTTAGTTAAATATTAATATATTTTAATCATTAAGGAAGTTATGAGAAATATGAATAATATATTTTTTGAATTATATTTTTAATACTCTATTTTTTTTATTTGTCAATAATGTCATTAATCAATAAGAATATCTACGACCCCCACTCTATAATCAAAATCACATGCATTATAACACTAAATCTAATACATTTACATAGTTACATATAACTACTAGTTACGAATTTTATTAACATGTTTATAATTCCAAAAAACCCTTAATATTCATTTATGTTTTTACATTAAAATGAATTCAATACAACTTGTACTATAACCCAATATAGCCCATTATAAATTGAAAAGGGATTCAAAGTCTAACCTCATATTTTGCTGAATTTTTTTGAGTCATCATTTCATTCAAATTTGGATTTTTATAAATCAAATGATTTTGTTCGCAAATTAAAGTATCAACCATATGTTGCTACAAAATTTGAGCGCATATGATGCAGATTGAAGTACAAAAATTTTCAATACATATACAGACTCCATTGAAACATATATGTACTGATGAAAGTTTTAAAACTTATTTTGAATTTTTGATTAATGGAGATGCGATATTTCTCATTATATTTGTCTATATTTTTTTAATAACTTTTCAATATTAAGCAAATATGTTATATTTTTTAATACTTACAGGGTACTAGATTCTTGTTACATTATTTTGGGCCATAATTGAAAATTTTACTCCTACGCTTCATAAAGAGAAAATATATCAATTTTATCATGAAGAAAATTAGATCTATAGTAATTATATATTTTCAAATGTACACGATGAAATTGAAATCAATTTCACGGAAAACAAAAAATTAAAGAAATTGAAGATGACATCTCATTGAAATTATCAAATTTATGTATTGTTGAATTCTCACAAGTCCCAAGCTTCGATATGAAGGAAAAATATTTAGCATTAAATCTTCATTGACAATCTTTTTGTTCTTCTTATAATATTTCAAATATTATATAAATATAACTTATCATTTATTCTCAAATATTATTGGCGTTGTTCTCAACATGAAGCCTATATTTGCTTTCATCGAATAAGTGAGTCTAACTAAGGTTTTTGATTGAGAGAGTAAAATATTATCTCAAAAACTTTATTTAAATGTTAAAGATTATTAGATTTTGTTAATTCTATTTGTCTTTTATTATTGGCTAATTTTCTTAAGAAAAAGCTCGATATTTTTTGTAACGACCCGGGTCCCACTTAATTGGCTGTCCCGGCCGTTAAATGACAACGTACTGTCCTCACTGTACCAACACGGGTCTTTTCAGCATGCTTTGTCCTCATTCGCACACTCCCCGAGAAAACTTCTCAGGAGGTCACCCATCCCAAAATTGCTCCAAGCCAAGCACGCTTAACTTTAGAGTTTCTAACGATGGACTTCCGGAAAAGAAGGTGCAACTTGTTGGTATGAGTAGTACCTATCATTTCTTTTAATCTTTCTTAGTCGGGGTATTACAATCACCCCCTGTTAGACTCGCGACGTCCTCGTCGCGGTTAACCCATCTGAGGATCTGTTGCCAGGCGTTGGGATTCTAGAGGTGGCTCCCGCCCTATGGCGTAGCACTTAGTTCCCGATTTCCGGCTAGCGGCCGTCTCTGATACCATTTGTAACGACCCGGGTCCCACTTAACTGGCTGTCCCGGCCGTTAAATGACGACGTACTGTCCTCACTGTACCAACACGGGTCTTTTCAGCATGCTTTGTCCTCACTCGCACACTCCCCGAGAAAACTTCTCAGGAGGTCACCCATCCTAGAATTGCTCCAAGCCAAGCACGCTCAACTTTGGAGTTTCTAACGATGGACTTCCGGAAAAGAAGGTGCACCTTGTTGGTATGAGTAGTACGTATCATTTCTTTTAATCTTTCTTAGTCGGGGTATTACAGTTATCATACTGAATTTCCCCCTTTCCTTTTGATTTCTTTTACTAAATTTTTGAAAAAGGGGGTGGGAGGTATGAACTTGGCTTAGATTGGCAACCTTCTTTTCCACTGGTCCTGCCTTTGGACAATAAAAAATACTTGCAATGATGACAGCAAAATTCAGATCATAGCTCTATACTCAATATAAAACCTTAATTAGTAACAAACTAGATAGCTTCGACAGTAGTGACATATTCCTTGGATTGTCCAGATTTTAGTACTAGTTAGATTCATCTAGAGACATGTTGACTGGCATTAGCCAGAAGTATCGATCTCATTATCAGCCTCAAGCACTCAGATATATCTGCAAACAAAAACATGATTTACAATAAGTATCTATAAGAATAGGATAAATTTACCTAAATGCATGCAAAAATAAAAAATACAAAAAGAAATGCACTTTTTTTTAAAAAAAATGCAGGCTCCTATTCTGGAGGAGGTGAAACTCTATTTTATTTCCTAAGGTTTTCAAATTTGACAATATTGAGGGCCTTAGTGAATAAATCTACAAGTTGTAGATTAGTCTATATGTGCTCCAAATTGATAATTTTTTTATTACACCAATTCTCTGATGAAGTGGTGTCTGATATCAATGTACTTTGTTCTGAAGTTATGGACAGGGGTTTTTGAGATGTTGATAGCATTGGTGTTAACACAATACATAGTGGCATGTTCTGTAGAGATCCCATAATCTTCCAACATTTGTTTCTTCCAAAGAAGTTGTGTACTTCAACTATCGGCTCCAATATACTCCACTTCAGTTGTGGAGAGGGATACTAAGTTTTGTTTTTTGTTTAGCCAAGCTACCAAGTTGTTTCCAATGTAAAAACAACAACTTGATGTACTTTTTCGATCATCAACATTCCTAGCCCAATCTGCATCAAAATATCCTACAAGATGGGCAGTGGTATCTTTTGTAAACCAAATTCCATAACTTAATGTACCACTTACATATCTGATGATTCTTTTTACAGCAACTACGTGAGACTCCTTGGGTTTAGCCTGATATCTTGCACACACCCCAACACTCAAGGATATTTCTAGTCTACTAGGAGTAAGATACAGAAGACTTCCAATCATGCTTTTGTAGAGAGATGGATCCACATCCTTGCTAGTGTCATCCTTTGAAAGTTTCAGTGTTGTTACCATGGGAGTTCTCGTAGCCTTAGCATCTTCAACCGAAAACTTCTTCACCAGATTTTTAGCATACATTACTTGAGAAATGAATATGCTAGATTCATCATGCTATACCTGCAAACTAAGGAAAAATATTAGTTCACCAACCATACTCATTTCAAATTCTCTTTTCATGATATTTATAATTCATAAATTTTTGAATTAGAGGTAGAGTCAAATACAATGTCATCAGGATATATTTGAGCTATAGTTAGTCCAGGATTCAGATGCTTAACAAAAAGAATTTTATCAATTCCTCCCTTTTGTATCCTTTGCTCAGAAAGAATGATATGAGCCTCTTATACCAATCTCTAAGAGTTTATTTCAACCCATATAAAGCCTTTTTAAGTCTAAAGAAATAGTCAGGTGAGATGGATCCGTGAATCCTTGAGGTTGCTCTACATAAGCTTCCTCATTAAGTACACCGTTCAGGAAGACACTTTTGACATCCGTATGATATAATCTGAAATTGATGTAGCAGGACATAGCTAGTCTAGCTACAGGAAATCTATTCTTTCAACCTGGGTGTAACGTTGAACAACAAGTCTAGCTTTGTTTCTGACCACATTCCCTTGTTCATCTGACTTGTTTTTGAAGATCCATTTGGTCTCAATTACATTTCCTTCTCTTGGACGGGGAAACATTTCCCAGACATTATTTCTCTCAAACTGGTTGAGTTCTTCCCTCATTGCCTGTACCCAATTTTCATATGTCAGGACTTCTTTGACATTTTTCGGCTCAATTAGGGACATATGGCACATGTTTCCCATTTCAGCAGCAAATTTTGTTCTTATCACATTCCTTTTAGATTGATAAGATAGAATGTTATCAAGTGGATGAGCCTTCTGAACTCTAGTAGATGATTTTTTCGCACTTCTGGTTCTGCAACACCAGATGTATCTGGGTAGTCAGTTGAATCTGGATGGACAGATGTATCTGGATAGCCAGATTCATTTACATCACATTCTTCAGTACTATTTTGAATTTCTGCTTGGAGTGGTCTTTCTTCTAATTTTTCAGTTTCAATGTGTTGTTTTGGTGGGATTTCCAACTGATCATCCTCGATTTCCTACAAGTCAGAATTCAAATCATTAGCATCATCCACTTTCACATTAACCGACTCAAGAACAGTTTAGGTTCTAAGATTGAAAACTCTATAAGCCCTACTATTTTCATCATAACCTAAAAATATTCCTTCATTAGATTTTGAGTCAAATTTTTCTAAGTTTTCCCTATCTTTTAAGATGTAACATTTACTTCCAAAGGCATGAAATTAATCAACCCTAGGTTTTCTATCCTTCCTAATTTCATAAGGAGTTTGTTTTGTTCCATTTCTAAGAATGACTCTATTAACAATGTAGCAAGCAGTGTTTATGGCTCCAACCCAAAATCTTGTATGCAGTTTGTTGCTATTTAGCATGACATGGGCCATCTCTTGTAGGGTTCTTGTAACATCCCAAGTTTAAAATCTTAAATATAGGGGTGTTAACTTCCCTTTACTTTTAATGTGGAAAGAAAACATTTTAAAACACTAAAATTTTCATTTTCTATTATAAAATCCTATAGAAATTTTGACAAAGTCTCTTCTATAACTTGGATTTAATCAACCTGTAGAACCATTTTAAAACATAAAGTTCAACTCAAATAAAATCCGATATTCAAAATTCAACCACAATTCAAAACCAAACTTCAATATGAGTTCCCCAAACTCCTCAACGATAACATCTTCAAATAAAAGTTCTTCAACTTCTGAATATGAAATAGACTTAATCACTAATGGAATACCATAACTCATTTAAACTAAATCCAATAAACGATTTAAAAGAATGAACAAATAAAAATAACTGAAATATTTATGTAATCCCAATTCAAACTTTACTTAAAAAAGAGTGTTCGTGGTCCTGTGCGAGTTTGCCACCAAATGCTCTATTCTCAGATCATCTAGCTTTCGTCGCCTAAAATATTGGGGAGGGAATGGGGTGAGCTAAAGCTCAGTAAGTAAACTTTATGCACGTGATGCATGCTCATGACATGAAATGCCTTAGACCATTCAAAGTATGTATTCCCATTTGCTTTACTTTTCAAGACTTTCATACTTTCCAAACTTTCACATAAACATTTCCAAAACTTTAACTTCATTTCCATCGTAACCTCAATTAGTCTATCTTCTAGCCAATCAGAATGCAGTGGGAACTTTTCCTTATTTGGAACCAGGTTATCACTTTTCCACCGCACAGTGGTTTAAAATTTGCCACCACCAAACTGTTTAGCAATCACCATCTCAAATCGGTTTAATATTCACCACCGCAACGACGGTTTAATTCAGGTACGCTAGTCCCCCGCCCCCCATTTCCCACTCATACCTTTCATGGAATAGAAGTACACCCATTCTTTCTTAAAACTTGGGATACATATAATTTGAGAAAACTTGAACTTTCCACATTTTTTCATTTAAAATCATTTGACTCCCAACTTCAATGACAATGCATGCTTGATGATGCAATAACATAAAATATTTGAATGCTTGGACAATTTCTTAATTGAATAACATGTACTTACATAAAGTAACGAAAGCATCGAAAGCAAGTAATTTGCATAACTGTCACTTGAGCACATTAATTTCGCATTGATTTTCAACTTTAATGAAAATAGGGAAAGTTTACTTACCTGAAGCCCTTAGTATTTACGTTACTTAAATAGTAGCTAGGAATCTTGGTTGCCCACAACGTCAATGTACCAAATATTCTAATTATATCCATTTATAAATAAAGTATAACTTTCAGTTCACAAACACGTTCAAAACTCCTAAACGAGGATAAGAATTCTATGTGGTTCACAATTTAACCCAAACGTGTACTTAATCCATGTCTAACACATATAATATCATACTCGAAACGAGAGGTCAATTTCATTGCATATTTGAAAGTTTTCTTGCATTTTTATTCAAACTCAAATTCAAAAGTACCTAACTTAACAACCTAGCTTTGAAATTTAAACCAAGTCTAAATATAAATTTACACACATGTATATCTATTCATTACCAAAATTCCATTCAGTAAATTCGAAATTAGACTATAATCCAAATTTGAAATTATACAAAATATACATATATATAATTTTCTCTAAATCTGAATTTACCATTATAAATCCGAAGTCAGATAAATCTAAAATCTGAAAAATTTAACCAAAAAATTGAAGAAATAAGAGATTTATACTAAGGAATAATATTTACATCAATACATACATATATAAGCATTATCCAATCTCCAATTTAACAGTTATAATTCGAAATCTAACTAAACTTAAATCTGAAAAGTATGAAAAATCTACACATATTTACAAACACTCAACATATATACACATATCAATACATAGTGCTCGTTTGTGGTGTGTGTAAAACCAAGAGTTTGTGTACTTCCGTGTGTGCGCAATGACTCTGTGTGTGTGTGTGTGTGTGTTGCTGCAGAAAAGAAAGGGGAGGTTAGTGTCTCACCAGGGTGGTGGTGCAGGCGACGTTGCCGGAGGGAGAGCTGAGTGAGAGGCCGAGAGAGGGGAGGCAGTCGAGAGTCGAGTGAGGGAGAGATGAAAGAGGCCAGAGGTATGATTTTTAGGTTGGGGAGTTCAGGTTTAAAGTTTATATTTTGGGGATTTCCAAATTATACCCTCATTTCTTTCTATGTGCCTAATTAAGTCCATAAGTTCTATTTACTCTCCAATTGCTACCAAACTTTCCCCCAACTTTCAATTTAACCCAATAAAATAGAAAATAGCATGCTTAGGAAATAAGACAAATAATGACATAAAATTGCACGTAACAATTTATAAACTTTTTTAATTGGCACATTGATCGAGACGGCGTCCAAGTCCTTCCACTGCAAAATAATTCAAATCATTGACATAAAAATTTATCAAATTTAAAATTTGTAATAACATTAACATAAATATTACGTGAAATTTAAAGATACGCGTAAAAATGAAAAGCAGTATTACAGTTATATTTTTCTTTTCCACCACTCCATTTTATTGAGGAGTTTTTGGAGCTAAAAACTCAGGCTCGATTCCATATTGGGTGCAAAAATAAGCAAAGTCTGTGTAACACTCCGAAATTTTGTAGAATATAATTATTTAACGATTTTATACTGTATGACTTTTAATAATTTTGAAGAGTTGAATGATTAAAACGTTTTATGTTTTGACTATAAATTTATTTGGGCCAAATTATTAGTTATTGATATGATGATAATTAGTCTATTGATATTATATTCATTTTGTATATCGTAATTAATTAGGAGTCTTTATTCAAGAAAAAGTTAATTTTGACAAAAATGCGTGAAGCTATAATTGATGAAAGAATATAAGTTTAAATGAATTGTTATTTATCCTTTTAGTTTCAAAAATTAATAGTAAACATAATTCCTTTCTTAGTCTCTCACGTAAATTTCACTGGAATTAAGCTATACCAATCCTGTTCAACTGTCTATATTTACCTTTATCCTATTTATACGTGTACGTGGATAATTATTATCATTGTTTTAGAACTAAATAAATTTTATACATGATTTTTTCTATAATAACTGTCAAAAAGTCAAGATGAATCACTACACAAAATATACTTTCTTGGCACCAGTCCACGTTTGGCCAAACAGTCAAAATTTCATAAATATTTAGAAGCATATTTTTAAGGCAATCAAATTCACATTTTGGTTATTCAACGTGCAATCATATTTTCTTTAAAAATCCGTTTGATCTATAGAGGTAGGATATCGAGGTGCAATAGTTTTTCTCCCGTTTAAATTATTTATCTATGTTGTTGATTTATTATGCTTATGAAAGTATATGATATGATATGATGTTTATGATATGGCCATCCGATACCAAATATATGATATGATTGAGCTCTTACCGGTTACTAAAGATATGATGACTGTATAATATTTTCGATACACGTGTTGAATTATTTTACTTAAGAATGTTAAAGATATGATGACGGTATGATATTTTTACACATGCGTTAAATATAATTACTAAGGATAGCACCACAGTTTCATGTCCAACTGAGTATTCCCAGATACTCACTCCTATAATTTTACAGGCTTGTTCGGGTCGTTTGGACTATGGCAGAATGATGAAGCGGACTGCCAAGGGGATTTGAAGAATTAAATGATTAAGTTTCAAATTTAAGTTCTATTTATTATTCCAGACATGTTTAATTTATCAAGTTATGTAATTTCATTTTTGGCAAAACATTTTTTGTTTACACTTCCGCATTTATTTAAAAAATGAAATTGTTTAGTAACACTCCAGTGTTTATGAACCAAAAATTCTAGGGCGTTACATTTTGAGTTTTCAAACTCTTCCCTATGATCGCTTCTGATCCTTTTGACTTTTACCTGTTCATTAGCTTCTTCATTACTTAATTTCTAAAAAAGATTAGCAAAATTGTCAAAGGCATTAGATTTTTCACAAATAAACCTAACACAGTTGTATTTGGAGAAATCATCAACACATACGTAAATCTATTCTTACCACCAATACTTTTTTTTTTGAATAGGACCCATCAGATCCATGTGAATAAGTTCAAGTATACGAGAAGTGTTGAGAGATGTACTTGGCCTGTGTTGACTTTTGATTTGCTTACCCTTTTGACAATCACTGCAGATTCCATCTGGAATGTTCTTAATATTGGGTAGGCCTCTCACAACCTGTAGTTTAGCCAGCTTTATGAGATCATGGTAGTTCAGATACCCTAATCGGTTGTGACATAGTTCCTCGATTTTGGTCCTTACAAAATTGCAAATTATGTGACTTTCAAGTGTGTAGCATTTGTCCTTGGATCTAATTCCCTTAAACAAGACACTTTTTATTGGATTTGAGTTCTTGTCACAACTTAATACCTTGCAATAGTCTTTAAAAAAACATGACAAGTAGGATATCATCACATAATTTCCCTACACTAATCAGATTTTCCTTAAATCCAACCACATACAATACATTGGTTAATGTAGGCAAACCTTTAATAATGATGATACCAGATCAATCAATCTTACATTTTTGGCCATCACCTAAAGTAACAACACCTGTCTCACCATTTCCATTGTGTGACCACAAAGAGAGATCACTTGTCATGTATCTAGAACATCCACTATCAAAGTGCCAAGTGTTAGGAATCAAAGCACTGAAAGATAATTGAACTACATAAGCGTAAGTTCTAATTTTCTTTTTTTGCCTAGAAACAAATCTTCTTTTTTGTGAATTGATTAGTTTCAAGTACTCATAACACCTAAATATATTATGACCAGATTTGGTTTAATTTCTCTCAGGAACTGTTAAAAGCTTGAATTTGGTTTATATATGTTGCTGGGCTATACTTTTCCTTGACATAGTTGACTTACAGGAAAATTTCTAAGCCAATTCCTCATTTATTAGCCAATTCCTTCAATTTTTAAAGTTAGACTCATACAGGATGCTCAAGTTGAAAAGAATGACTTGGTAAATTACTTGACTATCATTGTGAGCTATTCACAACTGGCTAATGATCATTTTAACATATTACTTTGGTGGAAATCGAATACACAAAAGTACAAGATTGTCTCCCAGATTGTCAAAGATTTCTTATCCATTTAGATATCAACAGTTGCTTCTATGTCTGCATTTTCCATTGGTGGTTGAATCCTCGATTCCTTTAGAAGTTCATTGAGTCCAAAGATGGTAGAGGCATTCATTTTTACAAGGAGCTGGTTGCATAGAAACAAAATACCAATAGTGCTTCGTCAATATTTATATGAGATAGAGGCATTGGATGACTCAGAGAAAGCTATGGAATGTTATTATCTATTTTTCTATGTATTTGGTGTTTTTCATTACTTTGTATAATTTAATTATAATTAATGAATGTATTTGTTATATTCTTATTAGAGAGGGGATCATGTGTAACAATTGGAGATATGACACTAATAAACATCAACTGAGAGATTCAACATTTGCCATTATTTTTGGTTGGTGAAAACATAAAAATATTTGGGTTTAATCACTGTTTGTTTATGTGCTTATTTATACTCTATGCTTGGGGTGTCTTTTTTAGCTTTTGTGTTGTGTTATCTTAGCACATTTCTGGAAATGTGATTTATGGTTTTATCTTATGTGGACTAATTGTCATGAAATCCCACATTCTGGTTTTATTACTGCACCATAGTGGAGATGGATGCTGAATTGGTCTAAGTTATTCTTACTGATTATTATTCTCATGTAATTTCAAACTTGCTTTCTTGGAGTGGAGCTGGATACTGATACACAATTCTGAAATATGTTTCTAGACTTGCTTTCTTGTTGACTAAAGCTTACTTCATTATGTAGTTAGAAGTGGAAAATTAATACTCTAGCTTGTAATATTTTGTTATCTATTAGTGATATAATATATTGTTTCGGCTTGTATCAACGATTAAGTTGAAATTCTAGACAAATATATATATATACTCATACTTATTTAGAATGTGTCACTTTATTTATCTAGTAAACCACGGTTTGAAACCGCATCAAACCACAAAAGAAAGTTTGGTTTGGTTTGGTTTACAAAATGATATAGTTTGGGTTGGGTTGAAAAAATTACAACTCGCTTTTGGGTTGTAATTATGTCAAAAAATGTCCAAACCAAATCGTGTTCACCCCTAATAAAATGACTATTAGAATATTTTCTTTAATAGAAAGCTATTATTTCAAACATTATTGCATTTTGAGTTTTCTGGCTTCTAACAACCCTCCTCAAACTGAAGATGGAAGCGAAGATTACAGCTTAAGTTTTCAAACCAAATCACAATGATGTCCAGGAGGATGTGCCTTTGTAAACATGTTAGTAAGTTGATCAGTAGAAGAAACATGATGCAACTGAAAGGTACCTTGCCTAAGGTGATGATAAATGAAATGACAATCTATCTCAATATGCTGATGCGCTCATGAAAGACATCATCGTGGGAAATCTGAATGGTGCTAGTATTGTCTCAATGAAGAGAATAGGAATGGGAATGTGGCGGGTTCGGGGCGGGTCAGGGCCGACCCGCCCCGGACCCGAAAACGCCCCGCCCCGCCCCGCCCCGCCCCGCCCCGCGAAGTCTCGGGGCGGGGCGGGGCGGGTCAACCTCCCGCCCCACTAAGGACTCGGTTTTTTTTTTATTTTTTTTATTTATTTTTTATTTATTTATTAATTAAATAAATAAATTGATAATGCAATTTTACGTGAAAAATTTAGTCGTTGAACTAGTTAGTGTTTTTAAGTTTGAACTTTAAAAATAATATGTATATATTTGAAGAAAAAAATCAATAAATAATATAATTGTATAGTTGTTGTATATTCTCATATCCCTAAATTCCACCAATGTTCAATTCTTCTGAACTTCATCAAATTTATTTTAGTTTCTCATTTCATTATTTTTTAAAAAAAAAAAAAAAAAAAAAAAAAATTATTTTACCGGGTCTCGGGGCGGGGCGGGTCCACCCCGAAACCCGCCGCGGGGCGGAAAACCCGCCCCGAACCCGCCCCGTGGACTCGGCGGGGCGGATAATTTTCGGGGCGGGTCATTTCGGGTCCTCCGGGTTTCGGGTCCTTCGGGTTTTTTTGCCATCCTTAGAAGAGAAGAGCTGTCACTGAAGGAAACACCCATATCCTGAAGTAACCATCGAATCCATAACAATTTAGAGGTGGTGTCAGCTAAGGCACGATATTCAGATTTCGTACTAGAACAAGAGACAACTGACTGTTTCTTACTTCTCCAAGAGATAAGAGATGTGCCAAGAAGGAAACAATAACCACTAGTAGAGCGACGATCGGTAGGATCTCCTGCCCAATCAGTGTCAGAATATGCCTGAAGAGTCAATAGCGAGTGGACAGAAAAGTGATTCCCATGAAATAGAGTCCCCTTGACATAACGAAAATCCAAAGAACAACAGCATAATGAGTAGAACAAGGAGAATGCATAAACTGACTAACCAAGGCTACTGCATAAGAAATATCAGGATGAGTCATTGTAAGGTAAATGAGACTACCAACCAACAGTTGATAAAGAGTGGCATTAGCTAAGAGTGTTCCGTCACCAGGAAGAAGCTTGACATTTGTCTCTAAAGGACTATCCACAAGCTTGGTGTCTGTAAGTCCAACTCGAGACAACAGCTCAAATTTGAGACCATCGGTCAACTGCGGACGTCGAGGCGAACCTCAGGCACTGGCGCGTGTCACCGGAGGATTACCCATGCTCCAACGCATGGGTACAATTGTGATAGATGACTGTCTTCTTTGAGAGGCGTGTGTGGGTGCGTGAACAACTATTCAGGAGTGATTATTTTTGCATCTTTAAGTGATTTCTGATCTTCCAGTGTGGTTGGTTTGAATTTTGGAGTTCTGCACAATATTCTGTTGCTCCGGGAATATTTGTCATGTTCTTCGTCTTCTGAGTTTCATCTTGTTTGTACTTTTTCTCGTTCACCCATGGCATCTGCTATGGATATTAATATCACTCGTCCTATTGATATTGTTTTGGATGGAACCAATTACAATATTTGGTCTCAGCAGATGTCTGTTTTTCTCATTGTTCGTCAGTTGTGGAATTATGTGACTGGGAAGAAAATAGAACCAACAAAAGAGGACAATGAAACTCAGTTAGAGTTTGATGAACGTCTTGAGGTATGGGAGGCCACTCACTGTAAAAAAAAATTCTTGGTTCATCAATACATCTTATCTTGTTCATCGATTCAAAATCTTCTTCCAAAATTTCAAAATACCAAACTTGCTTGGGATTTTTTAGCAAATTGATACAATTGCTCTAGTGATGCCGCCTTAAAATCTTAGTTGGAGTCCAAGTTGTATTAGATGCATCAAGAGTCTGGTCAAATTTTTGCTGATTTTCACTCTCAGGTCAGCAGTCTCTGGGATCAGCTCTCTTAGGCTAATCCATCTTTTTCGGATGCTGATTCTTCCGAACTCTTCTCCAATTATAAAGATTGTCAATAGTTCATTAACTTCATGATGCATATCCGAGATAATTTTGAATACACTAGGTCCTCGTCACTTCATTGCTCTCCACTACCAACTCTCAACGTTGCCCTTACTAAGCTCATATCTGAGGAGACACGACAACAAACTCGTCGAGCTCAGTCTACTGATCTGGTTATGTCCATTACACCTAGTACTGCTCCTTCAGTAGCAACAGTCTCTTCTTTGAGGTCACGTCGATTTGTTGGTCAATGTCATTATTGTAAGGAAAAAGGTCATTGAATTTCCGATTGTCTTAAGAAAAAGGCTAAGGACGTGAGAGATGCTCAAAAGGGAAAGGCCTCTATCCCCAAGTGTGCTATGGTATCGACCAATTCATCAATTTCTGAATCTTCTCATGTACCCACTACATCTCTTACTCCAGCTGACCTTGAGGCGCTGGTTCACCAGGTTTTATCCTGTACTTCCACTGCCTTGAGTCTTGACCGTCCCTTTAGGTATATCTTCCTCTTGGTTTATTGACTCAGCTTGTTCCAATCACATGACTCCTGACTCCTTTTTATTTTCTGAAAAGAAATCTATAAGTAATACCCCACCCATTTACATTGCTGATGGTTCCCATATGCCTGTTTGTAACACCCCAAGTTTAAAATCTTAAACATAATAATATGAAATCCTACAAAAATTTCGACAATCTCCTCTATAAATTGAATTTAACCAACCTGTAGAGGGACATCATAACCAGCATAATAATTTTAATACATCAAACACAACTCATTTAACATCCAACATTCTACCATAATTCAACATCAATCTCAAACTCGTCAACATAAATCAATTTAAACCATAAGTTCCATTTAACTAAATGGAGGATTGATAAACTACTAAAGAGAAAAATGACTTATCAAAACTAGATCCAATAAACAATTTAAAGGAATGAACTAATAAAAAATGACTAAAACATTTATGTAAATCTCAATTCAAACTAAAAAAATAAAAATAAAAAAAGAGTAATCGTGGTACTGTGCGAGTCAACCACCAAATGCTCTATCCTCAGATCATCTAGCTTTTATCACCTGAAATGTTGGGGAGGGATTGGGGTGAGCTACATTTCAGTAAGTAAACTTTATGCGCGTGATGCATGCTCATGAGATGAAATACTTTAAACAATTCGAAATAGATATCCCCATTTACTTTACTTTTCAGAACTTTCAACTTTTCAAACTTCCAATTAAACATTCCAAAACTTTTACTTCATTTCCATCGTGAGCTCACTTGGTGTATCCTCTAGCCAATCAAAATGCAGTGGGAACTTTGCCTTAAATGGAATCAGGTCATCACTTTTCCACCGCAAACCGGTTTAACATTTGCCACCGCAAAAGCGGTTTAGCAATCACCACCGCAAAGCGGTTTAATATTTTCCACCGTAAAGCGGTTTGGCAATCACCATTGCAAAGCAGTTTAATATTCACCATCGCAAAGCAGTTTAATTCGGGTACACTGGTCCCCCGCGCCCCATTTCCCACTCACACCTTTCATGGCTTAGAAGTACACCCATTTCTTTCATAAAACTTACGATACATACATTTTGAGAAAACTTGAACTTTCCACATTTTTTCATTTAAAAATCATTTGACTCCCCAAATTCAATGAAAATGCATACTTGACGAGGCAATGACATAAAATATATAAATGCTTGAACAGTTTCTTAAATGAACAACATGTACTTATATAAAGTAATTAAGTAACGAAAGCACCGAAAGCAGGTAATTTACATAACTGTCACTTCAGCACATTAATTTCGCATTAACTTTCAACTTTAATGAAAATAGGGGAATTTTACTTATCTGAAGTCCTTAATAGTTACTTTATTTAAATAGCATGTGGAAGTCTTGGTTTCCCACGAAGTCAATGTACCAATTCTCCTAATCATTTCCATTCATCAAAATAAATATAACTTTTAATTCAGAGCAAACACATTTACAATTTTAATAACACTAAACCGGCCTCAAATTGAACGCAATTAAATCTCCAGTTGAATCTAAAATGAATCAAAACAACCTAAATCAATAAATTCCAAAATCTGAAATTTCAATTTAAAGTTCCAAAAAATCCCTTAAATCTGAAAATTAACACACTTTATACCATTATCCCCAAAATCTAAAAGTCACACATATGTTGTTTAAATATACATATACATATACAAGATCATATATACCCATTCAAACCTCAAATTAAGATCATAACACATCGATTAACCACAAATTTTAACTAAAACTATCACTTTTATATAACTCAAAAATCTGAAATTTGCCTATATGATCATGACAACACACACACACACACATACACACACACACAACTGCATATTGATCATGTACTAGTGTGTAAAATCGCGAGTGTGTACGCTGTTGTTTGTGTGTGTGCGTGTGCATTAAACCGAGGTTGTGTGTTTCGCGTGAGAGCGGAGGGAAGGGGAGAGGAGTGTTTTGGGTTGGCGGTGATCGTTGGTTGGTGGTCGACGATTAGGAGGGAAGAGGGGCGAGTTGTGGGTGAGGGCGCCGAGGTCGTGAGAGAGGAGAGGGAGTGAGTTCTAAAGGTTTAGGTTAGGACTAAAAGTTAATCTTTTGGAATTTTCAAACCAGTCCCTCAATTCTCCTCCTTTGTTTAATTAAGTCTATAAGTTCTATATACTCTCCAATTGCCACTAAACTTTCCCCCAACTTTCAATTTAACACAATAATACAAAATAGCTTGCTTAGGCAATAAGACAAATAATCACATAAAATTGCACGTAAACAATTTATAAACTTTCTAATTGGTACATTGATCGAGACAGCGTCCAAGTCCTTCCACTTCAAAATAATTCAAATTATAGATATTAAAAATTATCAATTTAAAATTTATAATAACATTAACATAAATATTACCTGAAATTTAAAGCTACACGAAAAATGAAAAGCGGTATTACACTGCTAGTCATATTAGTTCCATCTCTACTTCCGCTTATTCTATTCCTGGTACATTTCTTGTGCCAAAATTATCACTCAATTTTCTTTCTGTTGGACAACTTGTTGAACTTGGACTTATCTTAATATTCTCTAATAAAGGGTGTGATGTGTAGGATCAGAAGACGGGTATGCTGGTTGGGACAAATCATAAAGTTGGTTGTCTATTTGAGCTTTCATCCTTGCAAATCCCTGGTTCAAGTTCCGTCTCGCCTTTTGCAACTGCTATTTCTTTTAGTATTTGGCATTCTCCCCTTGGACATACATCTTTGTCTTGTGTTAAGTCACTAGCGTCTAGTGGTCATCTAGGCAATGTTAGTTTTGATACTTTTGATTCTATCTCCTGTCAATTGGGAAAACAAAAGGCTTTACCTTTCAATAATTGTGACTCTTTATCTTCTGCACCTTTTGATCTTGTTCATTCTGATGTACGGGACCTGCACCTTTTACTTTTTTCTACTCAAAATTTTTTTATCGCATTATTATTCCTAACCTTTAATTAATTAACATAATTTCTCTCTAATCAAGATGTCTATTCAAATATTCAACTAACGTTCATTGGAAAGATTCGCAAATATTTTATTTAACTTTTGTATTAGTAATTATTTCAATTATTTAGAAATACGCGAGATAAATAAGTCTTTTTCGTCCTTATAACAAATATTTTGGACAAAAACCGTCTCTATAGACAAGACTTGAAATTAATAAAGGGTTGATGATAAAAGAATTATAAAAAAAACTGGCAACATAAATGCGAAAATAAGAAAAACTTAGGTATATTCTTGCAATTAAAACGTGATGTAGTCAACAAAAATTGTGGTGCCAATATATATACCATTTTTTAGTGGGGCTTATATTTTCTTTCTTTGTCCAATAAAAAATTAGTTTCTCCATTCAATTTAAAGAGGTGTTCACCCATCGTGTAGTCTTAACTTTGGAGATTCGGACAAGCTCTTAAAATTAAATGTTGAAAGTTCGAATTTAAAAATATAAAAATTCATTATTCAGGTCATATCAAAATTTGATTGGCAAATTGGATAAATATAATCTACCAAACACATAAGATATATTGGGACCTAAATAAATCCAATTGTCAACCAAAGGAAAAGAATGTTATCACTTTTTTAGCATTGATCAAAGACAACAGAAGTATGTCAACCTTCAATTTCCATGTCATCCAGAGGGGCATCCTTGTTGAAGTCAAATCTCTTCCATCCATATCCTAGTCCCATTGTTTCATCCCTTTAGCTGCAAGTAGAACAACTTTAAAAAAAGGAAAATTTCATAACTTCTACACAATACTTGATAGTAAGAAGTCACAGAGGATTTATGGTGACTCTTGGGGGCACCATGAAAAATGTCCAACCACCACTGGGCGAGTGGGCATTGCGTGTTAGGCTAGGCCCGTTGGGCCCCATCTGACACCCTCCCAATAGGAGTAAACACGTACACCCAGTGGAAACTATATAATTTCTATAAGAATTCATTCTTACAAATTATATAAATCATTTATTCATTGGTTTCACAACTTTTCAATCTAGATTTTAGTCTAAGTTTAAGTCAACAATCAATTTCGACCATATATTTTATGGGAAAAAACTTTTAACTACATATTTCATCAACTTTTATCAAAATTTACTAAAAATCTTATTTTAATCTCTACCAAATAAGGGCTAAAATAATAAATCAACCACTCTAACATTATTTTTAATGCTATATATATATATATATATATATATATATATATATATATATTGAGCTTTTGTTTGATCTAGATTGTAATCTATATTTTTATCAATGTTAAAGTGAACAATAAGTTCATAACCTCATATTTCATAGGTCTAAGAAATTTATAACCACATATCTCATCAATTTTTTTCAAAATTCGCTAAACAAATGATTTTAATCTTCATCAGGGGTTAAATACAGGTGACATAGATCTCAAATCATCGAAATTAACTACGTGCCTACATCAGTGTCACGATGTTTTGTTGAATTTTACGGCGATCATATTTTATAGCAATGTTTGAGTTTATAAAGTATTCAAGAAAGTGATCACCTCATGATATCAGAGAGAAGAACATATGTCATTTTATATTTTCCAAAATTCTTAAAATATTTGCTTTGATTCCTCATATATAGTCAACATCCTGCTGGGCAGGAAACTTCAACTATACAATTTTAGAACAAAATCTCAATGAATTTATATTGCCAACTTGAAGTTTTATCACGTGATTATATTGCATTTGTGCACACAATAATCATCATGCATGAATAGCATGTGGATAGTAGTCTAAGCTATTGATAGATTTAGGCAAACTCTTTGTGTCCTAAACTGTGTTCTGGAATTATTTTTTTGCATCACAGCTTTGTAACCTAGATTATGACCTTCCCTAAGATTAGTTACTAAAAGTTGCAGGGTAATTATGTGTAATTATGTTATCGGGGTGGCTGTAGGGATAGACTAAAAATCTAAACTTTGACATCCTTTGAAGCCAGCAGCAGAAGGTAGGTATCAGAAGGAAAAAAGATAGGAACTCAGATACAATGAGGAGATTCAAAGAAAAAATTATTATAATTGTTTGAACTCGGATACAACGATGAGGTACAAAGGAAAAATTATGATAATTGTTGGTTATTTATTACAGCTTTGTGGACCTGTAATATGTGGAAGAAGCACCAGAAATGAACCAGCAGCAGGGAGAGAAAATCTAGATAGTAAAGCAATGAAACATGGGAACTGGGTAACAATGTTGAACCTGTAATATGGTTTTTACCAGAAGAAAAATGCAGCAGCAAGAAGTAAATCTGGACAGAAGCTGTGATGCAGAGGAGAAGACAGGGAAGTTCTGGAGGGAGAAAACGTGAGAAAGGAGGTGTGGGGCAATCTGATTTTTTCATTCATAAATAGTACAACAACTTGTACAATATAAAAGTGAATTTTTAACCTACTACAAGACATAAAATCAACCTTACACTTGTCTATTTTATAGCCCTTGGATTAAACAAAATAAAATATATTTCTTTGACTTCAAAACACATTACACTTCAACATTCTCCCCCTTAATATGTTTTTCTTGAACTCCAAGTGTAGCTCTTAGTTGCTAAAATCTTGATGTCAGAAGTGCCTTTGTGAAGATGTTCACCACTTGTTCTGCAGACTTGCAATAGTTTAGTTCAATTTCTCTACTTCCTCCATCGCTAATTATGGCCTTAGGCATACCAAACCTATAAAAAATATGTTCTTTCAAAAATTTGAGCACAACTTTATGGTCATTTGTCCTACAAGGAATAGCCTCTACTCATTTTGACACATAATCAACAGCAACCAATATATAAAGATATCCAAAAGAAGGGGGAAAATGACCCATAAAATCTAATCCCCAACAATCAAAAATTTCAAGAACAAGGATTGGAGCTAATGGCATCATATTCCTATGTCTGAGACTACCAATATTCTGACATGCTTCACAATTTTTACAAAAGGTATGAGCATCCTTAAATAAACTAGGCCAATAAAAACCACATTGAAGTACCTTAGCAGCTGTTTTCTGTGAAGAGAAATGGCCTCCACACGCATGAGAATGACAGAAGGTAAGAACTTGTTGTACCTCATCATCAGGAACACATTTTCGGATAATTTGATCAGCACAATATTTGAATAAGTATGGATCATCATAGAAGAAGTTCCTTGCAATAGCTTTCATCCTCATTTTGTCTTGGACACTCCAATTTGAGGGCATATGACCTGGAACCAGATAATTAACCAAGTCAGCAAACCATGGAACAATATTCAAGCTAAATAACTGTTCATCGGGAAATGAATCATTTAAATGGTGAGAAACTTTTGAATTTTCAGAATTTAATCTGGATAAATGATCAGCAACAACATTTTCCACCCCTTTTTTATCCTTAATTGTGATGTCAAATTCCTGCAATAACAAAATCCATCGAATGAGTCTAGGTTTAGCATCTTTCTTTGTGAACAAATATTTAAGAGCAGAGTGATCAGTAAGGATGGTAACAGGAGTCCCAATAAGATAAGTTCGAAATTTTTCTAGTGCAAAAACTATTGCTAGCAGCTCTTTTTCGGTAGTTGTGTAATTTAATTGAGCTTGATTCAAGGTTCTGCTAGAATAATAGATTACATAAGGTTCCTTACCTTTCCTCTGGCCAAGCACTACCCCTACAGCTATATCACTTGCATCACACATTAATTCAAAATGTAGAGACCAATCAGGTGATCTAACTATGGGTGCAGTGGTGAGTGCCTTTTTTAAATGTTCAAAAGCTGCAATGCATTCATTAGTCCAAACAAATTTTGTATCATGCATCAAAAGTGTAGTCAAAGGTTTTGCTATGACACTAAAATCTTTTATGAACCTCCTATAAAAACCTGCATGGCCTAAAAATGATCGAACGTCTTTTACAGTTAAAGGAATAGGCAACCTAAAAATTGAATCTACTTTTGCCTTATCTACTTCCATGCATTTAGCAGAAATTATATGACCTAAAACAATTCCTCTTGTAACCATGAAATGACATTTCTCCCAATTAAGGAGAAGTTGCTTATCCTCACACCTGCATAAAACAACTTTCAAATTTGTTAGGAAATCATCAAATGAATCACCATACACAGAGAAATCATCCATAAATACTTCCAAAAAGTTTTGTATCATGTCACTGAATATGCTAAGCATGCATCTTTGAAAGGTTGTTGGGGCATTATAAAGACCAAAAGGCATTCTTTTAAAAGCAAACGTCCTAAAAGGGCAAGTAAAAGTAGTTTTTTCTTGGTCTTCTAATGCTATTTCAATTTGATGATAGCCTGAAAAACCATCCAAGAAACAATAGAATGAATGTCCAGCAACTCTTTCTAGCACTTGATCTAAAAATGGTAAAGGAAAGTGGTCTTTTCTGGTCATGGAATTCAATTTCCTATAATCTATGCACATTCTCCAACTAGTGGGTACCCTTTTAGTTATCATTTCCCCCTGTTCATTTTCGACAACGGTAACCCCAGTTTTCTTAGGAACTACTTGAGTAGGACTTACCCAATTGTTGTCTGCAATAGGATAAATGATACCTACATCAAGTAATTTTAAAACTTCATTTTTAACAATCTCTTTCATATTAGATTTAGCCTTCTTTGAGATTCCCTTGAGGGATTCGCATTCTCTTCTAGGAAAATTCTATGAGTGCACACTAAAGGACTAATTCCCTTAATATCTGCTATAGTCCAACCTATTGCAGATCTATGATCATTCAACACCTTCAACAACATATTTTCCTGATCACAAGTAAGAGTAGAAGAGATTACCACAGGGTATGATTCAGTAGGTCCCAAGAATGCATACTTTAGTTCCGATGGAAGAGGTTTAAGCTCTAGAGTTGGCATCTTCTCTGCTGATGTTTGCATGGGTGTCTGGCTAACATTTAGAGGCTCAATGTTTGGCTGCCAAGCTCTTACAGCTGCTGTTGTTATACTTTTTGAAGGGTCTTGAATGCTGTCCAATTCGAGATTCTGCTCAAGTTGCTCATCAGGATCTTCTAACTCAATTAGCAGCTCTTCCAACATATTAACTTCCTGCACTTCATCAAAATCTTTTGGTTGTCTACAAGCATTGAAAATATTAAGTTCCAAAGACATATTGACAAAATTCAACTTTAAAATACCACTCCTACAATTTATTAAAGCATTTGAAGTTGCAAGAAATGGTCTACCAAGAATAACAGGGATTTGAGGAGAAATTTTAGGTGTACTTTGAACATCAATAACAAAAAAATCAACTGGGTAATAGAATTTATCGGCTTGAACCAAAACATCCTCAATTATCCCTCTAGGCATCTTAACAGATCTATCTGCTAATTGTAAAATCATGGGGGTAGGCTTAAGTTCACCTAGACCAAGTTGTGTGTATACACTAAAGGGCAAACGATACACACTTGAACCTAAATCTAACAAGGCATGACCAATACGAGTGGTTCCTATCATACAAGCAATGGTTGTAGAACCAGGATCTCTAAAGTTTTGAGGAGTTTGGCATTGTATGATAGAACTCGCTTGTTCAGTTAAAAATGCTTTGTTCTTAACAGCTAGCTTCCTTTTCACTGTACACAAATCCTTAAGAAATTTAGCATAAGCAGGGACTTGTTGAATTGCATCTAATAGATGAATATTTACCCTAACTTACTTAAAAATCTCATGAATTTCTGTTTGATTTTGGTCTTATTACCAGGTTGTAATCTTTGAGGAAAAGGGGCAGGGGGTGCACCTACTATTGGCCTAGGTGGTTCCTGAATATCAGATAGAGATTTTAACACAGTATCATCAACGGGAGGTTCAGCTTGCTTACCCACAAAGTTCTCTTTAGGTTCAGGAGCTTGGATTTGCTTACCACTTCTCAAGGTAGTTACTGCTTTCACATGTCTTAGAGTGGACTCATCGACCCCATTGTATTAAGTTTGAGGATTTGGCATTGGTTGAGCTGGAAACTTACCTTTTTCTAGTGCACTTGCCTGAGTAGTCAGCTTTGTAAGCTGAGATCGGATGTCATTAATGGCTTGAGAGTTTTGATTGTTGATGACAGCTTGACTTTGCATGAATTGTTGGATTTGGTCTTCCAGACTTCTCTTCTGCGGTGGCATATAAGGTGTTGGTTGTGAAGGTCCAGCATTGTTGCCAACATTATTGTTTCCTCCTTGATCATTCCTCCAACTTAAATTTGGATGATTTCTCCAACCTGGATTAAAAGTACTGAATATGGGTTAGAATAAGGTTTGGAAATCATATTAACAGCAACAGATTGATCAAAATACATCTCTGTTAGTTGGGGAAGTACATGACAATCAGAGGTTAAATGTTGTACATCTTCACAAATTGAACAATTTTCTAAAATAGTGGAAGAGGAATTGACTTCATTCACTTTTTGAGTTTCCAAATTTTTAAGTTTTCAAGTGATGACAGCCAATCGGGCATTTATGTCATCATCTGCTCTAAGTGAATGAATTCCATTTCCAGATGTAATCTTTGGAAATTCACTTTTTATTGGAACACCCCTATCAAACTCATCAATGTTATCCCAAGATTGGGCATTTTCAGCTAATTCATAAAAAAACGTAAAAACTTTATTCGGGTCTTTTGCAAAGAAATTACCATTACTCATGGTTTGCACAAATTGTCTCATTTCTGGTCTGAGCACTTCATAAAAAAATTTAGTTAACATCCATTGCTCATAACCAAGATGGGGACAAAATAACAACAAATCTTTGAATCTTTCCCAACTAGTGTAAAAATTTTCATTATTCTTTTGAGCAAAATTCATGATTTGTCTTTGAATAGCAGTAGTTCTATGTGGTGGAAAAAACTTTTTAATGAACTCATTCCGCATATTTTCCTAATTTGTAATTGAACCAGGCCTTAAAGAGTTAAGCTATGACTTAGCTTTATCCTTTAGTGAAAAAGGGAAAAGCTTGAGTCGAATGACTTCCTTAGTGCAATTTCTTTCAAGAAAAGTAAAACAAACCCCTTCAAATTCCTGGATGTGGTGATATGGACTCTCTGATGGCATCCCATGGAAGCGTGGTAGATGATCAATCATTCTCGGTTTAAAGTTGAAGACCGCTGCATTTGCAGGAATTATTATGCACGACGGAGTGCTTGCCATCGTTGGAAAAATGTAATCTCTAAGACTTCGAACGACTGGTGCTTCATTTGGATCTGCATTATTTGCCATTACTACCTGTTGATTTTCAAGAATTAAAAATTGGTTAGTGGGTTCCGATCTTAATAATCGCTTATAATGATCTCGGAACCAAATAGACATAAATAATGAACAATATCAAGAATAGTAGTAATGAAAAAAAATATATATAAAAAAAAAACAAGTAAAAGAATTTAGCAAAATTAATTAACACCAAAATAATCTCCGACAACGGCTCCAAAAACTTGATTCGATGTTAAATCTACCCTCCAAGTATAAATGGGTCAAGTTATAGCCTAACAATAATCCATGGTCATTCTTCCTAGGGATTTTATTGGTATAATAATATTTTCTAAATTCAAGTTTTAAACTATGATTTCAATTTTGATAAAATGAAGTTGGAGAGAATATAATTAAATTGCAATGAAAAGGAATTCGAGCGGAGTTATTCTTTCGCTATCAATTGGGCTTTTCAAATAAGATTAGTGTGAATTTTGTTGATATCGATAAGATTTAAACACATTAGCAGAAAATTAGTCAATTTATTTTATGACATTTAGTCGAGCATGTTGTGTGCATATTTAATACATACCACATCAACGACATTCATCCATGTAAAATAATTTGAAAACTTAAAACAATTTATAAACTCTTAGCAATAACAACAATTCACCCATAAGAAATTAAAACACACGCCCATTGAAGCTAAGAATAACTCCCCTCAAAAAAATAACTTAGCCGAACATAATTGAATTAATCCAAATAAAATTCAACCAAACAAATATCATTACTAGAAATCGAAATTCAAATTTGAAAATGAAAATTCAATAACTAAAAATATCTAAAAACTAAACCAATGTCAATAATCTGAAAATTCTATAACCAACATTATAACTCAAACTAAACTAATGTCAATAATCTGAAATTATAGAAATTAACATAAAACAATCAACAATCTAAGCAAAATATGAATAAAAACTGGAACGAATAACCCGAAATGCCACTTTGTATTTCTTCTCAACCGACTTTCGGGAGAGAAATGGCTGCTGAGTTCCCTTTTGAAGTGAGGTGCGGCGGCTTCAGATTCTGACTGCTGGTGCCTGCTATTTGGAGGCTGAGAAGAAGAGTCGCTGGCTGCGGCTGTAGATTGAAGGGAGGAGAGGTTGGCGGCTTGTGTGGAAGAACATGCTAGTGTCACGGGAGAGGAGTGAAGGGCTGCTGAATATTGGTTTTGTGTTTGAGGGAGATGAGGTGATGGGGAGGAGGCTGAGATTTTAGAGATGTTCAGCTGACTAAAGTTTGGTAGAGGAGAAGTTGAAGGTTGCCGCTGGAAGTGGTGTGAGAGATGATGAGTGCGGCTGGTTAAGGAAGAAGAAGTGCAGCTGAGTGAGAGGTTCGGTCGGGAAAGGAGGCTGGGGATGGTTGCTGTTGGTGAGAAGTCTGGGGCATGAGTGGAGGCTGAGGCGTGAAAGGGTTGGCGGCTGGAAGAGTAGCGTTTAGGCAGACGGATGAGAGACGAGGCAGAGGGGTGAGATCGCTGGTGTTGAGAGAACTGTCGTGTGATGGAGTGCAGAGCTGAGGGAAGAGATACCAGAGAGAGAGAGAGGATGAAAAAAAATGCTGATGTTGTTTGTTGCTGTCGTTTTTTTGTAGGGTAAGGGAGATGAGTTGGGCTGGAAGGTGAGTTTTTGGGTTGGGGAATTGGGCCAAAATTGTGGGTTGAAAATTGAATTCAATATAAGAAATTGTCCAATGTATTTCTGCAATTAAATAAATAAAATTAATAGCAAATAAAATCAATTAGAGTTTAAGAATTAAAATTGAATATTTTATAAGTTTTACTCTAAATGACAAGATTTATGTCCCAAAATTGTATTTTTTTCATTTATTTACTTCTCGAAAACAAGTAAAATTGGACAATAATCACTTTGCGACGGAATGCTCAACCGCTTTGCGGTGAACTGTTAAACCGCTATGCGGTGGGAAACTGAATGTTAAACCGCTTTGCGGTGGAAATGTGAATGTTAACCTGGTTCCAAATAAGAATTGTCCACTGCTCTCCGATTGACTAGAAGATACATCAAGTGAGCTCACGATGGAAATGAAGTAAAGTTTTGAAATGGTTAAGTGAAAGTTTGAAAAGTTGTGAAAGTTTAAAGTGAATAAGGATACATATTTCATATTGTTTTGACAAGTCATTTATCTCTTTAGTAGTTTATCAATCTTCTAATTAGTTAAATGGAGCTCATGGATTAAATTTATTTACGATGAGGAGTTTGGGATTGACTTTGAATTTTTGTAGAAGGTTGGATGTTGAATGAGTTGTGTTTGATGATTTAAATTATTATTATGAGATCCCTCCACAGGTTGGTTAAGTCCAATTTATAGAGGAGACTCTGACGAAATTTTTGTAGACTTTTATAATAGAAAAGTGAATATGTTGAGGTTTTAAATGTTTTTTTTTTCCCGCATTTAAAGTGAAAGGAAGTTAACATGCCTAGGTTTAATATTTTAAACTTGGGGTGTTATAGAATTAGTAGAAAGTCAGATTTAATTGTGACTTCTTCTTTGCCTTATCAATATTTAGAATGTAGACTATTTGTTATTTACCTCACTTCCATAGTATCTCATCTTAGTTAACGAATAACTATTACTCATAATTAAAAAGGATAATCACTTCATGTCCAATCATGAAGTCGAAATGTCATTCTTCATAAGAACTGTAATTAACAATTTGTTTAATTTCAAATCGAATGAAAATGTAAAGATAGGTGATAGATTCTTAAACTGTTCAAGCAACATTTGTTTTATTACCTACAAATAGGTATATTACCTTTTTCGCAATTATTCTAATTTTAGCCGTTGTATATTATCAGTATCTAATACTCAATTTGCTAAGTAGATTATTTAATCTTTAACCTTTATCAAATAGAAAACTGAATTAGAAGATTCACCAAACTTCTCACTTCTTCAGTTCGGTTAAGGAAACCTTACAATTATTAATTCAGTGTCCTATTATTGGCATGTTCGCGAAGAGTATTCTCGATCATATTGTGTTTGAGATCAGTTCTCAAAGAACGACGCCAACTCAAGAATTTTCAGTCTAATGAACTTGCTCAGCATCAATTACACTGTTCAAGTTCAAGTATTAACTTAACTTTAAAATCATAAAAAAATAATAATAATTAAAATAGAATCATGTATTATCATGCAAAAAATCAATTTCATAAGGTTTTTTATTAAATTGACCACTCCCACTATTTTACTAAAATTAATGACCCTCAACATTAATCTCATGGAATCTCGTTAGATTCACAGTAGGCTATGATCTCTTTTATTCTATTAGAACCTTGAGTGACTCAAGAAGCCCTAATAAAACATCCAGGTAGATACTCCTATCAATCACATCTCTATATGATTCCTAGATCATCAAGTAGACAACTCATTGTAGCACACATCTTATGTGTTTACTTGACAGTGCCTCCAAAATCTCATCCCCTTGAGTAACTCAACAAAAAATAGATTTCAATTAAATTCTACCCATATTTCAGAAGCATCTTATGTTTCATAGTGATAAGCACACCTTCCCACTCACAGCCTTGAGTGACTCAACAAGCCGACATCGAGGGAGAATTTTGGTTTATTCACTATAACAATGGAAGACACTTAATATTAACCAATTAATACGAATTTAATAAATTGCTTCCAAAATTTATATCCATTTTTATTTACTCAATAAATGATATGAGTCCGACCCATTGTTCAGAAGTATATGATACTTCATAATGAAAAATATATCTACCAGCGAGTAGCTTTGAGTGACTCAACAAGCGACATTGATCCCAAACTCTGATTTTCCATTATAAAAATGGAAAGCATATGACTTAATATAATTTTTAAGTGAGGGGTTTGGTCTCATCATTCCTATGTATATTAACTAACATCAACCATTCAATTAATCACTCATATAATAATATTGTGGATGATTATGGACGGTATCTATCTAATCTTCTTGAGCCATGAAGAAGACTAGTTTGTCAATTCTTAGGGGATATTACATTCGATCATTGAATGCAAAATGCAATAATCTTCATCTGCTGCTGCAACCTGTATCCTATACTAATTGTCTTCTCGTGGCCAGCTGCAATCTGTATCCTATACTAGTTGGCATGCAGACCTGTATCAAATGGACGCGCATGCCCATACCTAAAAACTACAGCTCCCAGGTCCAAAAAAATTAAATAATAGGCAAGCAGACCAAGTTAAATAATAATAGGCAAGCAGACCAAATTAAATAATAATAGGCTCGCAGGCCCAACCAACAAAAGTAGAATAAATTAACTATATATCCAACCAAATAAATGGGTCGAGTCCATAATCATCCACTGAAAACACATTCATCATATAATTGTATAATAATATAATATCAAATATTATATAAACAAATTTCAAGTTTCAGGAAATTTAAGTCGTCTAAACTAATTTAGATAAAACGGATCGAAACAATAATTAATTAATTAACTTTAGTTAGCAGGTCTTATTTAATTAAAATCACAGTTTAATCTAATACCAAATTGGAGTCCAACTCTAAATCCAAAAAGAGGAAAATTGAAATAACGTCTTAATTTAAAATGAAACTCCTAAAATAAAATAAAATCCAATTTAGTAATTAATTAATCAAATTAATGAATTACTTTAATTGACGAGTTTATTTAATTAAAATAAAATTTTAATTAAATACTAAATTAGAGTCTAACTCCAATTTCAAGATTTTAGGGCTAATCGAATTTATGATCAAATTCTAAATAAGATTTAGTTAATAATTAATTAATCAAATTAACTAATTATTAAATTTAATTTAATTAAAATCAAATTTTAATTAAACACCAAATTATAGTCCAAACTCTAATTCTAAAATTAGGGCAAGTTGAATTAACATTTAATTTAGGATAATACTCTTAAATAAAATAAAATTCAATTTAGGGTCAAAGTTATACATTTTGTTAAAATCTAATTTTAACAATAATTTAAAAGTCGTCAAATTCTAAAATATAATTTTAGATGGGTCAAGATTAAAACTTCGGTCAAAGTTTTAAATTAGGTCAAACTCAATTTGAAAAACAAATTTAAAGCAATTCTAAAATTGTAAAATTCAAAACCTTATTTTTAAATTATCAACAGGCCCTCCAATTTCATAAATTGCATGACAGACCCTTTTATTTATAAGCTGCAAATTGACCCCTTGAATGAATTTTTTGAGAGGCGATTGCAATTTCATAAATTGCAAGAAGCGCCCCTCAACAATTCAAACCTTAAAATTAAATTGCATATTGGGGCCTGCAATTGCGTAAATTACAGTAGAGGCCCTCGCCCCCAAAATCCATCAATCGAGCCCTAAGGCTCTTCCTCTCTCTAAGCCAAACAGCGGCGCCGACTTACTGGACTCTACGTCTCATAAACAGTGGGGGAAAATAATGGAGGTGTAGCATCGCCTCTGCGACGCTGCTACAGCTACGACCTCCGGTCTGCAACACCGTTCGGTGTAGTTGCGTCTCTGCGACGCTGCTGCAGCTATGACCTCTGGTCTACAACAACGTCGAACGTTGTTGCAATGGCTGTAGGCGAGCTGCTGCATCACGTGATGGTGCGCGATGCAGCAGTTAGCAGCAGCGACCATCGCTACTACATCACGCAACGGCATATGTTGCCCACTGCTCAAGCTCTCTGCATGCAACCAGAGGCAGTCTCTGACAGTGATTCACACGGCAAGCTAGGATTTGGAAGGAGTTGTGTTAGCAACCGGAGTTGTGCTAGCAACCAAAAAGAAGACTCAAAGCCCTAGTTGTCTTGTGATGAATCCAGTACTTATAGGTTTATGCTAAACCTAATTTTGGGTAGAGATAATGGCCTTAGGCCAACCCAAAACAAGCCCACCCAAATGGGCTTGGACACTATTCCAAATAATTTAAAAAATAATCTGAATAAGTGCTATTTAGTACGGATTAAAATCTAATTTTAATATCAAGTAAAAGTCAACAATTAATTTTAACCATTTATTTTATAGGACCCACAAATTTTTAACAACTCATTCCATCAACTTCTATTGAAATCTACTAAAATTTTGATTTTAATCTTCCCCAAACAGGACTAATTGTTGGTTCTAATTTCAAATTATGATAAAACTATGTCACTCTTTATCATGAGTGATGTTCACATGATAGGAAAGGAGATCACTTATGACAAACTAACATGAACACGTTTCTAAGTCATTAACACTTGTTCCGATGAGCATATTAACACTTGTTCACCGTGAATGAGTGATCGTGATTTGTAGCGTACCCGGTTCTCAAAAGCTGCCGACCGTCTACTAATTGGTCTAATGGTAGCAGGAATTTAAAATCTTTGTACTTAACCCCTAAGTATAAGGTTTGATCCCTGCGGAAGGCAAAAATTCACTTTCCGAAAACGAGGCTGCCAGTCTTTGAGGAGCAGGACGACCAGAGAGGGAGTGGAAAGACCATAAATAGACGGCCGGCAGCCCTTGAGGACCGGGTACGCTACATGATTGATATCAGCAAAACTTGAAATATAAAATCGAATCAACTATTGACTGCCTTCTAGATAAATTGTCAACTAGTTAACACCGGAATGTAGTATAAAATCAAATCAACTAGAAAATCGAATGAACCATCAACTTTAGCCTCAACTACTTGGCAACCGATAAACAAATCCATCCCAACACATCACTAGCCTGATGTAGTATGACTTTTTTGAGAATTAAAGGATATGATTAACTGCAATTACATAATGCAAATCGCTATTTCAAAACAAAATAGCGGCAAATTGCAAATGTATAAAAATAGTTTGAACGAGTTGTGCTGGCCTTTTCACTTCACTTATCTACGCTCGACTAATAACAATAAATTTAAAGTCAAAAACTGTGTGATCAACAAAATTTAACACAAACTACAGTGTTACATTAATTATTAAAGGGCAAAATAAAAAATAAAAAATGAACACTCTTTCAAAAAAAAAAAAAAAACTGCCAATTAACAGAATGGAAAACCGACCACTTTCAAATAACGTCAAAAGAGTCAAACTGCCAGATGAAGCGGTCCCTTCGTCACACGAACAGTGGCGGTCCCTTCGCCGCAAACTGGACGGGCCAATTATCCTCCAATTGATCGTCTTCCCTCTGCCCTTCATCAAAATTCAAAGCATAACTCAAAGGATCGTACTGGAATTTTCCCGTTTTGGATCGGGATGTTGTCCTATTGAACCGTCGGATGAATGTCTTAAACTTCGGACCGGCGATGAGCTCCGACCATTCTCTCAATATCTTCACGGCGTTTATTCCCATCCCCAACAAACTCCCGGTACTCTCTTGCTCTTTCTTTGGCATCGATACCCGCTTCCAGATATCGGGTTGTCGGGTCTGGAAACACGGGAAGTTCCAAAAACAGCAGCAACCATGATTGGAGAATCCGGGTTCATGTAATTCTTCCTTTAGGTTCAGTTCTTCGGTGGAGAATTCTGGGTAGGCTTGCAATTGGCAAGCCATTTTTGGTCAACCGAAAGAGAAGAATATGGTCTGAAACCCTAACCCATTTATCACCCAACCGCTAACCAGTTCCTCTCTCCTATATATGTAGACAGACATAACGGGAAATTGAAGGACGGTGGCATCCGGGGATACCAGCAATTGATAACTGTTAACAACTGGAACATGACGGCTGGAAACAACTGTTGTATTGGGTATGCCACGTTGGAGAATGTGAATATTCCTCCGTTTAATAAATAGTTTACAAACAACCCATTCTATCAAATCATTTTTAATTCAATAATTTTAGGATGACATTATTTATGAATATTTTTAGGAAACATTATGATATGACATAAATTCACTGGTTGATAAAAATAATTATTCAACCACTTATTTTTCACCAACTAATGAATATGTGCCACGTCATATTGTCCCCTAAAAAGTTCATAAATAATATTTCCCTAGAATTATTGATTTTAATTACACTCATTCCCTCAAATCATTTTTTAACCACTTATGTTATCTCCAAAACTTTAATGCTATATTTATAACCAGTTATTATTATTTTTTTCTTCAAATGCTAATATGAGCATAAGTTAGTATAAGTATTAGGCAGGTGTGTAATATAATATAAACTAGTGCATCACCCGTGCGATACACGAATTTGACTGTTTCTAATGTAATTGATTGAATTGAGAATTAATATTTCTTACACTTGTATTCATTATGTATACATTAATTTCAGTAAAGATTCATCAATAATAAATATATTGTACGTATTTACAATACCAATGAACCAATTTCTGCTTTCAAAATACATTCATGCTTTATACATCATTTGTACAATATAACATTATATTTGACATTTTTCTGAACCGTGCTTGAAGCTAATATGCTCAAATCAAACGTTGTTTTTACATGATCGTTGTCTATTAGTTAACATATTTTTAGCACACTTTGCTTGAGATATGAATATACCATATTTATCCTGTTGTACCCAGTTTTCATCTGTCAAGGCTTCCTTGACATTTTTTGGTTCATTAGTGACATATGATAGATGTTTCCCATATCGGCAGCAAATTGTCTTCTGGTTACATTCCTTTTAAACAGATCAGTGAGAATGTTGTCAAGTGGATGAGCCTTTTGAACTCTAGCAGACGGTCTTTTTAACATTTCTGGTTCTATAACATCAGGTGTATCTGGGTAGTCAGATGCCTCTGGAAAGACAGATGCTTCTGGACATCCAGATTCATATGTGTCACATTCTGTAGTATTATTTTGACTTTCTGCTATGTGTGGTTTCTCTACTGTTATTCAAGTTTCATCTTGCTGTCTTGGAGGTATCTTAAACTGATCAGCCTCTACTTCCCGTAAGTCAGAATTCAAACCATTAGTGTCATCCACTTTCACATTAACTGACTCAAGAACTGTTTGAGTTCTAAGATTGTATACTCTTTAAGCCATACTTTTTTCAGCATAACCCAAAAATATACATTCATCAGGTTTTGAGTCAAATTTTCCTAGATGTTCCATATCTTTTAAAATGTAGCATTTACTTCTAAAAGCATTAAAGTAATCAACCATAGGTTTTCTTCCCTTCCAGATTTCATAGGGAGTTTGTTTTGTTCCAGTTCTAAGAATGACTCTGTTGATAATGTAACAAGCAGTGTTTATGGCTTCTATCCAAAATCTCATAGGTAGTTTGTTGCTATTTAGTGATTTGTGTCGCGATACACCAAAATAATGAATAAATTCCTTACTCACCAATTATCATTTAATAATGTAGTAGCGAGAGTAAGGGTCGATTCCACGAGGAATAGTGAACTTATTTTGTTGCTAAAGAAATTATAATAGAATTGGGGATTTTTTTGTTTGAATATGCTTAAATGGAAACTATGCATAAAAAGAAACAATTAAATGTGACTAGAGAATTAATATGAGAGACAATCTTGTTCTTGGGTTCAGTTGTGTCATCAATCAATGTTATAACTTCCTATGTAACGCACTTCTATTCCTAATTCAATTCATCAATCTGAGACAATTAACAAGCTGTGATTACCACAATTTTTCCTTATATAGATTAAATCAAAACAAGCTATTTGATTCAATTCTAACAAATAGGTAACCCTAAACAAGCTCTTAGGATTTAACGCAAGGCTAGTGTGAAAATGAGAAGAATATGTTGAATTGGATTATCTATTTCACAACCTCGAATCAATTAATCTAATTCGAATTATTACTAAACTTGTTCGGGATTTATTTGCTACTATGGGTTGAAATCTAATGACAATTACTGATCAAAAGATTTAAACATAGCACATACATGAGTTTAAAGATTAAACAATTCAATTGGCCAAATTAAATATATTAATCAAATAAACTCAATAATATTTAAAACGTAATAATTCAACAATTGAAGTATAGGGAATAGATTCACGCTACTAGTTTCTAGGAAAAAAAAATAACATAATTGAATTGACACAACTTCCCCTTGAACAAGATATGGAAATTTAGCCCAGCATGGTCATCATGAATTCTTCAAGTTGATTCATGGATTCGCCTTGTTATTGATGCTCTTGTGCTTGAAGATCTCTCAAGAATGTTTTCTTTTTGCCCTTAATTTTCCAGCCTCCATTATGTGGTGATTTTCCTCTTTTTATAGCTTCAAAATCATGCCCGAAAGTTCCCAAGAAGATTTTCCAAAGATAGCACTTGAACTAGATTAGGAAAATATTTTGCGGGAAAGTTACGACTTAACTTTGTCCTTGCCGTAAGTAGTTTTCTGAAAATTTTGCAATTTGAAAGTTACGGCCGTAAGTATGTATCTTATGGCCGTAATTGAACTTTTGGATATTTTTGAGACTTTGAATGTTACGGCTGTAAGTAAGGATCTTACGGTCGTAAGCTATTCGTAGCCTTGGTCCCCAAACTTCATTTTTAAGCACTTTCTGGTCCTTTTTCCTCTTATCTTGTCCTTTGTGATTCTGCACAACACAAAACATAAAAATGTATTAACAATACTTAAATGAAACTAAACCAATAACAAAATAAGACAATAGATGAACTAAATAAGTGCTATCAACGCACTTTCAAATATGAAACCCCCCCCCCCACACTTAAACCATTGTTCATCCTCAAACAATGATGTAAACACATGACTCAAGCAAACAGATAAACCAATAATTCGAAAGATCAAGGTCACAACACACTTATTTTCAGTATGAAAACCAAACTGCATAACTAGAGTGTGTTAGTGTGTGTAAGAGATGCGTCATCCAATATCCTCCAAACAGAAATGAAAATCAATATCCCCCAGCCCAATTCATTACCCAATGTAGTTTGTATCCTCCCACCTCTCCTGAGTTCTCTCTTAACATCTATCAATGATTTAATACATGGGTGTTAGTTTCGACCAACTCGAAATCACAGAATATAGATCAAGCAATTCAAACCACCCATAAGTATATATAATGGGAGCCAACACCCTCACCAGATGTTTCCTCTCTTCACAAAAAAAGTGTATAAAGGTAAGAATTTCACTGAACTCACTGCATGAATAATTCATTACCACAGATTGCTCAAATGTCATAACTGGAGCCAACAAAAACACAAGTGTAAAGTAAAGGCCTTTATTTGGTTGTAACGGGGCTTCGAGTTAGGTAGGATAAAAGGACACATTTAGGTTGAGTCGAGAAGGAATTTTACAAGCTAAATTAATTCTAAATAAGCATTTCTTCCTTCATCCTCAATACGAATTTCATTGTTTCCCGTTATCCAACTCAGTCAACACTTGAATTTTTTTTTTTTTTTTTGCAAGTTGAATGTTTGACTTTCTGAACTAGTAATTTTCTTGACTAAACTTTTCTTTTCCTTGCTTTTCTCTCTGATGATTTTTTTTTTTCAAATAAAGACTGCAGCTTTTCTCTTTTGTCAAATCATTACGCAGTCATCAATTGGCACAATATAGAATTGCACTCCTTGAAACTCAGTTTACCACACAACCGTCACCCAACACAAGATAGCAATTGAAACTTCTTAAACTTAAACCACCGCACGATCCTCAAGAAGCACAAGCTTGTGAATCCCTTCTCTATGGGTTCAAAACAGAGATAGTATGAAAGAATGGGTATTCGTAGCTTGTAGCATGGCATCAAAATTCCAAAGAAATGCTAAGGCTCAAGGGGGCTTCTATTGGTAAATGTATCACGATAGGCCTGTTAAGAAGGTCAAATCTGGGTTAACCTAATGTCTTTAATATATTTTACACTTGAGCCAAGAAGCTACAACAGCATGCACACAAAAGCACATCCAAGAACAAATCAACCATGCAGGACACACATCAAAGAAATAAAAGCTTAATATATAGAGTAAAAGTAGCTCATAGACTCAAAAACTCACAAATTACGGTTTATATGTGTTGCTCCCATCAATTTATGAAGTATAGGTCATTGCCTAGTCTTGGTTCTGAACTAAAAATCTAGTGGCCAAGGGATAATGCTCAAAAGGATAGAATTAGGTTACTCGGGGTGGTATTTCATCATATCAACTTCGGCTTGACTTGATTAGGTTGCAAAAAAAAAAACTTGTCAATTTGTCTCAATTTTCAAACCTATTCAGAAATTATTGGAAAACTCATCTCTATGTTCTAATTCTTTGTCTGATTGTGCAATTTAGGAAGTTGGTGGTTCAAAAATTATCATAAGTGGAGCTGCTTCCTATTAAATCGAACCTTGGGTCTTACACAACAAAAGCTAATTAACACAACAAAAATTGAATAAATAAAATGGAAAGAAACATGGTCAAATACAAAAGATAATCACCAAAAGATAATCGCCCCCCACACTTGAATTCCACATTGTTCTCAATGTGGAACTTGATAATAAAAAATCGAAGAGGGAATATGAATTTAAAAGATGCGAGACTTACGAGCGTAAGAAATGTAGATATGGTTTAACTCACTTGCTAGACAATTTTGATGAAATTCATGTTCAATGGATTACGGTCGTGAAGAATTTCCTTGCGGCAGTAATTTAGCTCCTGTCCATTTTTTTTTTTTTTTTACGAAATGAAATGAACATAATAATAAAGAAAAATGAGAGAGTAAAGAAACTCCCCTCTCGGGTTGCCTCCCGAGCAGCTTGTTCGCTCCGTAAGTGCATGGTCCGCGCAAGTAATAAAGTGGACGTGAGTCTAAGTATCGATCCAACAGAGATTGTGTTAAATTTTATTTTAGATTACTACCTTAACCGGAACTAGAGATTTGATTGATTTTGAAAATTTTGTTTTTGAAAATTAAAATAAAGATTAAACTAAAGAATTGACAAATTTGATTTTAAACGAATAAAAATAAATGCGTTAGAATTATGAATCCATTTTAACTCTATCATCCATATCTTAACTAAACTATTTAAATAAGATTCACGGGTTTTGAAAATTCATACTCCTAATGTTGTTAAAACTCCATTTCGGACAAGCAATAACGCCTATTACTACATACGACCCACTATATTTCTATGTTGAATACGAATGCGTAAGCAAGCATTAAAAGAACTATGAATATTATAGCAGATAACACAAAGCATATGGGTATATTTCTATCTCATATCGGACTTTGTGCCAATTAAATAGCTTCTAATGAAATCCTACTCTTTCGAACATAGAAAATCATAAAGACAATCATACAAAAGCTGGCCAAACAATTGTATAATAATAAAGGAACTTATTTAATTGCATCAAACCCATAAACTGCATATATTAAATAATTGGTAAAAACATGGAATCAAATAGTTAAAACTTCATCACAATCCTAACACAAGATTTCTAGCCTAAAAACATGATAAAAGATAAATTACAACTATGATAATTGGAGTTCATCACCCTTTTCACCATGTTGTAGAAGAATCTTCAATCATGCGCCAGTTGGTTCCTTGAAAGTTCGATAGCCCTTCGGGATCACATTTGACAAGTTTGGAACCCCTAATTTCGTGCCTTAGGTCTGATATTTATAGATTTCCCCGAAAATTAGGTTAATTGAGGAGAAAACTACTGAATTCCATGCAAAAAGCCCAGTTGCAGCCCGGTCGAATAACCTTGCGACCGCACGGTTCAAAATGTCGCGGCCGCATGACTCTGCAGGTCTGTTTAAGTTGCGAATTTTTGCGACCGCACGGTTCTACACTTAATTGCAATTTTTGTCTTTTAAATGTTATGAGTTGGTCCCTGTCTTTTAATTGTATAGCAAGTCCTCCAACTTTCGATTGTTGTAATTTAGCCCCTGAACTTCTGATTTCTTCCAAATTTGATTTCTTCTTCCAATTGACCCTTTGATTAACTGCATTAACTCTTGATTTGCTTACTTTGACACTTTTAACATCCAATTGCTTGATTTTCGCTTTAATTCCATTGTTTTCACGACTTTTGGGTTATTCATGAAATATAAACAAATGGCGTAAAATAAATAGAAAATATACTTGAATAAACAATTAAAATACACTTATCAACACCCCCAAACTAGAACAATTGTTCGTCCTCGAACAAAATAAAACTAAACTATTAATGTAAAAGGGCAAATTAAATAAAAAATATGTTTTTGCTTTTGTCAACTTATTACCATGCGTTTCAACAATCCAAATTGACGATTCACTTTAGAAAAAGAAATCTGAACAATATAAAATATTTTCATTCATCCGATGCTCAACTTCATTGTGTGTGTGAGAATAGCCAAAAATCGAATGCAAACTCATGTAAAAATATATTTGACACTGTGTGACTAGTTATGCAGAAATAAGCCCGAATCCCATGTGGTCAAAAATGATTTTCTTTTAATTTTCCTTACACTCTCATGGATGATCACAACCTTACTACTTTTCTCTTATATCCCGAGGTATTTCTTATTGATGTGGTTTCTAAACATGTATAAATTGCATTTTTCCACACAAGGCAGTTAGGACTAGACAAATATGCACGACAGACCAAGAATAATTAACGAAGTGTTAGGGATTTCAATCAACCAAGCTTATTCCATTTTCATTTCATTTTTCTTTTATTTGGACGACTTTTTCTTTTAATGTCCTTGTCTTTTACCATCTTTGTGCAATACTTTTCACACTTGCTTTCTATATGACCCCTGTAGCGAGCTTTAGGTCGGCAGCTCCTAACTCAGTTGAGCTTAGGGTACCAGGTTCAGAGAACCCCTCAGACTTAATTACCCGAGTCATAAATGCTTAAACAGAAAAGTTAAAGATGTTTTAATGTCTTATGTGTAAGTCCACTCTTCGTACTTGCTTTCTAGTTGACCTCTGTAGCGAGCTTTAGGTCGACAGCTTCCAACTCAGTTGAGCTTAGGGTACCAGGTTCAGAGAACCCCTCAGACTTACTTACTTGAGTCAAAAAGGCATTTGAAGAGTAGAATAAGACCTTTAGCATTTTTCTGTTTTTATGCTGGTTATTATGGTTTATACTTGTTGATCAAAATCCCTTACACTAAAGATGTACAATTAAAAAGTTCAAATCCTCAATCCATCAATGCATACTCATACTAACCTTCCCACCCCCAAACTACTTCTTGAGCAGTTTGGTTCTACATTTCAGGTCGGGATCTAAATTCCTAAGGTTTGGGATTTTTAATCAGTTCTATGTTCAAATTGCACAAGTTTACCCCTCAAGTATCAAGCATCTTCCTACACAAGTTTTTATTCGAAGTGGCTATGTGCTCAAATTTGATGACAGTCTTACATGGATGAATGTTTAAAAAAAATTTAGTTCGCATGTTGCCCAATGTTCTAACTAAAGCACAAAAGTCAATTCAAATAATGTCATAAGCAATAAATAAATCAACAAAAGTTTTCAAAATTTTCCAATTTTTTGTGATTTTTCAAATTTTCAATTTTTTTCTACCCAAAATCGAATGAATGTTGAAATAAATGCACATGAATGAGATTCCCACCCCCAAACTAGAACTATGCATTGTCCCCCAAACTAGGACTGTTTACTAAGTACCGAAATATTTTAATTCTACACTTTATTTGAACAGATAAAGAGAATTTGTGATTGTGAACTAAAACTAAGAAATTAAACAAAAGAATTAAATTTGCGAATTTGTTTTTGTTTTAAAAACGATTGTAAGGTAGTTGGGATTCACGAATTCACCTGGCCAATTAAATCAATTCCAATTCCAGATTTTATTTTCTAAATATGTGTTCGATCGAATTCACTAATTTAAATTGAGATTCCTCTCTCGAGATTTGATAAGTGCTTTACTAGCACTTTATTTCTTTACTTGTTGCCTCGAATTACTGTTAGTTTGATCCTAATTAAGTATTGCTTAATGCATTTTATGTTTTATATTGTGTAGGATCGCAAATGACAAGAAAAGAAGGAAAAAGGACCAAAAAGCACGTAAAAAGGAAGTTCGAGGACCTGGCATGTAAATAAGTCACGGCCGCAACATGAAAGTCACGGCCGTAAGCAGTTGATTGAACAAAAATCACGAAAATCTGCAGAAACCAAGTTACGGCCGTATTGGAAGTTTCTCACGGCCGTAACAAGTTGTTAGTCACGGCCGTATTGTGAAGAAGTCACGGTCGTGAGAAAATGTTGAAGGATGTTACGGCCGTATTGAATGCAAAGTCATGGCCGTAAGAAGTGAATCAGTTGCGTTGTAAAATTAAACAGAAAGTGAGTTACGGCCGTAACTCCTTATATTACGGCCATAACTTAAGCCCGAAAAAAAGGAAAATTGTTTCCTAATTCAACTTAAACACTATCTTTGGTATTTCTTTTTGGCTAAGCTAGGGCACGAATTTGGGCCCTATAAAAGGAGCAATTCAGTACCAAAGAGAGGGAGGAGAATTATTTTGAGAGCCACCAATATCAAGGTTTGAAGAGAAGAAATTCTGGGCAAAATCAAGGTGAAGCAAGACAATATTTTTGGGGAATTCTTCATGGCAATGCGTGACTAGTCTTCTCAACCTAGTTCAAGGGGGACGTTGTGTTCATATTATTTTATTATTCATTCCTCAAACTCGTAACGTAGTTCTTGTTTTTATGTTTTATTTATTGGATTTCTCATGAACATTAATTTCGTCAAGACAATGTATTAATTGATTACGACATTGTCTTTTAATTATTGTGTTGATGTTTGCTAATTTGGGTAATTGGATTCGTATTTGTCTTGTTATCCAAATCATAGTAGCAATTGGTAATTTTATATTCCCATATGAAAATCCAATCTAGATTAATCAATTCGAGCATATGTAATTGATAATTTAGTTCACCTAATTCTTCTTGTTTTCACATAGTTAATGCATTAAATCTAGGGAGCTTATTCTAGGTTGTTCATTCACTCTAAATTGATTGGAGAACTAATTCTAATTGATTATTATTAAGGAAGAATTGGATTAATCAGAGCTTTTTGATTATTCCGGGTGATAAATAAAACAAAGGAAATAGTACATGCGTTGCTTGGGGAATGACAATATTATGATAGGGCACAACCGAACCTGAGAACTATGATTCTTTATTATTTGATTTTTATTCCAGCTATTTTACATCTTTATTTGATTATTTAGATTAATTGCAATTTTCAATTCAAAACCCCCCTTATAATTCTAATTGACATGGCATTAAATTAGTTCCCGTTCCTCGTGGGATCGACCCTTGCTTCCGCTATCACATTTAAATTTGAGTTTTGGCAAGTAAGGAAATTTAATTAATTCTTGGTGCATCGCGACGCGCACCAAGTTTTTGGCGCCGTTGCCGGGGAACGGTTAACCAATTTTCTGTTTAATCAATTAGAATTTTATTTTCTGCATTTTTATTTATTTACTTTTATTTTCGATTTAATAAAAAAAAAAAAAATTGAAATTTCGAAAATTTTATTTATTTATTTATTTATTTATATGCATAAAACTCGATCCGCTAATCCTGAATATTTTTTATTTGATCCAGAAATCGAGCGAACTTTTCGACAGCGAAGAAGGGAAGCACTAGAACAAATGGCAGCTCATAACCTCAACAACAGGACACTTAAACAATTGGCCACTCCAGATATCGCTCAACAGCCACTCTGCATCACTTTTCCGATAGTGGAGGAGGGAAAAACTTTTGAACTCAAATCTGGACTCATTCACTTGTTACCAACTTTTCGAGAACATGCTGGTGAAGACCCTTACAGGCATCTCAAGGAATTCCACGTGGTTTGTGACAGTATGAGACCCACTGGTATTACCGAGGAACAAATTAAAATGAGGGCCTTTCCATTCTCCTTAAAGGATGCCGCTACTGATTGACTATACTGTTTACCATCCGAATCAGTCACCACCTGGAATGACATGAAGAGGCTATTTTTGGAAAAATATTTTCCTGCATCTCGGGCTGGAACAATCCGGAAGGAAATTTGCGGGGTTCGTCAAAACAATGGTGAATCGCTGTATGAATATTGGGAGCGCTTCAAGAAGCTCATCTCGAGCTGCCCCCATCATCAAATCAACGAACAACTACTGGTGCAATATTTCTACGAAGGACTGCTACCAATGGACAGAAGTATGATAGATGCCGCAAGTGGAGGTGCCTTAATGGACAAAACACCGGAACAGGCTCGAGCTTTGATTTCCAACATGGCTGAAAACACTCAGCAATTTAACCCAACCCGAGACATGCAAGTTCGCCGCGTGAACGAGGTAAGTAGTTCCAATATAGAAAGTCAACTGTTTGAACTAACAAATCTCGTTAAACAACTTGCTGTAGGAAGTGCACAACAAGTCAAAGCATGCGGGATATGTGCTAACTTCGGACATGCAACGGATGCGTGCCCGGTGCTCCAAGAGGAAAACAGTGAACAAGTGAACGCTGCTGGAGGCTTCCCATTTCAAAAACAACAATACAATCCGTACTCAAACACTTACAATCCTGGCTAGAGGGAGCACCCGAACTTGAGCTATGGAAATAACAAACCTCCGGGTTTTGTCTCCAACAAGCCTCAAGGGAATTTTCAACAACAAGGAAATTTCCATCCACAGGGACAATATCAGCAAAAGCCACAATCATCAGGTATGTCTCTCGAAGAAATGATGAAAACTTTGTCCACTAACACTCTACAATTTCAACAGGATACCAAATCCAGCATTCAAAACCTGGAAAATCAAATGAGTCAAATGGCCACAGCTATCAACAGACTGGAAGCACAAACAGGAGGAAAGTTTCCATCTCAACCCAAGGTGAATCCGAAGAATGTAAGTGCAATTACTCTTCGAAGTGGAAAAGAAATGGAGGCGCCACAATCAAAGCTAACCGCGAGTGAAGAGGAGGAGGTTGAAGAAAAAGAAGTCGAAAAGAAAAACAGCATTCCACAAAACTCTCAGGTAAAAACCGAACCTATTGTGAATGCGAAACTAACTCCACCGCCTTTTTCGAGCAGGTTAGCGAAGGCGACTAAGGAAAGCAAGGAGAAGGAAATTCTGGAAATGTTCAGGAAAGTGGAAATCAACATTCCACTGTTGGATGCAATCAAGCAAGTGCCCCGATACGCGAAGTTCTTAAAGGAGCTGTGCACCAACAAACGGAAGTTGATGGGAAATGAAATGGTAAAAATGGGGGAAAATGTGTCAGCACTCTTCCAAAGGAAACTGCCCCCAAAATGCAAGGATCCAGGTATGTTCACTATACCATGCCAAATAGGTAACACTAAACTGGATCGTGCATTAATAGATTTAGGTGCATCTATAAATGTAATGCCTAGGTCTACATACAATGCATTAAAACTTGCTAATATGACTGAAACAAATGTGATTGTTCAACTAGTCGACCGTTCCAATGCATATTCGGATGGGGTAGTTGAAGATGTTTTAGTACAAGTAGGGGGTTTAGTGTTTCCAGCAGATTTTTATGTGTTAGACACGAATGATGATCACTCTCCAAACCCCACTCCTATTTTGTTAGGCAGACCATTCCTAAAAACATCGAAAACTAAGATAGATGTTAGTGATGGTATACTTACCAAGGAGTTTGATAATCAAATTGTTAAGTTCAATATTTATTACTCCATGAAACACATTAATGATGCTAACAAAGTTCATTCTACTGTTGTGAGTTATTCTCCATTTCAGGAAACTGTTGCTGAGCTTAATGATTGTCCAAAGCCATCACAACCAGGTAAAAACTTTTGTACCGCCCTACCAGTAGCTGATGAGAAGTTTCCCCCTACTTTGCAGGCACTAACAAAGAGCATGAAGAGGAAATTGAGCTTTGGTAATCCACCTAATCCCGGTTGAAGGAGGAAACAACAAGTCGAGCCAACGACAATAAACAAAGGCGCTGCTCGGGAGGCAACCCGAGAGGGGAGTTTCTTTATCTCCTCGACTCTTTATTTTCATATTTTCATTTTGGTTCATTTTTAGTTTATTTAGTCATTTCTTTCAATTAAAAAAAAAAATCAATGGCCTTGTTACGGCCGTAAATTACATTTTTACGGCCGTAACTCAATCCCAGTGTTTTATCCAGAGGCCTAATTACGGCCGTGATTACATTTTTACGGCCGTAAGTAACACCTTCACGGCCGTAAGTCTGTCCTATTTCAAAAACTTTAAACGGCTCATTTATTTATTTATTTATTTTTTCTCCACCATCACACCCATCCCTCTTCACGAGGTTTTCAAGGTATGATATTTTTTTCCCTTTTATTGTTTTGCTTTACAATGAGGACATTGTTTTGTCTAAGTGTGGGGGGGAATTGATTGTGAGCTTAATGTCTTTATCCCCTTTCTGTAGTCGAATCATTAAATTCATGTTGAGTCAGCACCCATTTTAATCTTGTTATCTACTTTTGCCACCTATCTATGCTACTTAGGTCCTAAACCATACTTTGATAGGAAGCAACCCCACTTTTGGTTTATTTTTTTGAAAAAATCATTGCATAATTGGACATGAATTGAGCACGTAGAGATGAATTTTCCAATACTTTCCGAATAGGTTTGAAAATGGGGACAAAATGCCATATCTCTGCAACCTAGTAGATTCAAACCCAAATTTGATATGACTGATAACTACCCCGAGTAAAGAGATTCACCCCTTTGGCCACTAGATTTTTTGCATTTTTCAATTCGACCCTAAGACCGAGCAATGACCAAAACTCATAATTGGATGGGAGACACACATATGAACCATAATTTGTGAGCTTTTGAGCCTATGAGCTACTTTTACTCTTTATATAAAGCTCTTATTTTTTTTAATGTGTGTCCTGCATGGTTGATTTGTTCTTGGATATGCTTTTGTGTACATGCCGTAGTAGCTTCTTGGCTCGAGTGCAAAATATAGTAAAGGCACTAGGATGAACCAAATTTGGCCTTCTAAATAAGCCTACCATTGTACATTTACCAATAGAAGACCCTTTGAGCCTTAGCCTTTCTTTGGAATATTAATACCACACTACAAGCCACGAACACCCATTCTTTCATGTTATCCTTTTTCTTGAACCTATAGAGAACGGATTCACAAGCTTGTGTTGGTTGAGAAGTTTGAGGTGGATTAAGTTTCAAAGTGGAAATTCAATCGTGTGTCATTGGGGATTGTGGGGTGATTTGACCAAAAGAGAAAAATTGCAGTATATGTTTGAAAAAAAAAAAAAAAATGAGAGAAACAAAAGAAAAAGAGAAGTTCAGGCCAGTTCTCAAATTACGAGGTCATGAACATTTGCTAGTATTGAAAATAAACACTCAAGCTGCACAAAATAGAAGTCTAGTGTTAAATCAGTTGGATAGCAGGGAGATTATTAAATTCATGTTGAAGAAGAAAGAAGGAATGTTATAATTGAACCGATTCGGCTTGTGAAGCTCCTTCTCGATTCAGCCTAAATGTTTCCCTTTTATCCCACCTGACCCGAAGCCCCGCTACAACCAAACAAAGACCTTTGCTTCGCACTTGTGTTATTGTTGGCTCCGGTTTTGACATTTGAGCAATCTGTGGTAACAAGTTTTTCATGCAGTGAGTTGAGCGTAAAATTCTCACCTTTATATACACTTTGTATGAAGAGAGATATCCGGTGAGAGTGTTGGCTCCCATTACATGTACTTATGAGTGGTTTGAATTGCTTAGTCTATATTTTGTGCCCTTTTGATCTGAAACTGTGTATTGACTAAATTTTTACCATGAGATAAACCGCACTAATCTGTTGGCATTTACTTGAATTAGTCAAAACTTACATTTTTATGGGGAATTGATAAATTCAGAGAGAACTCATGAGAGGTGAAAGGATATAATCCACATTGGGGTATCAATTTTCATTTTTGTTCGGAGAATATTGGGTGATGCATCTCTTACACACACTAACACACTCCGATTATGCAATTTGATTTCGTGCTAAAAAGAAGTGGGTTGTGACCTTGACTTTCCAGATTTAAAAGTCTAACATGTTCATTCAAGTCGTGCTTTAGTTCTTTTCTATCATTATTCGAGGACGAACAATGGTTCAAGTGTGGGGGGATTTGATAAGTGCTTTACTAGCACTTTATTTCTTTACTTGTTGCCTCGAATTACTGTTAGTTTGATCCTAATTAAGTATTTCTTAATGCATTTTATGTTTTATATTGTGTAGGATCGCAAATGACAAGAAAAGAAGGAAAAAGGACCAAAAAGCACGTAAAAAGGAAGTTCGAGGACCTGGCATGTAAATAAGTCACGGCCGCAACATGAAAGTCACGACCGTAAGCAGTTGATTGAACAAAAATCACGAAAATCTGCAGAAACCAAGTTACGGCCGTATTGGAAGTTTCTCACGGCCGTAACAAGTTGTTAGTCACGGCCGTATTGTTCATTCACTCTAAATTGATTGGAGAACTAATTCTAATTGATTATTATTAAGGAAGAATTGGATTAATCAGAGCTTTTTGATTATTCCGGGTGATAAATAAAACAAAGGAAATAGTACATGCGTTGCTTGGGGAATGACAATATTATGATAGGGTACAACCGAACCTGAGAACTAGGATTCTTTATTATTTGATTTTTATTCCAGCTATTTTACATCTTTATTTGATTATTTAGATTAATTGCAATTTTCAACTCAAAACCCTCTTTATAATTCTAATTGACATGGCATTAAATTAGTTCCCGTTCCTCGTGGGATCGACCCTTGCTTCCGCTATCACATTTAAATTTGAGTTTTGGCAAGTAAGGAAATTTAATTAATTCTTGGTGCATCGCGACGCGCACCAAGTTTTTGGCGCCGTTGCCGGGGAACGGTTAACCAATTTTCTGTTTAATCAATTAGAATTTTATTTTCTGCATTTTTATTTATTTACTTTTATTTTCGGTTTAATAAAAAAAAAAAAAATTGAAATTTCGAAAATTTTATTTATTTATTTATTTATTTATATGCATAAAACTCGATCCGCTAATCCTGAATATTTTTTATTTGATCCAGAAATCGAGCGAACTTTTCGACAGCGAAGAAGGGAAGCACTAGAACAAATGGCAGCTCATAACCTCAACAACAGGACACTTAAACAATTGGCCACTCCAGATATCGCTCAACAACCACTCTGTATCACTTTTCCGACAGTGGAGGAGGGAAAAACTTTTGAACTCAAATCTGGACTCATTCACTTGTTGCCAACTTTTCGAGGACATGCTGGTGAAGACCCTTACAGGCATCTCAAGGAATTCCACGTGGTTAGTCCCCGACCTTTAATTGCAGCCTTAGTCCTCCACTTTCAATTGTTGTGATTTAGTCCCCAAATTTTATATTCTTCTTGAATTCCTCAATTAAGCTCTCAATTCGTTCAATTGGGACCTCCAACCTCTGATTTTTTCACTTGAGCACCATGAACCTTCCCGCTTGACGTCACATATCTCTCACTTGCTCAATTAAGCTCCAATTAACATCCAATATTGTCGTTTTTTCCATTAATTGCTTCATTCTTCTTCGCTTGGGACATTTTTTGAAAAGTAAACAAATAAACACAAATTAAGGAGCATATATTCTAAAACGACAATAATTTCTTCTAATTTAGACATACAGATAAGTGTATAAAACACACTTATCAAATACCCCCAAACTAGAATTATTATACGTCCTCGAACAATGGAAAATAAACTACAAAAATCAAAGAAATAAGAGAACAAATATTTTTGTTGTGTCAACATGTTTACCATATGCCTCCATAGTCCAAACCAATTTAGGCTATAAGCAAGCGTCATGAACAACAATGCAAAATAATTTCTTGTTATATCCTGCCAGAATTTCAAGTGTGCGTGTGAATAGCCAATGTCAAACGCATACTTATGCAAAAGATGTGCTCAACACTGTGTGGCTCATTATGCACAATCAAGCCCGAATCCCATGTGGTCAATCTATGATTTCTAATGAAATTCCTTTCAACGCTCATGGATGATCACCACTTTCTGCTTTTCTCTCACATCCTGGGTTTTTATCTATGTGGGTTCTCAACATTTTTTACTGTTTTTTCCACACGAAGCAGTCAGAATAAAAAATATGCATGCACAACAAATCAAAAGAAAGTAGTCCCCAATTCTCCAACCTCAACCACCACAGCTCAGTCAACTAAGCTTATACCATGCATTTATATATTTATATTTATTTATTTCTTATTTTTTTATGGACGACTATTTCTTTTAATTGTCCATGTCTTTTACAATCTTTGTGCAGAACTTTTCATACTTGCTTTCTATATGACCCTTGTAGCAGGCTTTCAGATCGGCAACTCCCAAACCAGTTGTCTTTAGGGTACCAGGTTCAAAGAACCCCTTAGACGTACTTTCCCGAGTCATAAAGACTTAAACAGAAAAGTTAAAGATGTTATAATGTCTTATGTGTAAGTCCACTCTCCGTACTTGCTTTCTAATTGACCCCTGTAACGAGCTTTAGGTCGATGACTCCCAAGCCAGTTGGCTTTAGGGCACTAGGTTTGAAAGACCCCTCGGACTTACTTACTCGAGTCAAAAAGGCATTTGAAGAGCAGAATAAGACCTTCAGCATTAATCTGTTTTTATGCTGGAAAAGGTTTATACCAGTTGACCAAACTGCAATGACTAAAGTACAAAACCAAGAACCACAGACATCCAACTCGTCAATACGTACAAATTCCAACCATTTTACCCCCAAACTTGCCTTTTAGGATGATTGGTTCTAATTTAAGGACGGGATGTCTAACGATCTAAGTTCAGGAATTTTCAAGTCATTCCTAAGTTCAAATTGCATAAACTTTTCCCCACATGTAATAAACAAAATCCTTTACACAAGCAATTATCCAACACTGGCTATGTGCACAATGAATATGAATCAAGCAAAACATAACTAGTTCAAAATAAGTTCATGCTTTCATGTTGTCCAATTTTCAAGCCTAAACACAAATTGATTCATACAAATTGAAATTTTTGAAAAGTGATCGACCACTGATCTTCAGCCTTTGACATCGCCTTGAAAAAGTGAAAATTTCCGGAAACATGTCTCAGGCATGTGAAAGTACATAACTTGATCTGCAACATATCAAAAATTCATCACATTTGAAGTTCATATGGGTCATGAAAAGGTGTGACGAAGTAGGTGCAGTGAGGCTGAAATTGGTGCAGTGGTGCTGTGATGTCTTGCAATGGCCTTGCAATGAGGTACATTGAAGTGCAAAGATGTTCATGTTGAGTTCTATGCCTTAAATCTGTGTAAACAATGAATGGATGATGTTTAACATGTAGTGAGGGTGATCATCCAAAAAGAATTGCCAAAACTCAACAAAAACCTCATTGAAACATTTAATCAAACACCTTGCATGCATATTAAGAAATCAAGAAATTCATAGAATTGGAGACTTGAATTAAGCCAAAAAATTTTCACCTAATAAACACAATTCAATAATCCAAGTTCTAGCCTAAGCCTATTACTATCAGTCCACAATATTCAATTTCCACAAAAATTTGAAGAACACAAGAATTATGCATAATCTTGGAAATTGGTGAAAAATTCTTACCTTTGGATGATTTTGATGCAATGCAAGGTATGATTCTGAGTTATAATGATGTGCAAACTTAGGGGAACATTTGGGCTTCAATGTTGGGCGATTTGGGGGAGGAAAAACGGGTTTGAAGTGGTTAAAATGAAAGAAGAATGCATATTAAAGAATCTACCTGTTCTGCCCAGTTTATAACCGTGCGACCGCACGGTTATACTACCGTGCGACCGCACAGTAGCTCTTGGCAGAGGCCTGTGATTTTTTTCATTTTTTGAGTTCTGGACCCCATTTTCAACCCTTAAATTCTTTCAAATGCATGCAACCAACTTCTTAACAATATGTGCATGTCCTAAGCTAGGTTATCATGTTGAAGATTGTGATAGAAAGAAACAAAACAATTAAAATGCAAATAAAACTAAATGCTAAAATATGCAAAATAGAATACTATAATTAATTAAAGCACATAACAACTAAGTGCATGCATTCTAAACATACTAGTAGTCCTAAAGTGCAATGTCAAGCGTCTAAATAACTGTAAAGCAATAAAAGCAATCAAAAGCAATAAACACAACAAATAGGGAAAAGGGTTTGAGAAGTTGGGTTGCCTCCCAACAAGCGCTTCATTTAAAGTCTAGAGCTAGACTCTTTGGCAAACATTTCTCAAGGTGGTTTTAAATTGGATTGTAAAGTCTCTTCAATACCTCTGAACTTGTACTCATACCTCTCCCAATATGCCAATTCCAATTCGACATCTATCTTGGAGCAATTTTCTAGTTCTGGTTCATGGACATCAAATTGCATCATTGTGAAAGTCACCTCTTGATTTTCAGCCCGCAACACTATGTCTCCTTTTTTTACATCAATTAATGCTTGTGCAGTGGCTAGGAATGACCGACCAAGTATCAAAGACAAATTTTCATCTTCCTCCATATCTAAGATGATAAAGTCCACTGGGAATATGAATTTGTGAACTTTCACCAATATATCCTCCATAACCCCATATGGGTGACAGATTGATCGATCAGCCAGTTGCAATCTGATATTGCTTTCCTTTGGTTCACCCAGACCCAAATTCTTGTATAAAGATAGGGGCATCAGATTTATACTTACACCTAGGTCACATAAGACCTTGTTGAATCTTAAATCACCTATAATGCAAGGTATTGAAAAGCTCCCTAGGTCTTTGAGTTTAGGTGGCAGCTTGTTTTGCAAGATTGCACTGCATTCTTCATTCAAAGTGACTTCCTCAAGTTCTTCAAGCTTTTTCTTGCTAGACATCATCTTCTTTAGCAGCTTGGCATAACTTGGGATCTATGTGATGGCTTCCAAGAAAGGAATATTTATGTGCAGTTTTCTAAGCATATTCACAAACTTGCTAAACTGCTTATTCTCTCTTGTTTTCTTCAGCCTTTGTGGAAATGGAATAGGAGGCTCATGTGGGTTAATTGTTGATTTCACCTCATGGCTATCTTCCTTCTTAGCCATTTTCTCACTACTTTCTATAAGCTTTTCAGGAACTTCCGCTGGCTTTTTGACTTGGATTTCAGGAAGTTGCACACCACTACGCGTAGTGATTGCATTTACCTCATTTTGTACTACACTTATGGCCATGAGCTGTTCCTTTGGGTTTACCTCAGTGTTTGTAGGTAATGTACCCGGGGCTCTTGTTGTGATCAACTGTGCTATCTGCCCCACTTGATGTTCCAGGTTTTTGATTGATGCATGTTGATTTTAGAATGTGGTTTCAGTTTTTTTCATGAACTGATCTGTTTTAGACATGAACAACTCTGTCTTTTCCAAAAATTTCCCTAGCATCTCTTCCAGTGCATGTTTTCTCTCTTCAGTGTTGAATTGTGGTGCAATGTGCCCATTTGAGTGATCTTTCCAAGAAAAATTAGGATGATTGTACCAACCTTGGTTATAGTTTTTTGAGTATGGGTTATCCTGGTGTTGACCCCATTGTACATAGTCAACTTGCTCCACTGGACAAGCCAGAATAGGGCAATCTGTAGTGGCGTGATTTGCACTACACTCACACAAGTCACTTTAGCACTTTTAGATGAATGACTCACTAGTGCTATGCCCTCCACTTTTGCATCCAAAGAGTCAATCTTTGCTGATATGGTATTGTACGCATCCACTTCATAGACTCCCGGTGTCTTCTTCGGAACCACCATGTCCGATCCCCACATGGCAATTGTATTTTCTATCCTTTCAAAGAGCTCCAATGCCTGTCCGATGGTCTTTATTCCCAAAGCACCATTTGATGAAGAGTCAACCATGTTTTTAAAATGCGGAAGTAATCCCTCATAGAAAAACTTCACTTGGTCACCTCGAGCGATCCCATGGTTGGACACTTCCTCAGCATGCCCTTAAATCTATACCACGCATCATCAAAAGATTCAGCATCATGCTGCTAGAACACTGTGATCTCATGTCTCAGTTTGGAAACCTTCGTTGGAGGCATGAATTTAGTGCAAAACTTTTGAACCAAGTCGTTCCAAGTGGTAATACTCGCAGCGGGGCGAGAATCTAACTAGTCAACGGCTCTATCTTTCAGAGTGTAAGGGAATAACCTGAGTCTGATAGCATCATCAGACACACCCTGATATTGAAAGTGTTGGCACATGTCTAAAAATTTAGAAACATGTGTATGAGGGTTTTTATCAGGTCTCCCATGAAATTGTTATCCGTTTTGGAACATACTAATGACATTAGTTTTTAGTTGGAAGTTTTCCTGCCCAAATGGTGGATAGACTATGCTGGATTGACTTTGAACCACCTGAGGTGTCATGAAGTCACCAACCAACATGTCATCTTCATTTATTGGATCAGCAGGGGGTAGAAGATTATTGTTGTTTGCCATTTGATTTTTTTTGATTTTTTGATTTATCTAGTTCTCTAACCTCTCTTAATCTACGGTGCAACATATGTTCTATTTTTGGGTCAGCTTCAAAAAGATCCCCGTTTTTTGAACGCAGCATATACAACTATAAGAAATTTGAGAAACTAGGGACTAAACTAAAACTAAAACTAAAATCCTAAGATAAGAGTAAATAAAATAAAAATAAAACAAAATAAAACAGGTAAAAAGTCCGAATTAGTGAAATTAATCTAAAAATAAATTTAAAGAACAATCCCCGGCAACGGCGCCAAAAACTTGTTCCCTCCGCAAGTGCACGGTTTGCAAAAGTAATAAAGTGGACGTGAGTCCAAGTATCGATCCCACAGAGATTGTGTTAAATTGTATTTTAGATTACTACCTTAACCGGAACTAGAGATTTGATTGAGTCTGAAAATTTTGTTTTTGAAAATTAAAATAAAGATTAAACTAAAAAATTGACAAATTTGATTTTAAACGAATAAAAATAAATGCGTTAGAATTATGAATCTATTTTGACTCTATCATCCATATCTTGACCAAATTATTTAAATACAATTCACGGGTTTTGAAACTCCATATTTCTAATGTTATTAAAACTCCCTTTTGGATAAGCAATAATGCCTATTCCTACACACGACCCACTATATTTCTATGTTGAATACGAACGTGTAAGAAGGCATTAAAAGAACTATGAATATTATAGCAAATAACACAAAGCATATGGGTATATTTTTATCCCCTATAGGACTTTGTGGCAATTAAATAGATTCTAATGAAATCCTACTCTTTTGAACATAGAAAATCATAAAGACAATCATACAAAAGCTGGCCAAACAATTGTATAATAATAAAGGCACTTATTTAATTGCATCAAACCCATAAACTGCATATATTAAATAATTGGTAAAAACATGGAATCAAATAGTTAAAACTTCATTACAATCCTAACACAAGATTTATAGCCTAAAAACATGATAAAAGATAAATTACAACTATGATAATTGAAGTTCATCACCCTTTTCACCATGTTGTAGAAGAATCTTCAATCATGCGCCAGTTGGTTCCTTGAAAGTTCGACGGCCCTTCGGGATCACCTTTGACAAGTTTGAAACCCCTAATTTCTTGCCTTAGGTCTGGTATTTATAGATTTCCCCGAAAATTAAGTTAATTGAGGAGAAAAACTACTGAATTCCGCGCAAAAAGCCCAGCTGCGGCCTAGTCGAATAACCTTGCGACCGCACAGTTCAAAATGTTGCGGCCGCATGACTCTGCAGGTCTTTTTTAGTTGCGAATTTTTGCGACCGCACGGTTCTACACTTAATTGTAATTTCTGTCTTTTAAATATTACAAGTTGGTCCCTATCTTTTAATTGCGTAGCAAGTACTCCAACTTCCGATTGTTGCAATTTAGCCCATGAACTTCTGATTTCTTCCAAATTTGATTTCTTCTTCCAATTGGCCCTTTGATTAACTATATTAAATCTTGATTTACTTACTTTGACACTTTTAACATCCAATTGCTTGATTTTCGCTTTAATTCCATTGTTTTCACGATTTTTGGGTTATTCCTGAAATATAAACAAATGACGTAAAATAAATAGCAAATATTCTTGAATAAACAATTAAAATCCTACTTTTAGGATAGAAATAAGTGTATAAAATACACTTATCACAGCTCCTTCATTTATTATCGTTGGCTCAACGGGTTGCTTCCTCCTTCATCCGGGATCAACTGGTTTCCCAAAGCTCAATTTCTTCTTCATGCTCTTCATTAGGGCCTGTAAAACAAGGGCCGGAAGCTCCTCATTAGAAATTGGTGGTGCGATACAAGATATTTTACCTGATTTTGGTAACTTTGGGCAATCAGTACACAACAACATTTCCCTGCAAGTCAGTATTCAAGATTAGCTCATCATTCTCTTTCTCAAGGTGATTGTTAATGGCAAGCTTTTGACCATCCTCTCAATTAAGTTCGAAAACTTCATGTACTGGAAAATCATTTACATCAATAGAATAACGAAATTATAATCATCAAGATCTTTCATGGAATCATAAATATTGAACTGAACAATTTCACCGTCGAACTCCATGGTAACTGTGCTACTATTAACATATATCTTAGTCTTAGATGTTTTTAATAATGGTCTTCCTAACAAAATAGGAGTATTTTGATCAATATTTTCCATATCAAGCACGTAGAAATCAGCAGGAAAAATCAAGTTATTTACTTGTACAAGAACATCTTCAACTATACCCTTAGGATAGGTAACAAATCCGTCAGCTAGTTGAATCATAACTCCAGTTTTATTCAAAAGTCCAAGTTTCAAAGCAGCATATACTGAATGTGGCATAATATTAATGGAAGCTCCTAAATCCAACATGGCCTTCTCAAATTTAGTTTCACCTATTGTACAAGGGATAGTAAACATACCTAGATCTTTGCATTTTGGAGGTAATTTCTACTAGAACACTGCAGAAACATTTTCTCCCATCATCACCTTCTCATTTCCCTTAAATTTCTTCTTAATGGTGCAAAAATCCTTAGAAAAATTCGTGTAACGCGGAATTTGTTTGGTTGAATCCAACAGGGGAATGTTTACTTCAACTTTTTTGAACGTCTCCAGCATCTCCTTTTCCTTGCCCTCTTTTTTGTCTTTGCTAACCTGTTAGGAAAAGGGGGTGGAGTCTATTTAGCAATTGAGTTAGAGTTGGATTTTACTTGCAGGGTTTGTGAAGTGGCCTCTTCCTAGTCAATTTCTTTATCTTCTTCTTCTTCTTCATGTGTTGGGGGTTGCTTTCACGAACATTCAATCTCTTTTCTAGTTCGCAGGGTTATGACACTCACATTTCTTGGATTAACTTTAGGTTGAGATGGTAATTTGCCTCCGGATTGTGCTTCCAATCTGTTAATGGCTGTAGCCATTTGACTCATTTGGTTCTCTAAATTCTGAATGCTAGATTTGGCATACTGTTGAAATTGTAATGTATTAGAGGCCAATGTTTTAACCATATCTTCAAGAGAAATACCTGAGTTTTGGGGTCTTTTTTATACTGCCCCTGAGGTTGGATATTCTCTTGTTGCTGAAAGTGCTCTTGAGGTCTATTGGAGACAAAACCCGCTGGCTTGTTATTTCCATAGCTCAGATTGGGGTTATCCCTGGATCCAGGGTTGTAGGTGTTGGAATATGGATTGTATTGCTATTTGCATTCACTTGGGCACTATTTTCCTCTTGCAATACTGGACAATTATATGTTGGATGTCCAAAATTCGCGCATATCCCACAGCTTTGGACTTGTTGTAACTTCCCTACAACAAGTTGTTTTACAAGATTTGTTAGTTCAGATATTTGATTTTCAATATTCGAACCACTTATCTCATTCACGTGGCGAACTTGCATATCCTTATTCAAATTGAATTGCTGAATGTTCACAACCATATTGGAAATCAGGGTCTGTGCTTGTTTCGGTGTTTTAACAATTAATGCATCTCCACTTACAGTTTCTATCATGCTCCTATCCGTAGGTGATAGTCCTTCACAAAAATATTGCATCAGGAGTTGCTCACTAATCTGGTGATGTGGGCAACTTGAGATAACTTTCTTGAAATGCTCTGATAAGTGTATTTCATACACTTATTTCTATCCTAAAAGTAGGACTTTTATTGTCTGTTCAAGAATATTTTCTATTTATTTTAGGTCATTTGTTTATATTTCAGGAATAACCCAAAAGTCGTGAAAACAAAGGAATTAAAGGCAAAATTGAGCAATTGGGTGTTAAAAGTGTCAAAGTAAGCAAATCAAGAGTTGGTGCAGTTAATTGAAGGGCCAATTGGAAGAAGAAATCAAATTTGGAGGAAATCAGAAGTTCACCATGGTATTAAAACCATGCGACCGCATGGTACGATCAAGAGTAACCATGCGGTCGTATGGTATTAAAACCATGCGACCGCATGGTACGATCAACAAAATCAGCGACTGAAACATACCTGCAGAGTCGTACTGCAGCGACATTTTGAACCATGCAGTCGCAGGGTTAAACTTCTGGGCCGCAACTGGGCTTTTTGCGTAAAAATTAGCAATCTTTCTCCCCAAGTAACCTAATTCTCGTGAACATCTATAAATCAATGGCTTGGGGCACGAAATAAGGGGTTCCCAATTGTCTTATTTCATGCCAGAACGCTGTCGAATTGCCGAGGGATCCATGCCACGCCAAGAACACAATTGAAGACTGAAGATCAAGGGATGAATAGGGTGACATCTATCCATTTTTCTTGTTTGTTTTTAGTCAATTATGTATCTAGGCTAGGTTTAAATGTTAGAATTGTGATGAAGCATTAAATTCCGGATTTTATGTGTTACTTTGATGTTTAATTTAATTAATTCATGGGTTTGAGCAATTGATGCGTGCTTTTATTATTATGCAATTACTTGATCAACAATTGTATGATTTTAGGTTATGTTTTCTTAAGTTTGAAAGATTAAGAATTCATTAGACTAGCTTCAATTGCCACAAAGTCCGATAGGGGATAGAAACATACCCCTATGCTTCGTGTTATCTACAACAGTATTCACAGTTTTTTAATGCTTTCTTGCACATTCGTATCCAACATAGAAATATAGTTGGGTCGTGCGTAGGAATAGGCGTTAATGCTTTTCTGAAAGGGAGTTTTAACATACTTGATGGAACTAATGTGGATTCTCAATTCCAGCATACTCATTTCATAAGTTTTCACAAATCAAATTTTCCTTATTTCTTTAGTTTAATCTTTATTTTAGTTTTCAAAACAACTTTCTCAAATCAAAACAAATTTCTTGTTCCGGTTAAGGTAGTAGTCTAAAATAGGATTTAAAACAATCTCTGTGGGATCGATAATTGGACTCATGTCCACTTTATTACTTGCGCGACCCGTGCACTTGCGGAGTGAACATGCTCCCAGTATTCATATAACGTCTCTCCACTGTTCTGGTGTACTCAACATATCTCCTTCCTAATGGTGCCAGCTCTAGATGCAGGGAAGTATTTCTCCAAGAAAAAGCTTCTTCATGTCATTCCATTTGGTGACTATTCCGGATGGTAAACAGTATAACCAATCAGTAGCAGCATCTTTCAATGAGAATGGAAAGTCCCTCATCTTAATTTGTTCCTCTGTAATGCCTGTTGACCTCATACTATCACACACCACCTGGAATTCCTTGAGATGCCTGTATAGATCTTCACCGGGATGTCCCCTGAAAGTTGGCAGAAGATAGTTCAAACCGGATTTTAGCTAAAAAGTCTTGTTCTCTTCCACTACTGGAAAAGTGATACATAACTGTTGTTTAGTCACATTCGGGGTAAATAGTTGGTTGAGAGTCAGATTGTTATTAGCTGCTGCCATTGGTTGTTGGGCTGCCCTTCTTTGCTGTCGAAAAGTTCTTTCGATCTCTGGATCAAAATAAAAATATTCAATATTAGTTGATTGAGTTTTACGCATGCAAGCAAAGAAGCAGGCAAACAATATTTTATGAAAAATAGAGAAATAAAGAGAAACAATAAAACAAAATAAAAAAAGGAAAATAAAATTCTAATTAATTAACTCAACTAAGTTGGTTAACCGTTCCTCAGCAACGACGTCAAAAATTTGATGAGTATCGCGATGCGCCAAAATAGTAAATAAATTCCTTACTCACCAATTATCATTTAATAATGTAGTAGCGAGAGTAAGGGTCGATCGCACGAGGAACGGTGAACTTATCTAGTTGCTCGAGAAATTAGAATAGAATGCGGGTTTTTGTTGTTTGAATTTGCTTATATGGAAACTATGCATAAAAAGAAATAATTAAATGTGACTAGAGAATTAATATGAGAGACAATCTTGTTCTCGGGTTTGGTTGTGTCCTCAATCAATGTTATACCTTCCTATGTAACGCACTTCTATTCCTAATTCAATTCATCAATCTGAGACAGTTAACAAGCTCTGATTACCACAATTCTTCATTATATAAATTAAATCAAAACAAGCTCTTTGATTCAAAATATAGCCAATGGGTAACCTTAAACAAGCTCTTAGGATTTAACGCAAGGCTAGTGTGAAAACGAGAAGAATAGATTGAATTGGATTATTTATTTCACAAGCTCGAATCAATTAATCTAAGTAGAATTATTACTAAACCTGCTCGAGTGTTATTTGCTACTATGGGTTGAAATCTAATGACAATTACAGATCAAAATATTTAAACATAGCACATACATGAGTTTGAAGATTAAACAATTCAATTCGCCAAATTAAATATATTAATCAAATAAACTCAATAACATTCAAAACGTAATAATTCAACAATTGAAGTATAAGGAATAGATTCACGCTACTAGTTTCTAGGAAAAGAAATAATTGAATTGACACAACTTCCCCTTGAACAAGATATGGAAATTTACCCAAGCATGATCATCGTGAGTTCTTCAAGTTGATTCATAGATTCGCCTTGTTGTTGATGCTCTTGTGCTTGAAGATCTCCCAAGAATACTCTCTTTTTGCTCTTAATTTTCCATCCTCCATTATGTGGTGATTTTCCTCTTTTTATAACTCCAAAATCATGCCCTAAAGATCCCAAGAAGATTTGCTAAAGATAACCCATGAACTAGATTGGGAAAATATTTCGCGGGAAAGTTACGTCCGTAACTTTGTCCTTTACGGCCGTAAGTAGTTTTTGGAAAATTTTGCAATTTGAAAGTTACAGCCGTAATTGAACTTTTGGGGATTTTTGAGACTTTGGATGTTATGGCCGTAAGTATGGATCTTACGGCCGCCGTAAGCTATTTCCAGCCTTGGTCCCCAAACTTCATTTTAAGCACTTTTTGGTCCCTTTTTTTTTCTTCTTATCTTGTCCTTTGTGATCCTACACAACACAAAAAATAAAAATATATGAACAATACTTAAATGAAACTAAACCAATAACAAAATAAGACAATAGATGAACTAAATAAGTGCTATTAAAGCATTTATCATGAATGACATGAGCCATCTCTTCCATAGTTTTATTTTTCCTTTCTACCACTCCATTCTGTTGAGGAGTCTTTGGGGCTGAAAACTCATGCTTGATTCTATATTGGATACAAAAATTAGTAAAGTCAGAGTTTTCAAAATCTCTTTCATGATCGCTTCTGATCCTTTTGACTCTTATGTGTTTGTCAGCATTTTCATTACTCAATTTCTGAAAAAGATTAGCAAAATTTTCAAAGGTATCAGATTTATCATGAATAAACATAACCTAGGTGTATCTAGAGAAATCATCAACACAAATGTAAACGTACCTCTTCCCACCAATATTTTCCTTTTGAATAAGACCCATCAAATCCATGTGAATTAGTTCAAGTTTATGAATGTATTGATTGATGTCCCTGATCTGTGTTGACTTTTGATTAGCTTACCCTTTTGACCGTCACTGCAGATTCCATTTTGAATGTAGTTTAGATTCCCTAACCGGTTAGGCCTAGTTCCTCGGTTTTGGTCCTTACAAAATTGCAAGTTATATGATGTTTGAGTGTGTAGCATTTTTCCTTGGATCTAACCCCCTTAAACAAGACACTTTTTAACGGATTTGAATTCTTGTCATAACTTAATACCTTGCAATGGTCCTTAGAAAACATTACAAGCAGGTTATCATCACACAATTGTCCTACACTAATCAAATTTGCCTTAAGCCCACCAACATATAAAACAACGGTTAATGTAGGCAATCCTTTAATATTAATGACTCCAAATCTATCTATCTTACCCTTTTAGCCATCACCAATGGTAACAGCACCTGTCTCACCTTTTTCAAAGTGTGACAACAAAGATAGATCATCTGTTATGTGTCTAGAACATTCACTATCAAAATACAAGGTGTTAGGAATTAAGACACTAAAAGACAATTGAACTACATAAGCGTAAGTTCTAGTTTTCTTTTCTTGCCTAAAAACAAGCCTTCTTTTGTGTGAGTTGATTAATTTCAAGTATTCATAATACCTAAATACATCATGACCAGATTTGACACAAAAATCACAGAATATCTGGAAGACAGATGTATCTTGCCGATTTTGATGAAGTTGAAATTTTCTGCCAGTCTGAAAGACAGATTTATCTTGCTTGTAGAGATTCAATTGAAACTTTCTACCTATATGGTTCTTGACTGGATGTGAGTTCTAAGCCCTAGTAGCATTGAATTAATGATGGTAGGAAGTAGATGCATGTGAGTAATCCCTGCTTTGATCCTTGCTTCCGTATCCTGTTTCTTTCACAAAGACCATCTTGTTTTCATGAGTTTTATGTTTACCTTCATATCCAAGTCCACTTTTTATGCTAGCAGGTCTCCCATGGTTCAAAATTTCATTAAGCTAAACATATTCAAGTGCAAGTTTCTTGATCTTGTCTTATGCTTTAGCAAGCTCTGCACTCAACCTGCTTATCTCATCATCTGGGAAGGTAGATATATCTGGATTACATTTTTTGTTGTGTTCAACCATAGCTTGAAGCATTTGTATCCTCTCTTCTGCTTTTTGAAGTTCCTTCTTCAAAATTTCAACATTTGACCCAGACTCATCTGAGAAGGTACATACATAAGATGACTTTTTAGAGTCAGTTCCAGATAAATGTAAAGCAGTAAAGCACCTATTTTTCAAAATTGCTGTTAACTGAATATGATTCAGATCTATCTATGTCTCCATCACTCCATGTGACGTTCATGACCTTCCTTCTTTTGGTCTTCTTTAGAGTGTTTGGACATTCTGCTGCAATGTGTTAGTATCCTTCACAATCTCTACATTGAATATGATTCTTAGGTTTTCCTTCAGATGAGTTAGCATTGTTCCTGGGGTAGGAACTGTTTTTCCTCCTTTATTTTTGTTGGTTTTGATTCTGGCCTTGAAGGTTTGTAGATCTTTCTTTCTGTTTACCCTTGAGGAACTTCTTAAATTGTCTGGTGAAAAGTGTGAAACTTTCATTTTCATCTGTCTCCCCAGATTCGTCATGCTCTTCATTGCTTGCTTTGAAAGCAATTCCTTGCTTCTTATCTCTCTTTTTTCGGGCCAGATTTAACTCATAGATCATTAAAGATCTTACAAGTTCCTATACTGCATGGTTGAAAGATCCTTGCTTTCTTCAATAGCTGTCACTTTAGCATGGAATTTGATTGGTAAAGATCTGAGAATCTTTTATGCAATTTGCTCGTTGGAGTATATTTTACCAATGGCTTCACTCAATCTAGTGTAAAAACTTTTGAAATCTTCTCGCTCATCCATAGATAGTTTTTCAAACACAAGAGTGATCATTTGTAGCTTCAAGGTTTTGACAACGTTTGTTCCTTCATTTGATACTTTCAAAGCATCCCATGCTTCTTTCGAGGTTCATAAGAACGAAATCAACTTGAATTGACCTGGATCAACGAAAGAAACAATAGTGTTAAGTTCTTTCGAATTCCAATTTGTATTAGCTAATTCATCAACAGTATAAAAACTTCTAGATACAAGTATGACAATACCTCCAGTAATGACAATAGGTGATGTGTAACCATCAAGGATAGATGTCTAACAACGTTCATCAATAGACTGAATAAAAATCTCCATACGAATTTTCCAATATGTATAATTATTACCAGGCAACAAAGGTGGCCTAAGAGACGCAGAATTTTCCATTTTAGACAATCGGATCTCACTTTCTAGAAGTGAACTCGCTCTGATACCAATTGAAATTTAAAATTGTCTAATTATGTTATTAAACGTAATTAACTGTCATAGATTTATCTGGACAGAAATACGTGAAGTATTGTTTAGCACAGATCCAAATGAATCTATTTATCCCAGATTCATCTGAATAATAAATCGTGAACAGAATTGTAAAGCGATGCAGAATTTTAAAGTAAAAGAAACACAATATATGAGTTTAACGTCGGAAAAACCCTTTCAGGGAAAACACATGTGCCCGCACCCTACGGACAAAAATCAATCACTAATTAATAAAAGATATTACACAGTTCAATCAAAGCTACAATAAAAATTTACGCATAAACTTATCAAACACCCATGAATTAAATGAATCACTCCCTGATTCTTCTATGATGTGTAATATGAGTTGGCATCCCACCACTCTTCAGTAACTTCCCTTGACACTGCAATAGTCTTCAGGAAATCCAAACTCCCATTCGATCTTGATCCAAACATCCTGTTTGATCTTTTGGTTGAAAGTCTTTTCTTCTTGTAGTGATTGATACTCCTCCCGGAGAGCCTCTTAGATTTGTAATTCGAGGATTGATTTTTGCATGAATGAATAAGCTCCTATGTCTTTATGATGTTCATGTAATTTAAGAAGTCACAAATATGAAGAAGTCGAGTATGTATTCTGCACAACACTAATTTTTCGACTTCAATGATTTGAGAGAAAAACATCCCTGTCTTTCTCTATATATAACACTACTGAATTTCTTGTCCATCAAGAATCCTATTTTTCCAAAATCTCTATTACCTTCAATAAATCAAAGATAATTACAAGTTAAAAGAGATAATGTAAGATAATCAAATATAATGATGAATTAAAAGAATCTTACCATAAGTGAATCACTTACCAACCAAGTGACTCAATCGAACTTGGACTCCAAGAAATAAGGCCTAGAATTTTCGTCCAATAGGAATTTTAACAAGGCTAAAATATTATCTCATGCAAAAATATTTATCATAAATAAAAGAGATAATTCTAGCAAGTTTATAATTTATCTCCAATTAATAAATCAAAAGCATAAGAACAAGGGATAATTATGAATACAAGTCCAATTAAATCATCTAGTAATTTAGTTATACTTATAAATTACTAAACGTAAAATATTTAGTAATTAAATCAAATACACTAAATTACAAATCTGTAAAAATAGAAGATGCCAACATAAACAAGTTAACACAAAGGAACATTTGGAAGAATTTCATAGCATGATATTACTTTATAGCTTCACGGATGCTATAACATGGAGAAAATTTTTACAATCCTAAAGTGAAGAGCCCAAACCTGATTTTTTTATTTACCGCCCAATTCCATCACCAACTTTGACAGTTTTCTGATTGTTTTCTCAATAATTTGCAAGCAATAAATGGAACCACAACATCAATGACATGGTAATCTACCATATTCAGCAGTAGAGAACGGATGGATGTCCAATCTCTACAGCCAACCATATAGATAATCAAGTTGCTATGTAATCAATTGGGTAAATTACGTAACTACCTAGGTGTAACGTCCTATAATTGAAAAATACCAGGTTTTCAAACTCTTCGTAATATTACTAGATTTTTTATCATAACTTTAGAAAAATACCAGAATATATGAGAGAGAGTGTAAATTATTTGATTCTTTAAATAGATATGGAAGCTATTAATTAGGAAGTAGTTACCATTAGGAAGTAGTCTGTAATTTTCAATATCTCCGATCGTTATATTTTCGGCGGCCATTATAGGTTAAATAATCATCTTCATCACGACACTATTTTGTAATGTTATGTAATGTTACAATCATGTAATGTTATGTAATGTTACATATTTCGATCATTGTGTAATAGTTACCGATATTACGGACGTGTAATGCAATGCAATGACTTTGTATTCAAAGTTCGACTAATTTATACCTATAATGAACTGTAATAATTATCGTTTTGTAATGTTATGTAACATGTAATTTACGACCATAGTTATGCAATATTCATTACTATTATTTTTCTTTATCTGAGTTGAAATTTGAAGCAGTGTTACAGTCATTGTACTGTTGTGTAATTGTAAATATGTAACATTACAATCCATATAATATCGTATAACTGTATTTACTGTAACATTACAATTGTGCTTACAATCGCAAATAAATTATTACACTCGTTGTAATGTTCTGGCTTTTGTTATAATATTCAATAATACTTTGTAATGTCTTGCAATGTTCATAAAAAACTTCAACACAAAGCCTTGTTACAATTTCAAGTAAAAATAACCAGTAATTACAAACCAAACCAATACAATTTTGGGAGTCTCCACTTTTCATGCTACACCCTTTGTTTTTTATTTCAAATTCTCCAATAATATAGAACCCACAGTAAGTGCTCTAAAAATCGGCTCCCTGTTGAATGACCAAATTTAATCTATCGATCCTGTGCAGTACCCAGTTTGAATCCAATGGCATTCAAATTTTTTACATTAAAAAGCAAACCTTAAACATACTTTGAGTCCATCTTTTTTCTTCCTTCCATTTGGAAAAACAACCCTATGTATCTGAATCAATTTGGGAATTTCAAAAATAAATAAATAAATCAGGATCTAAGACTTCGATTTGCTTGAACACTTATTTGAACCAAGATTTTCCATAAGGATGTCAGTGTACTTATTGATTTTTTCAATCTTGCAAAAATTAGTTCCCAAATATGAATATCATGCGCCATATCACTTGCCTTTCAGCCCCTCCTCTCTTTTCGACTCCACCCCTTAGCCAGCTTCGTCTCCTTTTTTGCACTCAATCTGGGCATCATAAAAAATCATTCGCTCTATGTTTTCGTTTGCTTCGATTGAATAATCAAACTGTCCCAAATTAGAGATGAAATTTTAATGCAGAAGAATAGAAGAAGAAGATGAATCAATTGGTGAGCTTTTTTTAGAGAGAGAAACTCACCTTCAAGAGGAGATGCTGATTCTTTGTTGCTCTTGTGATTTGTGACTTGATTAAGAGTTTGAGAGAAAGAAAATGAGGATAGAGGAGAAGGGAGAAAAAACTTTGAATGGGGGATAGAAGAGAGAGGAAACGGTAAAGGGAAGAGAGGGGAGAGAGAGATATAAAAAAAATTACGTAAATTTCTAAATTGTATTAAAAGTTGGTATTTATCTAAAGAGGGTAGGAATAACTAGTGTAAGATCTAATTATTCCTAATCAATTCTCCAAGGTGGACCATGGTAGATAATCTTGTCACTACCCATCAACTCTTCACAGTTGACCACAGTATATAATTGGGTCATTACGACTAATAAGCTAACTACGATAGACAACTGGGTAAAAGTGGTCGTTGTCTCCCCAGGGCCGACTGCGACATACAATTGGGTCATCACAATCAATGATTTTGAGTACGGTACTACTGCAAACACATCTTAAATAAAAAATAATCCCTATAAAATACATGAAGTGTATCAAAGAACACACCAAATATATTGATAGTCACACTTTCATTTGAATAGTACAAAAAAGAAAACAAGCCCTATAGACTATAAAGTCCAGTAATTCAAAACACTAAGGGTGAGTTTGATAGCAAAGGTAGAATTTGGGTGGAAAGAAAATGAATTCGAGGGAATTAAATTTCAGAAAATTAAATTCCTGGGAAATGGATGTTTAATGTGTTTGATTGGTTTAATTTTCTAGGTAGAAAAAGTGGGAAAATTTTCAACTTTTGGTATTTGATTGACATTATTTTATATAGAAAATTAGGCAAAATTTAGGGGCCGTTCTCTTTGTATTTCGATTTTTAATTTTGAGTTTTGGATTTTGTTTTGAATTTTGGATTTTGGTTGTTTGTTTTGGGATTGCTGAAAACATGTTCTCTTTGTGATTTTGGAAAACTGTTTTAAAAAAAATGAAAAATACGTTTACTTTGTAATTTTATGATATATTTATTTTGTGATATTTTATATGTAAAAATGGTAGATTTGTTGAATTACATTAATTTTAATGTCAATAAATCAGTTAGTTCTCTATGTGAATAAATTTATCATTAATATTGTTTTAGCTAAACAAAAATCCAATCACATACGAACAAAATTTTAACATGGATCAATATATAATGGCAAAATAATATAAGAACTTCAAGTTAAGTAAGTGTCTCACATTTACCAAAAATAAATAAATAAATAAAATTAACATGGATCTATATATAGTAGCAAAATAACACAAGAATTTCAAGTGAAGGAAGTGTCTCACATTTACCATAAATAAATAAAATAATAAAAAAATTACAAATAAAATAAATAAAATAAAAAATTCTTAACATGGATCTCTATATAATAGCAAAATAACATAAGAACTTTAACTAAAGGAAGTGTCTCACATTTACCAAAAAAAAAATAAATAAATAAATCTTAACATGGATCTATATATAATGACAAAATAATATAAGAATTTCAAGTGAAGGAAGTGTCTCACATTTACAAAAAAAAAAAAAAAAAGTCCAAAGCGCGCATTTTGACTTTTTAACACAAAATATTCAAAACTCAATAAACTCGTTTTGAGTTTCCTTTGTAATTTTTTTGTATTTTGGAAAACGAATTTCTAAAAATGGGCAAAGTGAACACGTTTTCGATATTTTTAAAAATCGAAAACTCAAAATGGGCTGAAAACAACAAAGAGAACAGGGCCTTAGATATTTTAATAAAAAAAATTTATATTTTTTCACACATTTGTACTTGATAATAATAATGTTAGTTTTTAGAGAAAAAATAAATCAATTAACAATAAGAAAAATGATTAAACGTGGCAAAAATTGTAACACATTTTGCCTGAAAAATAAAAGCACCTACCCACATGGGAAAATGAATTCCCTTAAATGTTGGAAAAGCTGAGCTTAAAGGATTAAGCATGGAAATTGAATTACTTGGAAAATAGTTGCAATCAAACACAAGAAATTGGAAAAAGTGGGAAAACCAATTCTTTTCCATGGAAAATGCTACAAATCAAACGTAGCCTAAGGCAAAACACAGGCAAAAAGTGTTTCTTATACATGTCGTAGACAAAAAATTTAGATAATATAATATTTCACAAACTACCAAAAAAAAAAAAAATAACAAAAAGGGTGTGGTACAACAACTCGATGGTGAGCTCCACCTGGTCGGAGACCTGAGCTATTTTTTACCCAGGTATGATAATGTGACCGTTTTCAAATTATATATATACAATCTATAAATACCATCATTTGCTTCACAATATTTACACTTTAATCTTATCTCAATTTATCATTCTATAATTCTATTTACAATACTCTCAAATCTCAATTGCCATTTCCAAGTGTTAAAATATTTTATATTTCATACAATCTCATCTCCTCTCAAACTTTGAAATCTTATATTTCATTTTCATCTTCAATTCTAATGGAAAACTCACAATCTCATTATCATTCTTCTAGCCAATTTTTTGATGAATTTGTTGGTCTCAACGATATTCAATTTCCTGACAATTTAGTGGATTTGGAAAATGAGGCTGAAAATACTACAACTCCTATTACTTTGGATGACATTGATGAAAATGTTGCTACTACATATGGATCCAGCTCCACCAGCACGATGGCAGGCTCAAACAGAAATTCGGAAAAGAAGCAAAAAGCAGAGTGCTGAAATTATTTTGATATCATCGAAACAACTCCAAAGATGTTGATGGGAATCTGATAAAGAAAGCAAAATGTAAATCCTGTAGTGGATTTTTCTCTTGAAAAACGAGTGGTGGCACAATACACCTCAATAGATACTACAAACAATGTCGAAAACATTGCTCGATTGAAGCCAACCTTCACAACTACTGTTTGGTCAGTCGAGTCCAAATAATTGCGTCTATTTTGTCATGTTCGTATCAAGTGGTGAGTTCCCGCTCTCAATTTTAGAAAGCCCACACTTTACGACTTTTATTCAGAAGTATTTCCAACCCAGGTACAAACCCTGTTCTAGAAATACTTTACGAGCTGATTGCATTGTTAAATATTTTGAATTTTTTTTCTTTTTTTTTTCTTTTTTATAGATTCTTTACATAAATATAATTGTAACTTATTATTTACTTCAGACTTATGGACTAACAATAATCATAGAGATTACGTAGCTGTTACTTTTCATTACATAGATGATACTCGAATAATCTACAAATAAATTATGACATTTAAAGTTATTGATTACCCACATAATGCAACAAATATTTTCAATTAATACTTGCAATTCTTAGAGAATTTAATTGTGATAGTAAAGTTCTTAGTTTTAAATTAGATAATGCTTATGTTAATAAAGTAGCGATAGATAGATTAGCTATCCACATAAATCCTAAATTTGGTGGAGTTTTGTTTCATGTTCGTTGTGTGTGTGTCACATTTTTTGTTTGATAGTTCAAGATGGCCTTAAGATTATAGAAGATGAATTGAGAAAATTAGGTATGCTTGCAATTTCATTATGATAGCATTTTCTAGAAAACAAGCTTTTGATGTACAATGTCCAGAACATGGTACCTTATGACTATGAAGGGAACTTCTAGTACATTTCCTGGTGGTTCTAGTTCTTTTAGTGCATTGTATAATAGTTTAGATGGGATTCCGAATGATTTAACTAGGTATTTCTCAAATGACCTTCTTAGCATGTTAGACGATGAAGAGAGAAATAATTTTGACATTCTTAGGTGGTGGAGACTAAACAAGCATCAGTACCCAATTGTTTCTACGATAGCTCGAGATCTACTAGCACCTTCGGTATCAACTGTAGCATCAGAGACTGCTTTTAGTGCAAGTGGTAGAGTTCTATCTGATTATAGGTCAAGACTTAAAGGAGCTCAATGTGTTTAAAGGATACGGATAAACAGTTACAAAATAGAATAAGTGAAATTATGGCTGAGGGATTCGGGTAAGTAGTTATTTAATATTATCCTTGTTGATTTCTCTATAATAAATGCATTTTTCTTTTTCTCTATTTTCAATTCTTTCTTTCAAATAAAAAATTGTACACATAGCATTTTGTTCGTATACAATTTTAATTCCGCATACAAAGAATTAAATGTAACCGATCCCAAGCCTAGATTAAAGGAGGATGGTGTAAGTTTTAAATTATTTCCAAAAAAAAAAAGAAAAAGGGAAACGTGTCTAAACCGGCCCATGAGCCGACCCGTTCGGCTCGTGAGCACAAGAGCTCACGACTCGATCCAGAGTCGGCCGCATAGGAAACGAACCAAATCGGCTCAGCTCGTTTTCTACATGAGCCTTGACAGTTCGGCTCGTGAGCTGAACCATTTTTTAGTCAAATACAACTCGGCCCGTTTGACACCCCTAGTGGTGTACGTTTGTTTGCTCCAGCTCAACTGATGTGATTCGATATGGGGATCACCAAGAACACGCAGAATTAAACGCCGGAAAGCTCTAAAATCCAAGATAGTAGACGGTAACAATGCAACCCCGACCTCACGACGCAATAACTATGGGTATATTAATTTCAAAACCCGTTACGATGCGGAGATAAGAACCACAAAGGGGGAACGCCACAAAGGTTGTCAAATCCTTTGATAAGTTCAAATTTGTTCAACGAGAACAAGAAGAAAATTAAGGGAATATCTCACCTTCAATATCATTAATCTCAAGAATAAAAGTTGTGTTTTACAATGCTGAATGAAGCCCTATAAATAGGCTAACAAAATAAAGCAACCAAAATAAACTAGAATTGCAAACAAACTAAACCGCCTAATATTATCTTAAATTGCGGTGCCTAAGTTACGTCCGTGACTTATGAGTTTACGGCCGTAAGAAAGCTACGGATTAAAAATTAAAAACATATGTTACGGCCGTGACAAATTTATATACGGCCGTAATCGACTCTCTGAATAAAAAAATAAAAACTACTAAACTTTATTTACGGCCGTGAGGATTTGTATTACGGCCGTAAGTCCTCTTCTGCATAATTTTGTCTTGATGATGTTACGGCCGTGAGATCATGGTTTACGGCCGTGACTGCCTTTCTGCACAATTTTAGCCAAGATGATTTTACGGCCGTAAAAATGGGTGTTACGGCCGTGAGAATGATTCTGCCCCAATTTCTTATTGTTCTTTGATCCAAATGCCTAGTAATAACTTTGGTTCCTCTTCCACTTTGTTATGCAACGTAAATGAGGTCTTTGCACTCGAGCACTCATCCATCTACGCTTGCATGAATCCTTGCATTGCCTGCTTGATTCTTTTGGCTTTTTGTCTCGTTATTGGTCCTACGGGCACGTGCAACGGGTCAACGCTTGTCGAGCCACTCCGGAACTCATCATTCCCTCCCTGTTGAAAAGGATTCGTCCTCGAATCATCACCTGCATCAAATAGAGAAAGATCAGCAACATTAAAAGAAGCAGACACATTATACTCACTTGGAAGATCGAGCTTATATGCATTCTCATTTATCTTTTCAATGATTTGAAAAGGTCCATCGCCTCTTGGCTGCAACTTAGATTCCCTTTGGGTTGGGAATCGCTCCTTTCGCAAGTGCACCCACACCCAATCACCCGGCTTGAACGTCACTTGCCACCTACCTTTGTTGGCATGAGTCGCATAACGCTCATTTTTCTTTTCAATTTTCCATTTCACCTTCTCATGAAGTTCTTTCACAAGCTTAGCCTTTTTCGCCCCGTCCAAACTGCTCCTTTCATCTACAGGTAAAGGAATTAAATCAAGAGGAGTTAGCGGGTTGAAACCATAAACAACTTCAAAAGGTGAACATGAAGTAGTAGAATGCACAGATCGATTATAAGCAAATTCCACAAATGACAAACATTCCTCCCAACTTTTTAAATTCTTACTTATTATAGTGCGCAAAAGTTGGATTAATGTCCTATTAATTACCTCCGTTTGACCATCAGTTTGCGGGTGACATGTAGTAGAAAATAACAATTTAGTACCCATCTTTCCCCCACAAGACTTTTCAAAAGTAGCTTAGGAACTTAACATCCCTATCAGACACAATACTCCTAGGTACCTCATGGAGTCTTACAACTTCCCTAAAGAATAGGTCAGCTATGTTTGTTGCGTCATCAGTTTTATTACAAGGAATAAAATGCGCCATTTTGCTAAATCTGTCTACCACCAGAAATATCGAGTCTCTACCCTTTTTTTTTCCTAGGAAGACCTAACACAAAGTCCATGGATATATCTACCCAAGGTTCATTAGGTACGGGCAAAGGTGTATATAAACCTTGTGGTAAGACTCTAGACTTAGATTGTTTACAAGTTATGCATCTTTCACAAATATGGTGAACATCCTTTTTCATTTTAGGCCAATAAAAATGCTCTTGTAAAGTTTCTAACGTCTTAATAACACCAAAGTGTCCCATTAACCCCCCACCATGAGCCTCATGCACTAGCAATTCACGCATAGAACAATTAGGCACACAAAGTTTACTTTCTCTAAATAAATAGCCATCATGCCTATAAAATTTATCAATTGCACCTTTTTCACATGAAGCATAAATGGTAGAAAAATCATGGTCATCAACATACATACCTTTTATATACTCGAACCCAAGCAACTTCACATTTAAAGAGTTTAGAAGTACGTACCTACGAGAAAGGGCATCTACTCCACATTCTCCTTACCTTGTTTATAGCGAATGACGTATGGAAAAGTCTCGATGAATTCCATCCAATGGGCGTGTCTTTTATTTAGCTTACCTTGTCCCTTGAGGTGTTTCAGTGACTTGTGGTCAGTGTGTATGACGAATTCCTTTGGCCACAAATAGTGCTGCCATGTCTCCAAGGCACGAACAAGAACATAAAGCTCCTTGTCGTAGGTAGGATAATTCAAAACTGCCCCACTCAGCTTTTCACTGAAAAATGCAATCGGCCTTTTTTCCTGCATAAGAAAAGATCCAATCCCTATTCCTGATGTATCACATTCAATCTCAAAGGTTTGGTTAAAGTTAGGTAAAGCTAAAACCGGTGCAAAACATAACCTATCCTTAAGAATTTTAAAAGCACTTTCTTGTGCTTCCCCCCAATGGAATCCTACGCTTTTCTTGACTATTTCTGTGAGTGGTGCTGCAAGTATACTAAAGTCTTTAACAAATCTCCTATAAAACCCAGCCAACCCGTGGAAGCTTCTAACCTCCGTAATACTTTTGGGAGTTGGCCATTCTTTAATAGCACGAATTTTCTCCTCATCTACCTCTACACCATTAGCACTAACAACAAACCCAAGAAAAATTACCTTTTCCATGCAAAAAGTACACTTTTTAAAATTAGCATATAGTTTTTCAGTTTTCAAAACTTCCAAAACAGATTTTAAATGTTTAATGTGATCACCTAAGTTCTTACTATATACCAAAATGTCATCAAAGTATACCACAACGAATTTACCAATGTAAGCACGTAAAACATGGTTCATTAGTCTCATAAAAGTGCTAGGTGCATTTGAGAGGCCGAATGGCATAACCATCCATTCATATAAACCATATTTGGTTTTGAAGGCGGTTTTTCCATTCATCACCTTCTTTCATACGAATTTGGTGATAACCACTCTTAAGGTCTATTTTACTAAACATACTAGAACCATAAAGTTCATCAAGCATGTCATCAAGTCTAGGTATGGGATGGCGATCCTTTACCGTAATATTGTTTACTGATCTACAATCCACGCACATCCTCCATGTTCCATCCTTTTTGGGTACCAACAAGACTGGTACTGCACATGGGCTCATGCTTTCCTGAACATAGCCCTTTTTCAGCTGTTCTTCAACCTGCTTTTGTAGCTCTTTGGTCTCTTCGGGATTGCTCCTATAAGCTGGCCTGTTTGGAATGACTGCTCCTGGCACGAAGTCAATCTGGTGTTCAATCCCTCGAATTGGTGGCAGCCCACTAGGAATCTCCTCGGGAAATAAATCTGCAAATTCCTGCAAAAGAGAAACAGCTAAACTGGGGAGGGAGTGGTTAGCTTCATCAAGTACAAGGAGAGATTCCTTGTACATTAGTAAAATCACAGGTTTATTTGTAGAAATAGCTTTGGTGATATCACTCTGTTTTGCGTAGAAGCTCACTTTTGTTTTCTCTCTTTTATTTTTATTGGCACTCTTCACACCCTCTCATTTTTCTGGGATTGTGGTCTCAACTCTCGATTTTCACACAACTCTCCTTTTTCCGGGATCGTGATCCCGACCCTCTTTCTCTCTTCCTCACTTTTTAATTTCAATTGGTCTTCATAGACCTGTTGAGGTGACAAAGGCATTAGTTTGATATTTTCCCCATCCTTAGTGAAGGTATACCTATTTTTAAAGCCATCATGAATAATCTTCCTATCGAATTGCCATGGCCTACCGAACAAGATGTGCCCCGCATGCATGGGAACCACATCACAAACCACCCTATCTGCGTATTTCCCAATCGCCAAATCAACCACCACTTGTTTATTCACTTTAATCTCACCCGATTCATTTAACCATTGTAGTTTATATGGCCTAGGGTGTTTTAGTATAGGTAGGCACAATTTCTCCACTAGAGTAGTGCTAGCAACGTTCGCACAACTACCACCATCTATTATCAAACTACACACCTTGTTATTCACAAAGCACCTAGTGTGAAATATATTCTCTCGCTGCTCACCCGAATTTTCCACCTTAACTTGAGTACTAAGGGCTCTCCTAGTGACAAGTGATTTAGCTACTGCATAGTCCCCATCATCATTTTCACTAACATCCTCTAGAGCTGGCATATCCGTATACTCATCCCCCACTTCTTCCTCTTTCTCATCCTCCGAACTTAACACCCCATCATGCATAACCAATATTCGTTTATTTGGACATTGTGAAGAAATATGTCCTAAGTTGGAACATTTAAAACAACGAATATCTCTAGTCCTAGGAGTTTGAGAATCAGAAGCAATTTTACCTTTGTTGGGTGGCTCTACTTTTCCCTTCGGTGCCTCAAATTTATTTTTCTGTACAACCCCTTCATTTTTAGAAGTCCCACTCCATGTAGACTTTCCAAAAGAATTGGAACTTGTAGAAAATTTTGAAGTTCCCTTCCTCTTTAGTTGTCGCTCCACTTTCATGGCCATGTGAAGCATCTCCTCCAAATCGATATAATGCTGCAATTCAATAACATTAGCAATATCTCGATTTAAACCACTTAAAAACCTAGCCATGGTTGCCTCCGGGTCTTCCTCTACATTTGCCCTAATCATGTCAACCTCCATCTCCCTATGGTAATCCTCCACACTCTTACTACCTTGGGAAAGGGTTTGTAGTTTTTAGTAGAGATCCCTATAGTAATGTTCAGGCACAAATCATTTTCTCATAAGGGCCTTCAACTCATCCCAAGTTTCAATAGGCCTCTCTCCATTCCTCCTTTTACTAGTTACCAATTGATCCCACCATACTATAGCATAATCAGTAAATTCTACGACTGCCCATTTAACCTTTTTGGATTCAGAATAATTATGACAATCGAAAATCAATTCTACCCTCTTTTCCCATTCAAAATAAACCTCCAGATTACTTTTACCTTGAAACGAGGGAATAGACATTTTAATGTTACCAACATGTCCATCTACATCATCCCTATGATCACGCCTATATCCCCTATCACGTCTTTCTCCCCAATCTCGTCTCCTACCAACACTAGTAATAGACAATTCACCACTATCTTCATCACTATCAACAACCTCAACATGTTCATTCCTAGCTCTAAACTGTGGGTTGAAGCCATACCTTTGTGGTCTCCGTAAATTAGGGAAATTTCGCGGTTGTTCCTAACGTGGTTGAGCAACTCCCACACCACGTGTCTCCCCCGGATTATTTGCTCTTTCTACATTCATGCCGGATTGTTGACCAAATTTTGCGTCCAACTTTGCATCCAACCTCCCCTCCAATTTTGCAAACTGTTCCTCCATCATTGCAAGCATTTTAAAGTCTTGAAGATCCTTTTCCGTCGATGAAGCTTCCTTCCGTGATATGGTTAGTATTATAGAAAAGAGAAAAAAAATTAAATAAAGATCCTCACGTGTTTTATCACTCGTGTATCACTCGGTTTTGGCTTTTTCCCTCTATTAATCTCATCACTCTGCCTTTTTCCTCTCTATTCCCTTTTTCTCACGTTCTCAAAGGACCCACCAAACTAGTCACGGATTTGGTCCTTGTGGAATGAACCCCAAAGTGCAAATAAGGAAAGTTGATGAAAAATATTGGAATCAAGAAGGAATTATGAAAACATGAATTTTATTTCAAGAAGAAGTTTTATGGAATCAAGAATAAGGAATTTAATGGAAACAATGATTGTTGGAAAGATTTGCCAAAGATTATTTTCCAAGAAAGGATTTCTTGAATTATCTTGAAATTTTTTTTCTTGATTCTTGTTCCAAACAACAGCACCCTTTTTTTTTATCTATTCAATAAGAATAATCAAGAACAAGAAACGGAATTGGCAAATCTTGAATTTCTAACGAATTTCAAGAAACAAGAATTTGAATGGAATTTTTTTTTCCAACAAGAATAATCAAGAACAAGAAACGGAATTGGAAAATCTTGAATTTCTGACGAATTTCAAGAAACAAGAATTGGAATGGAATTTTTTTTTTTTTTTTTTTTTTTTTTTGTGAATGAATAAAAATCTGGAAATAAAAAAAAGAACTGGAATACTAAATACTTGGATTTAGAGACAGGCTCTGATACCAGATGATGTGATCCGATATGGGGATCACCAAGAACACGCGGAATTAAACGCCGGAAAGCTCTAAAATTCAAGATAGTAGACGGTAACAATGCAACCCGACCTCACGACGCAAGAACTATGGGTATATTAAACCCAAAACCCGTTACGATGCGGAGATAAGAATCACAAAGGAGGAACGCCACAAATGTTGTCAAATCCTTTGATAAGTTCAAATTTGTTCAACGAGAACAAGAAGAAAATTAAGGGAATATCTCACATTCAATATCATTAATCTCAAGAATAAAAGTTGTGTTTTACAATGCTGAATGAAGCCCTATAAATAGGCTAACAAAATAAAGCAACCAAAATAAACTATAATTGCAAATAAACTAAACCGCCTAATATTATCTTAAATTGCGGTGCCTAAGTTACGGCCGTGAAAAATTTATATACGGCCGTAATCGACTCTCTGAATAAAAAAATAAAAACTACTAAACTTTATTTACGGCCGTGAGGATTTGTATTACGGCCGTAAGTCCTCTTCTGCATAATTTTGTCTTGATGATGTTACGGCCGTGAAATCATGGTTTACGTCCGTGACTGCCTTTCTGCACAATTTTAGCCAAGATGATTTTACGGCCGTAAAAATGGGTGTTACGGTCGTGAGAATGCTTCTGCCCCAATTTCTTGTTGTTCTTTGATCCAAATGCCTAGTAACAACTTTGGTTCCTCTTCCACTTTGTTATGCAACGTAAATGAGGTCTTTCCACTCGAGCACTCATCCATCCATGCTTGCATGAATCCATGCATTGCCTGCTTAATTCTTTTGGCTCTTTGTCTCGTTATTGGTCCTACGGGCACGTGCAACGGCTCATCGCTCGTTGAGCCACTCCGGAACTCATCATCAACCCACTAAAACATAGGCCATATCCCTTTAAAAAACTATTGATACTCCTTGAGATTTAAATCTAAGGGTTCGTTTGATAGAGAGAATGGAATTTTGGATGGAAAGAAAAAGAATTTTAGGGAATTGAATTCCTGAGAATTGAAAGTTTAATGTGTTTGATAGTTATAATTTTCTTTGTAAAAAAGTGAAAAATTTTCTAAGTTTTGTTGTTTGATTGACATTATTTTCCATAAAAAATAAAACAAAATTTAGCTATTTTAATTAAAAAAGCATTTATTTTTTATTTTTTCACATATTTGTATTTGATAATAATAATGTTATTTTTTGAAAAAAAAAAGTTCAATTAACAATAACAAAAATTATCAAATGAGACACTTATAGTTTGCATGGAAACTAGTTATCACTTAAGGTGGGAGAATTTGTTTGCCTCAAAAAGTAGGAATTTGCATCACTTGCAGGGAAGAAATAATCCATTTCTTGGGCAAAAATTTGTTTATCAAATAGCAGCAAAGATGGAATTTGGCATGGAAATGGTGAATTCCAAGGCAAATCTAGGTGTATCAAACGGTACCTAAATCTCAAACTATAACTGTATAAAGTGCCCTTTCACCTTCTCGTTTTATAATGTAAGATGTACAGTACTTTTCCATTTTACCACCTATTTTAATTCCTCTTACTACAATTTCTAGTGGCGGCCTTAATTTATCATTTACTTGGAACTGATTTTGGGAAAGTATATACACTATGGATGAATCTAGAATCTTGAGTGAGCATGAGCGATCGTTAAGCATCAACGGCCATAATAAAAATCAAAATAGGTTTCGAGGTCAATAAAAATGTTAATAATTTTTCATTTCTTGTATACTCACTCAACGAAATGTTTTCATATATAAGTAGAATCGGGACTTGAAATCGTTGAATATTACCACCGTATTTGAAGAAATAAGCAAATATTTTCGCATTTTTCATCTTAAAAATTCATTATGATACGACGGACGAAATTTAAATTCATTGGGATAAATTTACAAAGAATAGATTGTATATCATTGCATTAGATATAATTTGATAGAAAAATAACTCCATATAAACCATAATATATTAATTTATTGATTTTTTTAAAACTCAAATTCACTAAATGGCCTAGTGTTTAAGCTTTCCATAATTTTCTAGAAGAGCATAGGTTTGATTCTTTCCCATTACATTGGTTTTCTAACTACGGTTCAAAATTGTGAAAAATATTGAACTAAAATAAATTTATAAAGTTGATATCACGTGGAATTAAACTCAAGAGACTCTTTCTACTCTAACAACTAAATTACGCAAGAGTTGTTTAAGAACACATGAAATTATATATATATATATATAATAGTCCATGACTATGTTAATCTACTCACGAGTAGAACACATTTGGCCAAAGAAATCTTTCGTCCGATTATTGATACTCATTCGAATAATTGGTCAAGTACACACTCGACCAAAGAAATCTTTCGTCTGATTATTGACACTTACTCAAATAATTGGTCAAAAGGTGTTCAAACCAACTTTAATATATCACCAATTTCCAACATCATTTGCTCAGTTTTTTAATTAATGGTTTTGACATGTGCGAACCCTCTTTCATACATGAGTAGTAGTAAGAGTTGATATCACGACATTTGTTTGATAACATAATTTAAAATTTTCGATACATCAGTTGTTCAGTACTACTCAACAGTCTAACTCTTGGATTTTACCTAAGCCTAGGTAGCTAGATATATTAATGTGCCTACCCCAACTGAGCATCAACATTGAAGCCTCCCAACCAAAGCTAAAATGACAAACATACCAAATTCTATAGTCTCATAAGACTGAAAAGAAGAAACATGTATTAGGGAGCGTAAAGACGTCTCCTTTATATGGAGACCGAACGTATCTTCTAATTAGGGCATCTATGAAAGAGTCTTCTTTCTATATAAGGGCTTATTCTCAACGCTAGGACTCCTTACCCAAAGACTCCTAGCTTAAATAGACAAAGAGATCCCTTCCAGTACTAGTTGTACCCAGTATGGAACCATTTGTCATTCGCAGTGTGGCGTATGTGAGCATGCAGTCGAGTCTGCTTTGAGCTTCATTTCTGTGAAGTTCTCAAACTAGAAATCAAACAATCAATACGGATGGACATACATAATCCTTTTTTGTGACTGTAGGGGAGAATACGAATCGGGGATATAACTTAGATAAAGCTAATGAATAAGCCTAATATATAACACCTTCAGACCTTTTCATTTATAGGAATAACAGTAGATTTTACAACATAATAATTGAACTTGGGTAAAATCTTGAGTTCGAGATAAATACCGTCAAGGGGTGGCATACAATGAGGGTATGTTTGATACCGGTACTAGACAAGCTCTAATCGTTCAAGTTTCCATTTCTTAGCTCTCTCTCTCTCTCTCTCTCTCTCTCTCTCTCTCTCTCTCTCTCTCTCAAGTGGATTACTATATCACTTGAATTGTTAGTTTCTGTTTCTTGGTGCTCGCTCAAGTCGATTACAGTCTCACTTGAATTGCTCATTGTAGTTTCTGTTTCTTGGCGCTCGCTGAAGTTGATCACTGTCTCAGTTGAATTGCTCATTGGAGTTTCTGTTGCTTGCCTCTCTTCAGCATCATTTCCACTCAGATGGATCATTTCCATTATTTGATTCACTCTAACATCAATAGGGCTACTTCCAGTTTCACTAAAGTGGTTACTTTCTTCCCCTAATATTGATTCACTCTTCACAGAATCAGCACAAGTTCTACATATTGGACAAATAGGTGTTCTCAACAGCCATAAATCCACACAGTCTGCGTGAAAACTGTGATTGCACAATGGTAATAGTCTACACTTTTCTCCAACCTTGAAGTTCTCTAAACAAACCGTGCAAATCGAAGCCGGGCTGCTCCCTCTCTCCTTCGTCTTGAAGTCGAAACACGGAAGCTTTTCGATATCGTCTTGTGACATGCTCGTGCTTCCAAAGCTTCCTCTCTCTACAACATCTGTGTTTCTCTCACTATATCCTCTCCTAAAAGACATCCCTACAATACAGACATGAATGAGGACTAAAACTCCAATTGCTGCGAATAACAATAGTACAGATATGACTATTCCCATAATTACTATTGCATGTGTTGCAATACCTAAAACATGGTTCTTCATCTTCTTATTACCCCATACACCATTAGAAATAATTTTATTCCGATATCATTATCATTATGTGACCCATATAATTACAAGGTTTGTAACATTTTAATATAAAATTAACGTTATTGCGTATTAATATAATTTTAAAGATAAAGTTTCAACGGGACATGGCCCACTTGTGATGGTTGAGGGGCAAAAAAGTAGTTGAAACTGATTGAGAGTTTGAAATAAAAGAGATAAGTACTCTTTTATAACCGTTCCCTTTATGTTGGTCACATTTTTTTTGAAAGGATTAAAATAAAAAAACATAGGTATAATTATCCATCAAAGAAAACAGCAAGGAAAAACAAGGAAAAGATAATATTTTTTCAAGTTTGATAGTCTGCACCAAGATATGAATATCATGGATTCAGGTAAATCATGTTAATATTTTTGTTGTGTATGAATCATATAGACGTCAGATTTTAGGGCATTAAATTTTATATAAATCCATAAAATCATGAATTCGGGTTTTTATTATATGATAATTACATGGCTTCCATTGCATAATGGAAAAAGAAAGAGTGGACCTCTACCTATAGACTTTGGTTTGACTAAGTTGTTATCGAATGTTCAACAGCCAACAGGTCACTGTATAATTACTGCAGGTGGAATCAGAGTTGGACGAATTAGAGATTATGAAGAATGTATCATTTGTTCAAATTTAAGCAAAATATTTAATCCTAATTAGTGGGGTTTGTTAGTCCGTTTATGGAGTGGGTGGCTAAAGTAGAGATAACTCACTTTTACTCTAATTATTTTCCAATTAGGTCAGTAATTTTGGCAACAATATTTAATTATTTTGAAGACTAAATGCCCCATTATAATATTTTAAAATATATTGGCTAATAATGCTGGACAAGTAAGGTTGGTTTAGCTGATTTTGCTTGACCAGTAGTTGAGGCCACACGCTTTTTACTTTTCCATTATGAACATAGATACTCTCAGATTTTATAACCAAATTTTTGTTGTAAAAAAGTTTTGTTTAAATATGTAACGAAATGGGTTTGAATTGATATAGCTGGAAAAAGAGGTCAAAAACATGCAAAAATAATAAAAAAAAAATTGGAAATCTGTTCGCGTTGGGTGTGCTTTCGCTCGATGCTAACAATTAAAAGGGATCAGACGAAAGTGTAAGGGATAAACCTCTTGACACAAAGTCTAAAAAAGAGGTGTTTGCACTAAGAAAAGTTTGATTATACAAGATGCCTCCAAGAGGCGCAAGCACACAATCTAAACTAAGAATAGTTTCTAATATCTAAAATAGAAAAAATTACATCTCTATTATGAGATTTTTTTATTTTATTCTTTCTAAACATAAAAAATCCTACTATATATATACACTGGAATAAATTACCTACTACTATTTGAATTTCTAATTTGCTTCCTTCACTTTATAACTTGTATTTAGTAACCGTTGTCCATCATGTTGCATAACCGTCGCTCACTTCTCTATGTAACTATTTTGCACCAAATAACTTCCATGTATCAAGTAACTTTTATGATCTTCTTCAACCGCTTATTATGTGGAAATCGTATGTAGATAAACATGTGGGTTGTGGGATAAGTTGTAAGGACTGTTCTTTCATTCTTAAACGGCTTGATCGCCCAATCACCTTTGTGATCGTCCAATCGACTAGGTACTCTAGTGATTTCCCAATCGCCAAGCTTCCTCTACAGCGCCCTTTCAATTGTAATGGTCTTTAATGTTTTGGATCTTTATGTCGGACCTTAGAATTGGGTATTTTTATGTGTCAACTATTAGCCCCAACATGGCTGAATTAATGAGCAATCATTAATTTTGCCATATTCAAAGTATTTTGCATGCCTTCTATTACTTCGAAATCCTAGAAAAGTACAGAATTCTAGGAATTTTCTCTAACTTCCACCCGAATGTGCGCTTCTTTTCGGTGACTATCACTTGTCACATCCCTGTCAGTATAAAACCTGATGCGTGTCGTGATGCACCAAAATAATAAATAAATTCCTTGTTCACTATTACTAAGAATGTAGCAATGGAAGAATGGTCGATCCCACAAGGAACGGGAACTAACTTAGTGTCATGTCAATTAGAATCGTAAAGGGGATTTTGTTTTGAGTTGTTTGTAAATGATTTAATTAATAAAATAAAGAAATTAAAATAATTGGAATAAATATCAAATGTTGACGAGTCCTAGTTCTCAGGTTCAGTTGTATTCTATCACAATGTTATCACTTTCCAAGTAACGCGAGTTCAATTTCTTCTTTGATTTATCGCCCATAAATAGTTAATAAGCTCTAACTATTCCTATTCTCCCTTAGTTGCATTTAATTAGAATAAGCTCTCTAATCAAACATTAGCCATTGAATAACCTAAAACAAGCTCTTTAGATTTAAGACAACAACTATATAATGGTTGAGAAGAATTAGGGTGAATTAGATTATCAATCACACAAGCTCGTGACAATTAACCTAAGTTGGAATTCTCTATGAAAATATTAAATTTCCACTTGCTACTATGATTTGAACAAAAAGACGATTACGGATCCAATAATTCAAAATAGCAAATCTCAATACAACAAATTAAATGATAAGGCCTTGATCAAGTAAAGAATTGCATTGATTGAATTAAAAACGTATAAGAATCCAAACTACGTTACTAGTTTGGAAAAGCAATAAACAAATTGATATTAAATACAACTTCCCCTTCGAACTAGGTATGGAAGCTTAGCTGCGCATAGTCATGGTGAAAAGTCCAGAATTTCGCATCTCATTCATCTTCTTCTCCGGATTTATTTTTCTTCCACTCTCCAAGCAAGCCGCTCTTTCTTTAGCATTTTTTTTATTCTCCTTTTCTTGTCATGAAATTCCCTTTTTATAGCATCAAATTCATGCCCTAACTTTGGGCTCAAGAAATCCCAAAATTATGGAAAGATTTAAATTATGGAAATTCTTGACTGGAAAGTTACGGCCGTGACATTTCCTTTACGACTGTAAATGTGTTTCTGCAATTTTTTCACCATTTGAAGGTTACGGCCGTGAATTCTGATTTACGGCCGTGAATGTGTTTCTGCTGATTTCTCTTAACACGGTTAACACTCTTACGGCCGTAACTAAATTTGCACCTAAGTCCCCAATCTTCAGTTTTGAGTGCATTTTTGCCCTTTTTCCTTCTTTTCTTTTTCTTTATGATCCTATACCACATAAAATATAAGATGCATTAATAATACTTAGATAGAATCACATTATTGCTAATTCAAGGATATAAGTGCATAAAATAAACGTTAATATAACACTTATCAAATCCCCCCACACTTGAACTATTGTTCATCCTCGAACAAAGATTTACAAAGGAAAGAATAGGACTCAAAACAATAGATTACAATTTAGAGACTTGAGGTTGCAACCCGCTTTTCTTTAACAAAAATGTTCCATTGCATGATCGGATTGTGTTAGTGTGTGCTAGAGATGCAACGCCCTTTATTTTCCATCTCAATCATGGCTCGATATGGTTTATTTCCTTGCACCTCTCGTGTTCACTCACCTCCCAACCATTTATGAGTGACTACAAGGAAAATAGTTTCGCCCAACTCCAGAGGAAGTCAGTCGCGTAAACCGAGTTGTTCATGATGTGAATTCAGTCAACATAGTATCCCCGACCACATTTATAGCACAAACCCTAGACCAAGCAATTCAAACCACTCATAAGTATATGTAATGGGTTTTAACACCCTCACAAGATATTTCTCTCTTCGCACAAAGTGTATAAGGGTTAGAATTTTCGCTCAGCTCTCTGTATGGATAAGTTAGTACCACAGACTGCCTAAATGTCATAACCGGAGCCAACAATAAAACAAGTGCAAAGCGAAGGTCTTTATTTGGTTGTAACGGAGCTTCAGGTCAGGTAGGATAAAAGGATATATTTAGGTTGAGTCGAGAAGGAATTTCGCAAACCAAGTCAATTCAAAATGACATTACTTCCTTCACTCGCATTATGAACTTCATTGTTTCACTCTACCCAACTTTATTCACGCTTGAATCTCGTCTTTTCTTTTTCTTTTTTTTTTTTTTTCATATATAGACTGCAACTTTTTCTCCGTTATTCAAATCATTATGCAGTCATCAAGTGACACAAGATAGAATTACAATCCCCTAAATTCAGTCCATTACACAACCATCGCCCAACACAAGATAACCATTTCAACTTCTTAGACTTAGACCATAGCACAATCCTCAATCAACAAAAGCTTGCGAATCTCTTCTCTATGGGTTCAAAACAAAGACAATGCGAAAGAAAAGGTATTCGTGGCTTGTATTGTGGCATCAAAGATTCAAAGAAGGGCTAAGGCTCAAAGGGGCTTCTATTGGTCCATGTAGCAAGGTAGGCTCTTTTAGCAAGTCAAATTTAGCTTAACCTATTACCTTTGCTATAATTTACACTTAAGTTAAGAAGCTACACAGTTTGCACAGAAAAGCACATCCAAGTATAACCCAACCATGCGGGACACACATCAAAGAATTACGAGCTCATAAGTATTAAAAATAGCTCTTAGGCTCAAAAGCTCACAAATTAGGGTTTTCATGTGTTTCTCCCATCCAATTATGAGTTATAGGTCATTACTTGATCTTCATTCCAAATCTAAATCCATTGGTCGAGGATAGTGGTTAAAAGTACTCAAACCATGACTACTCACAAAAGTATAATAATTTCTGTTGGAATTGGGACGCTCAGGGTTATATATGAAGGGACAATCTGTCTATTCTGGGTTGGGTTGACTAGGTTGTAGACATTTGACAATTTTACTTTTCATTTTCAACCCATTTGTGCAGTTTTGGACGAGATGATCTCTATGTGCTCAATTTATATCCAATTATGCAATGATTTTTTCAAAAAAATGAACCAAAAGTGAGGCTGCTTCCTATCAAAGTATGGTTTAAGACCTAAGTAGCATAGATAGGTAACAAAAGTAGAGAACAAGATTAAAATGGATGCTGACTCAACATGAATTTAACGTTTTGACTACAGAAGGAAGATAAAGACATTAAGCTTGCAATCAATTCCCCCCCACACTTAGACAAAACAATGTTCTCATTGAAAAATAAAGCTAAACAGTAGAAGGGGGAAGAAGAAATTTTTAAATTTGAAATTTCTGGATTTACGGCCGTGAATATCTCACTGACAGCCGTAAGTCCTAATCTGAAAAAAATTGCAAGCATCCACCACGGCCGTAAAGTCAAGTCTCAGGGCCGTAAGCTGGCCTCTGAATACATTTACTGGAATTGCGTTACGGTCGTACTTGAGTACCTAACGGCCGTAACAAGGCCACTGATATTTTTTTTTTTAATATATATATATAAGAATGAAATGACTAAATGAAATAAACCAAAAATGCAAATACGAAAATAAAAGGTTGAGGGGGGTAAAGAAACTCCCTTCTCGGGTTGCCTCCCGAGCAGCGCCGCTGTTTACAGTCGTTGGCTCGACTGAGTCCTTTCTCATTCAACCGGGATTAGGTGAATTCCCTAAGCTCAACTTTCTCTTCATATTCTTCATTAAGATCTGCAAAATAGGGGGAAACTTCTCATCAGCGACTGGTAGGGTGGTACAAAAGTTTTTACCTGGTTGTGATGGCCTTGGAAAATCGGTAATTATATCCACAGTGTCTTGTGGACCGTCCTTTCCACTAAATTTGGAATTTTCCTGTACTAGAGAATCAAGCACATCAATCGAGTGAACATGGCTAGTATCATCAAGGTAGTTCACGGAATCATAGATATTGAACTTAATCATTTCACCATCAAATTCCATGGTGAGTGTGCCACTACTGACATCTATCTTAGTCTTAGATGTCTTTAAAAATGGTCTACCTAGCAATATAGGGGTAGAACTGAGTGAATGATCATCATGCATATCTAAAACATAAAAGTCTGCCGGAAACACTAGCCCACCTACTTGCACTAACACATCCTCAACCACCCCATCCGGATAAGCATTGGAACGGTCGGATAGCTGAATGATAACACCCGTTCCAGTCAATTTGGCAAGTTTTAGTGCGGTATAAGTGGACCTAGGCATTACATTTATGGATGCTCCTAAGTCTATCAGTGCATGTTCTATTGCTTTACCACCTATTTGACAAGGTATGGTTTCAGAGGTAATTTCCTTTGAAATAATGCAGAGACATTTTCTCCCATCATCACCTTTTCATTCCCCTTTAATTTCCGTTTGTTGGTGCACAGCTCCTCCAAAAATTTTGCATATCAGGGTACTTGCTTAATTGCATCCAAGAGTGGAATGTTGACTTCCACTTTTTTAAACATCTCTAGCATCTCCTTTTCTTTGCTTTCTTTGTCTGTCTTTTCTAACCTGCTAGGAAAAGGGGGAGGAGTCAATTTTGCAATTGAATTAGAGTTGGATTTTACCTGCGGGATTCGTGAAGTGGCAATCCCCTTTTCATCTTCTTTCTCTTCTTCCCCTTTATTCTCGAAGATTTGTTTGCTTGGTCCTTCAACCTCTTTTCCACTCCTCAGGGTTATGGCACTCACGTTTTTGGGGTTCACCTTGGGTTGAGATGGTAGCTTCCCTCCAGATTGTGCCTCAAGTCTGTTGATGGCAGTAGCTATTTGGCTCATCTGATTCTCCAAATTTTGAATAGTGGATTTGGTATTTTGTTGAAATTGAATTGTGTTAGAAGCCAAAGTTTTAACCATGTCTTCTAGAGAGATACCTGAGTTATGGGGCCTTTGTTGATAATGTCCCTGTGAATGAAAATTTCCTTGTTGTTGGAAATTCCCTTAAGATTTGTTGGAGGGGAAACCCGGGGGCTTGTTATTCCCATAGCTTAGATTGGGGTGATCCCTCCAGCCAGGGTTATAGGTATTGGAGTACGGGTTGTATTGTTGTTTTTGAAATGGAAACCCTTCTGTAGCCTTTACCTATTCGCCATTCTCCTCTTGCAACACCGGACATGTATCCGTTGGATGCCCAAAGTTTGAACAGATTCCACATGCTTTGACCCGATTCGAGTCCCCCACAGCAAGCTGCTTAACGAGATTGGTTAGTTCATATAATTGACCTTCGATATTGGAACTACTTACCTCGTTCACACGGCGGACTTGCGAATCCCTACTTGAGTTGAATTGCTGAGTGTTCTCCGACATGTTGGAGATTAAAGCTCGCGCTTGTTCCGGCGTCTTGTCCATGAGAGCTCCTCCACTCGTGGCATCTATCATGTTTCTATCCATCGGTGCTAACCCTTCGTAGAAATACTGCACCAGGAGTTGCTCACTGATCTGATGGTGGGGGCAGCTCGAAATGAGTTTCTTGAAATGCTCCCAGTACTCATATAATGTCTCGCCATTGCTTTGGTGAACCCCGCAAATCTCCTTCTTGATTGTCCCCTCCCTAGATGCAGGGAAGTACTTCTCTAGAAACAACCTCTTCATATCATTCCATGTGGTGACTGATTCGGATGGTAGACAATACAAGCAATTAGTAGCAGCATCCTTCAATGAGAATGGAAAAGCTCTCATCTTGATTTGTTCCTTAGTAATACCCGTGGGTCTCATGCTATCACAAATGACATGGAACTCCTTCAGATGTCTATATGGATCCTCACCGGGATGTCCTCTAAAAGTTGGCAGAAGACGGATCAGTCCGGATTTTAGCTCAAAAGTTCTGCCTTCTTCCACTGCCGGAAAAGTGATGCATAGTGGTTGTTGAGCAACATCCGGGGTAGCTAGTTGCTTGATAGTCAGATTATTGTTAGCTACTTCCATTGGTTGTGCAGCTCTTCTTTGCTGTTGAAAGATTCTCTCGATTTCTGGGTCAAAATCAAAAAATTCAAAATCAGTTTATCGAGTTTTACGCAAATAAGCAAAGAAGTAGACAAGCAGGATTTTTTTTTTTTTTTGAAAAATTATAGAAATAAAGTGAAAATAAAAAAATATAGAAAAAATAAAATTCTAATTGATTAAACACAAAATTGGTTAACCGTTCCCCGGCAACGACGCCAAAAATTTGATGCGTGTCGTGATGCACCAAAATAATAAATAAATTTCTTGTTCACTATTACTAAGAATGTAGCAATGGAAGCAATGGTCGATCCCACAAGGAATGGGAACTAACTTAGTGTCATGTCAATTAGAATCGTAAAGGGGGGTTTTGTTTTGAATTGTTTGTAAATGATTTAACTAATAAAATAAAACAATTAAAATGATTGGAATAAATATCAAATGTTGACGAGTCCTAGTTCTCAGGTTCAGTTGTATTCTATCACAATGTTATCACTTTCCAAGTAACGCGAGTTCAATTTCTTCTTTGATTTATCACCCGTAAATAGTTAATAAGCTCTAACTATTCCTATTCTCCCTTAGTTGCATTTAATTAGAATAAGCTCTCTAATCAAACATTAGCCATTGAATAACCTAAAACAAGCTCTTTAGATTTAAGACAACAACTATATAATGGTTGAGAAGAATTATGGTGAATTAGATTATCAATCACACAAGCTCATGACAATTAACCTAAGTTGGAATTCTCTATGAAAATATTAAATTTCCACTTGCTACTATGATTTGAACAAAAAGACGATTACGGATCCAATTATTCAAAATAACAAATCTCAATACAACAAATTAAATGATAAGGCCTTAATCAAGTAAAGAATTGCATTGATCGAATTAAAAATGCTTAAGAATCCAACAAATCAAAGTAAAGAATTTAGAACTACGTTACTAGTTTGGAAAAGCAATAAAAAAATTGATATGAAATACAACTTCCCCTTCGAACTAGGTATGGAAGCTTAGCCGCGCATAGTCATGGTGAAAAGCCCAGAATTTTGCATCTCATTCATCTTCTTCTCCGGATTTATTTTTCTTCCACGCTCCAAGCAAGCCGCTCTTTCTTTAGCATTTTTTTTATTCTCCTTTTCTTGTCATGAAATTCCCTTTTTATAGCATCAAATTCGTGCCCTAACTTTGGGTTCAAGAAATCCCAAAATTATGGAAAGATTTAAATTATGGAAATTCTTGACTGGAAAGTTACGGCCGTGACATTTCCTTTACGGCCGTAAATGTGTTTCTGCAGTTTTTTCACCCTTTGAAGGTTACGGCCGTGAATTCTGATTTACGGCCGTGAATGTCTTTTTGCTAATTTCTCTTAACACGGTTAACACTCTTACGGCCGTGAATGTGTTACCTTACGGCCGTAACTAAATTTGCACCTAAGTCCCCAATCTTCAGTTTTGGGTGCATTTTGGCCATTTTTCCTTCTTTTCTTTTCCTTTATGATCCTATACCACATAAAATATAAGATGCATTAATAATACTTAGATAGAATCACATTATTGCTAATTCAAGGATATAAGTGCATAAAATAAACGTTAATATAACACTTATCAAAACCCATGTTTTCAATTTCATTCATTGTTTTCCTTTAGGCAAAAAATGGGCCTTTACAAGTAAGATAACTTAGGCAAAACTTTTGTACAATTGAATAACTGCATTTACATTAATTCAGTTGTTTTACACTGTATTGCTTTTCCCATGCACAATCGATATTTTTTGGGCGACACATCCGACTATTAGGCCATTGTGAAATTATTCCCCAAGTTTGTAGGTGTCTCTTCTTCCAAGTAATAACTTTTGTTGACTTCATTTTCCAGATTAAGTTCTAGGCTAAATACAACCATCTTGTCCTCCAATAATGCAAGTGCTTCTTCTTTTTTCATCCTTGGTTCAAACTTATCTGTATAAACTATTAATTTGGTCTTAAGAACCATGGTTTCGGCCAAAATGTTTTATGGTTGATCTTGCATTACGCCTCTTTGATCATTTTCTATCCAATTACTAGTTCTTCAAAGACTGCTAGGTTTGGCCTTATTTGGGTAAACATCTCCGTAAGGGCCTCCACTGAATATGGCTCTTCATTTCATGCTACTACTCTTTCTTTTTCTTCTTGAACTATTTTGACTTATCCGTAATTTTCCTCATACATGAATTGTCCTACTGAGTTGGCTTTTGTTGAGAAGGGTTGATGATCAGCTTGCATTATTTTGGCATCTCCATTGTCATTCCAAAATACTTAGCATTGATGGAGCGACAAAGGTATACATTGATTCCCATGTATCCAGTCTCTTCCCAATAGTATATTATAATTAGTGGGACCGTTTATGATGAAGAAAATTACAGTCTTCATCGTACTTCCCACTATTATTTCCAAAGGTATCATTCCCTTTGCTGAAGTTTTTCGTCAATTGAAACATGTTAACACAACCTCTGTAGGAATTATATCTGCGTTGCCCTTAGCAAATTTCTTCAACATCCTGTATGGGATTGTATTGATGGGTACTCCATTATCAATGAGTATTGAAACTGTGATGCCATCAATTGAGGCCCTTATGTACATAGGCCTTAGGTGCTTAGTCATATTCAATGAAAGTTTCCTGAACATTACCTAATTTGCTGACTCAGCTTCTACCTTCCGTTTTACTTGTTGCAACTCGTTTTTGCTGGATATATCTACCTGTAATATATATTTGCTCTGGGCTTCACCAACTTTTTCTTCTTGTGTATAACTTCCTGGAATTTCACCCCAACATGTAGGTGGAGGGAAGATCCTTGGTGCCAATCCATACTTTTCAGCATGTGGTACTCTCTTCTTCCTTTTAGGTGCTCCATATAAAACTAAGTAGTCGAACTGTCACCTAAATTGTTCGCCCAATAATCCTACTGCTGGATTACCTTCTTGATATAACTGCTTGAGAAGTCCGCTACGTGATACTCCTCTCGTCCTGTACTCTTCTTCTAAGTCCAGTTCTTCTTCTACATCAGTCATCACATCATGATCTATGTCATCTGCTTCATCAATTTTTGGGATCACTTTGACAAGAGTAGCCTCTTCACTCTCTAACGTCCATGCTGCTTCCCCTGTTTCTTCCATGACTGCCCCATCTTTCTCTTTATTTTAAAATTCATTAGCCAGTACATAATTGCTGGCATTTTTTAGTGGCAGCATGCCGAATTGAATATTAGTAGACCCCTCAGCATCATTCTCATCATCTTCGTTCTGTCTTCACTCGTATTCTGACCTCCAAAGACTTGATGATGCTTCTCCTATTACTTCTTTTAAGCCATTAACCTGTTTGGCTCTAATGTCATCTCACCATTCACCCATAGTTTCTTTGATATGTCATTTGTTGTGTCCTTGTCATTTCATCTAATGGAATCATCCGTCTTGATTTGGGATTGTACGAGTGCCATACATTTGGGCGATATGGTTGTGGACTGAATGTTTTAAGTTTTTTTGGAGGACTTGGTGACCTTCGAAACGTCCCTACATATGACCATGTACTATATGAATTCCCAGAGCCTGGTCTAAATTGTCCTTTGAATTGTTGTGGCTTGACTTGATGAAATGGTTGCTTACTATTCTTCTTTTCATCTACTACTTTGACAATTTTCTTTTGGCATCTAGTGCATAAATTCTTGTATTCCTGTTTAGTAACGTATTCTTTTAACCTTTTGAACACACTAGGATGTGGTTCGTCTTCTCCTTCATCTACCACCAGCTTGAATTTTTGTAGATCATGTTTCTTTAATTTAGGAGTAACCATGTTGACAGTAACTATCTGTAGGAAAGGATTCTCATCCACTGCCATCTTCTTTCTTGAATAGAAGGTTATTCACCTAGATTCAATGACATCTTGTATTATATTATGAAAGATCAAATAGTTGTTAGTAGTATGAGACCATGCATTATGCCACTCACAATATTTTTTACCCATAATTTGTTCGGGGTTTGGCAACCTATGCTTATCGCTTAATTTGATCTATTCATCTTTAAGTAGCCGATCAAGTATCACGGAGGCCTTTGAAAATACTCTAATTTTTGGTTTTCTTCTTTAATCGCATCATTCTTATTTGATATTTCTAATTTGGTCAAAACATGACATTCATAAGTTTCGCCTTTGACCAACTCGGCTGAACAAATTTCAACTTCTTCTTTTTCGGTTTCGATTGCATGTACCTCAAAATTATGGTCTCTTTAGTAGGTCCCTTTACTAGCATTTTTCATTTGTTCCTCATATCTCAACAGACGCTCATATCTGATGACATTCGCACTAAATTGAAAGATTTGATCCCTAAGCATAGCATTTGGGTCAAATGGAACTCTTATTAGCTTTGGTGCGTAAGGCACTATAGGTGATCTGACAACATGAACCCTAGCATTTGCTACAAATGGACCATTATTAACACTGTTGAATGGTTGGTTTGCTCCTTCATTGGTGCGTGTGTAGCATTTGGTCCTATATTTTGGACAATTTCCCTCATATTAGTGGTACCCCCGAAGTGGAGCTTCCAGCACCTCCTGCATTAGAAGATCCTGAACCCCCTATGTTGGACGTACAAATAAGTGGTGTTTCTAAGCCATAACTCACGTTCAAGGTTGAATAACCAGTGTTTATATTCAAATTTGGTGAGTTACTACCCAATAGGCTCCTAGTCTGGAAGTTGTTAACCCCCTCCCATAGGATTTATTTGTCATACTTGGACAAACAGTTTATTCATCAATTCATTTAAGTGCTCAACTGTTTAGCCATGTTGTCATAGTGCCTATTTCCATTTTGAGCAAGTTTCTCAACAATATAACTATTTTGTAAACTTACCTGCTCAACAATGTCCTGGGTGAATTCTTCCAACATTCCACGTATGGTACATGGACTCAACTCTGCTGTTGGTTCATAACGACTGTGAGATCCTCTTATTTCTGGGCTTTGCTGATCCTCTTGTTCTTCAACAATTAAAGGAAGAAATCGATATGCATTTGGCTCCTTGTCGAAATTTTTATGAGGCATTATGCGTTAAATTTTATACACAAACTGTCCCACTGGGCGTGCTAAGTTATTTCGCATCGGGTGTAATTTAGCTCGATGCTAACAATTAAAAGGGATCAGAAGAAAGTGTAAGGGACAAACCTCTTGAGACAAAGTCCCAAAGCGGGGTGTTTGCACTAAGAAAAGCTTGATTACACAAGACACCTCCAAGGGGCACAAGCACACAATCTAAACTAAGGATAGTTTCTAAGTTAGAAAAGATTACATCTCTGTAATGAGAGTTTTTTATTTTGTTCTTTCTAAACATCTAAAATCCTACTATATATACACATCGCAATAAACTACCTACTACTATTTGAATATCTAATTTGTCTCCTTCACTTTGTAACCTGCATGTAGTAACCGTCGTCCATCATGTTGTATAATCGTCACCCACTTCTCCGTGTAACTACTTTTCACCAAGTAACTTCCACGTATCAAGTAACTTCCATGATCTTCTTCAACGACTCATTATGTGCAAACCATTTGTAGATAAGCGTGTTGGTTGTGGGATAATTTGTAAGAACTGCTCTTTCTTTCCTAAACGGCTTGATCGCCTAATCGCCTTTGTGATTGTCCAATCCCCCAGCTACTCTAGTGATCGCCCAATCACCTTGCTTCCTCCACATCACCCTTTCATTTGTAATGGGCTATCATGTTTTGAATCTTTATGTCAGGACTTTGAATTGGGTATTTTTATGTGTCAATAAAATTCGAAATGCTCATTCGTGCAATTAGACTAATATGTCGAAAAAAGCCCAAGCGTTCTCATGGGCAAACAATCATGTGATCGCATTGTTGGTAATTTTTGAACTTGAGAGCAAAACGGCATGACCAAGCGATCACTTGGTGATCGGTATATTTTTTGATCATTCAATTATCAGTATATTAATTTTTACATTTATGTTTGAGGCCCCAGGTCATACTTTGGGCCGACCCCTTCTATAGCCCGAGGTCACACTTTGGACCGATCTCATTTACAAAAATCATCATAAATCCCTAGCTACGTAAAAAGCACGGTTTTAATAAATGATTGATATCAAGGTCGTGAACATGGCCAACCTATTCTTTCTAGGAAAGCCCGACCTCGTTAACTGACATGTCTCTTGATAATCATAGGATAAGCCTGGAATATGGATCCATTTATTCATAAAGCGTGATGATCTTGTAATGGGCTACATAACCTTAAAACATGTTAATGGGCTATGCCTTGGGCCTTACGTCCTAGAAAATCAAGGTAATTATGCAATTAAACTCTATTTACTTAAAGGAGAATCCAATTCACTTAAGAAGTATTCCTATATAAGGTAACTTCTTTTAATTAAGAATTCTTTTCCTACTAGGACGGAAGACTTATTCCAAGTCTTATAAATAGGTCTCATTCGTTCATAATTATACACACAATATTCATATTTACTTAAGCTCTTGAATATTCTCTATTTATTTTTCCTTCCACAGAATACTTATTCTTACACCGGAAGGGCGACGAGGGCATCCCTCGTTGCCTTTTTGCAGGTTTCTTGGAAGCTTAGATCAACATCTCCAACAAAATATCAGTTTTTGATCTCGCTACGTCAAGGTCAGAAAAATTATTGAAACAATTTGGCGCCGTCTGTGGGAATTCGAACGAAAAATCATGTTCAAAGATCGTTTCTTAAATAAATGAATAAAAAATTCAGAAAAGTCTAAGTTCTGAATTCGGACTTTCTAATCCAAGTCTAAGTTCTGAATTCAGACTTTCTAATCCTCCTTTCGATGGAACTGAACCAAGAACATCAATAACAATTATTAGACACAATTAATATCAAAATGGAGGACTTGCGTATGCCAACAAAAATTGAGCCTCTTGTTTCTCTTCTTTACCGACTGCTGTAAGCTTCTCAGCAGGAAGCTCCTCTGAAGACTCAGCAACTTCTTAGGCTCGAAATCCAGTGCAATCACGCTAGAAATTACCATCAGCTCGGGAACTCCGGACCAAAAAAGGCAGTTATAATAAAGTCCTCTTTTCCCACTCGTACGGGATCCTCTAGGATGATACACAACAAGGCGAAGACCACCACCCTGGTTATTGACATTGTCGCCAAAGAACTCTGAGCTGGATGAAGAGAATGTGGTAGAAGAAATTAAGAGCGAAATATTGACAAGAAATATCTAGTTCCTTGATTATAATCGCGCGTCTGTCTTCCTGGTGGATGTCATCCCAAAGCAGATTTCTCTTGTCTGAGAAGTCTTTCAAGCCCTCTCCTAGAACCACTTCATATGGTGGTCGTGATCTTGCCCTCAACCACGATGGGAATTTCAACCTCGAACGTCGTGGAGGTAACAGTATGACCCCCTCGATGAAGGTCGTTGATGATGCAAAATTGGTTGATTGGCATTGGTGGACCTCCATGGGTGCTATGTTGAGACCATAGAGGCCACTGCGGGTGTGGGCAGTGTCCCGGTAAAACCGCGTTAACCACCTTCCAATGACTTCACAAAAGAATCTCGGTGATGCTCTCTGATTATCTCCTCCTGGGCATGTCAAAATTGTCCAACAGATTGATCAACATCAAAGATTGCAGAGAATTTGTCACCACTTAAACTACATCGAATTGAAAGGGAATTAATTTTTGGTCGTTTATATCATCAAATCTTCATCTCCTACTATTGAGTTAGGGATAAAAGCTAATGGGTTTTCTCTTCATCACTATGCCACAAAAATTCTTGGGCCAGAATAATGTACCTAATGTAGCGAAACATTGAGTCAGGCATGTTAGATGCTCAATGAAATGAGCCAACCAAATTCTTTCCCATTCAATGGTTTGATAGAAATACACTCATCAATGGCTATTGAAGCGGATGCACTCGTGACATGAATCTGCAGCCGAAGCATAACCAAGAGCTGCAAAAAAGAGAAAGAAAGGAATTTATATCTATGGGCTGGAATTTATTCTCACATTGTTGTCTCGGTGTCTCTGCTCCTCTTTGGTCTAATGAACTACTGGTGTTGGATATTACAAAGTTCGGAAGCCTAACTCAACAATCGTCTTCAAAGCAAGGATGATCACTACAGATAAAAGTTCTCTACTGGAGCAAGGATTTCCTTAAATTCTTGGTTATTTCTGGACATGCTCAAGAAAATGCAGTTATCAAGTGTACTCTAACCTTAATCATCCCATATGATATGATATTACCGTTAGATTAAGAGTTGATCAACTATAAGCATGAGTTATTGACCTGTGCTAAATTTAATGATCTATATGTTAAATTGAGATTATGGATTAAATATGCAAAAAACTTGTGGATAAAGCATCATTGATATGACATGTCTTCTTTAAAAATTCGTAAGTTTGAATTGCTGGCTCCATTATTACTTGAAAAAGCTACAAGATTGAACTTAAAATGATATTTTGGCTGAAATTTTGGCAAAATCATTTTGACGTGCAATCAACCTGGAAATTGCATAGTGATAATTGTTGATTTTTTTATATTGGAAGATAACGATTCAATTAGTGATATCAGTTTGTGACCTTTTTGTATTTCTTGGAGAAGTGGTCAAAAGTTGATTATTAAATATTTGTCTATCCCATGATTCTTGCGAGCTAATCAATGGGTTAAAACGCTAAAATTTCGTTATGTCCATTTCATAAAAATAACATTTTCTTCCTTAGAATTTGCACTCAATTTATTTACAGCAAAGGTAGTTCTTCCACTTCAGTTGCTCCAAATTGATTCAACGAGTAGAAATTCTTTTTGCACTTGAGACTTGCTTGGATGAACCTCTACTCACTATGTTAGTACTTCCTTGTTGACATTAATAAACAAGGGGGATATTGAGATGTTTTCATTCATTTGCTTTCATCGAAATATGAAAGCTTTTTCCATATCATTAGTTATTTGACGTTTTATTGAATTTGATAAAGTTGCAGTAACCTTAATTTGACTTCAATTTATCTCCCTAATGCGAGAAGTTGGATAAAATGCCTCAACCGGATCTCCTATAAATTATGGTGCAATATAGACTCTAGTTGTAATTGCTAAGCCTTTTGATCAAAGCCGCCGACGCAACTACCGCTTAATGCTGAGTAAGGATTTCCTTAGGTTCTTGATCATTTCTAGATCTGCTCGAGGAATTGAAAAAACGAGGTGTACCCTAACACTCTTTATTAATTCAATAATCTTTGCATAATATTGATCATGTGTTAGAGCTCAAAAATTTTGCAATCCTATATTATATGTGGTTACTGCTAAATAAAGATCTCATCAAATCTAGATAAGAATCATAAGATTACTTATCTTTGCCTAATTTGATAATCAACTCGTTAAGTTGAGATTAAATTATTAAATCTGCAATACCTCGTGATATGTGAATTCAAAAAATATGCTCTCCAGTCATAAGATATTTGTTGGTCCCTCTATTTCTTAGAACAAGTCGAGAGCTACGATCAAGGCTCAAAATAAAAACGTTCTTGGTACAATTCTGATAAAACCATTACGATTTATGAGCAATATGCCTAAAGAATTAAAATTAATTAATTATTGATCTTTGAAAGTCTCATAATTTGTTAATATGCTGATTTAATTGATGAAATCAGATTGCAATTTTGGTCTCGTTATTTACAAGTATGATAAGATCAATAATGCATGAGTTGAACTCAATTGCTTGCTGAATTTGAAGTTATTTGATCGATTGCCATGATGATTCATGCTATTTTTTCTAAAGTTTGTATAATATGGAAATTAGCTGAGTTAAATAGTAAATTATAAAGAGACTCACACAGTTACCAATTATATAAAACATCATATTTTTATGTGATCCATTTGAAAACCAATAGAAACATTTAATATACTTTAGCATGACCTTTACAGGTACAATCTACATTGATTAACACACTCCAACCGTTTTCTTCAATAGTTAATCATATTAATTGGAAAGAGGTTTGCTTTAAATCAATCAAACTCATGGATGTTTTAGCAAAAAATATGTGCTAACGGTATTACTCAACAAGCTTGGGCTTATTGCTCAACATAAGCTCGGCTTATTCTTTAGGCTCGAGCTCATTAATTAGCATGAACTCGGCTTATCATTCCTTAACATTAACTCGGGCTCATTGCTTAAACGTGAGCTCAGCCTATAATTCCCGCTAAAAAAAGCTTGGGCTTATTAATCAACATAAGCTCGGCCTATTCCTTGCTTAAAAAATAAGCCTGAGCTCATTACTCAACATAAGCTTGACTCATTATTACTAACATGAGCTCAGTTTATTACTTCTTAACATGAGCTCGGTTTATAGAATCTCAACATGACTTAAAGATTATTACTTAACATAATCCCGGTTTACTCCTTGCTTAAACATATCAATAGGTTCTATTATCAATGCCAGCCATAATCTCTTTCCAATCTAGGGTTAGCTTCTATACCCTCCAGTTATCGAACAAAAACAACTGTGATAATTGCAGAAATCCTACCATACAATCACATTGGGAATAATTTACATGGCCGACCACAAAGCATGACTTTACAAAATTATCTCCCAAGAACACAAGGTCAAATAATTTATTATGTGTCATATGGCAAGGCGTTACAAATTATTTCCTTACAAATAATTTACAATGTCTCATATGGTAAGGTGTTACAAATTATTTCCCCGCAAATAATTTACAATGTCTTATATGGCAAGGCGTTACAAATTATTTCCTCGCAAATAATTTACAATGTCTCATATCGCAAGGCATTACAAATTATTTCCCCGTAAATAATTTACAATGTCTCATATGGCAAGGCGTTACAAATTATTTCCTCGCAAATAATTTACAATATCTCATATGACAAGGCGTTACAAATTATTTCCTCGTAAATAATTTACAATGTCTCATATGGTAAGGCGTTACATTATTTCCTTGCAAATAATTTACAATGTCTCGTATGGCAAGACGTTACAAATTATTTCCTCGCAAATAAATCACAAGGTCGACCAAAATGTCCAACCTGACGAATTAATTCAGTACGAGTAATTTACATGGTCGACTATCATGCTCGGCCTCACAGATTGCTTCCCTACAAAGAGTCTACAAGGTCGGCCTACCTTCCCAACCTATTTCCTTATACAAGGTCAAGAGTTTGACCTCTTCTTTGTGCAACAGGTTTACGAGGTCGGCCTAAATGCCCGACCTGACTAACAATTTCCTTAAATTACAGTCAAATAATTTAGAAGGTTGGTCACGTGAAATGACTTTATAAACTATTTCCTTCAAAAGCACGAAGTCAAAAGCTTGACCACTTCTTTGTGTAAATTGTTTACAAGGTCAGCCTTGCTCGACCTTACAAATTATTCACGAAGTCAAAAGCTTGACCACTTCTTTGTGTAAATTATTTACAAGGTCGACCTTGCTCGACCTTACAAATTATTCACAAAGTCAAAAGCTTGACCACTTCTTTGTTTAAATTATTTATAAGGTCGGCCTTGTTCGACTTTACAAATTATTCATAAAGTCAAAAGCTTGACCACTTCTTTGTGTAAATTATTTACAAGGTCGGCCTTCCTCGAACTTACAAATTATTTTCCATGAATTCACAGTCAAAAGCTTGTCCACTTCTTTGTGTAAATCATGCACAAGGTCGGCCTTGCTCGACGTTACAAAATGTTTTTCATAAACTCAACAAAGGGTACCTTTGCACTAAAGTCCATAAGGTCGGCCATGACCGATCTGTATAACTATACTTCAAAATTATAAAGACTAGTCCCCTGATTTGAACTAGAAACTCACAAGGTAGGACAAACATGACATTTTCAAACTATTCTTGAAGTAACGAGACTGGTTCAAACGCTCGGCCCGTGGAATCAATTTACGAATAAAACACGAATATCATGTACTTAACCGAAACTTGTGAATTTATTCATAAAAATTACAAGCAGTCCACGAGACATACCCTAGATAAAAGACAAGTCTAAAAAATTTTCATGAAAACAAGTTCAAAGCACGGGCTCACTGCCATCTTCAACATGCCCGACCTGTCAACTATTCTTGTAAATTACACAAAATCAAGGAATTGGCCCATTTTCTGTGCGAAAATTTACAAGGTCGGCCGCACTGACCGACCTTACAAATAAATTCCTAAAAATCACAAAGTTAAAGGGCTTGACCCCCTTTTTTATAAAAATAATTTGCAAGGTCGGTCACAAAGGTCAACTTTACAAATTGTCTTCCAAAACATAAAGTCAAACAATTCACAACGTCAGTCACAAAACACGACCTTCACAAGTTATTAATGATACCACCTAGCAAAATTGTTTCTTTCCCACGCGTAAGCGCTCAAAGCCTTAACCACGAGCAAGCAATTAAATACTTTTCATGAAAGTACAGTCAAGTAATCAAATAACATAATGAAGTCCCCGGATCTATATAAGCCAGGTTTATTACCTAACATAAGCTCCACTTATTCTTCCTTACTATAAGCTCAAGCTTATTACATAACATAAACTCGTGCTTAATTCCCGCTAACATATGCTTGAGCTCATTACTTAACATAAGTTCATGCTTAACTCTTGCTAACAAAAGTCCAAGCTTATTCCTTAATATAAGCTCGAGCTCATTACTTAACAGGAGTTCGGCTTTTTAGTCCTTAAACTTAAGTTCGGGCTCAATCCTTACCTAACATACGCTTTTGTTATTTCCCCACAACATAACCATCGCATCACATCCTACCAAAATCACGGTATCTCGTTATTGCACATTCATCTCTCCTCGAATTCGATACGGGATACGCGGGGGCTTATGATAAGTACATGACCCCAAACACTACGTTAGCATGTATGAATAAAACTTCAATGCTTGGGTCCTCATGTTCAGGATTGTCCGTCCAACATAGGTTCATAGTTGCTCTCCTCAAACAATAATCACACTTCATGTGACATATGTCTAGAGGCCGAAACCCGACCTCTGACGCACGGGGGTTAATGATCGGTATATTTTTTGGTCATTCCATTATCAGGATATTACTTTTTACATTTATGTTTGAGGCCCTAGGTCATACTTTGGGCTGACCCCTTCTATGGCATGAGGTCACACTTTGGACCGATCACATTTACAAAAATCATCATAAATCCCTAGCTACGTAAAAAGCACAATTTTAATAAATGATTGATATCAAGGTCATGAACATGGCCAACCTATTCTTTCTGGGCAAGCCCGACCTCGCTAACCGACATGTCTCTTGATAATCATAGGATAAGCCCGGCATATGGATCCATTTATTCATAAAGCGTGATGATCTTGTAATGGGCTACCTAACCTTAAAACACATTAATGGGCTATGTCTTGGGCCTTACATCCTAGGAAATCAAGGTAATGATGTAATTAAACTCTATTTACTTAAAGGAGAATCCAATTCACTTAAGAAGTATTCCTATATAAGGTAACTTCTTTTAATTAAGAATTATTTTCCTACTAGGACGGAAGACTTATTCCAAGTCTTATAAATAGGTCTCATTTGTTCATAATTACACACACAATATTCATATTTACTTAACCTCTTGAATATTCTCTATTTATTTCTCCTTTCACAGAATACTTATTCTTACACCGGAAGGGCGACGAGGGCATCCCTCGTTGCCTTTTTTGCAGGTTTCTTGGAAGCTTAGATCAACATCTCCAACAAAATATCAGCTTTTGATCTCTTCACGTCAAGGTCAGAAAAATTACCAAAACACTTGAAATACTATAAATTGAGATAGAATTCATAGATTTTAAATACTTCAATGATTATTTTGTATTTAGATTATCCCCAAATTCTGTGTCTTTCAAACTTAGAGTTAACCTTGTTGCTCATACTTTGTTCCTTCTTTCCGGGTTTCAAAAGTGCTATTTGTAACTCAATTTTTTTGATTTAAAATCCGCTAAAGCAATTTATGTGTTGGCCCTTTAGCATTCTCATCTTGTCGAGAGGACTCAAATTACACTTTTAGTACAGGATTATTTGTGCTTCAAGTCTTCTTGTTCCATATATAGTTTTATCTGTTTTCTTGTGTTCGTTGTACCAAGTTTGTTTTTTATTTCAAGGCGGATGCCCTCAACTTTGAGAAAAGTTTATCAACATTCTAAAATTTTATCAAGACTTGATGTGATTGGATCATTTTGATGGTTCAAACTTATACAAGATGGCAAGACAAGATTAAGTTCTTGTTAACGGCGTCAAGATCTTTTACATCCTCGATCCAAATTTGGAAGCTCTACCGGGACCAAATGATAAAGATACGGACCAAACAAGGGCTAAACGAAATAAGTGAGATGAAGATGAATCAATATGACGTGGCCACATCTTAAATGAATATCAGATCACCCGTATGATTTGTATACAAGCACAACTTCGCAAAAGAAATATGGAGCACACTTGAGAAAATATACAAGGCCGAAGATGTTCCAAAAAGTTCTTAATCTCAAGGTACTTCGATTTCAAAATTTTAGAAAATGTCCCCCTATTGCCCCCAAGTGCATGATTTACAAATTATTGTCAATAAATTAAAAGGCGATGCAGATAAAGCCTTTTTCAAGAGAGAGAAATTATTACTTACAAATTACCTTCTACTTGAGAGGATATAGAAAGAAAATTCTTCATAATTCCAAAAACATTTCATTGGAGCAAGTGCAAAGGCATCTCCAAATCGAGGAAGAGCCAAGGGTAAGAGACAGGAGTTGAAATTTCTCATGTTGGCACTTCAAAAGCCATATAGGAAGAAAATTCTTCATAATTCCGAAAACATTTCATTGGAGCAAGTGCAAAAACATCTCCAAATTGAGGAAGAGTCAAGGGTAAGAGACGGGAATTGAAATTTCTCATGTTGGTACTTCTAAAGCCAATACCATGAAGAACAACATCAAAGTCAACAAAGTAAACAAGAGAAAGTTTACTAAAGATAGCAACAAATTCAAAAAGAATCTCAAAGGAGAATGCTTTGTATGTGGGAAACCGGGCACTTTGTGGAAGATTGCCAACATAGAAAATAAAGCAAAATTGGAGGCAAGGTAACTTTCATTGAGAATGAAGAAATTGCTACTACTATAAGCAAAGTAAATGTTGTCAAATGAAAGATTCTGGGATGGTGGTTTGATACATGCACTACCATTCATGTTTGCTATGAAATATCCCTTTACAAGACATATCAAGAAATTGATGATGGTCAACAAATACAAATACAAATGCGGAATGAACATTGTTCAAAAGTCATAGGCAAATGGAATTTTGATTTACAATTCACAACAAGAAAAAATTGTTACTCTTACAAATGTATTACATGTACTAGATATGAATAGAAATCTTGTAAGTGAGGTTTTGTTGGGAAAATCAGAAATAAAATGTATCTTTGAGTCGGAAAAACTTGTATTATCCCATAATGATTTCTTTTTTGGAAAGGGTTATTCCACTGAGGGAATGGCCAAAATATGTACTATTGTTAATATCAATGAAATTATTGTGAGTTCTTCTTACTTTGTTTGTATATTAATTCTTTGGCATGATAGATTATAGCATATAGGTTATTCAACTTTACATAGAATGGTTAGATTTGGCATGCTATCCAGTTAATTGACTAAGAATGAAAAGAGTGAAATTTTTACTAAATGAAAGAAGTTTAAAAAACATTTTCAAATTGTAGAGAGATCATCTTAAATTCTTGACTTAGTTTATACTACTATTTGTGAACTTAATGACATGTTAAATAGAGGTGGTAACAGATAATTTATAACCTTTATTGATAATTTTTCTAGACTTTGTTATGAATATTTAAAGAGACATAACGATGAAACATTTAATATGTTTAAAGTTTATAAAATCGAATAGATCAAAAATATCAAATCATTAAAGTTCTTAGAAGTGATAGAAGTGGAGAGTACTTTTATAAAGAATTTATCTTTTGTGAAGAGCATGGTAATATACATCAATTAGTGTACCTAGACACCCGGACAAAATGGTTTACTGGAAAGCAAAAATAGAACGTTAGTTAAAATGATTAATGCTATGTTATTGAGACTAAAATTTTCTAATAATTTATGGGGAGAGGCTTTACTTGTTGCATATCGTATTGCTAATAGAATTCCCTCTAAGAACTGAAGGTTTCTCCCTTATGAATTATGGAGAGGGAGAAAACCTAACATTGGATATTTTAAAGTGTGGAGGTGTTTGACTTATTATAAAAACACATATCCTAGAAGAACAAAACTAGGACCAATAGAGATCAAAAGTGCCTTTGTTGGAAATACAATTAATAGTAAATCATATAGGTCACTTAACATCCAATGTCGTTATAGAATCCTGAGATGTGTAATTTTTTGAGAATTTATGAAGCATTGATAAAACTCCACAAAATCCATTGGAAATTCAAAATGAAATTATAGCTTCTAATAAATCACTAGAAACATCTTCTCAAGATGCAATTGAGTTTAGTGAACCTAGAAGAAGCAAGAGAACTCATTAAGAGAGGGCATTGTGACATGACTTATGCTTGGTTAAAGTAAGTAGGGAAGATATACTAAGAACAATACCTTATGTTATTCAAATCGATAGTGATCCTAAAACCTATAAAGAAGTTATGACTTCTAGAGATAGTACACTTTAAAAAAGGCTATCAATGATGAGTTGAATTCTCTAATATCTAATAATACTTGGGAAATTGTTGATTTATCGGCTTGATCTAAAGACATTGGTTGCAAGTGAGAATTTCGAAAGAAATACAATACGGATGGTTCAATCCAAACTTATAAAGAAAATTAGTCGCTAAGGGTTTTAGACAAAAGGAAGGAATTGATTACTTTGATGCTTATGCACCCATAGCTAGAATTACAACTATTAATTTTTTTTTGCATTATCTTCTATATATAATTTATGTGTGCATCAAATAGATGTAAAACTGCATTTTAAATAGAGAATTAGATGAACAAGTTTAATGGAACAATCGGAAGGTTTCATTCAAGTTTGGCTTTGCAGGTATGTTTTGTGTGTACCTAGCCTTAAACTTTCTATATTTTATTTGCCCATAGCGCATGAGTTAACGCGTGATAGAACTCTTAATCTTTGCTCACTTTTCTTAGTCGCCTTTTATAGAGGTATGACTTCCTTTTGCTTATGTTACTAGCTTTTAATCCATCGTCACTTGTTTCTTGTTGATACGCCCAAAGACTTTCCCGCTGTGGGAGAGCCCTGTCGCTCAGATAAAGGGAAGTCTCCCCAAATAGTTGGATCAAACAGTGATGTGCCTCAATTTTCAAAGGCCGCTAATGAGGTAAGCTTTATGATATCATTTATCTTCACATTGTTTGCTGTAATGAAAATGCCAAGGCTGTGTTCTCTTTATGTTTCCGTTTTTCGTTTTCATATTTGAAAATGTTTTCTATTTTCCGTTTTCTGTGAGTTTTTTCAAAATTGCTGAAGATGCGTTTGGTTTGTTATTTCTGAAAACTGTTTTCGAAAATGAAAAGCTGGAAAACACGTTATGTTTGAGATTTTTGCAGAAAACTATTTTTCCCTTATTTGATTCTCATTAAAAGTGAAGCCCACACAAATACTAAGAAATGAAATAAAAATAAAAATAATGAAAAAGTTCAAACTAAAGCAATAATTAATTGATATCGATATTAATTAACAATCTCCAACAACGGTACTAAAAACTTGATGTGGATTTTTATTGCAAGGGTAAAATGTCTCAATCAAGTAATAAAGTGGACTTTTTGAGTCGAGTTATCGTCCCATGAGGATTGTAATTAAATACCAAAATATGTTAGTTCTCGCCTTAGTTGAACAGTCAAATTGTGATGAATTATCTAGAATAAAATAGAAAATTAAACTGAATAAAAGCAAAAGAAAGAAAAGACATTTAGATATTCTAAATTGATGTCTTTAAGTATTGAGATATCCGATTTCACATAGTCAATACTTTTAATTTCAATTGTCAAGTTTTATTCCTATTATTGTGCTGATCGAATTCACTTATGCATATGAAATTCCTCTCTCAAGTTTAAATCAACTCTACCTAATTAGTCAACTATGATTATAGACAGCAAGTCATAATAATTAGGTGCATGGAACACAAGAATTCATGTAGCTATCACAATAATAACAAACGTATATCTCTACCATTCGTCCAATTACCAGATTTATTCGTAGATCTAGGTTGTTAGCTCACCTCTCGGATTATGAAAACAACCCATTAAATCAATAAATTAATTCATACATTAAACACAAAATAAAATTAACACATACAACGAAAGTGCAAAACTAGAATTATAGAATTAAAAGAGTAAAATTAAGCTTTATCGAATATCAAAACTATTTAATTTGTTGTTGACAAGTATATTTTATACACTTATTTATATATCAAAATTAGAATATTACATGGTCTTTTTAGAATAAATTCTACGTAATTCTTGTTTATTTGTTTACTTTGAAGTAAAATATCTCAAAATCAAGTGAATGAAGCAATTGATGGAAATAATGCACAATTGGATGACAATTGAAGGTAAATTGAACATTTGGGAGCTATAGAGGCCAATCAGGAAACATGCATGGTGCTAAAGTGAAGAAATAGAGATTTGGAGAACCCAATTGAAGAAGTTGAGAGTTGAAACGAACTAATTGAGAAGATTCTAAAGTATGGGGACCAAAATGCTTCAATTGAAAGTGGAGGACCAAAGTTCAAATAAAAGTCAATGATCTACTTATAAAGATTTAAAATTTGAAAATTGCACTGAACTCTATAACCATGTGATCGAGCGCCACAAAGCCGCGTAGTTGCGCGATGTTGTCAAAAATCAACTCGAGATTTAAACACGTGATCGCGCTGTTCTACGACTATGCCGTTCATTGGGCTTTTTGCGTGGTTTTGATCAAGTTTTCTCCCTTATTCTAGTAGGTATTCACAAAACCTATATATACAACGTATGAGACACGAATTCTGGACATTTGCCTCACCTAAGAACATCATAAAACTCAAATTTTCACGTTAAATTCTTGGGAGATCGAAGCGAAGTAAGGGGCGAGACTTGGAGATTACTTGAAGAATTGATTCTTGGTACAAGATTTCCATTTTTCATGTTATTTTCAATGAACGCTTATATTGTTTTTCTTATATAAACATGATGTGTAATTATATTTTAATGTTAGGATGTAATGACTCGGGTCCCACTTAACGGGTTATCCCACCGTTAGATGACGACGTACAATCCCCACTGTACCAATATGGATCTTTTTGCATTCTTTGTCCTCACTCGCACGCTCCCTGAGAAAACTTCCCAGGAGGTCACCCATCAAAGAATTGCTCCAAGCCAAGCACGCTTAACAGTGGAGTTTCTAACGATGAACTTCTAGAAAAAAGGTGCACCTTGTTTGTATGAGTAGTACCTATCAAATCTTTTAAGCTTTCCTAGCCTGGGTGTTACAATCACTCCCCGTTAAACTCGCGACGTCCTCGTCGCGCTTAAACCATCTAAGGATCAATTGTCAGGCGTTGGGATTATAGAGGTGTCTCCAGCCATAAGGCATAGCACTTAGTTCCCGATTTTCGGTTGGCGACCGTCTCTGATACCATTTGTAATGACACGGGTCCCACTTAACAGGCTGTCCCGGCAGTTAGATGAGGACGTACTGTCCACACTGTACCAACATAGATCTTTTCAGCATGTTTTGTCCTCACTGACACGCTCCTCGAGAAAACTTCCCAGGAGGTCACCCATAAAAAAATTGCTCCAAGCCAAGTACGCTTAACTGTGAAGTTTCTAACGATGGACTTCCAGAAAAGAAGATGCACCTTGTTTGTATAAGTAGTAGCTATCAAATATTTTAAGCTTTCCTGGCCTGGGTATTACAATCTGTAACACCCCAAAATTTTTTGTTCAAAACGCTGGAGTGTTACTAAAAATTATTTGATTTTCTTAAACAAATGCGGAAGCGTAAAATAAATGGTTTTGCCAAACATGAAATTAAAATTCTTTACAACCAAATCCCAAAAACATAACTTGACAAATTAAACGTGTTTAGAATAATAAATAGAACTTAAATTTGAAACTTAATCATTTAATTCTTCAAATCTCCTTGGCAGTCCGCTTCACCATTTCGCCACAGTCCAATCGACCCGATCAATCCTGTAAAATTATAGGAGTGAGTATTTGAGAATACTTAGTAGGACACGAAAACTATGGTTCTATCCTGAGTAAATATATTTAACGCATGTGTCAAAATATCAAACCGTCATCATATCTTTAACTTTCATAAGTATAATAATTCAACGTGTGTCGAAAATATTATACTGCCATCATAACTTTAGTAATCGGTAAGAGTTCAATCATATCATATCTTTCGTACCGGATGGCCATACCATAATAAACATCATATATGTAAAGACCCTGGTCCCACTTAACCGGCTGTCCAGACCGTCAGATGACGACGTACTGTCTCACTGTACCAACATGAGTTTTTTCAGTATACTTTGTCCTCACTCGCATGCTCCCCGAGAAAATTTCCCAAGGGGTCATCCATCATAGAATCGTTCCAAGTCAAGCACGCTTAACTGTGGAGTTTCTAACGATGGACTTCCGGAAAAGAAGGTGGACCTTGTTGGTATGAGTAGTACCTATAAAATCTTTTAAGCTTTCCTAATCTGGGTATTACAATCACCTCACTTTAGACTCGCGACGTCCTCGTCGTGCTTAAACCATCTGAGGATCTGTTGCCAGGCGTTGGGATTCTAGAGGTGGCTCCTACGGGTTCAAGAGGTGCTCCCCGCCCTATGACGTAGTACTTTGTCCTGCATAACACTTAGTTTCCGATTTCTGGCTGCCCGACTGTCTTTGATACCATTTGGAAAGACCCGGGTCCCACTTAAGAGGCTGTCCCGACCGTTACATGACGACGTATTGTCCCCACTGTACCAACATGGGTCTTTTCAGCATACTCTATTCTCACTCGCACGCTCCTCGAGGAAACTTTTCAGGGGTCACCCATCATTGAATTGCTCCAAGTCAAGCACGCTTAATTTTGAAGTTTCTAACGATAAACTTCTCGAAAAGAAGGTATGAGTAGTACATATCAAATCTTTTAAGCTTTCTTGATCTTGGTATTACAATATCATATCATATACTTCCATAAGCATAATAAATCAACAATATGGATAAATAATTTAAACGGGTGAAAAGTCACTGCGTCTCGATATTCTACCTCAATAGATCAAACGGATTTTGAAAGAAATATGATTGCACGTTGAATATTCAAAACGTGAATTTGATTGCCTTAAAAATATGCTTCTAAATATTTATGAAATTTTGACTCTTTTGCAAACGTGAACTGGTGCCAAGAAAGTATATTTTGTGTAGTGATTCATCTTGACTTTTTGATAGAATTTATTGATAAAATCACGCATAAAATTTATTTAGTTCTAAAACAATGATAATAATTATCCATGTACACATAAATAGGATAAAGGTAAATATAGACAGTTGAATATGATTGGTATAGCTTAATTCTCGTGAAATTTTCGTGAGAGACTAAGAAAAGAATTTTTGAAACTAAAAGGATAAATAACAATTCATTTAACTATTAATTTTTGAAACTAAAAGGATAAATAACAATTCATTTAAACTTATATTCGTTCATCAATTATAACTTTACGTATTTTTGTCAAAAATAACTTTTTCTTGAATAAAGACTCCTAATTAATTACGATCTACAAAATGAGTATAATATCGATAGACTAATTATCATCATATCAATAATTATTAATTTGGCCCAAATAAATTTGTCGACAAAAAATAAAACATTTTAGTCCTTCATCTCTTCAAAATTATTAAAAGACATAAAGTATAAAATCGTTAAATAATTATATTCTACAAAAATTTGGAGTGTTACATAGGATGAACAACGTAGCCTAGTCAGTTATTTTAATTCCAAACTCCGATGTTTTAATTATTCTTTACATGTGTTGATTTTATTTTTGAGTTTAATTCATGATTTAACTGGTCATTGATTCATGATTTGGTGATTTATTTTCATAATTCGAGAGGTGAGCTAATAAACTAGACTTCGGAATAAAATTCGGTAATTGAACAAGAGATAAACATGTACTTTTGTTATTACTGCAGTCATTATGAGAATTCTTGTATTTCATGCAATTAGTTAAGGAATAATTCTGACATTCTATAGAGATATACGGTTGATTTAATTGGATAGAGTTGATTTAAAATCAAGAGAGAATTTTATATGCATATGTGAAGTCAATTGATTTATTGATTTAATGAGTTATTTTCATAATTCAAGAGGTGAGCTAACAACATAAATCTAGGAATAAAACGCGCTAATTAGATGAACGATAGAGATATACATTTGTTATTATTGTGATAGCTACATGAATTCTTGGGTTCCATTCACCTAAATATTATGACCCGTAGTCTAGAAACACGGTTGACTAATTATGTAGAGTTGATTTAAACTCGAGAGAGAAATTTATGTTAGCCCAAGAGTAAACTAACCAAGAGGGGGGTGAATTGGTTTATAAAACTTTTTCGATAAATAATATCAAACTTAAAAATCAATAGGTATAATTATGAGCACTTAGTGTTGCAAGTAACTTAACTATCAATGTAGTGTTCTATAAATGTGTAAACTTGATTGATAAAGCAAGTATAGCACTTAGATATAGTGTTGCATTATATAAATTGATAGAATAGAGTAAGTGCAATGTAAGTAAGTAAAAAGGGATAAGAGAATGCAAACGCGATTTAAGGAGGTTCAATCAACCAATGTGATCTACGTCCCCCGTTACCGAGCTCTCCGTCACGAGTAAGGAGAAATCCACTATATTGGTGACTTACAATAAGGAGCACTTATCCTTAGGTGACTTACAATAAGGAGCACTTATCCTTAGGTGACTTACAACAAGGAGCACCTACCCTTAACCAACAATCGAGTTTTCACAAGGCTCTCGAAACCACAAGATATAATGAATTGAATTTACAATTGAAATAACTCTCTTGACAAATGATATACTCAAATAAAGTACTGAGAGAGTTAGGCTAACACTTTAATAAATAGAATGAATTAAGCTCGAGTGTTAGAGAAATTTTTTGATGCAAATGATAATGAAAAGTTCAATACAATCAAAAAAAGATTTTCAAATAATCTCTTGTTAAAATATTGAATCAAATTAAGTACCAAGAGATGCCACACTTGAATAATTAACAATGAGTTAAGCTCAAAGTGTTTAGGCAATGGAACTTTGATGAATCAAATGATAATGAAAAATGTAGCACAAATAATCAAAGTTCCTTAATTGGAATTTCTCTCTTTTAAAAGATTAAAACAAGTTTAGAACAAAGAGAGACTTACACTTCAATTCCAATATAATGTGAAGATGTTGAAGAAGTTTAAACAATATAAAACCAAGAATCTTCACAAAACTTTATTCCAAAAACTTTGATGAATTTGATAAAACAAAGTTTAAATCAATCAAAGTTTTATAATAATAATAGATGAATATAAACCAAGTAAGAACAATGAATTTTCACAAGAAAGTTTCTATAAAATCTTTTCTATGTTGTTCAAAATGAATGTAAATGAGATGGCTATTTCTAGATCAAGATATTCAAATTCAGCAACTTTCGGTTGACCATTTCTGGAGTTTCGGTCGACCGAAACATGCATATAGCCGTTACACATTTTCAACCGTTGAACTTCCGGCTGACCAATTTCGGTTGACCGAAAATTGACTTTTGAAAAACATGAAAATGTACGATTTTTAGGTTTCTAACTTGTTTTTCAAAGTGGTTTAATATAGTATAATCATGATTTAAGATCAAATAACATATGAAAAGCAATATTGACTTAGATAAAAATATTTTATGCAAATGATGAATTTTCAAGTAAGTTTCTTGATGCATAAAAATCATTTTCGAGCTCTTTGAATTTCATCGCTAAAAATTGAGAGTGTTATACCTTTACATAGGTTAAATCAACTCTTGAACTTGAACTATAATCTTGTATGCTTGAATTCTTGATCTTTATGTCATACTTTTCAACTTTAATTTTGATCTTGAATATCTTCAATTCTTTCATGATCTTCTTTGCGTCTCATGTGCTTGATCATATAGTTTTGATTTATATCTTTGAGAGACGATTTGAACATAGAGTGCTTTGAATATTTATCATTACATGAAATACTTGAAGCACACTTGTTAATAACACAATATATTCTTATTTGTTATGATCAAAACAATAAGGTTAATTTAACCATAGGTCAACAATTTCAAATACATAAGTGAATTCGATCTAGCACACTAATAGGAATAAAACTTGACAATTGGAATTAAAAGCATTGACTATATGAAATCGAATGTCCCAATACTTACAAACATCAATTTAGAATATCTAAATGTCTTTTCTTTTCTTTTTTTATTCAGTTTAATTTTCTATTTCATTTTAGACTATTCATCACAATTTGACTATTCAAATAAGGCAAAAACTAATATATTTAGGTACTTAATTACAATCCTCATGAGACGATAACTTGGGCTCAAAAAATTCACTTTATTACTTGATTGCAACATTGTACACTTGCAATAAAAATCCACATCAAAGGTACGGTGAAGCAGCCAAAACCTAGAACGAAGGATCCGAATAAGAGGGAAATGAGTATCGAGGATAAGCATAAACTTGGTACTAGGTTACATATTTTTCATAAGGAGAAGATGTCACAAATGGTTTTGATTACAAGGAAGACAAATGTGGTGTAGGTAGAAATTCGTGGGAAAATTTCTAAGAAAAAAGAATCATGAGATAAAATTAAAGGGCTGTATATGTCATTTTCTTAGTTTCTTTTTTTTTTCAAATAAGGAATATAATTAAAAAAGTGGTGTAGAAATTAATTTTTGTGTTGCCAATATAATTGTCCATAAAATATTATATACATAAACCCAAAATTTATCTATAATTTTTAACCATACATTGTTCAGAAAATTTTTTCACTATTTAAAACATCAACTTTTCTTTGTAATGTCCATTGAATAAGATTAAGTATATTTTATAATCTTTTGGGTCGCTTGCAAGTATGGAGCTTGAGTGGAAAGAAAATGATTCCGAGAATTGAATTGTCAAGAATTCAAGAAATTTTGGTACGTTTGATTTAAGATGAAATTGACATTTGAAGACTTGGTGAGGGTGAAAAATGTATTCTCAATTATACTTAGAGCTTGTTTGATAGAATGAAAATTTTCACTACAATTTTTCAAACTCTATCTCAACAATTCATCTTTAGTTGAACTTACAATTTTTTACTTTTCAAACATTTTTAAACCACACATCCATTAAAAAAAAATCGCAAAAACTTCTAAAAATCACATTACCAAACAAGCACTTAAGGAAAACATTTTCTTTGTTCTAAAGGAAAAGTATGGTAAACGAGACAAGACGAAAAAAATGAATTCCATCTAACAACGAAATCAAACGAACCAAATTTAACGTCAACATTCACAATTTCGCTATCACAACTTTTTGTCAACCTATTTATACAAATAGAATTTTTGTTTACTAATAATAGAAAAAAATAAAAAGTAAAATCAATAATATCAACTTACAAGAAATTCGAATTATATAATCTGATAATCCTAATTTATTAAGGAAAAAGATGGTTCTGTTAAGATTTTATTTGAAGTTAGTTAGTTAGTTATGCAGTGATTATGTGACTCAGTCGGACTAAATAACTCCGTGTTGGTTTACGTGTGGTATATGTAGGTATGTGTGTATAAAATCTCTCCCGCTTCGATCACACAAATCACATTTATTTTCATCTTTTTCTCCCTCTGCAACTCTCTCTAGTCTCTACTGCAATTGTGTAATTGCGAAGAAGATGACCCACGAAAGAGAGGCACTTGCTCGCACGATCATTGGCGTCATTGGTTTGCATTTGATATTGTTTTCTTTCCTGTACTCTACGTATATAAATTTGTTTGCTAGCTATCTCCATTGAAACATGAAATTTATTTTGAGTTTTTGCTTCATTTACTTGTATAGTTGTATATGCGAATATTTGCATAGAACGTGAATTTTTTCTAATTCTTTGCTCCAATAATCAGCATGTGAATGTATATTTGTGTCTATACACACACAATATATATTGACATATTTTCTTAGAACGTGAAATTTATTTGGGATTTTTAGCTCCGTTCATCAGTACTGTGTTCGTGTATTATACGTTTATGTAAACATACAATCTACATGAGATTGTACTCGTTGCTTATTCACAATCCTCACAAATACACTTGTTTTGTGTGTGTATTTTTTATTAATACATATTTTGAATGGGTTATATCTTGCTGGTTTTGATTCATTTAATCATTTTACTGATAATTTGATAGATCAACAATTTTGATTCTTTTTTTTTTTTTTAATTATTATTATTATTATTAATTTTTTTTTTTTTTTTGTAGGGAATGTGATTTCATTCTGCCTGTTTATCTCCCCAGCGTAATCTCTCTCTCTCTCTCTCTCTCTCTCTCTCTCTCTCTCTCAGAAACACACGCACACATGCAATTGGATAAAAGTTTGTTACGCATATTTCTGTTGTTCTTGCATGGATGTTTCCAGATACTATCTACTTGTATATTCAGAATCTGCTTCTGTAATTGACAATGGCCGTAATACTTTTTTAATCTGCTTCTTTAAGTAATTGGAAATTGCTTTAAATTAAATGAATCTACTTTTTTGTTCTTGTTCTTGATAATCTCAAGTGCTCATGTTTGTTAATTAAAAGTTTTAATTAAAATTTTCTCCAAACAAAACCAATGTGAATAAAACCACGGTCAAATACTTAATGGATAAAATTAGCATCAAATGAACAAATGAATTAATCTATTTGTACATAATAATGTTCAGATTGGTTACCAATTGATGCATTGGAAGTAGTGGCGGATCCAGAAAATCTGTTCAGCTCGAGTAGACATCAATAAAAAAAAAATTCCTGTTAGGGCTGACTTCGGTAAAAATAACTGTATTTTTTTAGTCGTAGTCCAAAATATACAAAAAAATCTAATTAAATTTATTTTTTCGCCGAATCCAACACGGGCGGCGACCTACATCGCCATGAGGTAGATCCACCCCTGTTGGCAGGTTTGTAGTTGTTTATTTTGAAAATGGTGTGATGAGTAAGTTGATGGATATTTGTCAAATCATGTATATGTAACTCAATTGATAAACTACTATGTACGGTAGCATGATTCTAAACAAATTACTTTTGCAGGCCAACTTTTTTTAGAATATGGAAAAACAAAACCACAGAGGAGTTTCATCCATATCCATATCTGGCCTGTGTTATGAACTGCCTTTTCTGGATCTTCTATGGTATACCACTGGTGCATCCTGACAGTACTCTTGTAATCACCATCAACGGCATTGGCCTTGCCTTGGAGTTCATTTATCTAACCATTTTCACCATTTACACCACAAAGAGGAATAGGGTAACCACTCTTTCTTGCTTTTTATTTAAGACCAATACTTCTAAATCAAGCCCATTGATGAGTTTCCTTTCCTGGATCAGCAGCAAAAGATGCTGATGCTAAAAAAGTTGCCTTCCTTGTGAAACCGTAATATATATAAGAGTCATTCTTGGCTCAAGTGTTGAATCTGTTTGACAAACTTATTTTTAAACAACACGTTTCTTCAAACCATTTTTTAACGACACATTTTTCCCATAATCATATTTCGACCGCATATTTTATCTCGGAAACATAACAATTTTTGTTTTTAAACAAAAACTTTTAACAAGCGGAGCCTTAAGTATGCACAAACATATTATGTCTTGCAATTACTAAAAGCAATGGAGAAATACATATCATCTAAGACTAAAGAGAATGCATAAGGCTGATCTAAAGGGCTTCAACATATCTTGTTAGCGAGAATTGTTCAAGAAAATCACTCACAAGTGAAATGTGTTTCAGGGAATTATTGCCCTCGTACTGATGGTTGAGGCGGTATTCCTCACCGGTATTATCCTCATCACACTATTCTGTTTTCACACCCATAAGATGAGATCCATGTTTGTGGGAATCATATGTGTTGTCTTCGGTATTATTATGTATGGATCTCCTCTGTCCATTATTGTAAGTTCCTTGAAAATTTGCAGTAATTTTCCAATAAATTCCACATTATTATTTTCAATGTAACAAGTTATTAATTTTTATTAACAGAGAAAAGTATTCAAGACAAAGAGTGTTGAGTTCTTGCCATTTTGGCTCTGCCTGGCTGGTTTCACAAATGGAGCCATATGGTTCACCTATGCTTTCCTCAAGAACTTTGACCCCTATATTTGTGTAAGTTTTGCATTTCAGATAAGTACAGTATAGTATAATAAAAGGTTACTTATAATTTTGCTCTTATTTTCTTCTAAGTAATAATGCTTTGAATTTATATAATAGAAAGAATTTGAACTGATAAATGTAATTTTATTTTATATAGACTGGAAATGGAATTGGAGGACTACTAGGATTATTCCAGCTGTGCGTGTATGCATATTTCAGTTATAAAGGTCCTCCTCCTAAGGCAGCAGCAGATGATGTTAAGCCATCAGAAGTACAGCTCCAGAACACTGCAACAAACATAAACACATCTTCACCACTTGTCTGAAATTTTCTTTTCATAGTCCTTCAATCTAGATTGATTGAATTGAAAGATTTTTGTCCCCCCCTCTCATTTTTACTTCGTGGTTTTTCGTAGATGAACATATTATGGGATTATTGACTATTTTATGAGCTTCCAAATTGATATGATTCTGAATGGAAATCAGAAATGGTAGAATTTATCGGCCACTTAATTTGATATAAATATACCGAACACTTCTCAATTAAATTAGGAAATTATCAACGTCTTCCTACTTTGCCCAAAAATTATGTCATTTCCCATGCTTATTGTCCAATTATTGTAAATACATTTTCTTGCTCACGTAGATCTTTTAATTATTTGTTCAACATTTCTTGAGAGTTATATTGATCAACTGGCTGATCAAGAATTTCAAGCATATATTGAACAACTTCAAGCATATATTGTCACTTGAGTTGAAAGGTTGATCCCTTTCATATATCGTGCTGTGTAATTGATCACTCCCACCGGTTAAGTCATTCTCTAGGAACTTCGCATTCTCTGGTTCCACAATCCCAATTCTGTAAGATGAAGTACTCACTAATAGTCTCCTTGGTCCAGTTTCTTCTCTTCTAAATTGTAAAGCATCCCCAAATGCGTATATGTCGCAAACTTGGTTTTCAACCTTTAAATAGCTCAAATGGAGTCTTTGAGAAAACTTTAGTTGGAACTTGGTTTAATGTATAGACTATCGTTTTAATGATTTGAATTTGTTGGAAACATACGGTCAAGGTTATGAATTTGCTAGAGAAAAATAAAATTTTTGTTAAGGAAATGGAACAGACAATGGTGACTTCAAAAACACCCTAATTTATTTCTAGATGCAGATTAATCAAATGATGCATCTTTACCGCAGTAATTTATACATACCGCATTTAACACTAACATTCGTCAGTTGTCCCTATAATCATTGGTTCTTTGTTGGACGACCTCCAAAATGCAGTGCCTTCAACACATGTCGGAACGCATAACTACTTTTCATGGGCCCTACAATATGTGCTCCATGAAACACCTTGAAAGAAACTGACACAATCTCGCAACACCCGTCCAGCACACCTTTCTTCCCCAAAGCTTCCTTCTTTGTGTTCTACATGCTTGCCGACATGATCCATGGCCTATAGTCATTTCTCTGCAAGATTATATCATTGGTTTCTCATAAAACCAACAACGTATTCAAGCGGTCCCACTCTGATACCAACTTTCACGGAACGCAGAGCCAACAATTGGTGAATTCTCTTACGGTGGGGAAATGAACGTTCTCACTCGTGACATTCTCCCTCAATTGAATTCTCTTACACCCTCGTAGCGAGAAGTGAGCCACGCATCAATACGCATTCCTCAATTACAAGAATAAATGGAAACATCCCCTCATAGAAGGACACCCACACGGTGCTTGCCAACTTGCCCGTAGTAATTTATACATACTGCACTCGACACAAACCTTCGCCATGTGTTCCCATAAGCATTGGCTCTTCTTTGGACGGCCTCAAAATCGCAGTGCCTTCAGCACATGTCGGAGCACATATATACTACTCATGGACCCTACAATATGCGCACCCCGAAACTCCTTGTATGTCTCTGACACAATCGCTCATTTCCTGCCTAGCACACTTATCTTCCCCATACTTCCTTCTGGTTCTACATGCTTTCCGACATGATCCGTGGCTCAAAATCATTTCTCTACAAGAATTTATGTCATTGATCTCCCAAAAAAACTAACAACACATTCAAGCGGCCCTTCTTTGATACCAACTTTCACGGAACGCGGGTTCGACTCTTGAGGTCTCACCTTAAGATATCCTACTTCTCATTCATTGACCGGCAGGCCAGAACAACTGGCAAGACATACGCTTATGAGTAGGATGTTAGGAAAATACATGCATTATGATCATATCATTAGAACACTTTTTAGTACAATAGGCTAACCGCCTAGCTGTTGCTAACTTGCGGTGGGGAGATAAACATTCTCAGTCGTGAAATTCTCCTTCATTCAAATTATCTTACGCCCTCGTAGCAAGAAGTGAGCTTCATATCAACACATATTCCTCTATTACAAGAATGAACATCTTTCCCTCATGGATGGGCATCACGGTGCTTGCACACTTGTCCGTGGTAACTCATACACGCCGCATTCAACACCAACCTTCTCCATTTGTCCCCACAAGCATTGGTTCTTCATTGGACGACATTAAAACACAATACATTTAGCACATTCCAGAACACATACCCACTACTTCTCATGGGGCCTACAATTTGTGCTCCCCAAAACACCATGAAAGTTATCGATACAATCACACAACGCCTTTCCATCACACTCATCTTCCTCATAGCTTCCTTTTTCATATTCTACATTCTTGCTGACACGATCCGTGGCCCAAAATCATTTCTCTACAAGAATTTATATCATTAACCTCCCATAAAATTAACAATGCATTCAAGCTATTCCGCTCTGATAACTTTCACGAAACGTAGGTTCAACTCTAGAGGTTTCTCGCCTCAAGGTAGCATGCTTCTCATTCATTGCCGGAAATCTCAAACAACTGGCACACATGCACGCTTATGGGTATGATGTTAGGAAAATACATGCAATATGATCATATCATTAGAGCACTTCTTGGTACAATAGGCTAACTCCCTAGCTATTGTCGACTTGCAATGTCAAATGGAGAGATAAGCTTTCTCAATGTGTGACACCAAGTCTAGACTACAAAATTTGAATGTATAATCTCTAGTATTTCAGGTTTTTCAAAATGCAGTCCACACAATTGTTAACATCAGTAAAATCCAAAGTTCTAACAACTCCACCATTTACTAATCTCTTAACCTATTTATGCAAATATAACCCAATCTGGTGCCATAATCCATTCATAACACATCGTTTAAATCAAGTTTGAACATGCATATAACGCTATAAACATGACTATATTGTAGATTATTTGAGAAAAGACCATCAAAAAACTCTTAGCCAATTTCAATTGGGCCAACGAGAAGAGAGTGGAACACCGGCACAGGAAAAGGGTTTAGAGAAAGTGGATCAAGTTTAGCCCCGTGGTGACTGAGAGGATCTTGGATGTGACTAGAGACCGAGCCGATATCAGAAGACATTGATCTTGGTCTCATTACCAAATTTCTATATGGCAGAGCCAATGAAGAGCTACACATGAGCATAAGGAATTGATAGACGGTTTGCGTGTGCTCCATATCTTTATATGACATAATATCGACCCAAATACTCAGGGCATAGTTCAACGGGGGAAGGGCTCGGCTACTTTACCATTTTGTGAGAGGACGCAAAATCGATCCAATCGAGATGTCACTACAAAAATGCACCATGAGCTCTGTGAGATAGACACATATAGCCATACAGAGGCAGTTGGATGAGATGAGAGGGGATGTTCGAGTTATCAAGGGCTCTAGCACATACATAAAAGGTGAGCAAAGCACGATGCACTATGCCTTGAATGAGCTAAAAGCCTAGGTGTTGCGATGTAAATCTCGGATGGACACAGATGAAGACTTGATTGCACTCTAACACACACACCAACAAGACCATCTCAACATCTTCAAGAAGACGAACCCCTGGGAAGTACTTGATCCTTTTTCTATGTATTTTATTTATTTTCTCTATTTTGGTTATACATTGATGGTAATGTACTATTTTGAGTTTGGAGATAGTGCAGGTGTAACTTTTTTTTCTTTTTTCTTTTTTTCTTTTTCTTTTTTTTAACTTCAGTCTCATTCGCAATTGGTATGTATAATATTCGTTCTACACTTTTAGCATGTATAACTTAATTATCTAGTTCATGTAGATTACTTTGGTCATTCATTCGCATTTGGGGATATATAAAAAATCTAGGCTAGGTTTGTTGATATGGTTGTTGCCTTGATGATATTCTATTGGAAAAAAATATTGCTTTGGTAGAATATCGGACAACATTGAACTTATGTTTTTACTTGGTTACTTATCCATGTTAAACTTTATGAAAATGAGCACATACGAATATTGAATTGTTACTTGTGTAAAAGTATGGCTTGCACCTTGCATATGTAAGATGATTTACTTATGTAATCCGACCTAGGTTTGACCATATATTCCCCAACCTTAAATGTAGTAATCATGATCTTTAACTTAGAAACTAAAGTACTTTTAAACAATTTGGGGGTGGAAAGATAGGTACATATAGGTATAGAAGTTCATGATCTCAAGTTTCTGAATTGTACTTTTAGTTGAAGGGGTTTTGGCCAACGAGTCTAAGCTAGCACTAGCTACTTATTTATGATCTTATTCCTCTCTTCATAGCATGGGTGACTCGAGCAATTTAGCATTTAAGGGTATTTCAAAACCTTGTGTCTATGGTCTTCTAACTTTGGAGCCAACGACCAAAAACTCGTTAAAGTAGTCACTCGAAAAGCCTAATGATGAGAGGACTTACACTTAAAACAAAAAATACATCTTACACTTTTCTTTATAGCCTTGGTGACTCGAGCAAGTAAGTCTTTTAAAGGTATCTTAAGAAATGGTGCCTTATGGTCATCTGACTTGCAAGTCATCGGCTCAAAGCTCGCTACAGGGATCGCTTAGAAAACTTAAAGATAAATCTTTTGCACATAAGATGATAAAAACATAGAAAATAAAAAACTAAAAAAAATTTAGACTAGATAAAGTGCTTGGTACAAACTTTGAGGTTTGATTTTTGGAGACTGTGATGTGAAATTGGGAACTGTTTACCATCGATCTCTTATACAAACATGTATCCGATTCATATTTCCTTCTGCACCATTGGTGACATGAGCAAATAAGCATTTAAAGGTCTCTTAAAACCTGGAGCCTTATGATCATCAAAGTGGGAGTCATCGGCCTCAAGCTCACTATAGGGATCGCTTAAAAAGCTTAATGATAAAAGTTTTTCCATAAGATGAGAAAGACATACAAAATAAAAAATAAAAAATCTTACACTCGATAAAATGCTTGGTATATACTTCAAGGCTAGAGTTTTGGAGGCTGATGGTGTGAAATTGGGAACTTCTTAGACATGTATCTGATTCTATTATACTTATGTAGAAAATACAACTTTATGATCAATAGAAACCACATATGTTAGAAGAACTCTAGGGATTTGAGAGAAAAACTTAAGGAGTGATCATAAATAAGATATGAGAGAAAATAAAAATATCTATTCGACCACATGGGGACTACTTGTAATCTTTAAGCAACACTATGTTTGTTTATGTTCTTATCCAAAGTAAAAATTATTTTTCTAGGTTGTTCGAAATTGTCTAAAGTATGTTTTGATTCGAACCTTAGGCATAAAGTTAGCAAGTCAATGTTGGGTCATTTGTTTGTATTTGTTGAGTTTATTTTTATAGTGTGTTTTAGTATTACTAGTGAATCACCCGTGCGATGCACGGGAAGAAATGTCTAGATAAAGATAATTCAATGTGAAATTAAATGAATTCTTTAGATAAAATAAATAAATTTCACAAATAAGAGACAAGATCATCATTTATTGATTTCATATGACTACAAATTCTGAAATACTTCTTTGTATATAACATTGTTTGTTAATTTTTTTGGTCTTCTATTCTTATCACAAATCAACATCTTTAATCAAGAACGATTTGTCACCCTAGAAATCGCAACATAAAGTTGTCCATGTATGAACAACAGTCGTTTAAGAAGAAGTCTCACATGCGAGAATGATTGTCCCTGACTCTTATCCTAGAATCATAAGAGGTCAATGATATCATTAGAATAAAGAACTTGTGTCCTGCATTGATGCCAGAAATAATTTGACCTTTTGGAACATGGTCACCAAGTTTTGCAACTATCAACCTTGTTCCATTGCACAATCCCTGTGTATGATCAATATTTTTCCGAAAGAACTTGTGTCCTTCACTTATCCGTTGCAACGGTCCACCACATGGGGCAATAATGATATCCATGTGTCTAGGTTGTGTATTAAAATCCACCGACAATCAATTCAGCAATTTCATCGACAATAGGAAAATCATATTGGCTATCATCGGTCGCCCACCAACCAATAAGTATAAGTCTTACATTTGAAGTGTTTTCCTCCATCATCTTTTCTCAAACCGAATTAAACATCCTTAATAATTTGTTGTATTTGTCTAGCATATCCTTCAAGTCAGAAACTATAAAATCATGCAACATTGAATTGCACGATTCACTCCTACCGGAGGACATTAAAAGACATAAATTAAATTTTAGACTATCAAAACAAAATTATCCATAAACAATATAAATATAAAAGCAATAAATACATAATACATATCCCACGAATTTTTTCTGTTTTCAACCTCATTCACATTGTCAACAATGTAAAGCAAGCAAACTGCAGAGCTGAACCGTCATCGGTCAACAGACTCTCAATCTTATTGCAATTTTGACCGTGTAATATGAAGACAGGAGGTCTTCTACCATCATTTATCCCATTATCTATTCCTCCCATAGAAGTGAACGAAAACATTATATTATATGTCTGAATGTTCTCAACAAAATTCTTAATCTTGTCGTCCCTTCCATATAACAAATCTTTCAAAATAAGAGGATGATCTTCCATAAGAGGAATCTTCACTTTCTCTTGCATACAACAAAGTAGGGGTGAACAAATAAACCGTAAGATTGAACTAAACCACAACAAATGGTTTGGTTTGGTTTATTTTGGAAAAATTTCAAACCACTTTAAATGATTTGGTTTATGTTTCAATCGTCAAAATCGTGATTTCAAACAGCTAACCCGCCAAATTTTAAAAATTAAAAAAATAATAAAAAAATAAAATAAAGGCAAACGTTCAATTTTTAAAAAAAAAAATGTAACACACTTTTTATTGTTAAAAAATCAAATTAAGGAGTCAAATATTAATTTGTTCAAATCCACTACCATTTGGAAATAATTATTGCTCCTACAATTCATAATCATCATCCAAGATATTTTCTTAAAATAAGATTTTTAATATTAGAGCTAAATACAGTTTGCTTCTTTATAATTATTTTGTTTGTCAACATGAATTGATTCACCATAAAACACTCAATTAGAAACTTAATACTATTATTGAGCTAGTTTCAACTTGAAATTTTAGACGAATATGTGTCTTTGAGCTCGCTTTAAAATATACTAATTCATTCGTTAGCAATCCGCGATTTCAAACCGCAAAAAATAATTTGATTTAGTTTTTTTTTAGAAAATAAAATGGTTTGGTTTGGAAAAATTCCTAACTGTTTTAAATGGTTTGGTTTGAAATATTACTATAAATCGCCCAAACCAAACCATGTTCACCCCACAACAAAGTGAGAACTTCGGATTAAGACATGTTTTATAACGCTTATCCACTCTCTCCTCGCACCAAAGAGTTGCCTTGCAAAATAAACACTTAAATATAAGATCTCCAATGTCTATGTACTCTGAACAATCAAACAATAAATGAAAAATTTAATAATATAGATCATGCGTATAAAAGATAAGATTTACTGTTTTGACAATAGACAATGAAAAACAATACGTATAAGAAAATAATTAGATAATCATAAAAAAAAATGAAATTGTGAGATTGACAAAAGATGCATCAAATTCATGGTATTATAGCAATATTTATACAACGTAATTGTTTTTTTATGGAACTTATAATATAACATTGATCATCTCAATTTTCAGTTAAGAAAATTGGGAGACAATTTACTTATTTGTTGTAAAAATTTAAGAATCATAAATATTGATTAAAATATAACAATTAATATCATGTCATATTTAATTATTTTTTAAAATTTAGACTTAACAGTTAGGCAAAAAAATCATTAATAATTGTATAATTTCATAACAATATAAATAAATTTGTTAACTGTTAATGTTAGAAAATGTGATATGAGACTTTATGGAATAAAAAATTAAATAATAATTAAATATAATTGTAAATAAAATTATTTTGATAAATAATATGATATAAAAAAGAAGGTTATTAAATGTAACTTTCTATAAAAATACTAATTAATTTAATAGAACGCAATACAAATGAGCCCGAATTTTTAGATGTACTAAATAACTAAAAAATAAAATTATTTATAAAAAGTTTTATACGATAAAGTTTATTTAGTATTAGATACATAATACAATTTCGATATAATTCTGAACTGAAAATTTTACATTGAATTTGTATGACTACACACAAATATTTATTTGTAAGATTCAAAACATTAAAAAATCAAAATAATTTTATGAAAAGAAAGGTTTAAGCACAAATAACCAAATATGAATAAGTACAAAAAATTCTACATAAATATACTTAAGTGGAAGTAGCAGCGTGAACACAATAAAAGCTGAGTTTTGAAGTGTGAACACAATAAAAGCTGAGTTTTCCCGCCAAAACTCAGCTAGTTTTATATATTATATAGATATAGATTTTATTCGAGGATGAATATATATTCTAGTTTGGGAATTTTTCATAAATGCATTTTTGTGCACTTATTTAGGCTCTAAAACTAAGCAATTGGTTTGTCATTTTATTGTTTTTCTACTTAATTCATTGCGTTTGTTTCAGTTATCGGCCCAAAATCAAGAAAATGGATTAATTAAAGCAAATCAATGCCAATTGAATTCAACATGGGCTAAATTATACATCATGGAAGTGGATGAATAGAATCGAGAATCAATGCAGAGCTAAATTTAAAAAAAAAAAAAAAAAAAAACCCAGGAGTTTAGGGACTTATTTAATTGAAATAAAAAGATGAGGGACGAAGATGTAATTAAGTTGGAGGACCACAGTAACAGAAGGAGAAAATGTGGCAAGCGATCGCTTAGCTAAAGCCAAGCAATCGCCTAAGGGCATTAATACAAGGAAGAACCTCGATCAATTCAATCAAGCGATCCCTTAGAACAAATGGTGCCCAGATTTGTTTCCTTATTAAACCCGAATTTTATTAGATTTGTTGGGCTTGTACTAGGATTAGGACTCGAACCTATTCTAAATACATGAGGCACGAAATTCAGAGGGATATCCAACTAATATCAAGGGGAAAACTTGGGAATTCAATAGCAAGAAACATATTAAGATTCATCCAACAACTTAAATTTCTACTTTCGGGTGATGAAACCTATTGATTCTTGTTTTTTAATCTCAATTATGGTTCTAGGCTAAACTTTAATTTGAGTTAGGATCATGAAGAAACTTTTACTTTTAGATTTTTTTTTTTTTTTTTTTTTTTAACTCCAAAACAATTTATTGATTTTGAGGAATTAATAATATTAGCATCTATAATTATATGCAGTGGATGTGAAATATAATGGCTTGTGGTTTGTGGTTTTTGGTTCGGTGGACCTACTGTGTGGTGGAGCAGGGGTGGAATAGGGGTAGTGGGGTGGTAGTGGTGGTGGTGGAGGTGGTGAAAGGCGGTAGTGTGTGATGTTCTGTTTGATTTGATGTTGCACATGGGGGGGGGGGTGTATGTGTGTGTTTAATTGTTTATTGTTGTTGTCAAAATGTGGTGGAGGTGGTGAGATGACAATTGTTTGTTAGTGGTCGTTGGGGTCACATATACGAGTCACAGGTCACGAGTCACATGTTCAAGTCATAGATCACTAGTCACATGTTTAGGTCACTGGTCATATGTTCAAATCACTGGTCACATATCACATATTCAAGTCACATGTCACATGTTCAAGTCATGTCACACCGCATAGATCGTAGGACACATGTCACAATTCAACCAGTTACAGCATTTTATAGATAACATTTCATATTTTAGGTCCATGCCACACTTCATATGTCATAAGTGTTCATATAGTCATAGGTCACACTTCATAAATCATACGTTACATTATATAGGCCATAGATCACAATTTATCCAATCACAGCACGTCATAGGTAAAACTCCATATTTTAGGTCACGTGTTACGAGTCATTTATATAGTCACATGTCACACTTCATATGTTCATAAGTCAAATGTTCAAGTCACATGTCAAACTTTATATATCACTGATCACATTATATAGGTCAAAGGTTATAATTAATCCAATCAAAAAATGTCATAGGTAACACTTCGCATGTCAAGTCACATGTCACACTTCATATGTCCTAAGTCATTTATATAGTCACACTTCATATGTTTGCAGATCACTTGTGCATAGATGACGAGTAACAAATTTAAGTTCATAGATCCAAATTCATATGTTGCAAGCCACAAATCATAGTTCATAGGACACCGATCAATATCAACAAGTCTCATATCCAAGAGAATTTGTCAAAGGCTACGTAACAGATTATAGTTTTTTATTGATTTTCACAATTTTAAATTACACACACACACACACACACACATTAGTTCTTTGTGTATATCTTCAAAAAGTGGTGATTATTATTAGTGGTGGTAAGTTGGAAATGATGGTGGCAGTGGTGGTGGTGGTAACGACGGTAAGTCGGAGATAGTGGCGATCGTGGCGATGTTTCGAAGGTCATGACGATGATGCAATGGTGACAATGGAGGTGGTGGTGACAACGAGGTACAGTGTGTTACTGAAGATTTCAATTGAATAGGGTGGGATGGAGTGAATTTTATAATATATTAATTATATTATTTTCCACTTGGTGTTTAAATCTTTAAACTATTTTCTTTAATTTTAAATTGTGGTATAGTAACTACTTGGTTTGTGCACTATTCCCTTCTAAATTATATATATATATATATATATATATATATATATATAAAAGCAAAAATATAGACGCACTCCAATGAACGTGGAAAACATACTAGATAGGTCTTCTATGTTGGAAGTTGCATGTGTGTAATTTGAAGTTTGATTTCTCATTACATTTTGATATTTTAATTTTGATTTTTAAAGTTAATAGACTACATTTAGTTTTTCGTTAATTAGAATTATTCACCGGTCAATAAACGGTATCACTTACCAAAAAAAAAAAAAAAACTCTTGAATACTGGTTTAGCTTCGGATTTTTGCACCAATCACTAGTCGTCTAATACTATACAATCTTTGCCGCACATAATTTGGCTTTTTTATCCGTTTGATAAATTTTTTTTGTTTATAAATAAGGAAGACATGATTGCATCTGCAAAAGGTCTTGAAAATAACGAAATAAATATGCCTATTCCTTCTCTCTTTGATAAATGGGGTGCTTCAGAAGGCACTTTCCTATTCGAAACAAATGGTTATGGGCGTTCTGATTCTAGCTGTGTGCTATGCAGCAAATGAAGGAAAACTCCAAGAGCTTACGAACATGACTCGACACAATTTCTCATTTAAAAAAAAAAAAAGTTGGTTTACTATCAAACTAAAATGACTTTTCGATAGAATATATAATTTATTTTAAGACATACTAAGCAAACTTTTTAAGGTTGGCCAAGTATACTTAAGTTCCAACAAGAAAGTCAAGTAAACTTGCCCCAAACCGAGGGAGTACATTCTGGTTCAAAACCACGAAAAAAAAAATATAAAGAAAGGAGAACAAAAAACCATTATACTGAACAGAAATTAAAGCTCCCTCAGGTATTAATTATTTCCATGTAAGAAATATCATGAAATTCAGTATATGGATTACTACCGGAGTGAATACTTCACGTTTCAAAACAAGGTCCCCAAGCAAGAATGCACTCACAAGGGCCGTGCATATGGGATTCAAGATGTTGAAAGGAATTAATACTAGAATATTCTACTTAGAAGGTTAGCATCAGCCCAATGATGTAACTATTGTAAATACTGGTATATAAAAAGAACAAAGGATAGAAGGGGAGAAATGCACTGGATTCTAACAAATCCGGCCTTTTTTCTTATCTGGTGTGGCGTGTACTTGTGCTTTGATCCCATAAGTCTTCAACTGAAAATTCTCAAAAGCCTCAGAAATTGCTCCAACCTAACAAGTTCAAAGAGTTGGTGTTTAATCAGGAATAAAAATTAACGCATAAATGATCTTCCAAGAGAAAATCACAGACCAGGTGAGGCTTTTTGGAGTACACTCGCACAATCATGTCTTGGTAAGATGTTGGAAGCAAGTGGCTGATGCGATCATCAGGTATATTGAATTTCTCCTCGCTCTCGTAATCCTGAAAACAAGTAAAGAGTAATCAGCACTTGCAGAAGTGAGAGGGAAGAATGGGAAAACTTGATGTATACCTTGAAAAAATTGATGCTGGGAGATGGACCGCATGCCAAAAAAAAAAAAAACCCTCAAATAATCAATATAGTAAATGAATTTATTTATTTTTTCCTGGAGAAAAAGGGAAGCATTTTAATTCAGTCTGTGAGTCTCAAGGACAAGCACCTTCCAAGAGGATTATGCTTCCCACGAGTCAAATCTATCCGGACATTGCTGACTGCAACATCCTCTTCTTTAAGTGACACTCCACCACTTTTCTACATGATTAAAATTAATCAATTCTAGCATAAAACACCTACCTCTATAAAACAGGAAAAGAAATCTACGTGAACATATAATATGCTTCAATAACACACATCAATTACCTGTGAACAAACAATATCTTGTGCAGTGACATCCTTAAAATTGTCTAGTTGGTCCTTGGGAACAGCGTACTCATTACAAAACTGTGAAAATATATAGCACCCGTACCCCATTACCATATATAAATTTGAAATGACAACATTACGAATATTAAATTATTAATCATGTTAGTACAATATCAAACATAAGGGTACAGTGTTAAAACCTGATATAAATTTCTCCGCCGAATGCGAAGGATCAAGTCCCTAGATTCCTTTAGTTCTTGGTCTGGAGCTGTCTCAATAGTTTTGATTATTGTGTCATCTAACTATGCCAGAAAGGAAAAGCCTATCAGTGTTGCAGAAAGTAAAGTAAAAATAAATAAATGAGAAGAACTCCCACACCTTCCAATATTGTGAAGGATCATGTATATGAGATGCTATCTCTAGATAATTATTTGCTTTCAGTAAGGCATCTACAACCATCAACTCGATTGCCTGGAAAAGTGTAATAAGATTCAAATAACTGCTTTTGTAAATCAAATACAACCTAATAATTAGAACGTATAATATTTTTGGTCCTCTGGTTAAAATCTGCAATTCAAAGTAATGCAAATTTGTTCTTATACATAATTTGTACCTTTACTTTTGCATGAGTGTAGACTGTCCTGTATAGATCAGCTCGAGTGGCAAATAACTTGTGGATTGTAAGATCTGCAAATGTATCCATTAAGGAACATAAGAGGAAAGAAAACAGTCATGTTCAAGTTTTTTCATATACTACTCACAATCCTTGGCCCGATAGCATATCTCATCCCCCATGACTCTCATTGTTTCCATCAACCTGACATTCAGAAAAAATCTTCCAGTAAAATTTATTTGATTTTATTGTGTCTTCATCCAAATTCTTCATACCTAGTGCAACTTCATGCATGTGTTAAAATCACAAAGAAGATTCAACAATGACCTTTGAAACTGAAAGTTGCATCCTAGGCCACATGCTCGGCTGTCACGCACAATGTAATCAAACCTATGAACCAATTTGACATATTTGTAACAAAATCAGTCGTGCAAGCAACCACCAACATAGGGTTGCATCAATTAGAACAATTAAATATATAGATAAAATAAAAGGAAAATAAGAAAAACATTCATATAGGTAAATCTGATCATTAGATTCGCAGTTACTAACTTGTCAACGTCAATACCATTTCGACCATTTGCCACAATATCATAGAGAAAATGCTTTTCCCTTGTGCTCTGGATATTAGAAAAATATTTGGAATAAGTCTAGATGCATGACCCGGTGAAGAATAAAACAGCAACATCTACCATACAATAACTTCCCACCATACTTTAAAGTAACATACATTTAAAAATTTACATTATATTTACACAAATTCTAATGAAATAAATATTAAAAATAAGGCTTACTTTTGTCGTACTATATTTTGAACTAGCAAGTATCATTTCCTGCAAAAAAGTTGCAGATAAAAGGTCAATCGAAACAAACGTGAAAGTGCTAAAACCTGCTACTGGGGAACAAAAGCATCTGATGTTAAACATAAAAATAAATTCTTATTATCAGTGAAACGAGCAAGGAGTTTTCAGACTAGAATAAAGTAAAATAACGAAGAAATATTTGCCTTAACCACTCAACATTATGTAAATTATAGTATCTGGAAGAATTAGTCATATGACTCCAACCTATGAAGCATTCCAAACATTCATAATCTGAAGGATGAATTATAGAATCTGGAAGAATTAGTCATATTACTCCAACCTATGAAGCATTCCAAACATTCATAATCTGGAGGATGAATAACCAAAGACAGATACAGTTGTTTCCAAATTAATGGTCCTACTTCCAAAAATACAAATCCATGATTTACTGAAGTATTAATGACACCATGTCAACTTATGGACTGGAAATCCAAGTAGAATATGTGGCAACATAGAATAGCCCTTCTGCTGTATATATTCAATAGGCTGCTTAACACCTTTTTGTCTTATTGTTAATAGATAAATGGGAAAGTGAAATCAAGTTTAAGTAAAAAATCCTGCTAACCAAATGAACCTAGCAAGTATAACCTGATGAATATATAAAATCCTCAGTAGCACAAGATTCAACTTTAAAAAGTTAGGATATTAAGCACTCTAATCTTTCATTAATACGATTAAAAGAGGCTGTACATACTAAAACTACCGATGTTACTCGCTTAACTTGTTGGCTCACCTTTACTCTTTTTATAGCCTCAGAATCTATTTCAATATGATGCTCATCAACAATATGATCCACCAAGTCCACAGACATTTGCTCATGAGACCTGGAATTAATTAACATTAAGATTACATTCATAAAATTTCTTTGAAAGCACTCGCAAAAAGAATATGGGATTTGGCTTTATATTTAAAAAATAAGGTGCACATTTTTATTTCAGAAATTCTACACACTACCTTGAATGCAAATAACCAGGAAATTTAAAACAACAGCACCACAACAGAATATTTATGCTAAAGGAAAAGACTTTAGTAGCCAGCCTTGAGCCTGTAATTATGGTTAAGAAAACTTGGACAGTCATCTGAGCTCGTGTTCTATGTGCTGAGTGAAATCTCGATTATTAACATCAGGAAAACGCTCATCATGTAAGAGCCATTGAGAACAAGTTAACGTGTGTATTTTCACAAATGGCATTTAATTTAATTCTTCCAACAGGCCAAAACTTCTTGTTCCTTCAAAAAGAGAGATCGATGCAACATTTTTATTAAATTCCTGTACTTAATGCCTATTATTTTGTAAATAGTTTCTCCTTTCTATTATTCAAATGTTTATTTAGATTCAAGTAGTTGTTTAAAATCAATATTGAAGTTTCTCAGTAAGCCAATATGAAGCGTTCAACCTAATATCATAAGCCATGAATTCATGGAAGGAAATAATCAAAACTTCGAATTGACACTTGCTGAAAACAGGGAAAGAAGAATACCCAAAATAAATAAATAAATAAATGTTTGTCCAAAAAACAGGGGGCACTTAGCTTAGATCCCAAATTTTTAGCTAACTGACAAAGTAAAGTGGAGGGGGACAAACATAATTTCAAATGCAAGACTCTCAATAATGATCAGACATACAAGTAAAGCACACAGAAGGGGTCATAGTTGGAACAAGTATTTAGAAGCGACGTACAAAAAGATTTTAAGAAGTCAAACTTATGGTTCATTGAAACAATAAGCACTTCTATATTACACCAAAAGATTTATTCCTACGCATCGAATGTGATCCATTCTTCAATGGACGGTCTTAAAACTACAATTTTATCACTAATGATATAGTCATGTCGGAACTTATTCTGGACAGCGTGGTTTAATATTTCTAGCAAGAAAATGGAAGTCATATACATCAAAGGCACAAATTATAGATTAATATTTCTTGACAACAAAAAGGGCAGTCATATACAACAAAGCAACAAATCAAATACGAGACGATTAGCATATTGAATGTATGCTGACAAGTACATTTATCAACTGGAAACATAAAAAGCCTTTAAAAAAATTACCATTCTGATCCCTTATGCACCATAGGAAGAAACTCACGTTCAAACAAGTGGCTAAAAGGCCCATGGCCCACATCATGCAAAAGCCCTACAAATTTGAGCATAAGACTGGTGAATACTTAGTTTACAGATAAGCGGAGTACTTTAATACATAATAAATGGAATTATAATTACTGACCAGCAAGTTTCACTGTTTGGATATCAAAGTGATCGATATCGTGCTCTAAGCCCTGATAAAGACATAAAACCAGAAAGAATTACTATAGAACTTGGATTTAAGCTAAATAATCTCAGGAAAGTTTCCTACCTGGTTGGTCTTAAGTTTATGAACAGCTTCACCCGCAAGCCAATAAACTCCAAGAGAGTGTTCAAATCTGGAGTGCACCGCTCCTGGATAAACCATATGTGCCATACCTACAAATTAGTACAAAAAACAGTTTATTGATGCAAGTTTGGGCCAGAAAATAACAGATGATGAATAACTGGTCACTTCATACCTAGAATATTCTTATAATGCACCAATAATAAGGCCATTGGCATGGTTATGATTTAATAAGACTGGGAAAAAATTAACTCAAGGTGAAAACAATTAAAATCATGTAAAACAGGAAGCTTCAACGTTCAAGTACAAGGGAATGGCAGAAAAGAGACAAGGACATATATGCAAGTCATAAATCTTAACTATCATACATATAGAGAAAATTCTACCTATACTGTTCCAAACAACAACAAAGTTTCACTTGGAACGAAACAGCAGAGAAATGGCAACAACTCAAAAGGGCTTCTCTTGGAAAGTTGGAGTACAGTCGAAACACCATACTTATAACATACCATAGACTGTCTAAATGCTTATGCCAGGCCTTAATCTAAGAGGGAGAATGGAATTTTTGGCCTCATCTGGTCAAAGATAACATCATCCATGAAATTTTAATGCAATTTATATTTGAACATTTCTTGACCGTTCCATTCAACTAAACAGAGATTCAAACATAAATAACAATATCTAAGGATTGCTCAAGGGGAAGAATACAAAGGAAAAAAAAAAAAAAAAAAAATTGGTTATACACTCACCAAGTTGTTTAAGATCTCGCAGCCTGTCAATAGAATGAATATCATTGTTAACATCTTAAAATCAAAGCATTTATTATGGAGAGAAATGCTCGTAAATTATGGAAATGAAAAGAACAATAATAAATAGAAAAATATTAAAATAAGTAGCAAGTAAGAACTGGGAAAAAGAAGGTTGTCCACCTTTGAAATTGCTCAGTGTCAATAAACTTCAAAAAGAGCTGCAAAGAGATAAAGAACAGTTAAAATGCCTCATTCTGGAAAAATCTGCAAAGAAATTTATATTCAACTTATGAACTTCGGTAACAAGTGATTTCAATGTTCTTACAAAATGAAATTCCAGTAAAGATGCAGATTAAGAACACTTAGCTTTAAAAGTATTAATCACTAATTATCGATTAAAATAGAGAAAATTGCAGTAAGGTACAGTTAATTTGGTCAAGGCAATAATGTCAGTCAACTAAAGATAATTCATGCAGCAAGTAATGATGATAATAACACAATTTATATAAAAAGTTTAAAATAGTCAGAAATTGAAGACAATAACAGACAATTATAACACAAGATTTAAATGACTAGATGTAGCGGCACTTCTCGAGGTAGGACTAGATGTAACATGGTAGCATATCAAATAGAGTGAACGTGGTATTTGAATCAAGCTGACCACTAAGCCTCCATTTGATAAACTTGTTTATAAACTTGCCAAAATCACTTCTTAACTAATTCCCAAAACCTCTTTTCAACCACAAAATAGTGTTCTAAAATGCGAGAATAAACACTGCCTAGGCGCGCATTAGCTCAATGCGTGAGGAAAACGCCTCGCATTACCCATATGCGCAGAATTATGCTTTTTACTGAACATAAATCGAAAAAATCGGTGATTAATGGTTAAGAACTAATAATAAACCGTTACTTTTCCAATTCAATCAGTTAGAAACCAATTGAACCAGTGCTATTTAAATAATAAAAAAAAAAACTATACTCAGGGGCTGTATGTAAACGATGCAATCCTTTTGCAAACTTATTTCAGCTTACCACTTAACAGCCTCTTTATAAGGGTAATAGGTGTTCTCATCCCACATCAATATTCGATGTGGGATGTGAACTAATAAGTTTTTTCTTTCTTGTTTTCTTTTTAAATTGCTTTGCTTCTTTTTTTTATTTTTAATTATTTTTACTTACCATTATTTGTTTGACTTTTCTCTCCAAACTATTATTTAAATATTATTTTTCTTATTTTATAAATATTAAAATATTTTGACATTTTAAAACAAATAGTATAATATAAATAAAATTATCCACCATAAATCTCTATTTTTTGAGTTAATAATTCTAAAATTAAAGAAAATTATTTATATATTTTATATTATCTGTGTATTTAGTTTTTATGTAATAAAATATATTTTTCATATAAAATTTTATTTAATGTCTTAAAATTAATTAAAATATTAGTAAAAGTAAAAAACGCATTATGACGACTATTATTTGCATTGACACGCCTAAACTTATGATTCTTGATTCTCGAACTCGACGCATAGCTACGCATTACGCATTCTAGAACCTTGCTACAAAAACATCACATTTTTTGTTTATAAACTAAAACCTTTTACCAAAGAGGCCAATTTATCAAAAAACTGTGCAGGTGTAAAAATTATCAAATCCTGCCTAATCGTGAGGGAGTGTGCTGTAGATAAGATTTATATAGATACTAGGATTTAAGACGAGAACACTGACACCCGCAGGCAGACGTATATATGTGAAAGGATTACCTGACCGAGATAAATGTTGCCATGGACATTGTCATAGACGTGCTTGGAGGACCTCAGATCTTGAAATGAGCCAAAATGGAAATTCGACGAGAATGCAATGTCGTCTTTGCAAAATGCTCCCATACTCTTCCTTCTCTCTCCTAATATCAAGGCTATAAACACAAATGCAGAAAAACTTCATAAGAACTCCCAATCCAAAATCTAATATTAACCCTTGCATAATTACATGAAGAATACATGGAACTGAAATGGAGATTCGAAGGAACTATTTTTGAAACCTTTACCAACCGTATATTATACTCCGCCGCAGAGAGACAGAGAATTGAGCTATGCAGGAATTTTGGGAAATGGGGAATTAGTGCCGCCAAAAAAGGGAGGGCAGTTGTTTATTAATTTCGCACTCTTACGTGAACTTAGCGAACATAGAGAGGTGTCAAGAAGGACTTGGTCAACTGAATTTGTGAAAATTAGCCTCGATCAACTTGAAATTGCGGACCGATTCATGGCCTTGGCGGAAGGTTCACGAAGTAAGAAGGTCTAAATTGCGAATTTCATGAGTCACGTCTTAACGGTGACGATTAACCCGCTAACCCGTTTTAAAAAATCTAATAATTTGAACAACTAAATTATAGTTAAGTAGGTGTTAATATAATTGAGATGTACTTAAACTATAAATTATAGTAAAGTATGCGTCAATCTAGTTGGATTAAGTTATAAATACTTGATAATAGTAATTAAAAATGTATTGGTTGTCATTTGTTTATGTTGTATTTAACAATGTTTTAAAACCCGACCCAAATATCGACCCGGAAAAATGAAAGGGTCAGTGAGTTGACCCGAGATTGACTCAGGTCGACCTAGAGCATCAAATAAGATTATAAAAAAAATGAAAAATCAAACAACAAGAATTTGGATCAATAATATTTTTTAAGATTTTTTATTTTTTTAATATTATTTAATTATTTTTGCAAAGTTAGAAGTGATTCATGTAAAATAAGATATAAATTTAAATTCTATGAAGACATTTCTTCGTATAAATATCAATTTATCATTTTGTTCAATTCATGTTTAGCAGTTTAACAAACATATATATTTTTTGTACAAATATGAAAAAATTTATCTTTTAATTCATATGGGTTAAACCGGAACAAACTGTGATCTGTATGGGCTAGTATTGGAGCATGGGTTGTAGTTTAAAATTTGCGGAGCGACCCGGACTGACAAGTAAACCCATAACGGGTGAGCTTTTTCCCGTGGGTCATTACCGAGCTCATATATTAGAGGACCGATCCAGCCCTGACCACTCTGATTAACACTTCTATGTGAACTTCACTTCCATAGTCTTGTGATCCTTTTGTGAAATTGGGCAAAATAGCATTGACTGGTATCGAGTAGGGAACTTTAGTATTCTTATGTTGAATTCGCATCTACACTCTTGGGCATTTTACGAGTTATCATTTTAATCACACCATTCAAAATTAGAAATTTTGTTTTGGTTTCTTCTATAAATAAATATCAGATTGGGTGGCTATATTCTCCCCCCACAAATATTGTTTGATACACCAAAGTTTTTTAGTAATTTTTCACTATTATTATAATCATTATAAAATAACATAAATAACCTTATTTCTTAACACCCACAAAATACTTCTTCCACCATAAATCTTCCACCAGAATTGTGTTCTTCCACCACCGTACAGCATACAACTGAGATCCTAGGCTTCTGAAAACCGATCAAGTCTTGCCGTAAACCAAACTCTTTTCGTTAAAGATACAGGTGTTTTGGAAAAAATCATTTGAATCTTTCACATTACAAACCCAACTGGAGAAATTCAAATCCGGGCGGTGTCGTTTCAACACGTTGAGCACTAATTCTTCTGATAAAAAGAGATTGCATTTTGCAAGAGATTGGTGGATATCTTTTACAGGTTTGTGGGACTGAAGCTTAAGAAGAGATTAGAGTTTTACAGCTTCATTTTCAATATATGAATCTGAATTTTGTTTAATGAGTCATGATCAGATGTGAAAATATTCGTGCTAATCTGGGTTTAATAAATTTGAACTGGAATTAAAAATGGATGGATTTTCGTTCAAATGCTGAAGGGATCCTTAAAATTGCCAACAATTAAACTAGAATAGCCGCCTAGAAGCGGAAGAGTCGTGCCATCAACGTGTAATTTCCTTCCTTTGAATTATGCTTCCTCCACTCTTAATCCAATCACTTATATTCCAGAGGATTTGGGCATGAAATAGTCAGAAACAGAGGCGGAACTAGCATGGTGATGGCAGTGGTGGTGGTGGTGGTGGGAGAGAGTAGAGGAAATGACGTTGGATATATTTGTGGTTTTCAAAATTTAATAATGGGTATATATGTATATTTGTTGTAGTGTGCTTATCAAAATTAAACTTTGGTTGTAGTCTATTTAGAATGTGGTGTAGAGAATAATTATTATGGTGGTAATATATTTACCCTATCAGATTTTACTTGATTTTGATAAAAATAGATGCATATAGTATTGAATCATTGATTAAAAATATTATTAATCCCGTGAAATGTAAAAAAACTGAAAAAGAGTTTGAGAAAAAAATGTTTTTCAGAAAGGGTGATCAAAGATGTTAGATAAAATATACAAAACACAATGTAGCTAAAAGAAAATCATAAAAAATGGCACAAATAAAGTTTATTAAACCAGAAATTACAACATGAAATTATAAACCAAAGCACGGTATGCAAAACTTGAAAAATCGAGGCATGTGCAGACACTATTTCGTTAAAACAGATTCGTCCTCTCACCATTGTGTTTCGAGGAATTAGAGTGTCTACTTCACATGATACAACAAAAGAACCAACAGTTAACTTAGCATAAAGCTACTGCATTGACGAACTGAACTATAGCCTAAACAAAACTACCAAGGATGCTGGAATGCATAGAAAAATATTTGAGCAGATTGGAAGCTAAATGACTGAAATTTTTGTTTAAATTGTTGGAATAAGGCCAGTGAATGACTAAATTTTGTGTTTGAATTATTGGAATAAGTCCAGTTTATATAAGGTCCAACGGTGAGTTAGCAACCCGGGAGTTACAAGTTTTATAGCCTTTAACACCATCATTAACCAACTGCTAACTCTCCATTAACAAGCAGTAAAGAATAAGAGTTTCAAGAGTTACACCCCCTACATGCGCGCGTAGGGAGAGCCTCTATACCACACATGATTACACATTTTCAAAGTGTAGCAATATAAAAAGTGATCTTTATTTTGTTAGACTTCCTATGTGGGACAAACATACTTATTTTCCCTCTAATTTCATAAACTTCTTCCAAGTGATCAACTTTGAGTTCTAAATTCACATTCATTCAAGCATCGGTTTTGACAAATGAATATACAATTTCGATACTTTCAAGGAGAACTCAAATCTACTTTGACCTTTCAAAAACAACAAGTGGATCCCATCAAAAGTTATTCTCGAACATCCCTGTTTATTAATCCATTTTCCAACAAAACATTGGCTAAAAGAAACTCTGAGGGAAGAGATAAAAATGGGAGTCGATGTATCTTTACTATTTAGAGTAGTTTATGGAGAATACCAATGACTACGAGTACAATATTAAGTCATAGATTTTTGCCCCTACTTGCGGGGAGTTCTCCTACCCGAGTGAGAGGGGAAGGGGGAGAAATGGGGTGGGGTGGGACCCATAGTCGCCCTGTGGGTTTTCTGAGGGGAGGGTTTTTTCTCACGTACCGTTATGGGTAGGGGAGCAAATTTTTATTAAGTCATTAGTATAATTCATAAATTACAAATACTTGAAAATAATTTCAATTTCTTAATTAATTGTCTTGGTTATGGGTTTTTTATTAGATAGATAAGCACAAATTCATTAATAGCAACTGATGCCAAAAAAAAAAAAATATATATATATATATATATATATATATATATATATATATATATATATAATAATAATAATAAATAAATATTCGATGCACAAAAATTATATATGAAAAAAAAGTTAGTGTATGTATTAGTTTCTATGATGTGATATTCGTCAATTCATGGAAAAAAAATTACTCTTAAAAAGGAAATTGGCATAATGGTCTCATACACTTGTTAATATATATATATATATATATATATATATATATATATATATATACTCAGCATTATTTAATAAATAACATTAAAATACAATACTCAGTAATCCCAGCCACACCCACCAAACACCCATACCTTGTACTCTTCCACAAGATTTCACCTTGAGTTCTTCACCTCCTCGGACTCCTCTTCCACATGATTCTTCCATCACTTCATTGTCATGCAATTAACAAACACTCCTCACCCACCTCTCTTCCCTCCTTCCTTCCTCACCTTCCCTGTCCGACAAAAGCTCAAAGAGAAAATAAAAGGTCACTAAACACCATCGACAACCACTTCCTGAATCTTAACTTGATGAACACACCTCATGATGACAGTGACATGGAGGCCAATTTTGACAATCTTGGTGAAAGGGAGACATAATGCAAAAAATACAATTAAGGAGTACAGAGAACAGCTTTGCTTGATTGAAGAAGAAGAAGAAGAAGAAGAAGAAGAAGAAGAAGAAGAAGAAGAAAAAAGGAGAGAGCGGATGTGATTGGAAAAGTGGCAAAAGCTATGAATCATATAAAGAAATGTTGCAATAGTAACATATTGGGCTGTTGGATTAGCTCAAGAATTACTAGAGTTAAGAGCAACAACAAAAAAAAGTAGGAAGCCTCACTTGATATTACGAGGCTCTTTCCATATGTTAATGAGAAATCACCACAAGAAAAAGGTGTTATTGGGATGACTATTATCATCTCTTTATACCTAAAAGTCGTCCTAATAGAGTAAGAGGGATGACTTTATCGTCCCAAGTTGTCGTCTCAATAGATTCGTGCTAATAAATAATTTGGGACGACAACATTTCGTCCCTATAGATTGTTACTCTATTAAGATATCGTTCGAATATCTGCTATATATATGTCGTCCCAATTAATTTATTATTTTGAAATTCAGCATTTCTATAACGATATATGAAATTATTGTACTTTTTTTACCTATTTTAATTATATATAAAATTAACATATAAGTAAACAGAAACATAATTAAATTAGTACTTAATTAATTCACCAATAAATGTACTAGTTTAAGTATTAACAAATGTTTTAACACAAATTAAAAAAATCTGCAAAGGTCATAAAAATGCATCGTCATTATCGCTAACCTTCTCGTATACATATACATCAGACAGATCAGGTTGGGAACCCAACGGTGGTGGCGGCGGCGGCGTCATCTGGAATCCAGGAAAATATGTTTGAAGAGAACTAGTCATATGCGTAATATATTCGTTCAATGCCTGTATGTGTTCGCTTTGAGCATCAAACCGAGCTTGCACTTAAACCGAAGTCTAGAAATTCGGGGTCGAATGTGGAGTGCGTGATCTACTAGTGGGAGATGAGCCCTTCACAATTCGCCCAACTCCATGGACATGTCCCCGCCTTTCCCTAAGCACTTGTTTCACAATAGTGTGCTCATCCACCTGTGTCCCACTCGTTGTAGTCTCTTGTGTATGCGTATTTCGCACCTCAGTCATTTTATCCTAATATATTTAATAATTAGTCAACAAAAATATGAAATCTGGAAAATAATTAACATAAATAGAATGTTTGATATTAATGTTCGCTTATGTGATTGCATGCCGCTCGATCATTCACCCACTTTCCTGTTTTTGTTCGACGGTGAAATGTCTCAAAATTGTCTATGACAGACGGCCATTCTTGTATTTCCCGATCCCGCTACATGAATAATTGAAACTATTGTTAGTTACACTTTCATGTTAAAGTAGTCAGAATCGAAAAAATATACACTTCTTATCGAATTCTTACCCTCTCACATCGTGCAGCCGAGAAACTTTTTAATCCTTGAAGGCTAGGATATTTAGCTTGGGATTAATAAACCTTATTCTTCTCTGATCGTTCCTTGAAAAACAAAAATAATTGTAACTCAATATAAAACTAATTATAAAATGAAAGCATATTCATTAAACTAATTAAAAGTATTTGTACTTATAATAAATTTCAGATTTGTTTATACTATACACACTTCTTCCAATTTCCAGAGTTAATAGAGCGATAATGTAACACCCCAAGTTTCAAAACCATAACCTAGGCGTGTTAACTTCCATTCACATTAAATGCGGAATTTAATGTGTTTAAAGATTAAAATGCGGAAAACAAATCATTTAAAAACATCAACCTTTTCATTTTCTATTTTAAAATCTTATAGAAATTTCGACAGAGTCTCCTCTATAAATTGGACTTAACCAACCTGTAGAGGGACATCAAAACCATTTTACAACATAAACTCAACTCAAATAGAAATCCAATATTCAACATACAACCCCAATTCTACTTCAAACTCCAACATCACCACATTATTTCAAACTCAATCCCCAAACTCCTCAACACAACATTTTGTATCAATAAGCTTCAATTAAATGCAATAAGTGATAATATAACCAATATTAGAAATTTCCATAACTAATTTAAAACTAATCTCAACCAAACAATTATCAACATAAAATGAATGAATTAAGAAATAATTAATTATAAACTTAATTAACTTCAAAATTTAACTTTATTTTCTTTAAAAACTTGAAGCGGTGTAGCCTGAGTCTGTCACCAAGTGCTCTCCTCGGATCACCTAACTTTCATCACTTGAAATGTTGGGGAGGGATTGGGGTGAGTTAAAGCTCAGTAAGTAAACTTTATGCATGAATGCATGCTTATGACATGAAATGCTTTAAACTTTGAAATATGTATCCCCATTCACTTTAACCTTTCAAAACTTTCAAACTTTTCAAGCTTTCACTTGACATTTCAAAACTTTCACTTCATTCCATCGTGAGCTCACTTGGTGTAACTTCTAGTCAATCAGATAACAGTGGGCCATTCTTATTTGGAACCAGATTAAATGCGCATTTCCACCGCAAAGCGGTTTAACATTCACTTTCCCACCGCAAAGCGGTTCATTCATTCATTTCCACCGCAAAGCGGCTCATTACATTCATTCCACCGCAAAGCGGCTCATTACATTCGGGTACGCCGGTCCCCCGCGCCCCATTTCCCACTCGGACCTTTCATGACATAGAAGTACACCCATTCTTTCAAAAACTTGGGATACATAATTTTTGACAAAATTGCACTTTGACACATTCCTTTCATTAAAACATTTGACTTTCTCATTTCGATGCCAATGCATGCTTAATGATGCAATGACATGATAATGTGCATGTTTGAACATTCTTCTCAATAACATATGCTTTCATAATGTGAATGCAATTCATCAAAGCAAGTAAGTTGCACGACAGTCATTTACACATAACTTTCACATTTACATTCAACTTCTATGAAAATAGGGGGAAGTTTACTTACTTGCAGTCCTTAGTAATTTACCGTTTCTGAATTTGCAAGTGGAGGAGTCTCGACTGCCCGTGTCGTCAATGTACCAAAATCCTAGTTGTACCCATTCATTTAATAAAATATACTTTTAGTTCAAAATTACATTTTAAACTCTAAGCAAGGTTACAACTTCTATTTCATTCACAATTAAATCCCAAACGTGGCCTTACGCTAGGTCCAACACATATAACACCATACTCGAAATAAGAGATGAACTCGAAGGCAAAAAGAAAAATTAAAATCTCACTAATCAAATTAGGCAAAACTTTTAGTTCAAAACACAATCATTATCCTTTTTGAACTAACCATACCCCTAACCAAAGTTAAAACTTCAATTTAATCCAAATGAGGTTTAAAGTTATTTCAAACACCTAGCATGCCATATTTTAAACACAAAATCCAATTTCATTGTGAATTAGAAAATCTTCTTACCCATTAATTTTAGCCTCAAGTAAATATATTTGACTTAAACCAAAATTAACAAAATGATCAAATAACAACTCTAAAAATTCTGAATTTATATACACCTTCACAAAATTTTCCTCAATTTTCGAAAATTACCATTCCTAAATCAAAAATGAAACTAAACATTTCAATTACACTAATTAGTTCATAAATTTTGAATCTTAAAAAAATATTATCTACATAGACTAAAAATCTGAAATTATACAAGTGTAAATTTTCCATTACCAATCTGAAAGGTGCATACATACATACATATACATACACACATATATACGCCCCAAATCTGAGGTTAACAATTAAAAATTCGAAATTGACTACAACTCAATCTGAAAAATCTGAAATGTTCATATAACTATATACATACCACATTTATAAATCAACAAATACACACAATTCCATATATACATACACCAATTAAGTGTGTGTGTTGTGTGTGTGCGTTCGGTGAAGAGAAAGGTGTCTTACTGGTGATGGCAGTCGGCGGTCAGAGGCTGCGCAAGAGGGAGAGAAGCCGAGCGTGAGGTGTGCGAGTGAGAGAGTTCAGCGTGAGAGAGAGCGAGACCGAGTGTGAGTGTGAGAGATCGCGAGAGAGAGACGGAGAGAGCCGAGAGACGGAGAGGAGAGAGCGCAGAGACAGAGAGAGCGTCGGGTGAGAGGGTGAGAATGAGGGTTAGGTTAGGGTTTAGGTGTAATCTTTAGGATATTTGCAATTTAGTCCCTCATTCTCCCTAAGTCTCAAAAATTAAGTACACATCTATCATAAATTTACAAAATATCCTAAAATTTACCACTTATAATAATTTGACAAAAATAGGAATTGGCAAGCTTTGGAAATAAAACAATTACTCACATAAATTGCAAGTAGACAAATTTATAATTTTCTAATTGGCACATTGAGCGAGACGACGTCCAAATCCTTCCACTGCAAAACAATTCCAAATCATTGACGTAAAATTAATTAAATTTCAAATTTCAAATAACATTAACATAAATATGACGTGAAATTTAAAATTGCATGAAAAGTGAAAAGCGGCCTTACAATTCCTTACCCCCTAAAAGAAAATTTCGTCCTCGAAATTATAACTTACCAAAAAGTTGTGAATACTTGGCATGCATCTCATCTTCGCATTCCCAAGTAGCCTCTTCTACTGTATGATTCCTCCAAAGGACCCTAACTAACGTAATCTTCTTTCTTCTAAATTCCTTATTTACTTTCATTAGGCTTTTCACAAGTGACTCCTCATAAGTCAGATCCTCACAAGATCTAATGACTCATAACTGAGACTATGGGGGGAAATCCGAAATATACTTCCTCAACATTGATGCATGAAAAACATTGTACTCTCCCGATTGCGCTGGTGACAATGCAACTCGATAAGTTAGGTCACCCACCCCTTTCAAGAATTCCCAAGGGGCCGACAAAACATAGGCTTAACTTTTCTTTCTTCCCGAATCTCATAATTCCCTTCATTGGAGCTACCTTCAAAAAGATCATATCGCCTTCAACGAATTCCAAGGTTTCCTTCTTCTGTCCACATAACTTTTCTATGCACTCTGTGCAATTTTCATCCGCTAACGAATCTTTTCAACAACTTCAGTTGTCTGCTGTATTATTTCTGGACCCAATAATCTTCTTTCTCCTACTTCATCCCAATGAACTGGCAATCTACATTTCCTATCGTATAGTACTCAATACGAATCGAAATTTGATAGTTCTTGTTGTAAGAGACCATCTGTAACACCCCAAGTTCAAGAACCCTAAACCTAGTTGTTAACTTCCATTTTTCTTTTAATGCGGAAATAAATCGTTTAAACATTAAAATACGGAATTTAAATCATTTACACGACCTAAATATTCATTTATCTATTATAAAATTTTACAGAAATTTCGACAGAGTCTCCTCTATAAATTGGACATAGCCAACCTGTAGAGGAACATCAAAAACCATTTTAAAATTTAAAACATCCATCACATCTCAATCATTCATCATATCCAAACCAATTCATTTAATCCCCAAACTCCTCAAGCACAAGATTTCTCAAAATATCAAACGACATTGACAAAAGGATTTAAGAGGATATTTAATCTCAAATGCGTCACCCATACGTAACCAAGACTAACTTCAATCAAAACATTATCAATAACAATAAATGAAGGAATAAATTTAAACGACAACTTGAATCAATTTAACTTTATTAATTAAGGCGACAACGGGTACTGTCGGAGTCAGCCGCCAAGTGTTCTCCTCTGATCATCTAACTTTCATCACCTAAAAAAAATGGGGAGGGATTGGGGTGAGCTAAAGCTCAGTAAGTAAACTGTATGCATGAATGCATGCTTATGACATGAATGCTTTAAAATTTTCATATATGTATCCCTTTCTCTTTACTTTCCAGAAATTCAACTTTTCAAACTTTCGTTTAACATTTCAAAACTTTCACTTCATTTCCATCGTGAGCTCACTTGATGCAACTTCTAGTCAATCAGATAACAGTGGGCAATTCTTATTTGGAACCAGATTAACATGCGCATTTCCACCGCAAAGCGGTTTAACATTCACTTCATTCCACCGCAAAGCGGCTCATTACATTCATTCCACCGCAAAGCGGCTCATTACATTCATTCCACCGCAAAGCGGCTCATTACCTTCGGGTACGCCGGTCCCCCGCGCCCCATTTCCCACTCGCATCTTTCATGACATAGAAGTACACCCATTCTTTCAAAAACTTGGGATACATAATTTTTTGACAAGAGATTGCATTTTGACACATTCCTTTCATTAAAACATTTGACTTTCCCATTTCGATGCCAGTGCATGCCTAATGATGCAATGACATAATAACGTGCATGCTTTAACATTCTTCTCAATAACATATGCTTTCATAAAGTAAATACAATTCATCAAAGTAAGTAAGTTGCACGACAGTCCTTTACACATAACTTTCACATTTACATTCAACTTTGATGAACATAGGGGGAGTTTACTTACCTGAAATTCTCAGTAGTTACTTTGCTTAATATGCAGGTGAAAGTCTTGGTTGCCCGCGACGTCAATGTACCGTTTCTCCTAATTAATTTTCATTCATTAACAAAATATGATTTTTAGTGAAAGACCACATTTTACACTCTTAAATGAGGTCGAGATTATCATGTGACTCATAATATAACAAACGCATTTAACACCACGTATAATATCATATTCGAAGTAATACATTAAGTTCAAGGAAGATTTTGAAATCTTACTTATCAATTTCACAAATCAAAGTTAAGCACTTCTTATTCAAAAAGAAAAATGATCTTAAACTAAAAATTTATAACGTTGAACATAAATTCAATTTAAACTAACTTGTTCCTAAAAGGTTAAACTTTACTCTCCTACACCATTATCCCAACATTCCAAAAATCACACGTTCGTTTAAATAGTCATATGCATATTCATGATCATATATACATACACTCACACCTCAAATTTAATATTATAGCACACAAATTAATTCAAAAATTTCATGAATATATATCTATGTCCACAAAATCCAAACTTATACATATATATACACGCATCTATACATACATAATAATATATACATTCATATACATCACTACTCATTCACATAACATCATAGATCCCCAACTTCATGGTTAAACTCGAATTTTACACAAAAATTAAAATCTGCAGTTAACTGTAAAAACTGAATTATGGGTGTGTATCGAAGAGAGGGAGAGAACCGAGAGTTGCGTGCGTGAGTGAGGGAGAGGGTTATGAGAGTGTGAGGTTTCTTTTAGGTTAGGGTTGAGTGTTTAACTTTTGATAACTTGCAATTTAGTCCCTCAACTCTCAAATTGGTAATTTAGGTTCATAACTTTCAAATAAAATTCCAAAGTGTCACCAAACTTTTCCCAACTTCAATTTAACACAATAAAAATGGAAATTAGCATGCCTAGGCAATAATTTAATTAATCACATAAAATTGCACGTAAACTGTTAAAATAACAATTTATAAACTTTTAATTGGTACATTGATCGAGACGGCATCCAGTCCTTCCACTGCAAAATAATTCAAATAAAACCATAATATTAGTTAAATCATTTATAATGATATTAATATAAACTTTACGTGACAATCAAGAAAGCATGTAAATCGAAATGCGGTATTACACCATCAACCGACATTATCCCACTTATGAATCCATTCACTAACTTTCTATTTCCAGCCTTTCATAAAATCTATTTTAACGTCTAAACCTTAATATATATATATATATATATATATATATATATATATATATATATATATATATATATATATATATATTGATTGATCACATTCTTAAAACAAAAATCAAGAAAATTGACCAAAATAAGACTTTACAATCCAAAATTCGTGAAACTCGACGTCCATACCAAAATATATAGTAGGAATACTAAAACTTTGTCAGAATCTTTCTGGAAAGATTCACAAACGAAATCCTTTCTGAACACGCTGACATTTCTTTTAAAAATCGGAGGATCAAACTTAAATCCTGTAATCCATACTTATATATTGAAATCAAGTATTCAGCATCATACACTCATCTTAAACTAAAGCCAAGGTACTAACTTAAAGGTCCATACTTTCAAAATCATCATAACAACAATACTCTAACCAAGAATTTTATAAATAAATCATTGACCTATCATCAATGAATAAGACTTTTGTGATTCATATAAGATTCCTCATCAAGTTCACTTAACCCAAAGATACAATCCCATTATAAGTAAAAGTCACACAACTGACCTCAAATAATCATATCAATCTCTCTAAGATTACAACATAATAACCATCATATCCTTCACACGAACCTTTTACGTCAATATACTCACTAAGATTTTATATCAATCTCTCAAACTCAATAAATCTTGGATTCTGCCATTGTCACTCTTTCTGCAGGCTACTCCATAATAAATAATCATTGTGAAGTCTTATTCTCATTTTCCACAAATTCTATCCACAAGGACAATTGTCTAAAATTTCATTTCTTATTTTTGAATCAAAATACCATCAATAATAATCTCCACAATTTCATGGTATGGACTATCATAAACTTTCCTCCGATCAGATGCATTACTTCTGCAATACTTGTACAAATCTAGGACCTTATGACAATCATTATCTCACATAATCCCAAACATTCAATCGCATGTCCCCAATTTCTCACTTTGAATAAATGGTTACTCCTTTAAGGCATCTCACCATAAAATATTTTCAATATCTCCCATTCATGATAACTGACTAATCCCAATAATCATATTACATGTAAATTCAACAGACGGTAAATGGTTTTCCTAACCATCACAAAGGTCTAAAATGCAAGCTCTCAACATAGCCTCTAAACTCTGTATAAAGAAATATTTGCTGATTACTTAAGTCATTATTTAATAACCCAAATGACATAACTAATCTCTGCAAGCCCATGGAAAGATTCTCTCCAAATTTCAATAAATCTTTACTATTTCTTTAAAAACATACCAAACCATAATAATTTGTCATCTCTAAAACTTCTTTATCACCAAATATCACCAAAATAATTGAAAGGATAGAAATTACCTGAATATTCTCTCTATGTAGTATATCCAATAACATATTATTCACAAATCAACATAATATCATCATCTTATCTTTAACATATCTTCCCGATCAAATTCCAAAATAAATCAACAGTATTATCTCATATCCTTATAATTTATAATATTCTCCAATACAAGTGATCATTCCTTACTAGTGATCAATCCGTTCCCAAGAATAATTAAGATTCCTCCCAATAACGCCATAATACTTGTCGTCACTCATCTTTTCAAAATATAACTTATCATTTCCCAATGTATGGATCAAATCATTACATAACTTCATGTATACCTTGATATCCCAGAAAACCAATCCATAATTCCTCAACATAACAATTTCAAATCATAATTTCCAATATCAATATCTCACTTCCTTCAATACATTAGTTGGTTCAAAAGACTACTCATACTTATAAATATATGCCACAAATCATATTCCCAAAATTTAATCACAAGACCAAACTACATAATAAATTTCTCTCAAAATAGAGGAATAATTCACTTACTCAATGCAATATCCATTACTTAATTCCCAATAACTAAGAACCAAATCTTTAAACCTCTAATTTCATAGTTCTTCTCATAAAAGTCTCAATAAAATCATATCACTCCTAATCTCAACATCTCATCACAACTTCATAAAACTGGTTTTGCCATGTCTAATTTCAATTATGCAAAGTCTCATAAAACCATCTTTCTTCTTCATGTATAGCTCCTGAGCACCTCATGGCAAAAAGCTAGATCGAACAAAACCTTTGTCCACGAGATTCTATAGTTGCACTTTGAGCTCTCTTAAGTTACGAAGGAGCCATCCGACATTATACCTTGGATACTAGAGTTGTGCACTTAATCGATGACGAATTCAATTTCTCTTTTAGGCGGTAAATCACAAAGATTTTCTGAGAACATCTTTAGTCATTCTCGAATAACTGAAATTTGTTCGAGAGAAGTATTCACCTTAGACACTTCAATTATTGCAACTAGGTAGGCCTAATAACTCTTATTCATCAATTGACGAGCATTCATCACTGATAATATCGATATGAAAAGTTCTACCTTTACCTCAACAAGGCGAAAAAGGGTTTCATTTGAAGGTTCAACTACCACCTTAACGTAGCCAGTGATTGAAACCTTATACCATAATAATCATTCCATTCCTAGTATGACATCAAGTTTGTGGGTATTCAGTGTTATGAAATCCATCATCTACTCCTTCCCATTCACCATGATTGGGACATTTCTCAACACATAACTTTAGTTCAACAATTCTTCAAATGGCGTTGACAATATAAACTTGGTCTCCAGCTACTGAGATGGGTAAATCAATTTTCCTATAATTGTGGGACTATCAAATGAGTGGGTAGTCCCGAGATCAAACACGGTAAGTGCTTAATACTAAGTTCGATGACTTCTCAACTTCCGACTTGGATATAATATACATTCTTGCCGACATAGTCTCCATGACTCAAAGCACTATTCGTATTCACTTCATATCTTTCACATAAGGAACTTATAAACATTAACCAAATTTTATAAAAATTCATTACCATCTCATTTTCTCATTTACATAACCCAGACATACTCGTCATATTCACTGACAACATTCTTAACCTTTCACTTTCCGACATTACACATTAGCATGCAAGACTTTACAATAATCGGGACATCAAATAACATTTCATAATTTAAACAAAATTAACTTACCAGATGATCGAGGGAGAAGCACTTGAGGCGTGACTCAGTACCCGAACCATTTTCAAATAAATTTTAAAAGTCTACAGAATCGCTTTTAAAACTCTTAGCTCTGATACCAAAAATGTAACACCCCAAGTTTCAAAACCATAACCTAGGCGTGTTAACTTCCATTCACATTAAATTCGGAATTTAATGTGTTTAAAGATTAAAATGCGGAAAACAAATCATTTAAAAACATCAACCTTTTCATTTTCTATTTTAAAATCTTATAGAAATTTCGACAGAGTCTCCTCTATAAATTGGACTTAACCAACCTGTAGAGGGACATCAAAACCATTTTACAACATAAACTCAACTCAAATAGAAATCCAATATTCAACATACAACCCCAATTCTACTTCAAACTCCAACATCACCACATTATTTCAAACTCAATCCACAAACTCCTCAACACAACATTTTGTATCAATAAGCTTCAATTAAATGCAATAAGTGATAATATAACCAATATTAGAAATTTCCATAACTAATTTAAAACTAATCTCAACCAAACAATTATCAACATAAAATGAATGAATTAAGAAATAATTAATTATAAACTTAATTAACTTCAAAATTTAACTTTATTTTCTTTAAAAACTTGAAGCGGTGTAGCCTGAGTCTGTCACCAAGTGCTCTCCTCGGATCACCTAACTTTCATCACCTGAAATGTTGGGGAGGGATTGGGGTGAGCTAAAGCTCAGTAAGTAAACTTTATGCATGAATGCATGCTTATGACATGAAATGCTTTAAACTTTGAAATATGTATCCCCATTCACTTTAACCTTTCAAAACTTTCAAACTTTTCAAGCTTTCACTTGACATTTCAAAACTTTCACTTCATTCCATCGTGAGCTCACTTGGTGTAACTTCTAGTCAATCAGATAACAGTGGGCCATTCTTATTTGGAACCAGATTAAATGCGCATTTCCACCGCAAAGCGGTTTAACATTCACTTTCCCACCGCAAAGCGGTTCATTCATTCATTTCCACCGCAAAGCGGCTCATTACATTCATTCCACCGCAAAGCGGCTCATTACATTCGGGTACGCCGGTCCCCCGCGCCCCATTTCCCACTCGGACCTTTCATGACATAGAAGTACACCCATTCTTTCAAAAACTTGGGATACATAATTTTTGACAAAATTGCACTTTGACACATTCCTTTCATTAAAACATCTGACTTTCTCATTTCGATGTCAATGCATGCTTAATGATGCAATGACATGATAATGTGCATGTTTGAACATTCTTCTCAATAACATATGCTTTCATAATGTGAATGCAATTCATCAAAGCAAGTAAGTTTACACATAACTTTCACATTTACATTCAACTTCTATGAAAATAGGGGGAAGTTTACTTACTTGCAGTCCTTAGTAATTTACCGTTTCTGAATTTGCAAGTGGAGGAGTCTCGACTGCCCGTGTCGTCAATGTACCAAAATCCTAGTTGTACCCATTCATTTAATAAAATATACTTTTAGTTCAAAATTACATTTTAAACTCTAAGCAAGGTTACAACTTCTATTTCATTCACAATTAAATCCCAAACGTGGCCTTACGCTAGGTCCAACACATATAACACCATACTCGAAATAAGAGATGAACTCGAAGGCAAAAAGAAAAATTGAAATCTCACTAATCAAATTAGGCAAAACTTTTAGTTCAAAACACAATCATTATCCTTTTTGAACTAACCATACCCCTAACCAAAGTTAAAACTTCAATTTAATCCAAATGAGGTTTAAAGTTATTTCAAACACCTAGCATGCCATATTTTAAACACAAAATCCAATTTCATTGTGAATTAGAAAATCTTCTTACCCATTAATTTTAGCCTCAAGTAAATATATTTGACTTAAACCAAAATTAACAAAATGATCAAATAACAACTCTAAAAATTCTGAATTTATATACACCTTCACAAAATTTTCCTCAATTTTCGAAAATTACCATTCCTAAATCAAAAATGAAACTAAACATTTCAATTACACTAATTAGTTCATAAATTTTGAATCTTAAAAAAATATTATCTACATAGACTAAAAATCTGAAATTATACAAGTGTAAATTTTCCATTACCAATCTGAAAGGTGCATACATACATACATACATATACATACACACATATATACGCCCCAAATCTGAGGTTAACAATTAAAAATTCGAAATTGACTACAACTCAATCTGAAAAATCTGAAATGTTCATATAACTATATACATACCACATTTATAAATCAACAAATACACACAATTCCATATATACATACACCAATTAAGTGTGTGTGTTGTGTGTGTGCGTTCGGTGAAGAGAAAGGTGTCTTACTGGTGATGGCAGTCGGCGGTCAGAGGCTGCGCAAGAGGGAGAGAAGCCGAGCGTGAGGTGTGCGAGTGAGAGAGTTCAGCGTGAGAGAGAGCGAGACCGAGTGTGAGTGTGAGAGATCGCGAGAGAGAGACGGAGAGAGCCGAGAGACGGAGAGGAGAGAGCGCAGAGACGGAGAGAGAGCGCAGAGACAGAGAGAGCGTCGGGTGAGAGGGTGAGAATGAGGGTTAGGTTAGGGTTTAGGTGTAATCTTTAGGATATTTGCAATTTAGTCCCTCATTCTCCCTAAGTCTCAAAAATTAAGTACACATCTATCATAAATTTACAAAATATCCTAAAATTTACCACTTATAATAATTTGACAAAAATAGGAATTGGCAAGCTTTGGAAATAAAACAATTACTCACATAAATTGCAAGTAGACAAATTTATAATTTTCTAATTGGCACATTGAGCGAGACGACGTCCAAATCCTTCCACTGCAAAACAATTCCAAATCATTGACGTAAAATTAATTAAATTTCAAATTTCAAATAACATTAACATAAATATGACGTGAAATTTAAAATTGCATGAAAAGTGAAAAGCGGCCTTACAGATAAGGATTGTTAGGTCCATGTTGCTTGAAGTGATTATGTATAGTGGTCTTGTAAGACCAATATCAATTGGCCGACCGTTCAAGACCCTTAATGATAATATGGTACTCGCTCTCAGTATAATTCGTTAGTTGTAAGTTGAAAAAGTCCTACATCAATTTGAATTACACTAGCCTAAATCTGAAGTTCAAAGAAATAAGTAAAATTCAAACAGTCTAAATTCACTTACATGAACACTATTGATCACTCATTCTCTCAACTTTAGAGGAACTTCATCCAACTTGTTGTAGCAGGGAAGCACAAAGTTTCTGACTTGATTCCCCACATGTCTGCTGACGTATTTTTCATTGTCGCCAACAGGTTGATACTTTTTTTCTTTGTTATCGAAATCAACAGGAATTGGTTGTTTCCCGCTACCCTCGAAAACCTTAAGTAAATTGAGGCCACATGACGAGCCCCGTCTTCTCGATGACGGTGCTACAAGTTCATCACAAATCACAATAGCTTAATATATAATAAAAAAAAGCATATATACAAACTAAGACTTGCTATAAGTATGTCTTACCAGACTAGCATTGGCCTGGAACCCGTGTTGTACCACCATGTGGAGGCTCTCCTTGACGCAGGACTGAAGCAAGGAACTCAAACGAAATCCATTAAAGAAATATAAAACTTGGAATCCACCAAGAAGACTGAAAGAAATCTCAATCAATGAATGAATAAAAATAATGAATTAACCTTCTATTTATAAGGCCATAAAACAAATAACACATGTTTTAAATCAACTAGGAAAACCTAAAGCCTATTCCAAATAACCTAAATAAAAAGAATTCGAAATAAACTAAACGACAGAAATAACGTTAAAATATTAAAACACTATTTTTGCAGCCTAAACGAATACAAATGCCCAAAATCTATTGTAGTTCACGGTAAAAACCATGTGTTTTACTTGTCTTATCGAGCTACCTAAAATAGACATATTATTGTCCCAAAACGGAGGTCGGAAGCCAAATCTGTAAATTGCTATTTAGTCCTTCATGTTCTATTTCTTCTTCAATCCACTCTGCCATTTGTTCTACATCAGTCCCTCCCACCTGTGAAGAACTCGACCCCAAGTTATAGTTTGGATAAAGCGGAATATCATCACAAAATTCATAGAGATCAGCTACATTAAAAGTATGAGATATGTTCATGTCAGTAGGTAAATCTATCACATATGATTTATCATTGATTTTCTTGATCACCTTGTATGGACCATACTTTCTCAGTTTCAATTTGTTATATGAGCCAACAGGAAACCTTTCCTTATGCAGGAACACCATTACCTGATCACCTTCGACAAACAATTTCTCATGCCTCTTCACATCCGCTACAGCCTTATATTTTGCGTTCTTCCGTTCCAATCGAGTTTTCACCTCTGCCTGAACATCATGGCCCTGCTCAGCCATGTTTTCAGCAACCATACTCGTACCAGCAATCTTAGGGAGAAACGCCAAGTCTAGTGCGTGTTTAGGAGGCTTCAAATACATCAAAGCAAAAGGAGACTTAACGATGTCGTTGTAGACTGCGTTATTATAAGCAAACTCAGCATGTGCTAGTGCCACATCCCACTGCTTCTGCTTATCACCACAAATGCTACGTATCAAATTCCTAAGTGTCTGATTCAGATTTTCAGTTTGTCCATCAGTTTTTGGGTGTGATGTGCTACTTAATTTGAGAGTTGTTAACTTATTTAAGTTGGCATTTTCTATTTTTCTACAAGTTTGTAATTTAAGTAAATTTAATTTAATTAATAAATACGTGTATTTAGTAATTTATTAAGTTTATTTAAATTACTTAGTTATTTGTTGGACGTAATATTGTTTTTATCTCCTATATGTTTGTGATACTCATTTAATATTGGAGATAATGTTTGTACCTTTTATGATAAGGATCAAAAAATATTGTGATAATATTTTACTTGGCCTAGAATTCGATCACTTATCACTCTTGATAAGGATTCAAGAGTTAAGAATATTTTGATTGGCTGAGAATCTTGATGGCCGAAGATCATGATCCTATTCTTGGTGTCCAAGTTTGATTCTATGGTAATATTCTGGAATTTATAATTATCATACCTTATCTTCACTTATGGTAAGATTTGATTATCTTACCTTATCTTCATTTATGCTAAGATTCTTTCATTTATAGTTATCTTACCTTAACTCTAATGATCCTTGATTTAATTGGAGGTATTAGAGATCTTGTGCAACTAGGATTCTTGATGAACAAGTAATCCGATTGCATTTAAATAAGAGAAACTGGGACGGTTTTCTTTGACAAAGTTTAGAAACCAAAAATTCGTTTACACGGTTTCTGCATTATTGTAACTTCGGTTCTCCGGGAGGAGTTAACACTGAGAGAAGAAAAGTCTTTCAGCCGAAGATCAAACGGGAGGTTTGGATCGAGATTGAATGGGAGTTCGTGTTGCTGAAGATTGTTGCAGTTTCAAATAAACCTACTGAAGAGTGGTGGGATGTCAGCTCATATTACGCGCCATAGAAGAATCAGGGAGTGATTTATTTCTTGGGTGTTTGATAATTTTATACGTAGATTTATCCTGTAGCATAGATTTATCTATGTAAAAACTTCTTGATGAGGTTCGAAGCGCGGAAGAAACGCCGGAAAGTTCCGAACTCAGGTTGTGGTTGGACGGATGAATCATGACCCGATATTCACGACGCGATGGCTCGACGATGCGGAATAAAGAACCACGACTTTCGAAACACCACAAGGATTTGCCCAATCTCCTTGATAAGTCTCTGATTTGAACGCCACAAATATTCTCGCGAATATTTGATAAAAATCGGGATGAACGCCACAAGATAATCAATCTTGATAAGTTTGGGTTTGTAATGTGAATCAACACATTAAACAATTGAAAAACATTCAATCTCTGTTTTATTTACTCATCAAAGTCTTAATTTACAATGAATCAAAAAGGCATATAAATAAGCAAAATAAAACCCTAATCGCTAATTTACTCAAAATAGAATTCTAACTAACCTAAAATAGCTGAAACTGATAAGGAAATATAATAATGCGAAATCTGGAAAAAATCTGATCCGTTAATCCGTTACGGCCGTAAAGATGACACTTACGGCCGTAAGTGTGTTTCTGGTTAAGGTTACGGCAGTGATCCCTTATTTACGGCCGTAAATCAAAAATCTTGAAATTCTGCATTTTAACCCGAGGGGAGGTTACGGCCGTGACGCATGTTGGTTACGGCCGTGAGAGCACTTCTGCATAATTTTTGGTTCCTTTCGACACGGTTTGATCTTCAAAGCTCATCGAACCTGCTGAGTTCTTGTTTTGGCTTGAATATTTAAATTTTCCCGTCAAGCCTGCTATGACTCCGATTGTCGAGGGTCCGGATCACATCATACCCTCCTTCTTTAGGATGATTCGTCCTGAATCATAGCTTTGTTCCTGATGTTCCACTTCACCTCCTGGATCAAACGGAAAATTTCTGCTTCCATGCCATGAGTTCAATAAATTGGAATCCTTTGATTTGCTAACACGGAAGAGATGGAGCTTGAACTTCCTTTGCCATTCGTAGTGTGGTTGAAGCTTCCAGTCATAATTATCCTGCAAAAAAGATTTAAATAAAATGGGGAGGGACATGTTAGCTTCATGAGGTACAAGGTATGGATCCTTGTATTCATGACAAACCACCACCAACTCCACTTCTTGAACCACGAGGCTCTTCTCTTCGCCTCTTTCCTCCTTTGCAATTTCTTGTTCGATTTTTTTATCTTCAAACTCAACCACATCTCCGACCTCCAGATTTTTATCACTAATTTCATGCACTCCCCCAACGGTATTCAAATGTGGATCTACCAATTCAAAGCTCAAAATTTGAACTTCTACCCCAACTTCTAATTCCTCATCATATTTTGGAGTTTGTTCACATAACTCCACGTTTTCAACTCCTACCACAAAGTTCGGGGTCTCTTCAACTACTTCTAATTCATGTTTCAAGCCTCCCTCCTTCTTTTCAACATTCATATCCCGAGGCTCAACCATAACATGTATTTCACTCTCCTCTAACCATTTAATCACCACCTTTCGTTTCTCCTCCTTTTTTCGCAATTTAGCCAAATATTTTCTTTCTGCCTCCCGTTCACACCTCAATCTTTCCTCATAAATTTCTTTTTGAATTTTCAAAATTGCTTTTGGATCAATCTCAGCTCCTCTCTTAACCCCGATTCTATCCCTAGGTTTAGGATCACGCCTATAATCACTACGATTTGCTTGAGATCGCCCCTTTTTCAATTTCCCTTCCCTTTCATCTAATTTATCCAACCTAACCAAAGCTTCATTCAAAAATCTCCACATACGATCTTTGGCGTTTTCATGAGAATTGGACATTGTAAAATTTATGTGGAAGGACACAGAAAAAGAATAATGAAAACAAAGGATCAAGAAATTCAAGAAAGTGGTTCTTGAATGGACGCTCTTTTTTTTTTTTTTTTTTAATTTTAGGATGAATTTTCGGAATAAATAAAATAATAAAAAAATAATAATTTTTTTTTTTTTTATAAAAATTCGACAACGAACACAAGAAAACAAACGGAACTTAATTCGGATAAGAATTAAGCAAAATAAACACTTTTGAATTTTGTTGGATTTTTATATGGATCAAAAAAAGAAAATATTTACTGGCACGAAGAACAAGAAAATCAAGAAAAGAAAGACTCAACAACAAGATATGAATGATTTTTATGGGACTCGATGATAAACATAAAAATCAAACTGGATAGAAAAACCTGAATTCAGAGTCCAGCTCTGATACCAGATGATGAGGTTCGAAGCGCGGAAGAAACGCCGGAAAGTTCCGAACTCAGGTTGTGGTTGGACGGATGAATCATGACCCGATATTCACGACGCGATGGCTCGACGATGCGGAATAAAGAACCACGACTTTCGAAACACCACAAGGATTTGCCCAATCTCCTTGATAAGTCTCTGATTTGAACGCCACAAATATTCTCGCGAATATTTGATAAAATTCGGGATGAACGCCACAAGATAATCAATCTTGATAAGTTTGGGTTTGTAATGTGAATCAACACATTAAACAATTGAAAAACATTCAATCTCTGTTTTATTTACTCATCAAAGTCTTAATTTACAATGAATCAAAAAGGCGTATAAATAAGCAAAATAAAACCCTAATCGCTAATTTACTCAAAATAGAATTCTAACTAACCTAAAATAGCTGAAACTGATAAGGAAATATAATAATGCGAAATCTGGAAAAAATCTGATCCGTTAATCCGTTACGGCCGTAAAGATGACACTTACGGCCGTAAGTGTGTTTCTGGTTAAGGTTACGGCAGTGATCCCTTATTTACGGTCGTAAATCAAAAATCTTGAAATTCTGCATTTTAACCCGAGGGGAGGTTACGGCCGTGACACATGGTGGTTACGGCCGTGAAAGCACTTCTGCATAATTTTTGGTTCCTTTCGACATGGTTTGATCTTCAAAGCTCGTCGAACCTGCTGAGTTCTTGTTTTGACTTGAATATTTAAATTTTCCTGTCAAGCCTGCTATGACTCCGATTGTCGAGGGTCCGGATCACATCACTTCTCTTATATAGTGATTGATTTTTGTCCGCAGGGTGCGACCACGTGGATTTTCCCTGTTAGGGTTTTTTTCACGTTAAGCTCCAACGCTGTGATCTTAGCCTTTTACAATTCTGCATATTTTATTTAGACTGTTCACGTTCTATAATCCAGACAAATCTGAAATATAAGGATTCATCTGGATCTGCGCTAAAACAAAATTTTCGTATTCTGATAATACTCAATTGTCCAGATCAATCTGTGATAGTCTGTTCGTTTAAACATCAAATTTAGACAACTTTAAATTTTCAAGAGTAGTATCCATCTGTCGCAACAGTGTAACCCAAAAATGACTGAGGAACTTCGAATCCCTGTCAAAAGTGATAGATTGGGGAACTTCATGTAAGTGAACCACCTTACAAAAGAACAGCTGAGCAATATGAGAGGCATCAAATGTTTTCCGGCAAGGAATAAAATATTCCATTTTGGAAAACCTATCTACCACTAGAAACACAGAGTCGACCCCATGTTGTGTTCGTGGGAGTCTCAAAAGAAAATCCATAGACAAATCCTTCCAGATTGCATCTGGCACAGGCATAGGCATGTATAATCCAGTATTTTGCGCCTGCCCCTTAGACGTCTGACACACATAGCATTTACGAACAAAGTTTCCCACGTCACGTTTCAATTGGGGCCCGTAATATCGTTCGGATACTCCACTAATAGTCTTGTCACGCCCCAAGTGACCACTCAAACCTCCACCATGTAATTCCCGAATTAGTTTTTCTCGCAAAGAGCTACATGGAATGCACAGCTGATTACCACGAAACAGGTAATCATCAACCAAATGGAACTCTCCTTCCATTTGCTTCAAAACACACTTACCCCACACCTTGGCGAAATCCTTATCATCAGCATATAATACTTTTAGGAACTCAAACCCAATAACTTCTTGTTGCATTGTTACCAGCAAACTTGCAAGACGACTCAAGTCATCTACTACTTTATTCAGGGCTCCAGATTTGTGCCTCAAAACAAATGGGAACTTCTACAAATAGGTTGACCACCAAGCATGCATGTTGCTTAAACTCCAGTGATTATTCAGGTACTTTAATGCTCGATGGTCAGTGTAGAGAACGAATTCTTTCTGAATCAGATAGAGCTCCCAATGTTTTAGAACACAAACAATAGCATAGAATTCTTGATCGTAAGTACTCCATTTTCGACGGGCATCACTTAATTTCTAACTGAAGAACATTGGTTTCTTCTTTTGCGAAAATACTGCCCAAACTCTGATTCCACTAGCGTCACTTCAAATAATCTCTCAAAGCTGGGTAAAGTAAGAACTGGAGTAGTGCAAAACTTCTCTTTCATCACCGCAAAGGTCGTACCTACTGCCTTACCCCAATGGAATTTACCTTTCTTCGGACATAGGAGCCACTATGCTGCTGAAATCTCTAATAAATTGATGATAAAACGTCGCCAACACATGGAAACTCCTCACCTCTCCTACTATCTTCGGTGTAGGCCACTCGTGAATTTCTCTCACCTTCTTCATCCACCAATATCCCCTCCGAATTGACCACATATCCCAAGAATAACAATTTTTCTGTCAACCAACTGCATTTCTGAAAGTTAATATACAACTTGTTCGCTAACAACACCTCCAACATAGCCCGAAGATGTTCCATATGATCACTCTCACTCCAACTGTAAATCAAGATATCATCAAAATAAACAACTACATATTTTCCAATGAAAGGTCAAAGAACCTGATTCATAAGCTGCATAAACATACTCGGGGCATTAGATAGCCCGAAAGGCATCGCCAACCACTCATAGAGCCCATCTTTCATCTTGAAAGATGTTTTCCATTCATCACTCGGTTTCACCCGAATCTGATGGTAGCCACTGCGCAGATTAATTTTGTAAAACACCTTCGAACCCTGCAACATATTCAGCATGTCATCCAGACATGGATTTGGAAAGCTGTATCATCCACACACACGGGCTCATGCTCTCTTGGATAAACCCCTTCGCCATCAGCTCCCCCACCTTTTCCTGTAAAATTTGGTTTTCTTTAGGGCTCATCTGATAATGTGGAAGATTTGGAAAACTAGCTCCAGGAACTAAATCAATATGGTGCTAAACGTCCCTTAAATGCGGAAGGTCATTAGGTAAAGGTAAACTTCCTCCTGCAACAGCCTTGTTTGAACCCCCAACTAAGTTTTTCCTTGGTACCATTTCTATCTTCCTATCTCCCCAATTGAAGACATAAACATTATCGCGCCCCCTATAGGTCACGTCCATGTTGAACTGCCAAGGACGCCCTAATAACACATGACTACCATCCATGTCGACCACATCGTAGATTACATCATTTTGGTACTGTTGTCCAATTGAAATCGGAACCCTGCACACCTCAGTCATACACACTTTTGGACCCTTCTGAATCCACCCAATGACATACGGCTTTGGATGTTTTTCCACCTGCAACTTCAGATGCTCTACCAACCTCTTGGAAATGAAGTTCTCATAACTCCAACTGTCAACAATCAAATCACATACTTTTCCTTGAACACTGCAGCATGCCTTGAAGATGTTGTTCCTTTGTGGAGGTTCCTCCAATTTCGTCGAATACATAACTAGTTGAATTTTGCGGCTTACATGTTCACCCTATTCTTTCGTAATTTCTACTCCATCCAACAATTCATCCGTGGCCCCTCCTCATACTGATCTAACTTATCAGCTTCTCCAGTGTCTACAAAGTTCACTGGCCTCCTGGCTGAACATTTGTTCGAATGATGTCCTGGTTGGCCACACCTATAACACTTAAAATCTCCTGGTTTGGCATCAGGCTTTGGTGCTCGTGGGGCCTCCTTTGCAACTGTCACTGGACTTCCCCCAGATTGGTTATTATTTGGCACGACGCCCCTCTAGGTCTGATCTGTAGCAGTTTTTGAATGCACTTGCCCATCCCTTGGTATGAATCTACCTCTATTTCTCGTTGTAGATGGTTCGCTCACGTCTTTTTTGTAGGTGGAAAAACTGCTAGAAGTTTTCTCCATTATTTCTCCTTTCAAGGCCATGTTATGCGCCTCATCAACTGTCCAAATCATCTGTAACCCAATTTTCTCACCAATGAACGACATCAATCCTCCTAAATACCAGGAGACTTGCTACCCCTCTGTTTTTCTAAGATTATTGCATACTGAAAGTCTACACCATTCCTCAGTATAATCCGCAACCGACTTGCTTCCTTGGACACGCGTTTGAAAGCTCTGGAATAAAAATTGTTCATAAACGGGAGGCAGAAACCTGCTCACTAGAAGCTGTTTCATCCGCCTCCAGGATCGTACAGGAGCCTTTCCTTGACGACGTCTGTCCATCTGCAATCTCTCCCACCAGACAGCGGCACAACTCAATTTAAATGACACCAACTGCACATGTCGTTCCTCTGCAACCTTCATATAGTCGAAGAACCTTTAAACTTCCAATATCCAGTCCACAAACTCCTCGATCTGTAATTTTCCATGGAATAACATAATGTCTGTGCGGATCTTATAATCAGACTGGTTCCGATTCTGCTGTCGATTCCCTGGTTCATTCACGAATTCCTCCCCAGAATATTCATTGCTAGTATCTCCATACTGCAATCCCTAGCGGCCCTAGGGTTGCGACCTCCTCCAGGATGGCCAAGGGAAACTCCCTCAACTCCATCTCGGTTGGCAGGGGTAGGGGCGTTAACAACAGGTGCATTGGGGTTGGGTTGACGCCCCAATATTTGTTGTAGCATGCCCTCCAACCTCCCCATCGTTTGTCGCTGCTCGTCAATTGCTACCCATAGATCTGCATTGCCTTCCCTACGACTAGCGTCACGAGGGTTCATTCTTTCGGCTTCATTATTAGCCATTGAACAAGGCAAATCCTTGCTCTGATACCACTTGATGTAGGACGAAAGCAAGGAATTCAAACAAAATTCTTAAAAGAAATATAAAACTTGGAATCCACCAAGAAGACTGATAGAAATCTCTAGAACTTTTATTAATCAATGAATGAATAAAAATAATGAATTAACCCTCTATTTATAGGGCCATAAAATAAAGAAACATGTTCTAAATCAACTTGAAAAACATAAAACCTATTCCAAATCAACTAAATAAAAAAAATTCGAAATAAACTAAATGATAGAAATAGCGTTAAAATATTAAAACACTATTTTTTCTGCTTAAATGAACACGAATGCCCAAAATCCATCGTAGGTCACAAAATCCGTGAGTTGTACTCATCTCGTCGAGCAACCCGAACTAGACATATTAAGCGCTCGAAACAATTCCTTTACGTTCTATTTCTTCTTCAATCCACTATGCCATTTGTTCTACATCACTCCTCCATCGTCATTGCCATGTGACATCACATCGGCCATAGATGAACAATCACTCCATTGTTCTAGAAATATAGTAACTAAGAATGAATCAATAACCAAAATTAAAAATTAAGAAAATCCCTCATTTCAATCATTTATACAGACACCATATATACAAGGAAAATTACATATATGATAATGATACATATCCATGCACATACACTGAAGTTAAAACTCACCAGAGAAACTTAGTTTCTTAAATATTTCAATCTACCTCATGTCATGTCCTATAATTAATGACATATTAATCTCTGTTAGATTATTGTATACCATCTTTTATTTCATCCACTATTTACCTTTAAAATGAGGATTACTGCTTGGCATTCAGAGATATATAGAAAAGTTTTTTGACAGTTACTATTATGAGTTGAAAAGATGCAGGAGCCATGCCTTTCGGCTCAAATGTTGAATAACACAACAAGTAACAAGTCCATGATGATGATAAAATTTTTCCGCCTTTAAAAGTTCAAATTGATCCAGAGAAGAGATTTATCCTAAAAATTCAGAAGAAAAAAGCATAGATTTCTTCAAATTTACTCAAGAAGAAATTAACAGCGTTTAGAAAACTGGACCGTACCGGCCGGTTCGACCGTGAAAATCGGGAACCGGCCGGAAAACCGGTCCGGTTCATCCCAAAAACCGGTCGGTTCAATCAGGAAACCGGTTGAAAACCGGGAAAAAACCGGCCGGTTCAACCGGTTTTCATTTTTTTGTTGTTGTTGTTTTAAGCTATTTTTGTATATAATTTTATTTTCTAAATGAGTAAATATTAGTTTATTTGTGAAATAACTTGTTTTTTAGAATTTTTGTGATTTTTTAATAATTTTTTATATTTTAATTGAAACCAGTTCGACCCCGGTTGGACCTTTTGACCCTTGACCCATTGCTTTTTCCGGTTCGAACCGGTTTTCGGTTTTCTAAACATTGGAAATTAAAGCCACAAACAGAAATTAAAGATCTTCTCTTAACCAATCAAACAACTACAAATCAATAGAATGCTTTTTGTATTTCACTTCTTATTTTCCTTGTAAAGATCATTTGAGTGCTGAGGATATGAAATGAATTTTAAGTTCATATTACATCAGAGAACATTTCCAGAGAACAGAAGAACAAATAAGGAAACCTTTGATTCTTATTATTGATCAATTTTCTTATGATTTTCACAAGGATATTAATTAACATAACTAGAAATGCAAAAGGACTATAACTATAGATGTACAAAAAACTTAGTCATCACTCTACAATCCACACAGAGAAACTAGTTTGATAAAAGCTTCAAAATTAAATTAGATCCCAAATCTGGGGAGCTATATTTTTTTATGCTCGTGTAAGCTCTAGACACAACTTTTAAGGGTAAGTGTTATATATTATACGCTTGCTGACATATGGTGGATTCCCACTCTTAAGCACAAACCACATAGAAGTCTCAATATAAATTAACATCACCATTCCTTTAGAAAATCAACCTACAGAAAATTCAATAAATAAAATTGAAATAAACCCAGATGAGAAAAAATACCTCAAAACTACGAAGAGAGAAGTTGAAACAAAGCTTTTCTTGGTGAAATTGCAGATCCAAATAAGCCAAAATCACTTTGAAACAAACCAAAAAATAATAAATATGCTGGATGATTGTCAAATCGGACCAAAAATCTACTGGAAATAAGCAAAAAGATAACCCAAAATCAAACAAAAAAATGGAGAGAATGAAGGTTATGATATAGTTGTATGATGATTGCTAAAAAAAAATAAGCCAAAACGTGAAACCAAAATTGAACAAAAAAAAGGACACTGGACATCGAACGACAAAAAAATAATAATAATAATAAATCGAAGCAAACAACAACTTGCCCTAGGAAGAGAACCCAAAGTCTGCTAGATGGTTGCTTAAATGAAGAAAGACTGAACTGCTAGGTTGGAAAGATGGAGGAATGCGAAAATGGAGAGAAATGGTGTGTTTTGGGGGTTTTTATTCCTAAACCTATAGGGACGACAATTTTAATCTATAGGGATGACATGTCGTCCCTATAAAAAATAAAAATTATAGCGACAATATTTACAGCCCAAAACATTCACTCTGACAAGATCCTCGATCATCTTCGTCGTCTAACTCACTGTCTTTATCTAGTTCCACGTCCTCGTACACTTCAAGTGTATCATTGTCTTGAAGATCATCTTCAAACTCTTCATTAATGAAGTCATCATCATATCCCCTAATGGACTACGGTGATTAACTTCTTGTACTACTCGCCAATTTGGACCACGTGAAGGATCTTCAATATAGAAAACTTGTTTGGCTTGCGAAGCAAGAATGAATTGGTCATCTTTGAATGCCTCTCTACTGATGTTAATGCTTGTAATTTTATTGTCAGTTGCCTTACCATTTCCATCAGACCTGAACCATCTGCACTTGAACACCACAACTGAGTAGTCCTTCACATATGAAAGCTCCAATATCTCTTGCAACTAGCCATAAAATATTTGATCCCCAATACCTGGCACACTTATGCCACTGTTCTATGTTCGTCATCTGGTATCAAGATCTTGCATTACAAATCGAACACTATTTACCACACACGCCGGCTACGAGTAAGAAAATTGGACCGAGATGCTAAATATAGTAGCACTTCAGATACTTTACGTGGGTTAGATCCACGCAATTCAAATATCTATATTATTAGAAGGAAAATTTAGTAAATTTAAGTAAATATATATTTATTTTAAGTAAAATACGTGAGACTTATTCACCTTTGTATGAAACCAAACAGCAAACTCCTTTTTGTGCAATTGATTAATGTTGGTTTCTCCTCGTAGCTACAGCTCCTGCTTGTGCTCACTGTTGACAAAAATCAATGCATGAATCACCTCGTGTACAAAATGTGTGTGTGTGTGTGTGTGTGCACTCACTTCAGATATGACTCAATTTCAAGACAGTTGTTCAGGATATAGAATTTAACTTCAAATTGAACATCACAATGAAGGGATATTGGCATTTTCTTTCCAATCGGACGACAATGATATTTGAAAATAGATAGCTAACTCTTTGGAACGCTGACGTCCTCATTTCTATTTGGTCAATTGAATCTTGTCTCCACATCTTCGAAATATCATGAACAAAAGGTCAATGCTTCTTCGACCACTTAACCTTCAGCTATTGATCCCTCGAGCTTCCCTGGATTTCTCACATAAGCCTTTAATTTATTTATATATCTTTCAAAAGGATACATCCACCTCATGTAAAATGGACCACACAATACTGCCTCTTCAAGTACATGGATCACAAGGTGAATCATAATATCAAAAAATGCAGGAGGAAAAATCTGTTCAAGCTTGCAGAGGATAAGTACAAGCTGTTCTTGAGCATTAACCATGTCGCTAATCTTTATCGGCCTTGCAAACAATCTTTTGAAAAAAGTACAAAGCTCAATAAGCATTGAGGAAATATTCTTGTTTAGAAACGCCCGGCAGGAAATGGGAAACAATCGTTGCATGATGATATGGCAGTCATGTGATTTAAGACCTAGAATTCGGTTATCATTTTGGGCAATGTTCTTTTACAAGTTTGATGCAAAACCATCTGGAAATTTAGTTGAATTGATAAAATTATAGAACTTTTGACGTGTTGCATCAGTTAGTGTATACTCCGCAACAGGCTTCATCAACTTTCCTCTGTCCTCATACAACTACAACTCTGGTATAATTTGTAATGTCATCAAATCATGTCTTTCCTTATCAATGTCTTTAGACTTATGAGGATCACCCAACATCATCAAGCTATCGTAAACGTTCTTTTCCAAATGCATGACATGTAAATTATGTTTCAATTCATTTGTCGACCAATACGGAAACTCGTAAAAAATACTCTTCTTACTACAGTTAAGTTTAGACAAGGCTCTTTTCCTTTTGACACCGTAATATCACGGGTGTTTTCCTAGGATTCTCGGTTGAGTGTGATTAAGTTATCGCAATATGTCCATACATGTCAATCGTCGTGGAGGATCCTGCATATTGCTTTTCCTATTGAAGTCAAGTGTCTTCCGAGTTCCGCCAACAGTGAGTTGTTGGAAAGAAACGTTGATGACCCACATAAGTAGTTTTACAAATGATGCGCATTGATGGTGCCTCTTCATTGCATGTAGGGCATGCTTTGTAACCCTGACCGCTCTATCCTGATAAACTACTTCTAGCAGGAAATCACTAACTGTCCATAAAAGTGATGCGTGCATTCTACATAACCTTTTATTACTTCCTGCATCACGTATATTGACACCAGTACCCCACAATTCCTTCAACTCATCAACTATTAGGCACAAAAAAAACATCCTAGACCTTTCTTGGTGATTGAGGGCCCGAGATCAGGAGGGTTAACATCAAATTCTCTTCTTTCATGCACAACCATCTGGGTAGTTTTTATCAAAGTCCTTTCATGCCTTACCATCTACGGGATGCCTCAGCTGATCCTCATCACTTGAGTAATCTATATTATGCCACCTCATTTCTTTCGCGGTATGTGTTGTTGCAAATAATTGCTTCAGTCTTGGGTCAATGGAAAATAACGCAACATTTTATGTGGCATGTTCTTTCCAGACGACTTCTCTGTCTTTTGTATCCAACGACTTTTTAAACATTTCGGACAAGTTTCTTTAGATGCATTCTCCTTCCAAAATAATGCACGGTCATTCTTGCAAACATGAATAGATTTGTATCCCAATCCCAACTTGGACATCAGTTTCTTAGCTTTGTAATGAGAGCCACTAGATTGATTTTCAAAAATGCAAAATTCAATAGATTTAATAGTCCATCAATCAACTCATTTGTCCACTTATTTGTAACCTTCAAATACATCAATTTAGTTAAAAAGTTCAAAGAAGAGAAAGAAGAAACTTCAAGTAACAATTCTGAATGCAGTCCAGCTCATTGTAATTGACATCAGAAGATCTAGTGGTCGATTCATCACCAGCTACATCATTCAGAATATCCACCACCTCATCTCCCACATCCATCCCTTCATTCCATTCTAGAACATTCGCTAGCTCATTCTCACTTTCCCCGTGGTAAATCCATCTCTCATAACTTTCCTAGAAACCTTGACGGAAAATGTGTCCCTCAACATCATCGACTAATTGCCACCTCATGTTTATACATCTTTTGCATGGACACCTAATCCTTCCCCTATCATTTGCTAGTGGCATTTCCATGTTTACAAATGCTTTCATACCATCCCAAAACTCATTAGACTTTTCACGTATCTTATTCAATTTGATCCAATTCTTATCTATTTCCATTTTTCGGACAAGTTTTTTTGCAGTTGCAAAACAAAATAAATGTTAAAATAATTATATTTGTGACGTGAAAATTTCCTAACATCTTATCATTCCAACACTAAATTAAGGTAAGGGCCCTAACCATTCGACTTTGTTTTGCGAATTACGAGTTGTGTCAACATTTCATTTCGTCACATCTGTTTCACATTTAAATTTTGGCAGCATTTCCCCTATATTCTCCTAAGTGCAAGCACTATATTAAAACATAGTCCACACCCGGAGAATAAAAGGAAGATACTACTAAAATCTACAAGCGAATACAAATGCTACAACAAGAAATAATTATAATAACACAATTCGTAACTCACAAATCAATGTCAAACTGTCCAAAAATGGATCAATTCAAATACTATTTTATAAATCACAAACTGCCAAACATCTGGACGTGTGTGATTTACGAAATCATCTCCAAATGGTTTTCTAAGTTTTATAAAAGTGCAATGATGTGTACAGAATAAGCTACAGTGTAATAGACGTTAAATAAAATGATAATATGGAAAATAGACATACCAGAAATCTTCAAATATACCTTGTTATTTATGAACTGAAACTTGAGAGAATAAGGGGTGAGAGAAATGTAAATGAGACTGGTTTCGCGAAGTTGGTGCAGAAAGTTTATAAGAAAGTCTATTGGGACGACAAAACTCGTCTCAAAAGGATATATTTTTTGTCCCTATCCTTTGGCGGGAGAAAAAGGGCACCAAATCATATAGAATTAATAGACACGACAAAAATTCTTCCCTATTAATTGTCGATGAAATAGAGACCGATATGTATCGTCCCTATTACCTATATAGGGACGACACATGTTATATGGATGAAATTATGTTGTCCCTATTACTTAAAGATATTATAGGGATGACATATTGTTGTCCCTATTTATGAAAATATAGATGGTAAAATTACTGCCAATTCACGTATGTTAATAAGGATGAGATACGCACTGTCATCCCTATATGATCATGAAATAGAGACGATATTAAAGTCATCCCTGTTGATGTCTCTATTAATGTTTTTTTTCTTGTAGTGAATGGGACTAAATCAATTTCGGTTTTCACAGATCACTTCACTTTAAGTACAATTTGGGATAATTGTGAAGCACTAGATTTGTGACCATTAATAGGATAATTGTGATCTATTAATTTAGGCTCTATTTGTTGAAAGTTTTGTGTTTAAAAATATGGTTTTTATGTTTTGAGCTAAAATATGTGGTTAAAAAGTGGAGAGAGAAAATATTTGTAGTTCAAAAGTGGTTTGGAGAATGTTGTTTAAAAACATGCTTTAAACAATTTTCCAAACAGTGTCTTAATAGTCACAGTTCATGCATATCTGGTAAAAAACAATGCATTTTCTTGAAAAGTGCTACTCACTTTATAAAGCCAAACACTTTTTTTCTTACTTGGGCTTAAAATGGGAATTTGACCTGCATACATGGGCTCCTGAACTTGGGCTCTACTTAAAAGGAAACTACAGCCTTCGATTTACACAACATAACACAAACAGATTGACAAGTTCCTCTTGGCTCTAAAAATCAAAGGCAATTTTCAAGGGCTCGTAGGGTTCGAACTTATTCTCTTTGTGCGATTAATCTAGTGCTCCCTCTTCATTTAATCTTTTCTTGGTGATTATATAGATTGCAATAGGTGTGATTATTTGTAAAGGAGACTTTTTATCTTGGTGATTTCGGTTGGTGCTCAACCGAGTATTGAGCTTCGATTTGGGGGGAGATTTTGAGCGTTTTCTTGGAGTTGATTGTAATGCTATGAACTATTGTTTATGCCTAGTGGAATCTGAGTGTAAATCCAACTAAATGGATTGCTCAACCGGGGGGGGGGGGTTTAAATGATTCTTTGAATCACCGAACCTTCGGGGCCTTTGGGCCTAAAATCTTGTGTTCTTGGTGTTGTACATTCATTTTATTCGTAATATTTTTTGACCCAGTCCATCACATTTGTTATGGACAGTCACAAATATTGACAAACCAGGTCACAAATAGTCATAGCTCATATAGACCTGGTTATACTTAACACAGATTTGGTCACAAATAATCATAGTTCACACGACCAAATCACTTGCTCTGTCCATCCTAAAACATTTTCAAGATCATTTCCATTTCTCATTTCAATCTCCAACGGTGCTGTGAGACACTATGGTGGTGGTGGTGGTTTGGGATAGAGTCGATTGTGGCTGGGTATGGTGAGGTTAAGTGGAGGAGATGTTGAGTGTAGACATGGATCTTTTACAAGACTTGAAAGAATCCTACAAGAAATATGTGACCATGGTCATAAACAGTCATGGCTTAGAAAGACCTAATCACTCTTAACACATAATTGGTCACAAATAGTCACACTTTACACATATCTAGTCACAATCAATGCATTACAGATCACAAACAATCACAACTCGTTCCACAAGAAATATGTGACCATGATCACAAACAGTCATGACTTAGAAAGACCTAATCACTCTTAACACAGAATTGGTCACAATTAATCGCACTTTACACATATCTTGTCACAATCAATGCATTACAGAACACAAACAATCACAACTCATGCAGATCTTGTCATATTTAACACATAATTTGTCACAACCCACTTTAATTTTACAAGTTAAATAATTATTTTATCAAGTCAACATTTATTTTTGACCAATTTAGTCAAAGTGGGGACCAATTTAAATGAGTGGATATTTTGAGGATCATTTAAATTTTGTAATAAGTTGAGGGACTTAACTTATTATCATTTATATTTGGGATTTTATTGGAGTGATAAATGAAGGACCAAGCATGCAATTACTATCAAACTTTACAATGTATTCATATTAGGGGACAAACAATTCAACTACAAACACACTCCACTCACACATACACTTTACTAGAGAAGGAGCTCGGCAGAAGGGAAGAAAAAAAAAACGGTGGAAAAAAAAAAAGAAAAGAAAAGAAAAAGGAAGAAAGAAAAGAGAAGGAAAAATGGGGATTTTCATTCAACATTCAAGACTTCATTTTCACTTTCAAGAGGTAAGGCAATACCCATTTATTTGAGATATGGTGTTGATTTTAGGGTTTTGATTTTTGAGTTAAATGTTAGATTTTTGGATGGATTTATGGTTCACTTGAAGATATTGAGCTAAATATTTAAGTTTGGTTGAATACATTGTGGTTACATGCTAGGGTTTGTAATAATAGTGGATTAAATTCATGAGATGGGCGAGATTAAGTTATTGGAGCCTATGTTAAATCATTTCATGCTTAAATGCTTAATTTGGTGATGTTTATTGGGAGATTAAATTACCCATGTAATTAAGTTGAAGAATTAGTCCATTACTAGTTTCTTGAAAAGGGGTTTTGGTGTCTATGAGCATTCCATTGAGGTATTGGTTAAATAAATGAGATATTAGTTATAATGAAGCTATATTTCACATAAGAGAAGGTTGGTTGGATGTAATGTTGGAGGCGTATGAAATTTGTGGTTATTGTATAGGATGTTATTTCATTTTGGGCATTTGTTAAATATTTGTAATTATTGGAGTTGATCCAAGGTTTTAATTTAATTTTCAGGAGGCGACACGGAGATTGGCCAGGCCTATCAGCCAAATTAGGTTTCAGTCACAATCTCTGTGAGTGGGGAAACTTATATTTCCTTAAAGTTAAATTTTAATATTTAATGGCATAAATTTTCCATACGACTCATGTTTTCAATTAAGTGGACAAGTTACAGAAATTATTACTTTTCGCACATACAAGTTTAGAAGCATGATTTTAGACTTCTTCTTTTAAAATTTCAAGTTAATCAAATTATAAATTTAGTACATTATTCTATAAAAGAAATTGTTACATGTAAATTATTATTGTGAAAAACCATCATAAAGTACCGAGGTGATATTACCTGCTCTGCACTGATGTGAATTTGTTTCTACAGTGTATGACCATATTATCAGATTATCAGAGGTCTTTGGGACCCACCCTTGTGCACATATAGGCTTTGGGCCGTGTACTAGGGTGCTTTAGCCTTTGGGGCAGTCTATGCGCATATGACACAGTTTATCAGATTATCAGCTTATCAGATTTGAATGGCTTTGCCTTGTACATCGAGAGTACTCTGTACTTGAGTAAAGTTATTCATTGGGTACACTTTGATGTGATTCTTTTCAGTACAGTATGATATATTTATTCATAGAAAAATATTTCAGCTTCTCATTACAGTTCAACGAATTTTTAGTATTATCAGACAATTATCTCAATTTATGCCATGGTTTCAGTATTTATAAATTCTCATTTCAGCTAGATGTGCTTTTCAGATAAGTAAAATCTTTTCTTATGTCAATCAAAAAATTATAGTTACAAAACAAATAGTGATTTTATAAAGAATTATAAACGAGAAAAGTATGACTAGTTTTCAAACACTCCACTCACTGAGTTAAAATCTCATATTTTTGTAACATTTTCCCTACCAGGATACTTTTGAGTTTTGAGAGGACGTTGGAAAGCCTGCCAAAGAGCTACAAGATCATTTAGTTTTATGTTTCTAGTTTTCATCATTCTTTTGGGATCCATGTATATATATTTAACTCGGTCCACTCTCGAGTTATTGTTTTGTCAAGTAATTAGTTGATTAGAATGATCTGTTGATGTATCAAATCTAAGTGGAATGGATGATATGTAGTAAGAACTAGATGGGCAGGCATAAGCTCTTTTGACTTTTAATATGATGATGAGAAGGGATATGGATCCCCAGTATTTTACATGTGGTTGTTTGAGGATTTGTTGTTACAGGGAGGTTATATCCAATATTTAAAGGGAACTCTGTCAATTTTTTTTTTTTTTAAATCATGGGGTATTACGAGAAGTTTTATAGAATTTGAAAAGTTTCAGTAGCCTTGGTGGTGGGTCCAGTATCTAGCTGGCATTCATCATCGGCGCACGCCACGTCTAGGGTCCACATAGGGTGATTCGAGATGGGGTCGTGTCATAATTTGTCACAAATAGTCATAGATCATGCAAACTCAGACACAATCAATGATTACAGATCACAGATAGTCATAGTATTCACAGAACCAATCACAGTCAATATATTACAAGTCACGGATAGTAACAATTTTAACAAATCTGATCACAAATATTTAAGTCTCATACGAACTTAGTCACACGTTACACAAAATTGGCCATAAATACTTATAGTTATCACAATCAATGCATCATATGTCACAGATAGTCACATCATTAATAGATCTAGTCACAGCCGCTATACACCTATACCTCACGTCCACCACTTCACTACCACTCCCACCACCGGAACAACACTACAATAGTCGCAATAGCACCACCACCCATATAAAAACTTTTCACACAATGTAGAAAACTCAAATTCCCAGACCCACTTGCATCGCCACCTAACTACCATCATCACCACTTTCACTACCACCAGCAAATATCACCACCACCTCTATAGCTAATCCAAATTATGTATATTTAGTAATACATACAAATTTATGTTTTTGTGTATAGATTTATAACTGGGGATTTTGTGGGTATATAAATAAAAAAAATGAATCAGAGATTAAGTTTACGTGTGGTGGGGAGAGATGGGTGGAGTAGGGGAGAATGGGGTGGTTGGGATTTTATATATAAAATTATATTACTTTACAGAGATTTACAGGTGTGCGGTTTCATGTGGTGGGTGAGGTGTGGATGGGGGTGGGGAGGTGGGGAAGTGGGTGGGTGGTGCTTTTTCCTATATATATATCTGCTTAAATGGTCATTTTGAATGAAATCAACTAAAAGAGCTACAAATTTCAATTTTACTCACCCTGTCATACCTCATCCCAACTCCACCACACTCCACCACTATCACACCACATAATAATACCTTCAGGCATGAACCATGGTCACCATGATATTGTTAAGAACTCTCCCGAATAATCCACTAAGGAGTTTCAATCGACTTGCCCAATTGACGGGTGATTTTGAGAGATTTTGTTTTTATTCTCGAGACTTGTTGAATGTGGGCATTTTAATCAAAATGTTTTTGTTTCTAGTTTAGATATCTCTTCTTCACGTCTTTGCTGAAAATTATACTCCCTCTGTTCTATAAAAATAATGTTGTTATCCATTTTTGTCTATCCTAAATTATATGTCAATTTTCTTGTTGAGAACTCGGAGTTCGTACTTGAAAGCTAAAGGAAGAGCCTTCCATAATTAATCCAGAAGGAAGATAAATCATCCATCTTGTAAGGGCTAAGTAGTGTCTCTTCCATCTATTCAAGTAGGTGAAGATGAACGTGTTCCATTATAAGCATAAAAAAAATATATTTTCTTTGTACTTGGAAATGAGACTTTTAGTTTAAGTTTGAAGCCTCCATGGTCAAGAAGAGGACTCAAAAATCAGATAGGTGTATTTTTTCAAAAGATAGATGAGGATAAAGAAAATGTCTCATTCAATCATATTTCTTTTGAAGAATTTCTTGGCCTAGGATTGGAATGACGAAATGTTTGATCCAAAAGTTGCAATGCGTCATCAGAGTTTGTGGTAATAAACATTGAACTTAAATAGAATTTGTGATAAAAATTATACATTTTGATATCTGAGATTTGAAATAGGAGGTACAATGTTTATCTCCACATTTATCTAATTGTTCAGCCTATAACAATAATACACATTGCAAGAACGTCCATAACCATTAAAATTTTGAAGCGATATTTGAGAGCATTAGAGATTCATGCTTTAATTTCTTTAAGTAGCAAGACAATAAAAGACACACACCAGTTATACCAATTGTGTCGACTTAGAATTCTAAACATAACTATTGCAACCCCAAAATTTTGGCTAATTTTTTTTTCCAGGAATTTGTTGATGGATACTAGTAGCCTCCCTTTGAACTGAAAACATAGCTGCAGACGGCTACTAGTAGCATAATTTTTGAAGCAGGGCAGATTTAATACATTTACCAAAAACTCTTTCTAAACTTGTTTAGAACCATTTTAATTGTTCTAAACAATGATTTTACTCTATTAAACATTTAGGATCATATTCCTTACTTTGAATTTAACATTTTAATAGTGATTGAGTCATCAATAATATTTCATAATTTACAAAAATAACTTCAAGTGGAACTTTAAAACACAATGACTCATTTCTTTTCATAAACATTTACTTTACATCTCAAAATTGAGCCTGAACTAGTAATTCACTTTTAAATATAGAGAGAGTAATATTTACATTCCAAAATTAGTTCAAACTATAGCGAAGCTTAATCATTGTTCACTTTTGGTTACCAATAAATACTCTTCATTCTCGGCCGACATTCATCATTGGAAATCCACACATCCATGAAATAAATGCTTCATTGCCTATAAAAAGAGACATAAAACAACTATGAATCACAAGGTCCAGTGAATAAATCTTGATAAATGTAATGTGAGATTATTTCAACATAAAGTGTATAAAAATCATTAATACATGTATCATCCTCAATATTCTCTTGTCAATACTTAACATACTTTCTGTTTTAAATATCTTCTAATTTATACCTCATCAATTAGCCTCAACATCTCCTAAGATCTCTTTCATCGACTCTTTGAATTCAAGATTTCTCAACTTATAAAGGAACAACCTCAAGAACCATATTTTAAAACATATAACCCATCAATACAGTTATTCCATAAGACATCATACACTTTACTTTCTGACTTTGATCTTCTTCTCCCATGTAAGTGAATAGGATCATATTCACTTAACATCTGTGATTTAATAATCATTTTATATCATATTCATAATACTTATTTCCATTGATGACCATGTAAGTCATAATTACTTAGAGGCTATTACTTAATAATCAACCTACATCACATTCACAATACTTAATGCCATATAATCACATTCAAATAATTAAAATAATATTCATGGTAAGAATGCAATGCATGAGTAAAAACATTTTTCACTTTTCTCATGTTTAATTTCTTTCTTTCTTTCTTTCCTTCCTTCTTTCTTTATTTTACTTTGGACCCCTACTTTAAGAGTAAGTATTCACAGAGCACTTAACATAATTTCGGTACCATTTTTGGTGCAAATCTGGTACCATTACAGTACAAAGGTCACTATCACGTAATCTTGTCATGACATAAACTGTGAAAATGTAAAAATCTCATCTCGTGATAGTCTTAAGAATAAAACTTAATGTACTATTTATAAATTTTGGAAGCACTAGAATCAAAATTTGATTCACTTCCGTGACCTTAACTGTGGGAATGATTCCCTTGGGCATCTAGAATCCCAAACTGGTGAATACTTAACTCTTAGAGTTCTATTCCTATGTATATATGCACATTTTTAGGTATACTTATTAAACCTAAGTGCATGCTTGAACAGTAAATCACGTATCATGAATGAATGTATTACATTCAAGTTTTACAAAAGTGTTACATGTAAGAACTTATAACAATATCAACATTTGGCGTACATGAAATTAAAACTTCTAAATACTTCATTTGTTCAACATGAAAGCACATGATCTCATTTTATGCTCTAACATGTATATTGATCATTTCTTTAAACATACTTTCTATTTAAAAGCTTAATGATCATGAATGCATATGATGTTATGATGGACATCAAATATCATACTATCATCACTTGAAAGATCTTATACATAATCATTTCTTCACATTTGAAAATACATTGCTCTTTTATGTGAAATGATCATGCATGCTTGTGATGATGAGATGAAATGCTAATCATCAAATATCATGTAAAAGACTTTACATATTATCATTCATTCACATATGAAAACATACTTTCTTATCCTTATCCTATCACATAAAGGATTAAGAATAAAGTCTTTCACTATAGAATAAAGTTTCCTATGTTTAATACATAGAATCCCAACCTTTGAGTTTCATCCCAAAAACTGAATTTTATCCTTAACTTCATCAAAATCTTGATTCTAACATGTAGAAGATAATATAATCAAGAAAGTAACACAAATAGATTTTAACATCACTTATGTCACATCACTTCCAAAATGTGTAATGACATAAAAATGCAATCTAAACCTATATCAAGGTTTCACCATAAGTTTGATGTCCATAAGTATACATGTTTGAACACGTTAAATCACATGAATTGATTCTAACATTGGGCATATTGATTTATAAGCTTAAGATTATATCATTCATTACTCAAAACCTCAACAAGTTTCATCTTAACATGCTTTCATAATTTTAGACTCTTATCTCCATAATTATCATCTTCAAATCTGAATTTCTTATATATACAACCTCAAAAGTATTTTTACACCTTAACATATCAAAATCTAATGTCCCAAAACTTCAATACTTCCATAACATTATATCAAAATCAGATTATAATAATCTACAAATCAATATCATAGTACATGAAATCTAAAGATAAGTTTAAATCATAAGGTAGAACATGATCTAGAAACTTTTTACTTCAACCCTATTTCAAAATTCTCAATCAAAGTTGGATCTTCAATCCTATTGAATTCAACATAACATGTCCATTTAATATCATCTAAATCATGACCAAAACTGAACATTTGGTAAATTCTAATCTCTTTCATATTATCTCAATTCACAAAGTTCACAACATATTGGTAAGACTTCATCAATCCTTGAAAACACATCAACAAGGTATGAAAGAACTAACTTGAAATACCAAGAACATATACATATCAAATCTGGATTTTATACTTTATATGCATGATTAAGTCATGAAAATTCATCCCTAAGTGTCCAAAACTTCAATTTCTTTCTTATACTAACATACTAATTTCAAATAAGATTTAACACACTAATATACTTGACATAAAAACTGAAATTCTGGGATCTTTTAAACAAAATCAGAAACTTAAAACTTCATGCTAATTCCCATCTTTACATCTTCACATTCTTTAAGTCAAACATTTAACTTATAGCTAGGATTCTATAGAAACTTGCAAAGGCATACTTCACTTATACATTTAATCAAACACTTAAAAAACACTTGTAATGCTAACCTTAATCTTGGCATAATATTCATCCGATCAAAACTCATCATCAAAACCAACTAAAATAGCATAAACTACATCAAACAGTTCACCACTATACGAGAAATTAACATCAACAATGCATAATCAAGTCTCACGTTCTAACCTAGGAAAAATGATTTTGAGCCTTTACCCCTACAATTAATTAACCAAGTATTAGGGTAACTTCAATATACTAAAAATCTTACTTTTTAATCAAAGAATTACCCAAAAAATCTGCCCAAAATTGAAAATCTCATGATTTGGAAGAACCTGTCCCCGAACTACAACATGCTACTAGAAGCCTCATTTTGCCTCTATTTTGTCTCTATTCATGCTTCTAGTAGTATCTTTCACCAGAATTTTCCTTTCATCCATATTTACATTTGATTTCTCTCATTTTTCGTCTCTTTCTCTCTTTTCTTTGGTTCTCTCTTGTGTCTCCACTGACGATATGTGAGAAATGAGCTTTAAGTCCATATAATTGGGTATATAAAATGTATACATAAAATAAGCCCTTATAGCCTCGTCATATATAATTTGGTCCTTAAATATATTGAAACTAAGTCCTTCAATTTCTATTATCTATCGCTTAAAATCCCATAACTTTTGACAAATAATTGTTTCTAACCAAAATAAGTTATTTCCCAAATAGCCCTTAAGCTTAAAATAAATATTTGGACAAGTGTCCATTTTTTCCATTATTATATTACAAAAATTTCTAGATTTTCCTTTCTAAGTTTACCCCTTTGGGTCAATATTTGAAGGGAAAAACAAGGTCTGTTTTGGCCAATATTTATACATTTGCAAAGTTCATACTTCAAGCTTCGCAACGATTACACATACAAAGAAAACAAATCATTATAGATCCCGTACCGTTCATCCAAAAGTGGTTGCTTGACTAGTTTCAACAGCTAGCCAAATTTTCAGCATTTTTAGTACAATTTCATGTATACAACTTCAACTCGATATTTGAAGCACTTCTCGACCTCAATTGTGCTCGAATTTGATACCAATACGAACATCTCATTGTGAACTATAAGGTAGTATAACATGCAAAAACATTGAATTACCATCTTGTTTGTACCATCCTCTCAAACATGGCTATTCGACCACAACTTAGAAATATTTTCCAAAACTTTTAGCATTCCAACTATTTCTCATATGCAACTTTAGCTCAATTTTTGAAGCACTTCCCGTCTTCAAATATAATCAAACTTAATACCAATACTTAGATCTCAACATGCACTATGAGATTGTATAGCATGCAATGGCTAAAGATCATGACTTATTACACAAAAATGTTTCCAAAGTCACGTTCATCATAGTGGCAAAGAAGTAAATAAGCTGAACTTTCTTAAAATTTTCAACTTACTCCTCATTTATGAGATGTAGTTCAATGAAGCTCAAAACTTGTTCATCACTTCATTTAAGCCAATTTAGCTTCTTAATATCACAATTTATGAAATTTTCTCCTCCACTTTCTTATAAAGACTTACCATTTCATAGCATTGGCCACTTTCTAAATAAAATAATTGAGTTTAATTTTCTAAATAAATAAAAAGTGAGGTGCAAAATTTTAGGGTTGTTACAATAACCTTTAGTATTTATATGTGAAACCCTAACCCTATTCATAATAGGGTTAGTTAATGGGTTTCAGATTTATTAATCTTATTAGGATTAATTGTGCAGATTACTGTGTTTAAGTAACAAAACCTATTTTTACTACCCAAAAGAAAAAATATGAAAAATACTTAGTCTTCTTCCCACCAGCTGCAGTGCTGCTACATCCACTATCTCCATCGTCGGTAGGTCACCACCATCACCTAAAATTAGGGCCACCATCGAACCACCACCACCTAAAATTAGGGCCAAACAACGCCGATAGGCCACCACCATCATCGCCGTAAAGCACCGAACCACCACCACCACCTAAACCCACCAAACCATCAGGCCGTGACACCACAGAAACACCACCACCTAAAACCACTGAACCACCAGGCCGTGACACCACCTTAAATCAATCATCCCATTTAGTAAAAAAAATCGCTAACCCCCGGCATCTCTCCAAAATGCTACACAAACACCGCAGACCACCACTACACACTCCACCACCATAGAACTGCAACAATCTAAAAATCAAACCAAAAACACAAGAAACCAAGAAAATAGAGGTGACCCAGTGTCTTACCTCGACCTTCGGTCCATTTACGCCGGAGTCTTGCCAGAAACACCAAAAATCGTGAGCATTCAAGTCGGTTTTACTTTTGGTTTGCACCAAATCCACCCAAAAACCCATTTCCCGACCTCTATTCTCATGAATAGTTGTTGTGCAAACCACCTTTGCCGTTAGCCTCCCACCGCCGGCCTAAATTTTGGCCGGAACTCTGTTAAACTTAGAAATCCAATTTCAAATTGCATCCAAGCCTCACTCTCTGAAAAAAGGACGAACTGATGTATTTGGGATGGGAGCTTTATTATAAAATATGATATTTCACTCTTAAATCCTAGAGTTTTGCCAAAAGTTTAAGTGAGCCCTCAATTTCTAATTAACTCTCTCAATAGCTTCAAGGTTCTGGTTTTCTACCAACAGCTACAACAGGCACTGCCAAACCTCACACACAAATCTGTTTCACACCACTGCACCTCCATTGCACACAATACAAGCCTCTGTAGAAAAGAAGTTGCGCGATCGATACCATCCACGTCGATTGTGCAGCATTTGTAGCGCTGCCGGCCAGTCGAGTGGGGGTTGGGGGTTTTCGATTTTGGGGGAGGTGAGATTGAAGAGATGATTGTGATGCCGTGCTGATTTTCTTCCAAAAGGGCTGTGAAAATGTAGTGAACAATACATGAAAATGTTTGATTTTATGTTGGAGACAAAGTATCATAAAAATTTGTAAAGTATCACATTGGGATACTAGAAAAAATCGAAAAGTATCATAAGTATCAAATTTTGATAGTAGAAAAAATTGAAAAAATATCATAAGTATCGCATTGTGATACTAGAAAAAATTGGAAAGTATCATAGGAATCACACTTTGATACTAAAAAAATTGAAAAGGTATCATATTGTGATACTAAAAAAAAATTTAAAAGCATTATAAGTATCATACTATGATACTAACGTAATCATAAGTATCATACTGTGATACTAACCTATTCGAGAAGTATCATAATTATTTTTCAGTTTTTACAATTTTATTATAAGTAATTTTCAAATTTTATAAAATTGAAGTAAATTTCAGTTTGATCCTTAAAAGTAGAGTATTTTTGTGAAGAACCCATCTTATTATCTGAGAAACCCAAATCCAGCCCAACTAATTGGGCTTGGACATCAATTCCAACAATTTTCCACTTGGACAAAATCCAATTCCAGACACTAAATTCTCGCCTTTTGTATGTAACCCATCATGTTCCATTCATGATGGAAAACATCTTGGTATTATTATTCCAATTTAATTTGGATAAGATAAATTAAAATCTCTATTTTAAATTTATCTTCAATTCATCTAGATCGATTAATTCATGTCAATATCCAAGATTGACATCTAGCAATGTGCCAAGGAAATCCATGTGAAATAAAAGGTCATAAAGTATAAAAAACCAGTTATGTGCATTTATCGTGGACATATAATCTATTCATCAATATAATCCTATTGGTTAAGATATATTGTACAACCTCAATCTCATTTCAACAAATTATGTTATTAGTCTTTTCTCTTAAATAACTTTCACCTCAGAGAAGACTTTATATCAACTTAAGTGGGCGAAATACATGTTATAATCTCCTACTACTTAGGAGTAGTGAATCCTCATAATAGATACACAATCTTCATATTATTCTCACTATACCCGTACGACATCATCCTGATGACTCCTTCTCAAGAGCTACCAATAACGCTTGCCAAAGCATAGCAACCCTCACGTAAGATTCTATGACTTCATCAATTCAAATGATCAATTCCATTCATCACTGGTGCTAGGATAATTATAAATGTGGAATCTCTAGATGAATCATCAAATGTTTAGTTCATCTAACAATGCATCCATGTATTCATTAGAATGTCCCTCTACATTCTAACTTTTGAGATAAACTACTTTCTTCATAAGAAAGAAATGTAATACATATTAGTCTAACATCATTAGTATCATATCTATGTACTTGGTTTCAGAAAATTAAAAAAAAAAAAAACCTTCTAGATAATCATATCTATGAACGTAGGTTTAGACAATAAAGAAAACCTTCTAACTCTATATCTCTAGATCATGGTTCCCAGAATGAAGGTCGTATTTCTCAAATCCATCATGAATTTTTTTTAACTAATTGCACATTCTCTTCTTGTAGTTAGGAAATTAATTTTTAACCAATAATATGTCATCTACATATTGTATTAGATACATTAAAACTCCCACTAAACTTTTACACACAATTGGTTCGTCTTCAATTTTTTGAAAAATCAAACCTTTTGATTGTCTTATCAAAAAAATCCTCCACAAAAAAAAAAAAAATCTTCTTTATTAACTGTGTCATCAAATATCTCCAAAATCGTTCATTAATTATCTCCAAAATTGTTCTGTGTGTAAAGAATTCATTACTCAATTTCAAGGAAAACTTTCTTGAAATTCTCTATATCTTTGAAAGTCTGTTTCTTTCTTTTGCTTTCCTTGGGCGAGAAGATAAATTCCTTCTTGTCCAATAATGTCTAAGTCATCATCTTGTTCTTGAGATTTGTGAACCCTACATAAAGGGATGTATGGTGAGGTGTCTACTTTCCGAACTCAATGTTTTGTGGTTAGCAAAATATGTAGTTTGGTTATTGATATGGAACACATATCTAATTTGGCTAGTCTCACAGTTTTTGAAAAAAATGGAATTACATTTAGTACAACATCCTTTGCCTTATATGATGACGTAGTTGAAGGAGTGTGTGAAGATAAATGTAACCATGCGGGTTCTAGTGAATTTCACCTTTATGGAATATAGTGATGAAGTATTGTGTAGTGTAGTTTCTATAGATTCTTGGTGTATCTTGTTGGGTAGGTCATGAATGCATGAGAGGAAGGCAATTCATGATAGGGGTAAGAATATTTACACCCTTGTTGGTTTAACACATATTCTTACCCCTATCATTCCTTCCTCTCAATCACCCTTGTTAGTTTAACACCAGAATATTTACTTGAAGATAAAATGAAAGTTATGAGAGAGAGAGAGAGAGAGAGAGAGAGAGAGAGAGAGAGAGAGAGAGAGAGAGAGAGAGAGAGAGAGAGAGACCTTTTTTTCTAGAATGGAGGATCAATTCAATTTGATTGGAGAGACATTAAAATTTCTAAAAAAGAGCTCAAGTCTACATTCAAAGCTTAAATAGTTCCAAAGTTGTATGTGGAGCTTAAGTCGATGCCTAAACTTAATAATGAGGTTCATGTGGAGGATGAATTAGAAAATGGTTATGATATTGTAGGAATAGATGAGGAAAGTATTTAAGGGATTGGGGGAAAGCAACAAGATACTCTAGAGACTATCAATTGACTAGAGATACGACTCGGAGAAAGATAGGGAAACAAAACAACTAGATTTAGAGAATATCTTTCTCTTGTTGTGCTTTCTTACCAAGATTTAGGTTTTACAGAACTAAAAATTCATGATAAAGCTGTTGGTTTCCAGTTATCTAGAAACTGACAATCTACCATGATGGAAGAGATGAATTCCTTAGAATATAATAAGACATGGATATTAGTTCCTAAATCAGTTGAATCATTAGTTTAATACAAATGGATTTATAGTGTAAAATAAGAAAATTATTAAAAAAAAAAAAAAAAAATAGTCTCTTAGATTTAAGGCTAGATTATTTATTAAGAGATTTATCAAAAAGCAAGGAATAGAATCTGTTGTCAAATATACTAGGTTAAGAATGATGCTTGCATTAATTGTTTAGTATAACTGTGAACTTGACCAAATAAATGTAAAAATTGATTTCTTGTATGGGAACTTAAAAGAAGTTATCTATATGAATCAACCGTAGGATATTTATAGATAAAAAAAACCCTGATCGTGTATGCTTATTAAAAAGATCTTTGTATGAGATAAAACAACCATGGACAATGGTGTAAAATGTTTGGTACTTCTGTTGCAACTATTGGATTTATCAAGAGTGCATTTTATCATTATTTGTATTCTAAAAATAATGAAAATGCTATGATTGTTGATGTGGTTCTATATGTAGATGATATGCTATTAATTGTACATGACATAAATGATACTGAAAAACCCTTAAGCATGGTATTTAAAATGAAAGATTTAGGTGCTAAAGGAATACTTTGAATGGACATTGTTAGAAATGGATCTAAACAGATAATAACTTTGAAACAAACTTCTTATGTTAAAAATATGTTGTCAAGATTTGTTATGCATAATTCTAAATATGTTACTTTACCTCTTGCTAGTCATCTCAAATTGAGTAAGGACTAGTGTTCAATAGTTGAATTTGAAATGACTTATGAAACTGTCGTAGAATCTGTGATGTACATATTGTTGGAAACTTATTTCATCAATTTCAATTTTTGAATCATTTGTTTCACATTTTCTTCAGTTTCAACTTTTGGTTGATTGAAAAATTAAATCTTATAATATCCAAATAGTGATTAAATGAAAATTAAAATGGTTGATCCTATAAATAGTAAACATCATTCTTGGTTGGAGAAAACAAAATGAAAACCAAAAACCATGGCAGCCTCTTCGTTCCAGCAGCTTCAATATTCTTTTTCTTCCTTCGCCAAATTTCTTTGAGAGATGAGGATTAACACAGCTTTTTTATAGGCAGTCAATATAGTGCAACATAAATTGACAACTGACTGTATTATGGAAATCAAACACCGATTAAAACCTCTTGCACTCCGGTGAGGCAGCGAATTCGATTTAAGAAAACTTTGAATACACAGACCTTCAATTTGGTTTGATTAATTCATATTCTCTAATTATTTCCCTACAAGCTTAAATCGATTATTTTTTATTTTTTTTGGGGGGAATTTTAGAGAATCAAATTTTGTCTTCCTCGTTCATCAACCTGTTCCATTTCTATTTAAAGGTTTTCCATCAGTTTTGTTTGCTAATTAATTCTCCAATTTGTTTAATTTTACACAAGGTTGTATTTATTGTGTACATACAAATTTCAGTAATGTTGGAAAAAATAAACGTTTCATGAAGTATTCTGTTAAAATTTGGTCTCCTTATAAGTTTTCATTTTTTTGGGTTAAAGTAGGTGGTTTTGAGTCGGTTTTGTAATGATTGTTTATGGTTAAACAATTAAATCATGATTGCATAAAATAATTCCTTATGATTGCTACCTTGTAATGATTGATTTCAACTATTAGTTAATAATTCCTTTAGTTATTCAAAATGATTTAGATACATGATAGCCTCATTATTAGAATATAATTGCTAACTTTTCTTCATGAGTATTTTCTATTATTGGTTAATAATTTCTTCCTTATTATTACTTAATAGCTATTTCATTCATTTTACAGGATTTAATTCTGTTTCTAGTGTGTTAGATTTTCTTAAATTTGAAGATTTAGCACGACTCTCAAATTTATATACAATTATTCTAAATTATTTGTTTCTGATTTTTTAAGGTTTAATGGCGTCACACGGACACGATGATGTGAACATTGGAAGCAATATTGTCAGCACTGGTGTACCAAATCTTTTGGAGATCACAACTGTCACTCTTCCCGTTGATAGGATAATTGGTGGTGGAATTCCTCATGTTGGAATGAAACCAACTTTTCCTATGGCTGCGACCTCAGCCAGATAAGTTTGCTGGTACTGATTTTAAGACATGACAAAACAAGTACGTTGGGCCTTGCACATTTCCTCACTAAGGATGCCCCTATCATGGTTGAAAATGACACTGATGTGCATAGGCATGTAGCTTGGGATGCTTTGAAAAGTGTTGATTTTCTGTACCGCAACTATGTACTAGATGGCCTACAGAACTCTCTGTATCACATGTGTGTGGTAAAGAAGTCAGCTAAGGAGCTCTCCGAGTCCTTAGAAAAGAAATACAAAATTGAGGATGCTCTGTCTAAGAAATTCTTGGCCATTCGATAAATAGACTTCGAAATGGTAGATTCATATTCAGTGGTGAGCCAAGTTGATGCGAACCCCCTTGGTATATTGACAAAAAATTCCCACAACAATTCAATATCACCCCAAGAAAGCTAAAATGGTAAATAAAGGATAGAACACCTTAACTCAAGTTTAAATCTAATCTAAAATTCATTGATTAAAGAACCAAGCCCAATGGGTATCAACTAAACAAATTTCAAGGTGGCGAAAAATAAACAACAATACAAGAATAAAATATACTCAAACAAAGCTGATAATTTCCAAAGAGAAACAAGAGTAACAAGGGTATTTTACCTCAACCCAAAGAGAGAAGCCTCACAAGAGAGCATTCACATGAACATCATCAAAGTTAATGTTTCTAGGGTTTCAAATGTGTCTATTTATAGTACCCAAAAGAAAAGAAATAAAAAGGTTCGGTTTTAAAAGAAAAACTCACGAAGATTTGCATTTTGAGTAGACACGTGATCATGTGGAGATCGTAAAATTCCACTGCCTCCGAAACGCGAGCGATCGCGCACTTGTTTTGTCTCACGATGACTCAGGTGATCAAAAATTCTACACGCGCCATCTTCAGTATTTTGGTCATAAATTTTGATCCTGATGTCTGATTGAGGTGATTCAAAATGAGTTGGAAACTAGATAAAAAGGGATACAATTCTTCAGTAAATAGTGAGCCTCAAATTCGGATTTATCTATGTCAAAAATTTAATTGAATCCATGACTTGATTCTACCCAAATCTTGATTCAATCCAAAACTTGATTCTTGGCTTCTTTTCTTGACTTATTCACTTTGTTTACCCTCGAATCTTGAACCTATTTAGCATTGAATCTCGTCATGGGTCCCAATGGCATATGCATTGAGGTTTGAATTTCCCAGATCTCATCATCCCCTCCCTCTTGAAAAGGATTCGACCTTGACTCTTGCTTGAATGTATTGTCGTGAGACTCCTTGAACTTTGATCTTGCAACATTGTGGGTCACAGGTTCATGCAATGAAGTTGGACCTTCGCGATTCTCATCATCTCCTCCATCTCGAAAGAGACGTGACCACGGATCTACATCTACAATAAAAAGGGAAAAATCAGACACAATAAATCTAACTGAAATTTCATACTCATCGGATAAAATCAATTTGTAGGCATTGCCAAGAGCTTGAATTGAGCTGACACCAAGGAGTTGTAATTTGGATTTTATTTGATTGGGGGGTCGCTCCTTTCCACGAATGAAATCACATCCGGCCACTGGATCAAATGGGGTATGCTTCCTACCATGGTTGGCATGGGAAGTACATCGTATACCAATCCCCTCAAATGGAGGCTCAAACCTCCTGTAAAGGAGCTTAACCAAATGTGCATTCTCATGCCCACATAAACAAACTCTTTCTTCAATAAATAAATGCATAAAGTTAAAGAGAGTTAGTAGGTTAAAGTCACAAGCAACCTTAAGTAGAGAAAATTTGGTAATAGGATGAACAATTAAATTGTAAGCAAATTTAACAACCACAAAATTAGCATCAATTTCATGCAAATGTACCACTCCCCAAAAGAAAAGTTTCATCATGTTGATAGCAATGTTGGTTTCATGAAATGTAATAAAATGTGAGATTTTAATACCCCTACCAACATCCACAAACTTAGTATCATTTTCCTCTTTAGAACTAGGTAAGCCAGCCACTAAGTTCATAGCAACATCAGTCCATGACTTACTAGAGATGGGCAATAGTGTGCATAAAATTTGAGGCAAAAACTTAGATTTGACCCCATTACAAGTGATGTGTAAAATAAGACCATGAACAAGTGCAACAACTTTCATTTTGGATCAATGAGAATGTTCACTTAACAAAGTTAAGGTGCCCTTAATCCCAAAATGTCCCATCAAGCACCCCACATGAGCCTCCCTCACTAACAACTCTCGCATGGAAAATTTAGGAACAAATAATCCAATTTTGCAAAACAAATAATATCATGCCCATAGAATCCATCAAAATATTGCTCACAACATGATTAATAAATGTTTAACAAATTTGGATTATTTGCATGCATGCCCTTAACACGTTCAAAACAAAATGAGTGAGCATCTAGAATTATTAGAAGCGAAGTCCTTTTATCATCAAACAATCCCAATAAATTTCTCCCATGGACTCCCCTAACTAGCAATTCCTTATAAGGCAAATAGGCACATCAAACATATTTTTAGCGAATAGGAAATCATCATGCCCATGAAATTTACTATATGTAACATTTTCGATTAAATGCGCCAATTGCCATCGTACTATTGCAAATTTCTTCCAAATGCCATTGAACTTTAAATTGAATTTGAAGTGCCATTGCACTTTAAGATTTGAACTCTCATTGCCACCATATTATTTCAAAGATTCTCCAAATGCCATCGAACTTTAAACGTCATTTGGTATGTGTAGCGACCGAGAATTTTTAAATAAAATAAAATCGTTTTCTTGAAAATGTGTCGCTAAGTTTTGACCCCAATTTTTATTTTTAAAAGTGAAAGCGTGTTCGTCTAACCATTGTAAAATAAATTCAAATATATTCAAATTGGGTCCAATCTCGAATATTTTAAATTATCGAATTCCTTATTATTTTAAAATTCAAATTGGCAATAATTTCGAGTCCAATTTAATTAGTCCAATATTTTAATATTTCGAGTCCAATTTAATTAGTTCAATATTTTGTTGTTTTGGGGTAAAAATTATATAATTCAATTTTGAATATTTTCCAGTCCAATTATAAATCCTATAGCCCAATCCAATTACATAAATCTTGCAACCCAAATTGGCCCACTTAAAACCTAGAAATTGGTGCCCTAAATAATTACTGTTCAAATTTCTCAACCACCCTTAGACTCACCTCCTCACACAATCAGCAGCCAAGCATTCTGGGTAACACTTTCTTCCTTCACCTCCATAATCAATTTGCTTGCAATCTGAAGTTTCAAGTTCACCCACACCACCATTTTCGACAAAGCAACCACCATCACCTCAAAACGACCACCACCTGAACGGAAACCACCCACTGCCCAAGCTGAGCTCCAAATCCACATACCAATCACCACAATTTTTACCACCCAACACCATTGCAGTGTTACCTCCACCACCGTACACCACCACAATTGACCTCATTGTGCCCTTCACAATCGAGCACCACCACATCCAAACCACCGAACCATCACACACACACCACAGTCGAGCCACCACCCAAAGCTACCACCTCCAACACTTCCAATAAAACCACCATAGCCGCCGCCTGCAATCCCACACAAATAGCCACAACCTGGCACCCTAGTCATCGAGCTGAAACCACTGTACATCCATAACCACCGCCACTCACACACCAAATCCGCCACCTCCATCAATCTGCACAACTCTAAATTAAACCCAAAAAAAAAAATTTAACAAAAAGAAAACCCCAAGAATCAAACGAAGCCCAACACATACCTTGACCACCGACTTCTTTGACTGGATTTTCGCCGGAAATCGCCCCACCTGAGCCTCGGTTAACCTGGTTTTTGCACCCAATCACAACCCAAAATCTGACTTTGAACGTCATCTTCTTCACTCACACCTACACCGCCCCTCTCCTCACTGTCTCACACCGGTGGCGTCATCACCGGTTGCTCGGCCGGTGGTCTCACGTCGCCGGCTCTCCTCTCTTCTGACCGAATGTGAGAGAGAAATGAGAGATCTGTCTTTTATTTATTTATTTATTTAAGTTTTGAAAATTTCCTTTTAGCCCTCGAGGATTTAAAAGCATTCAATTCCAGTCCTTTTAGTTTAAAATGTTTTAATTCAATCCCTTCAGTTTTAAAGTTACACATCTCAGCCCCTATTTTTAAAATGAGTTATTTCATTATCTGGGTTTAAAATATTTTATTCAGCCCTGCGGTTTTAAATTTTTTTTAATTAGCCCCATTATTTTTGAAAAAAGTTTATTTCAGTCCCTAAACTTTTATTTTCAGTTTTAATAAATTCCCATCGAGTCCCTAAATTTTACTTTATCATTTTAAAACCCTAAAATTTCGAATTACTAATTCAAAGCTTTATTTCATATTTTGGCTAGACGAAACGTGTAGACGATTGAGAGATTGAGGCTACTTCCCGCTCCACTTTTTTTCGTGATTCGAGATAAATTAAGGTAGACTCGCCCCCACTAATTTATTTATATTATAATTGCATGTGTTATGTGGATTTATGTGATTTATATGCTTAATTGCATGAGGCAAGAAAAGAGAATCTCTTATGAGATAAGAAGAGAAATTTATGTTATGCATGTCATAACTTATATACTTTATTTGCATAAGATAAGACAAGAGTATGTTCATATTGCACTCATTTCATGATGCTTATGACTAAGAAGAGAATGTCACTATAATATTTGCATAATTACTTGTTTAATTATCTTGTAAATTAATTATTGGCGATGAGTTTACTGAGTATTTCTTTTGAAATGCTCACTTCGTTTTTAACAACAAATTGCAGTGATCGGAAGCGGTGGCGAATGATGGGCAATGATGACAAACATTTATTTTAAATTATTTTGAAAGTTGAGATTTTTGGAACTTGTTTATTTATCCGAGTTTTGAAATTTTATGGAATGTTTCTCAAGAGAATTTATTTAAATGTGAATTCCGTTGGAATTTTTCAAATAAATGTGATGTTTGGATTTTCTTAAAACTGATTTATTTTCGCAATATTTGTTAAATATATATTTTAAAGAGAGACAAAGTAGCGTTTCGGGTTTCACGGAATTCGGGGCGTTACAGTATGTCATTGAACTATTAAAAGGTTATCCCATTTACCACTTTCTTTAAAATTGTTTCAATTTTTTATTAAATATTTTTTTGTTTGTTTCATTATTGTAGATGAATTTATTAATTTTTTTTTTTGAATCAATAAATAATGTTCTCTTTATTATGAAAATATTAATAATTTTTGAAAATATGTTTGTGTAGATTCTTTCAATGATTTTTTTTTTTTTAGGGTAGAAATGTGTTGTTCATGTTATTCGAGCATTTCTTCTAGAAAAGTAACTTTTCCTATTATTAATATTTTATGAAAATAAAATTATTTAAAATAAAAAATATATTTATATAGGTTCTTTCAATGAGTTTTTTTTTTTAATAGAATCGATTTTTCCAAATTAGTTGAGTATTTCTTCTAGAAAAATAATATTTATCTATCCTTAATATTTTATGAAAAGAGAATTATTTAAAATGATGTTAGATTTTTAAAATATAAATAATTTCAAAGGAATTATTGCATTATTGAAAACGGATAAGAAATAATTAGAATTATCTTTTGGAAGTTATTGTAAATGAATTTATTGCATTTCTTCTTTCAGAAAATTAATTTAATTCGAATATAATTCTAAATATCATTGTTAGTGGATTTATTGTCTAAAAAAATGCTCGATTAATTAGGATAATACAAATTTCTATAAAAAAATTCATTAGAAGAATCTAAACAAATATATTTTTATCCATCATGAATATTCTAAAAATAAAGAGAAAAAAAAATATAAATCCATTTTGCAATAATGAAACAAAACGAATGATGTTTAGAATTGTATTCGAATTAAATTAATTTTTTTTTGTAGAAATTTGTATAATCCTAATTAATCGAGCATTTCTTTCGATAACAAATCAACTTACAATGATGTTTAGAATTATATTCGAATTAAATTAATTTTCTGAAAGAAGAAATGCAATAAATTCATTTACGGTAACTTCCAAAAGATAATTATATTTTTTTTCTTATCCATTTCCAATAATGCAATAATTCCTTTGAAATTATTTATATTTTAAAAATCTAACATCATTGTAAATAATTCTCTTTTCATAACATACTAAGGATAGATAAATATTATTTTTCTAGAAGAAATACTCAATTAATTTGGACAACTCCATTCTATTAAAAAAAAAAAAACTCATTGAAAGAACTTATATAAATATATTTTTTATTTCAAATAATTTTATTTTCATAAAATATTAATAATAGAAAAAATTACTTTTCTAGAAGAAATGCTCGAATAACATGAACAACCCAATTCTAAAAAAAAAAAAATCATTGAAAGAATCTACACAAACATATTTTCAACAATTATTAATATTTTCATAATAAAGAGAACATTATTTATTGATTCAACAAAAAAAAATTATGAATAAATTTATCTACAATAATGAAACAAACAAAAAAGTATTTAATAAAAAATTGAATCAATTTTAAAGGAAATGGTAAATGGGATACTCTTTTAATAGTTCAATGGCATATTAAATGACATTTAAAGTTCAATGGTATTTGGAGAATCTTTGAAATAGTATGGTGACAATGAGAGTTCAAATCTTAAAGTGCAATGGCATTTCAAATACAATTTAAAGTTCAATGGCATTTGAGAAAACTTTGCAATAGTACGATGGCAATTGGGGTATTTAACTCCAACATTTTCACTAGTCAAAGATACACTTGTCAAATCCATATCAACATTATACAACCTTCTAATATATTCGAAACATAATAACCTTGCATTCAAAGAATTGTTAGGAGCATACCTCCTAGATGTTGCATTGGTTATTTCATTTTCTTGACCTTGGTTGCATTTGTTGTTGTAGGAAAATGTTTCCTTGAATTTCTTCAACAAGGCATGACTTTGAAGTTCCTCGTTGCTTTGATAAGTTGGCCTCACGATCTCCTGTAACAAAAAAGTAACCAAACTAGGAAGGGAATCATTAGAATATTCAAGAGCAAAGAACATTTTTGTGTGATCTTTTCTCTCAATTTGCTTTGTGGCACTCATCACTCCCTCACTTTTTTCTGAGGTACGAACCTTAACTCTTGGTTCTTCTCTCGCCTCTTCTTTTTTTGGAGTCGTGGCTCCAACTCTCAATTCCTCACCTTTTTCTAGGGTCGTGGCCTCAACTCTCTCTTTTTCATTTGACCTCACTTTTGTGTTGACATCAATTTTCTCAGGTGAATTTTCTTTTGATTTCCTATTTTCCCTTTCCTCCTCAAACTCCTTCGTGAGTTTCATTTGATCTTTATGCACTTACTCCAAACTCAAATATAGGATCACCACCTTTTTCCCATTTAATTGGAAGCCATACCGGCTCTTCCTCTTATCATGTGCCACACTACTATCATCTTTCCAAGGTCTCCCCAAAATTATGTGTGTAGTGTGCTTAGGAACTACATCGCATAACACTTGGTCACTATAGGTTCTAATGTTGAAAGTAAGAAGAACTTGATCACTCACTCTCACCTCCCCATAGTCACCCAACCTTTGCAACACATAAGGATTAGGATGTTTCATCGCAGGTAATCCCAATTTTTCCACCCTACTACTAGCACTCACCAAATTTGTGTCACTCTCCCCATCTATAATGAGACTATATGCTCTATCCCCCACAAGGCATCTAGTGTAGAAAGTATCTTCTCCATATTTTTCTATCTCATTAGTATGTGCCAAAGATTTTGGTGGCCTAGCATTCATCTACTTTCGCTACCTCTCTACTTTCACTACCTCCCCTCATATGGAATGATGGAGTATTCATTTTCTCAAAATCAACCTTCTCATCCATCATATCTCCACTCCTCTCTACCCATCATCTTCTTCTTCTACCCATTCTCCAATTTTCTTCAACATACTTATCATTAATCATAATATCCCCACATTGATCCTTCACTCTCCTCCTATTTTCCCTTTCCATTCTTCCCTTTTGTTCCCTACTACCATCTCTATACAAATTGTTCCCAAATTTTTCCATCAACTTGTTCCCAAATTTGTCCATCAACCTTCTTCTACTATCCCTTCCTTCTTCATCACGCCTAGTTGATGTACTCTCCCCTTTTGTTCCTAACCTTTCCAACCTTCCCTCAATATCATTCATGTGTCTAGTCATGGTGGTTGAAATATTTTGCAACATCTCCTTCAAGTCTTGAGTTTGAGCATTGGAAATGGACATGGTGTGCAAGTGTGAAAGTGTTCTCACAAGAATATTTTTTACTCGGATTTCACTCAATTTAGGCTTTTACCCTCTAATGAGCTCACCACTCTTGCCTTTTCCATTCATAGTTCTCTTTCTCAAGCTCTCCAAGGAAGGTAATTAACTAAACCACAAAGTATAATTCTTCTGGAGTCAAAGAAATCACAAACAAGGAAGAAGGAATTTATAACAAGTATACACAATAGCAAGTGGAATTTATGTGCTTTCTATACACTCAAAGGAACAATTGTTATGTGGGATAAGATGCTAGGAACACAATTTCAATAATGGGATTGAATAACCACAAGTAATAGATAAGCATAGATGTAAAGCAATAAGCACAAAGAGTGTAATTTTAAATGAGGCAATTTAACAAACACTTTGTACTCAATCTTGAAGTGGCCTTGAAAGGATATAATGTAGTTATATGATAAATCCCCAACAACTCAAATGTTGTAAGGAATGAATGAATAATAATTGCCCAATGTATGGAGCAAGTGATATATGAGATAAAATATTGATAACACAATCTCAATAATGGGAATTGGATAACCCACACTAATTAGCAATATATGGGCATTGAACAACAAATCACTAATGGAGTATTTTCATTGAGACATTTTATCAAACACGTTGAGTACACAATTTGAAAAGTGTAGGTAGTGAATGAATAATGGAATTCCCCCAACAAACTCACAATCAAAATACCCATTACATGGAATCAACAAATATCTTAAGAACATAGAATTTCCCCAATTTTTTTTTCGATTTTCATTTTTTTTAGATAACAAGAATAATAACAACAACATAGTAAAGACAGGTTTACGAAATTAGAGTCGAGCTCTGATATCAAATGATGCAAACCCCCTTGGTATAATGATCAAAAATTTCCACAACAATTCAATATCACTCCAAGAAAGCTAAAATGATAAATAAAGGATAGAACACCTTAACCCAAGTTTAAATCTAACACCGACCCAAAATTCATTGATTAAAAAACCAAGCCCAATAAGTATCAACTAAACAAATTTCAAGGTGGCGAAAAATAAATAACAACACAAGAATAAAATATACTCAAGAAAAGTTAATTAATTTCCAAAGAGAAACAAAAGTAACAAGGGTATTTTATCTCAACCCAAAGAGAGGAGCCTCACAAGAGAGCATTCACATGAACATCATCAAAGTTAATGTTTCTAGGGTTTCAAATGGGTCTATTTATAGTACCCAAAAGAAAAAAAAAAAACTAAAAAGGTTCAATTTTAAAAGAAAAACTCTCAAAAATTTGCATTCTGACCAGGAAAGCTATCGCGTGGAGGAAATCCTCACGATCGCCTCGCGATCACGCACTAGTTCGCGTGGGTGACCAAAAATTCTGCACGTGTCATCTTCAGTATTTTGGTCATAACTTTTGATCTTGATATCCGATTGAGGTGATTCAATATGCGTTGGAAACTAGACAAAAATGGGTACAATTCTTCAAGAAATAATGAACCTCAAATTCAGACTTTATCTATGTCAAAGCTTTAATTGAATCCATGTCTTGATTCTACCCAAATCTTGATTCAATCCAAAACTTGATTCGTGACTTCTTTTCTTGACTTTATTCACTTTGTTTAGCCTCGAATCTTGAACCTACTTGGTATTGGATCTTGTCATGGGTCCCACTAGTACGTGCATCGAGATCTGAATTTCCTGGATCTCATCACAAGTGCAGGAGTACCAAGTTTTTGCAATAAATGCATGCTGAGGGTTTGGCTATGTCAAAATCTCTACATGTAGCTACTGCTATTCACAAGCTACCTCCTCAGTTGAAGGCTTTTAAAATCTATTTGCAGCATAAGAAGAAAGAGATAACTTTCGAGAATTTAATTATCAAGCTGCACATTGAGGAGAAGAACAAACACGCTAAATGTATGCCAGAGAAATCTTACTCTAAGAAGGCTAATGTATTGGAGAACGGACAGAGTTCTGGCACCAAGAAAGGTCAATCCTTTAAAGGAAAATTGGGTAACGGAAATTGGAAAGACAAAAAGCGGGCTACGAAAGGGTCTCAATTGAAGCCTATAGGTGGGGTAGGAAAGAAACCTAAGTTCCAGTTCAATGGAAAGTGCTACAACTGTAACAAAGTTGGGCATCGATCGGTAGATTTTCATCAATCGCGGAGGGATAACAAGAAGAATCCCCAGGCTAATATGGTCGAAAATCAAAGAGATCATCTCTTAGATTACATGTTTGACTGAAACCTTACAGCGATGATTAGTTTAACCTGGTTGGTTCTAACCCAAAGGAGTGGTGGCTGGATACTAGGGCCACTTGCCATATCTTCTCCAACAGGAGCATGTTCACAACTTTTGTACTAGTTACGAATGGTGAAAAGTTGTTTATGGAAACTCTACAACTTATGAAGTGCTTGGTAAAGGCAAGGTGATGTGTATGACTTGGAATTTGTCCAAACACGAGACGACAATATGTACTTTATTGCTTTTGTCAATGATAGCACGGGATATTGCTATGTGTACTTGCTTAAAAGCAAAGACGAAGTTATCAATAAATTCATTCTTTATAAGAATGAAGTTGAAAATCAACTTATCAAGAAATAAAGGTGCTACGGAGTGATCATGGTGGTGAATATAAATCACTGTTTCGTGATTTTTGTGTAAATATGGAATAATTCACAAAACTACTACATCTTATTCACCTTAGCAGAACGAAATTACTGAGCATAAGAATCTGACTTTAAAAGAAATGATGAATTCTATGTTGATTAGTTTTGGATTACCACAGAACATGTGGGGAGAAGCTATTCTTTTTTTAAATTACATCTTGAATAAAGTGTTAAGAAATAATATGGATGAGATCCCTTATGAACTTTGGACAAGTTGTACACCTTCGTATAAATATTTACGAATGTGGAGGTATCTTGCAAAAGTTACGGTGCCTCCTCCTAAGAAGGTCAAGATTGGACCTAAGACAATTGTCTGTGTGTTCATTGGTTATGCACAAAATACTAGTGCATATAGATTTCTTGTGCATTATTCGAATGTTCATGATTTTCACCCGATCATGATTATGGAATCTAGGAATGCATAATTTTTTGAGAATATATTTCCTTGTAAATCTTCGAGGTAGTTAACTTCTACTAAATGTGTTCTGGAATCTACTACTTCTGGTAGCAATATCGATCCAATTGAAGAAGGTGATGATGAGCTTAGACGGAGTAAAAATACCAAAACTTCTAACACGTTTTGCCTTGATTTTCTCACATATTTGATGAAGAATGATCCACAAAGCTATAAAGAAGCTATATCTTCTCCAGATGGTTATATGTGGAAAAAAGCCATCAAGAGTGAAATAGATTCTATCCAATAGAATCACACCTAGGAATTAGTAGATCTTCGACTGAGCTGTAAACCTCTTGGCCACAAGTGGATCTTCAAGAAGAAGATGAAAGTGGATGGCTCCATTGATAAATATAAAGCTCGGCTAGCAATCAAAGGTTATAAGCAAAAAGAAGGCTTAGATTACTTGATACTCATTCTCGTATGTCAATAATAACTTATATCCGAATGATAATTGTAATCGTAGCTTTGCGAAATCTTGAAATACATCAGATGGATGTAAAAATAGTTTTTCTAAATGGAGATTTGAATGAAGAAATCTACATGGAGCAATCAGAGGGATTTTTAGCTCTAGGTCAAGAAAGGAAAGTTTGATGAATCTTTTACTTCAGCTTTCTGTTTGATAGAGGTTAAAGACTAAATAACTATTTAGCCAATCGAGTATTAGATACTGATAATATACAATGGCTAAAGGTTGAAAGTTGTGAAAAGGGTGAGAGACCTATATGTACGTAATAATGCAAATGTTGCGTGAACAACTTAAGAAGCGATCATCGATCCTTGCCTTCTCATTCAAGTTTGAAATTAGAAAAATTGTTAATTACATTTCTTATAAAGAACAACACTTCCATTTCATGTTTGGACATGAAGTAATTCCTCTTTAATTAAGAATAATAGTTATTCGTTAATTTAGATGGGATACTATGAAAATTAGGTAAATAACAAATAGTCTACATTATGAATATTGATAAGGCATAAAAGAAGTCATACTTAAATCTGACACTTGACTAATTCAATTAATAGAGATATATGTATATCTCACATTGGAGGTAAATTAACAAGTCAGTTTGAAAAAGGGAAAAGTTGGATGATTGATCCACTGAGCCTGTTACATTCGAATGTAAATGGGCATATGTTAGAGTGGTGTTTAATCATTAAATAACCTTAATAGTCATTGTTATTTATAATGAAGTTTAAATATGAGAGTTTGAATAGTTCAAATAATACATGTATAAATTAGAAGGCCAAAATGAGAAAAATATTCTAAGTACATAGATTTGATCAAAGTGAAGAATTATTTAAAGTGATTGAATTCAAGATTATGTTATGAGAACATAATTTTCGCATAGATAACTCTTTCACATATTCCTCGGCACAATGCTGGATCTGAAAGGACAAAGATTGCAATTGATGCAATCATTGATGAAGCCACATAGAATCTCCAAAATAGTTTTTGGAGCCTTGCACAGAACACTTTATGTTACACACTTTTTCGTGTTTCATGATAATCAGTTGATGAAGGTCCATATAAGATATGGATTTAAATTTTCTAATCTTCCTCTCGTTAAGACTTAAGACCTCAAAACTTATTAGAAGTATACTAAATTTGGATAAGTAATAGCCTTAGTCCAATATATATATATATATATATATATATATATATATATATATATATATATATATATATATATATATATATATATATATATCTGTGGGATGTCCAAAAAGATGGTTGGATATTATATATGCGTTCCTATCGAGAAAGAAAGTCTATCTCGAATTTTGTCAATATCTTGGAGAAATAGTTCATTTAAGAGAAGACTGTGGGAGTAAAAGTAGAACACGAAATAGTTCATTAAATCACACACACACACACACACACACACACACAGATATATATATATATATAATCAATTATTTAAGCTAGAATACGTGCTTACATTGGATGATGCATAGATCAATGCTTGGAACGCGTACGCTACTCGGGACGTAGTGATAATTGAGAACGCACTAGCTCCATGTAAAGATAATAGGATCATGTATACTCCATTGAGTTACACATCCCTAATTGCTAATATTATATTAGTCATCACGGATAATGAGCCTAGATTTACATAGAAGCTAAGTCAAAAGTTGACTAAATGAGATGGCAGGAAGTCATGGAATCCGAGATAAAAATAGGTTTTGGAACTTGTTTGATCCGCCTGAAATTGGTAAGACCCTAAGGTTGTAAATATGTATACTCTGAATCCATTCGGATTTTGCTTGAGGTGCAACATGCTTTGATTATGAGATTTTTGAAATGGATATCAAATCATATTCCTTGAAGGAAATCTTGACAAGAGATTTGTGTATGACACAATACAAAGGTTTTGAATCCAAATATCCAAACATAGTATGCAAGCTAAAGAATCTAGTTATAAATTAAAGCAAGTCTCAGAGAGCTAGATTTTTCATTTTTGATGAGATAATCAAAATGTTTGATTTTATCAGAAGTTGAAGATAAAGAGTGTATGTATATAAAAGGTTAGTGGGAGTGTTCAATATTTCTCATACTATGTATAAATGACATATTATTGATCGAAAGTTAAATCTTTAACCGTGAAAGAGAAAGTGTAATCATTTAAAATTTCTCCATGATGGATGAGAAATAAGACTTTCACTTTGGGAACCAGAATCTATAGAGATAAATCTGGAAGGTTGTTTTTATTTTCTCAATCAATTTACATAGATAAAATGCTAATGGGGTTAGTATGAATGATTCCAATGTAGGATTCTATCCCAAAAGTTTTGGGGCTAATCTTCTCAAAATGGTAATTAGAACACATATTGAGAAAGAATGATATGGAGAAGATACTTTATTGATTGATAATAAAATCTTCTTAAACGCGATACAATGTATGACACATTTTGTATTATTGAGTACTTGAGAATCAATAAGAATACAATATACACGAGGAGAAATGTAGACTTACAGTCTTTGTGTATAGAGATACCATCCTTCAGTCTAGGAAAGGATGAAGGAAATATTCAATCTGATTGTTAATTAACTCATAGTAGTGGTGTGGTCAGTTTGAACTGGTTTAAACAAGAGAGGCTGCTAGCTATACAACCGAGACCAAATACATAGATGTTTGTGAAGCAATCTCAATCGTTAAGTTCATTAGTGAACTATAAGTGTTCCTAGAATCATAGCTCCAATAATGAGTACTGTAACAACAATGAAGTCATCACGCAAGCGTAGGAACTGGGTCTCATCGATGATCTGAGAATGTATTGAGGGACTATATTATCTTAGTCGAAGATTGTAGAAAATAGAATGCATGCCCTACCTTAAGAAAGTTGAATATGTGAAGAGTCACACATAAGAGATCAACATGTAAAACCACTATCCCAATAGGAATGTGATTGTCATATGAACTCATGGGACATGTGAGTTATTGGATCTAGTGGGAGTATATCAATGTTTTGCTCTAAATCCAATCGTTGATATAGCATGACACATATTATCATTGTTTCAATAAGGGTAGATCTATTATTACATTGAGTTTAACTCATTATTTAGATAATAAAGTCGTAGAATAAGTTTAGGTAACTTGTAAGTCACAAGGTGCTGTGACTGTGAGATACGAGTCATTAATAACTTATTCTGAAATTGTCTTTAGTCAAAGTAACAACAAGATACAGATATTGTTGTTTGGTTAGACTAGCATGTGTTGCATTTATTTCTTATGAAGAAAGTAGCTTCTCTTACAAGCTACAATATAGAGGGACATTCGAATGAACACGTGGATGCATTGTTAGATGAAAAAAGCATTAGATGACCCGCCTAGAGATTCCACATGGATAACTACCAAGCGTCAGTGGTGAATCTCTAATGCGCGGTTGTGAATTTGGTCCTTTGATTTGGGGACATCATAGAATCTTTTGTGAGGATTACTATACTTTGGCGAGCGTTGATGTTGTATATCGGGAGGGAGTCACTAAGATGACGTCGTACGGGTATAGTAAGAGTCATATGAAGGTTGTGTATGCCCAACATGAGAATTCGTTACTCCTGGATAGTAGGAGATTATAACATGTACTTCACCCACTTAAGCTGATGTAAGGTCCTCGACTGAGGTGAAGTTATGAGTTGAAAAGGTGTTTTCGCTTACAATAAGATCAATTAAGAGAAGAGGTGAATAACATAATTGGTTGATATGAGATTGATGCGGTTCATATCTCTTAACCAATTGTGTTATATTGATGAAGTGATTATATTTCCACGGTAACCGTACATAAATAGGTTTTGTCATGACACATAACTTTTCCTTTCACATGGATTGCCTTGATACATTGCTAGACATCAATTTTGGATTGTGACGTAAATTAATCAATCTTGGTAAATCGAAGGATTTCAATTAATCTTATTCTTATCAGATTGGAACAAAAAATAGTACGATGTTGCCATCGTGAATGAAACCTGACGGGTCACATACAAAAACAATAATTAAGCATCTGAAATTGGATCATATACAAGTTGGAGATTGTTGTAATAGTGTCTAACCCCAATTAGTTAGACCGGACTTGGGTTGACCCAAGTCTAATATCTCTACCCTAATTACGTTTAGTGTAAACATATAATCACTAGATTGGTTACAAGAAAATGTCTTAGGTTGCCAGCACAACATTTTCTAGATCTTAGCTTGTTGTATGGATTACTATTAAAGACTGGACAATTGGACGGATGCGGTGATCTTTTTAAGTGCTTAAGAAGTAATTAATGCTTTTTAAGAAATTATTTATTTGAAGTTCACTAGCTTTTTAAAACAGAGCTGGCCTGTTTAGGGCCTCCAAAATATGAGGGGCTCCAACATTTATTTATTTTTTTGGAAAAAATAACCCCAAACTTTTAAAGGCCCATATAATAAAGGGAGTTTTGCATGGATGCCATCAAAATGCATAATACACAAAAAATTTGACGACTTTTCAAAATGTGCTAAAAATGACTAATTTTGGCCATGAAATGTCCACTTTACCCCTAACATCACTAGATGACAAAATTTGTAATAATCACGTTGAATCAAAAAGTGATTGATGTAATGTACATCAAATCCCACGAAAAACTAATGGACAAATGTTTTAAACAATGGATAAAAGCTTTAGAGAAAAACATTAATTCTTAAAATAAATAGAAAATTGCAATAATATATTTTTTGGGTTTCATTTGAGTAATAAATCCTTGCACTCAAGATTTTTTACACCATCTCCATTAACACTTGAAGAAGATAGAATTTGAAGGTTGAAATTCCATTTTGAAAGGTAAGCATTTTAATGTTGTTATAACATAGGATATGGGGCACTAAATATCTTGGATTTTTTTTAATGATTCATCTGTCAAACTTATTGAGATCTTGAAAAAATAGATTTGGACTAGGATGACAACTTAGATGTCCTCATAAATGCATAAAGATCCTTCATTATTGTGATTTTCTTCATGTCATAAAGTATTGTGGTAGTTGAGCATTGATAAAAGACAATAATTTTTTATGAAAATTTTGAGAAAAACCCTAGTTTTTGAAACCCAGTCGCCCAGTAATAACTGTCGTTTTCAATAAGTCATCTATCGATCTCAGCTGTTTTGAAACGTCGAACCCAACAATTGAGCAGTTGAATATCCCAGTACACCAACAATCGTGTGACTTATACATTTAAGCGAAAACTCCATGCTTCATGGTAGAACAAAACACATTTAAGTTAAATATCATTTTTTCAAGGATATCATATCTAAATGAATTCTAAAAATTGGAAAGATTCTGACTCGGTTCAATTCTTCAAATATGGGAACTAAAGTAATACCTTTAAGTAAATTTCAGAATTGCTAGAAGTTATTATCTATTGATTTTATGTATTAAAATTGTACAGTTACAATGAGCAAATGAAATGTAACTTACTGGTGATTTTAATGGTTGCACTACAACTACAAGTTCCTTGAAGCAATGTAGAAATTGATAAGAAACAGCATGTGTGAAGTGTCTTCTTCTAGAATTTGATCAAAGTCCCGTTTCCTATTAGGCAACTCTTTAAGTGGTTGCAATTTTAACCGACAGTTTAATTGTTGATGAAGAATTTGAGAACAACAATTGCATTTGAATCCCAGTCGCGCAGTGTTAACTATCGTTTTTGATTAGTCATCTGTCGAACTTGAAAAACTTCAAACGTCGAACCCGATAGTTGAACTGTTGGCTAACCCAGTACACCCTGCACTATTATAAACGAATGTATGCATAGTTGTTTAATTTTTCGTTATGAAAATCTAGCACGTCAAATGTGTGAAGACATTTTGAATATTGAGTTGATTGAAAAGATAATGAAGTTAGTATGTAAGACATTTTGAATATTGAGTTCATTAAAGTATTGTGGACATTGCACATAGAAATACTACAAGCTAGGATAAATCTCCAACAAAAATAAAAAGTATTCCATTGTTATATTATCCAACAGAATGTCACATGTTGTTTTTCAAATTCGAATTTACAAAAATAAATAAACCAAGAGATCTTGGTCTAACACTAGTTTAATCTACTTTAACTGTCTTCTTTGGGAGATATGAGTCTAAATTCGATCTTCCTCACTTAATACGAATGGAAAACTCATCTGCAAAACAAAACAATGTAGAGGTCACTTTCAAAAAATAAGAAATTATACACATCATAAGGATGAGAATATAGAATTCATCTGTAGAGAATGACAGAAACATGAACAACTGTTGGGAAATGGAAAATGCCTATTGAATAAAGGAAACATAACCATCTTTCGATAATGATAGAACGTCAAAAACTTTCGGGAAAGGGTAAATGAAGGAAACATACCATCTGTCGAGAATTCCAAAACTCAACTGTTGAGAATGATAGAATTTTCTCGACAAATGCAGAAACATTTTGAAAAATTCATCTCTGTAAGACAGATTTGTGCTCAAGTAATAACAATTAAAAAAAAAAAACATAATAGTATCATTTCCAAACTACCACGTGATGTACTATGTGAAGGCATTTTCAAATCATAATTTAATATGAATCTAAGAAGTGGTAAAACTAGGTTAGTTCCAAGACATACAAAAAGTGAAGTAGTCCACAAATGCAAATTCATATTCACACTGAACTAGGGTGGTCTAACTATCAAGATAAACAAACATCCATAGAAATCCATATCAATTCATGTAGAAATGTGTACGAGAGTTGGCCACAAAGAGATGTAATTGAAGGAGACTGTAAAAATGCAAACCTAGGATTTCGAACCCTTCTTTGATTCTTGACCAAATTATTGTCTTTCACACCTTTAATCTTCTTCCTACCAATTAAAAAAAAAAAGGATCTTAATAATTTTCTTTTTCTAGCACGTGTCTTGTAACGACCCGAGTCCCACTTAACAGGTTGTCCCAGTCGTTAGATGATGGCGTACTGTCCCCATTGTACCAACACAAGTTTTTTCAGCATGCTTTGTCCTCACATGGATGCTTCCTGAGAAAACTTCCCAATAGGTCACCCATCCCAGAATTGCTCCAAGTCAAGCATGCTTAACTGTGGAGTTTCTAACGATGGACTTCCAGAAAAGAAGATGCATCTTATTGGTATGAGTAGTACCTATCATTTCTTTTAAGCTTTCTTAGTCGGGGTATTACAGTCGTTCTCCTAGTAGAAACTAAAGAAATCATAAATTGGTGTCATGTGCATTTGCAACATCTATTCAATTCTTGAGACGTATTCGAGAAAGATAAATGGTACTAACATGGAGCCAAGAATTACATTAAATGAAAATATTAATAAATCATTTTACTCAATTTTTTTGCAAGCTAATCGCTAAAAGAGCCCAGAAAATATCAAAAACGTAAGAATCGATATGATCTATCATCCTGTTCAAACCTCGTCTTATAGACCATTCAATCAAAAGTTTACCTGAATAAAATGAAGGTAAATCTTGTTGAAAGTCTGCAAAGTCTCAATGACCTTTGTATGTGCATTTTTTTCTAACCAAAGTGCCATTAGTATTAGTAATCTCGTTGCCACCGTTCACCACCTCACGGGTTTTAGAAGCTTCACCGACTACATTTTGGACCAGCACAGAGCAATGAGGAGTTTCAACCTTTTCTTTTTGTAAACCCACTTGATAGAAAAAACCCTAGATCTGAAAAACTGACATAAAAATTAAACCTTTAAGGAAGGAGCACTGCCACCCCTACTACCGCTATATAGTCGCAACGTAGGTAGATCACAATTGGTCGCCGCCTCTGCTTTAAAATGCAGAGCAAAAACTCTGCTTCTGTCGAGAGGATGGACATCAAAATTTTGGTGATTGATTTTAGAGGAAAGAAGCGGGAGTTGATGGAAGGAAGAGGGAGGTGGCGTCTTGTAGGAGAAGAGGTCAAGATTCAAGAGAATAAGCTGGAAAAAAAATTATATTTGTTATAAATTATGTGTGTGTGTGTGTGTGTGTGACATTACCATTATACCCCTGTAAACTTTATATTATTACGATTATGCCATTTTCGACCCCTATAAATAGGGGCCTCTATTATTTCAATTGATATACCCAATGAAGAGAAATTCTCTCATTCTATCCATCTCTATCTCTCTTTTATTTGTTAGATTTTGATAGTTTCACAACACGTTATCAGCACGTCTCTAGCCAATTGAGTAATATGATGGAAGTATGCTCTACAGTTGCATCTAAATGATGAGCCTCTCTATCAGAAACCTGATTATTATCAAATAATGTTTTCCTTTCCCAAATAAAACACTTTTGGTTTTAGAAAATAACCCACATATTGTAGATCTAAAAACATCAAGAAAGATGGAAACTTTGAATGATTCAAAAGGTTCCATACGAGGAAAGAAACGTGGTCGTGCAAAAAGAAAAGTTGGAAAAATTTGAAAATTCAAAACTTTCAAAGCCGATCTACGCAAAACCATACATCCAATCAACGATCGGAGACCGGATCTGAAACCACGGCGGCAAGACAAATCTCCGGCACCGGCGCGTGTCGACAACCGCGACACGGGGCGGCGGTACGTGAATCCCACTCACAGACGTCAATGCGGTACGTGAGGGCGCATGGAGTAGTTTTCGACGAAGGTGTCAAAAGGCAGTTTGTTCATATCGACGTTTTTTATTTTTCTATGGTCTTACTTTTCTGTTTGGTACAGTTTTGGACATTCTCTGGTGGTCGAACGTGGCGGCTTCATAAAAACTATTTTTGAAGCAATTCCGGCGAGATTTTGAACTTTGGACCAAAAGTAAGTTTGTTCTAAATTAAATTTCAAACCTATTGATGGTTTTGATTTACTCAAATGATCAATATATTAAAATATTGACGATTTTTCCCTTGATGATACGTTAAAGTATATCAATTGTGATTTGATGAATTTGATTAATCATGATTATTGATCTAACGATAAGTTCTAATAGAATATATATTCTAAATCATTTAACACTACTATGTGATCAATATGATAAATTAAAAGATTTAAAACAAGGTACAAGTAATATAATAGTTTCCATGTCGTGATGTATTGAGTATAACTAATTATCATAACGGACTGGACTATTATGAATACCTTGATAGAATTTGGAGATATGACTTGCTCATTTATGAAATGTAATTATTTCATTATGTTGTTACCACCTATATGGTTGATTTTATCAGCTTTAAATATACATATCACGTTACCACCTATATGGTTGGTTCTACAAGTTTCGAGCATATTACGTTACCACCTATATGGTTGATTCTACAAGTTTCAAGCATATCATATTACCACCTATATGATTGGTTCTACTAATTTTAAATATTTCTACTCATAAAAATTTGATATATTGTTGTTATTTGATATTTCAACAAATGGTACCAGAAGTTACCATTACCAAAAGATTGTTGGATTTTAATGAAAGTATTTTATCAAATGGTACCAGAAGTTACCAATATCTGTATTGAAAGGACAGATGAAAATAAACAAGAAAAATGTTGATGTATGATAAGATCACATGATAGTACGGACATGGCTAATGTGAAAATAATCTCATCAGTATTATCCGAAAAATATTATTGAGATAAAAAGATTTTATCAAAGTTTTTGTACAAGCACTTATGTACTCCAGAAGAAGTACATATTTACTCCAGAAGAAGTAAAGATTATCATCTAAACATACTGAAATGATATTATTATTATTGCTTCTGAATAAGTATAAACGAGTCATACTGAAAAGAGATACATGCAAAACACAAAAGGGGGAAACATTTATGATCCTCAAAAGTAGAGGTGTGTATCAAGAGTAATAATACCCCGTACTCTACCACCCCTAATGTTTTTTTTTTTTTTTTTTTGTAAGAATACTCCGTACTCCACCACTCCTAATCCTTTTGAGGTTCACAAGATTAAATTCAAATACTCATCAACATTAGAGGTGTGTCCAAGAGTAAGAATACTCCGTACTCTACCACCCACAATATTTTGAGATTCACAAGAATAAATTTGCATTAACCGGACTCCATTTTCGCTTGGTACCCCTTCCTTGCGACCAATCTATCTTAACTCCTGCTGGATCTTGTATTGAAACATATGATTGTAACTTTTCCAGCAGTTCATCGATAGTGGAAGCAGAAATAAGGATCCTCCTAGAAAATGGAGAGATGAATCCCTATTCTACAGCATAATCAAGAAATGTTAGTAAACCATCGAAGAAGTTGTTAACATTTAAAAGTCTAATAGGCTTAGTATGGAAACCCAGCTGAGCCCATGAGGTAATATTAAAGATTTCCTCTAAAGTACCAAAACCTCCAGGCATGGCAATGAAGGCATCAGAACCATATAACATGCAAGTTATGCGTTCATGGATAGATAACGTCTGTACTTCATGCCCTTGTGTTTTTCCTGCGATATTAGCTAAAGGAACGGGTATAACACCTATCACTCTTGCTTTTTCTGCTTGAGAAGATTGTGAAACACAACTAATCAATCCACTGCTGCCCCCTCCATATACTAGATTGATACCTCTCTCTCCCAACTTCTTCCCTAAAAGCACTGATGCTTCTAGATATTCAAAGTCTCTCCCGATTTTTGATCCACAAAATACACAGATAATTTTAATCTGTCAAAGTTTTGATCCTTCCATCTCTTAAGAATAAAAGGAAGGAAAACTTACAAGAAATTGTTATTTTGCGATGATTAAACTGTGAAATTACTTGGCTTTTTAAACTTGAAAATATTCACTATTTACTGCTCGTCTTTTGAAAAGATTACTATTTAATTTTGACTAAAATGATACCACTTTTGATAATATCTCTTACAGCATATATTTTGCTCCATAATGGCTAATCTTTCGGTGATCTCTCAGATACCATCTGTTAATACGCGAAAAATGAAAATACAAAATGCTTTATTAAAATATATACACTATATTGATTTACCTTGTATCAATGTTGAGTAGCCAAAACATCATTGTTTATAACAGCCTGAAAAATAGGATCTTTTGATATTCTATTTTTAAGACTATAACGGTCTTTATCATTGATGAATTTAGCCCATAAGTAGCTCACGCTGCAAATACCCACAAGAGTGCGTCTCAAGAGTCAATCGGATATCATCCAATGACTCCTTACTCAGCCCACCCTTAATGAAATCTATTTTATCATCTCGATTTCTAGATGAATATCCTATTGATTTACAACGGGTATCACGTGTCCATTGAGCACATTTGTAACAACTATTTGCTCTTTGTTTCTTTGCAAAAGTACTCTTACCTAAGCTAGACATGTGCTTAGAAAATGAATCTGGTAATTCACCAGCTAATCGAACTTTTGCTTCGATCAACCAACGAACATCTTCTGGGATACCTTGATCCATCAGCAGCCTCAATCTTTCGAGTCGAACTCGGTAAATCTTTTTTAAAACATTTATCGAAAGATTTGAGTAGTATTTGTGAATATTTGATAATATAACATTCATTTTGATGGATTTGATCTTCTCCCAAAGTGATCTATTTAAATGCGTTATTTAACGCGCAAAAGATAGGTGGCTCCGTGTGTCATTGAGTCCACCAAGAAAAGGGAAAAAAATTGTAGTCAAAAGAAGGGGACAATGATCATTTTATTAAGATTTAGGTCTAATCATCTTTTTAGATATAATAAATCAAGGTATATTAATTTATAAACTCGAACAAGTAAATATTGTATTGAACCAGAAGTTCATACGTAAAAGTGAAATATATATAGTATGAACCAGAAGTTCATAAGTGAAATATACATTGTATTGAACCAGAAGTTCAGCGATATTGTATTGAATCAAATATTCATACATAGAAATGAAATAAAACCATATTGAACCAGAAGTTCTATAATAAACAGTTAGATTATCAAAAGTTTCAAATTATTTTCTATGAGAATAACTTATTCAGAAATTGTTTATCATACAACAGTATTCTATGTTAAACACGGATTAGCTCAAGAAACTTTATGATTTGTAAAAGTGCGATATGTATACAATCCACCAAAGCGCACTTAGATATATGATTGAGATTATATCCCTAAAAGGATGACATGTGTTGTGGCATTTTTAGCCGAATGATATAATATAAGATTTGTGAACATTATAGAGAAAACACACATGAAGCGTAATTATGCCTGAACCATAATGACAATCGATTCCAAAAACAAATATCTCTTGAATAATTAAAATGATCCCTTTTGAGACTAAATATTCATGGTGAGTAAAAGGGACATAGTTAAATGATAAGAGATTCACGTACTTGATCTCTATATGTTATATTGAGATGAAATGGAATCGAATACATACACCACTCTCTTTTGAAAATGAAGTTGGTGAAATTATAATACTTTGGCCAAATATAAAACCCCAATGTAAGGATTATTATTCAAGGACCTGAAGTCCAAATGCTTAAATGTGTAAAGCCAGTAATTATTTGTAGAAAATAAAAATATTACACAGTCGTAAAAGACGACTCGTTGCACGTGAAATTCTTCATAGAACTGGCATGACATATGGTGGATAGACTATAGTCTAAATCACTAGCTTGAGCTCTTTGATATACCAATGAGTGGGATCAAAATGTATGATTCTCATATCGCTACTTTGAGAGTATTCTTTGATGTACCAGTTGATCGCGGTACGTTGGAATTTCAAGTAAAATGATTGTAGATTATATATCGAAATTGATATATATTTCAATGATTGATTATACTTACACAAATCAGAAATTGTGGTTTATGAGATGCAATAACATACATGTATAATCAAATGAAAGATTCAATATACCCAGATTAGTATCACTATAGAATGATACAAATGACTCCATGATATTATATATTGAAATTGAAATTGGAGTATACTATTTATGATATCTGGGAAATTGATTATTCAGAAGTAAATTTGAAAATGAATATTTTATTATTCACCAGAAGTGAATATGAAAATGAATATGTTTAATTATTCACTAGAAGTGAATTTTAGATTTGATTATTCACCCGAAGTGAATTCTAAATTTGATTATTCACCAAAAATGAATTCTGGAATTGATTATTCACCAGAAGTGAAAGATGCAATCAATAAATTAGTAAAATATTGCTTAATATGGCAAGTTATGACATCATAAATGAGCTATGAACGATTTATATAGAGCTCATCATAAATAATATGTTTGATGAAAAGATACGAGATTGCATCAATATACTTGTGATATTCCATGAAAGCAATAAATACGTGTTGCACTCTTTTTCCCTTAACTGAGGTTTTGTCCCACAGGATTTTCCTAGCAAGGTTTATAATGAGGCAGCAGTTGATGCGTATTAATGAGAATAATGTACTATTTTTCCCTTCGCTAAAGTTTTTTCCCACAGGGTTTTCCTAGTAAGGTTTTTGAGGCATTATCATAGCTATCGACAAGTTATAATTCAGTAACACATTGTTATACTGGAATGATATCAACAAATGAAGAAAATCATAAACATCTTATAAAGAATGTTATGATATCAGCTATACAAGGAGATTTTTATATATACATATTGTAGACAAAAGATGATATCAATGTTCGAGAAGTTCATAAATCCTCGATTGCAAACTTCAGGAGGAGAATCATGGTGTACTTTTTTTCCTTCATCCAAATTTTGTCCCACAGGGTTTTACTGACAAGGTTTTAAAGGACAACAATTCAGAATTTCAAGATTCAGTACATGGTTTGTTCTACTCGAACATTATACTCAATGATTGACGATGGCCAGCATCAGGGGGAGCAACTGTACTCTTTTTCCTTCGCTCAAGTTTTATCCCACTGAGTTTTCTTAGTAAGGTTTTATCGAGGCAGACAATTGCTTAATATATGCATTTAAGGGGGAGTATTATAAATTATATATATATATATATATATATATATATATATATATATATATATATATATATATATGGGTGTGTGTGTGTGTGTGAGATAGCGTGCGCGCGTGTGTGTGAATAACATTACCATTATACCCCTGTAAACTTTACATTATTACGATTGTACCATTGTCCACCCCTATAAATAGGGGCCTCTATTATTCCATTTGATATACCCAATGAAGAGAAATTCTCTCATTCTATCAATCTCTATCTCTCTTTTATTTGTTAGATTTTGATAGTTTCACAAAAATATTGACGACACAAGGTTCCAACACATGTTGTTTTTGAATAGTAGCATTTGTTACCCTATTTAAGACATGTCAAATCGACACTCATAAAATCCAAATGGTATAAAAAATTCTTTTGAGGACAAATAAGTAATAAATTGTTATATTTGTCAGAATTTTTAAAAGTTGTCATTTTTGTTAATGTAAATGCAAATTGTGTTATGGGGTGCAATTTCCTCTATAATAAATCTCACTTTTTTTTTTTTTTTAATAATATTTCTAAAAGTCCCTTAAAGGATAAAATTTTTTGGACTATTTTATTTCGCATCTTTTTAATAATTTCATATTCACCCTTAGTTTTAATTAAAGTATATTTTTTCATATTTTATTTCCTTTTATTTTCTTATTGTAAATAAATTTTTTTTCATACATTTACAATCTAAACTCTTCCCTTTGACACTAAAAATCTTTTAATTTTAAATAAAAGTAATAGCTATCATATAATTTATAGTTTCTAATTAGTCCTTCAATTAATTTGAGAAAAAGAAAAAAATATGTACTTGAATTAAAATTTTTACAAGCATATAATAACTAAATTTTTTTTTTTTTGCCCTCAAACCTTTTAATAATATCATTTTACCGTTAATTTTAATTAATGTACAATTTCTTAACATTTTATTTTATTTTATAATCGTATTTTCAATAAAAAAATATTTTTCATATGTTTACAATCTAAACTCTTCACTTTCCCACTAAAAATCTTTTAAATAAAACTAATAATTCTCAACCAAAAATAAATAAATATTATTTTTACCTTCTACATTAAACATTTTATTCTCTATTAGTCATATTTCAATTTTAAGTTTCTTTGTGAAATATTAATTTGATGCAGATTATATTTTCACCACACCCATAAAAATAGAGTATTGTGAAGATTCACTTCTTTGTTCAGAAAACAAATCATTGAAGTATGATACGTGTGAATTTTTTTTTCTAAAATATTAATTGTGCGAAAAATTAATTAAGTTTTGTTTTCAATTTAATTTTAATACTTATTGTATTTAAATTTTTACATTGATATTTCGAAGTCCAAATTTCTTGAGAAGATAATTTATTTATGTTTTCAGTTGGTTTATGTGTATATATTTTTATCTTGTATTCAAAAATCAATTTGTTAAACTAGAAATTTGAAGGCTCAGACTTCAGAACAATTTTCTGATCAAACATTATTCTAATATCTAAATATGATATCTTATGTGTCTTGAATAATCATATCTTTGTAGAACCTAAATTAGATACATCTCAATTTTTCTCAGACATTTATGATCAAATATTTTTTTGAGTTCTAAGTTCACATGTATGATAAACATTTTTTATGCCATATCACAATTGATTTTTTATCTTGATTCTAAAATCTAGATAATTTTTCAAATGATGTTTATCATTCTTTTTTCACTGCAGCAATGTATTGATTATGAACTATATATACACATAGAAGAAAAAATCCTTCCAATTCCAGTTTTTTCGAATAAGGTAGCCTAATAATACATTTTAGAAAATACAAAATTTAAAGAAGTCAGCAATCAGTAATTAGAAAAAAGATGATTGTATTATTGATAAGGGTATTTCGTACTTAGAATTTGAATAATGCTTAGAGTAAATTGAGTTCAATATTGAGATTGTTTAAATTAATACTTTGAATATTTGGTAGGTAAAAACATGTAGGGAAATTTGGACAATTTTAATTCAATTTCAAAAACATATATACTTGAATAAAAATATTATAATATCGTTAAAATATCATGTGAATCGCAGGCTTTATATATTAATATAGAAAAAACAAGGCTGAAATTCCATTCTTTCCTGATAAATCAATTTTCTCATAAAACGTGTAAAAAGTGTCGTCTCTACATACGCAATGACAAATCACATCCCAAAGCCCAGAATTTCCCAAAACTCTCATTTCTTCTCTCTCTTGCTTTGTGTCTTCTTGCATAATTTATTTTTTCTTCTCTCACTTTCCACTTGCTAGTTGATTTTGTGCCTTCGAATATAAAAGGAAACTTTTATTCTCATGTCATGTGTTGGACCCTGATGCTTGCTGTTGGAGCCAAATGCCATGAATGGATTATCATTGTTTATTTGTTGTTTTTTCCCACTTTTGCAGTTAAAGTTCTAATAAGGTTTACAAGTAGCAAGTTATATTTCTGAATTGCGATCTCTTAAGTGTGAAGAACTAATTAGGTTCCATTGTTCCACTTCCACATATCGCAATTACTTCTAATTTTTAAATATGGTCTTGTACTCTTTTAATTGTGTTGATTTTCGATTGATTTATAACTTATTATGTCTACTATAAAGTATTTAAGTGGAAATGATAAAAGTAAAAGTAAAAAAGTTCAATATTTTATTCAAACTCAAGCCGAAACCATGGACAGCTTTATCATTAGTAATATCAATAATATGATAGTTTCCATAGTGAACTCAACTAAAGATTTGATTGATGAAGAATTTGACAAAAAAACATGGATTAAGGGGATGAATATCTAGGACATGAAGAAAATAGAAGAAATGAACAACCCGACGATTATGATACAGAAAGTGTACATCTGTCTTTCAACAACGTCACAAGAAACATTGAACGAATTGACGATAGTCTCTATTGAAAATGTCTTATTAGCACACATTGATTGTAAAAGTTTAAATATTGTTAATTTCTCATCAAAAAAATGTTAGAAGACTGAATTTAAAGTGAACTTTAAATGTATTTATCTAGTAGAATTTTTTTTTTTTTTTTTTTTTTTTTTATATTTTGGGGTGTTTGCTCAATTACCTAATTAACTTTTGATATCATAATTGAAACTCATTCTTCTGAAGTATCATTGATTAATACTTCAAAAAACTTTTACTGAAATTTACGTTCTTCAAAACAAGTATCATATTATGATACTTACGATATTTTTAAAATTTTTGGTATCACAACTTGCTACCTTTCAAATTTTTATGATACTTAAGGTGAAAATTTAGTATTACACATTGATAGTTTCAACTTTTTATGATACTTTTCATTATATTTAATGAGGCATTTCATCAATACGTTGTAGAATTGATGAAAACTCAATTGTGAAATCTTCGAACAAAAAATCCATCGAGAGTAGTTCGGTGGAGCCTCGTAATGGAAAAGGGAGGTGACATGGTGTTAGTGAGAATATTGTAGGATTTGAAGAGAAAAAAAGAAAATGAAGTAAAATTCAATTAAAATAATAATGTAAGTAAAAATTCCATTAAGGGATGTAAAAGTAGTATAGAGTGCAATTATCCCTATATTTTTAGTATTGATTTTAGTATATTTTTTTTAGTCTATTTATCAAATGACCCCCATATATGTTGGGAATTAGGACGCAACTAATCCCGCCCAGGATCGATGTGACACAAATTAATTGGACTGAGAAAATATAAATACGCAAAAATAAAATGCAAATACGAAACACAAAGATTTACGTGGTTCAGCAATTTGCCTACGTCCACGGACCCACACCAATATATTTCACTAACTCGGAAAAATGAGGAGTACAAAAATACTACACTGTATTTTTATCTGCCTATGCAAAGGCTATTCTCTCCAACTCAATTTTCTCCCTATTTTGTGAAATGCCTCTCTTGTGTTGCTCTCTACACAAGATCACTCTTTGTTGTGGTGGTTGGTGGTGCATTTTTCATTGAGGTTTTGCCCTCTATTTATAGGGAAAGTTTGGACAAAGAATCAACAATGGAAGGAATAAAATAGGTGTGAACATATGATGATTGTAGGCTAATGGTGTCTTACCAAATATGTGTGAACATGGACTATTAATGGTGGCTTGCCAATTTCAACAAAGTTGGCTTTATTTTCCACATTTAGCTCCATTTTTCAACAATCTCCCACTTGGGGACAAATGTGGCTTCCCCTGAGATATCTCCTTCTTGCAACTCCTTGTGAAATATGGTGTGAGTCATTTCCTTTGTCTTCACTTCAGAAGACCAATTGAAGCTGAGCACAGCTCCAATTTTTCCTTTGTTACTGTCTTGGTCATCATGTCGGCTGGGTTCTTGCTACCCTGGATCTTCTCTAGTGTTAATACTTCATCCTCTAGAAGAGACCTGATGAAGTGATAACGGAGTCCAATGTGCTTGGTTCTAGAATGAAATGCTGAATTCTTTGCCAGATGTATCGCACTCTGACTATCACTGTGCAAAACATTCTTCTCCTGACTGAATCCCAATTCTGCCAACAAACCCTGTAACCAGATCAATTATTTGCTAGCCTCGGTTACTGCCACGTACTCTGCTTCTGTAGTGGATAGAGCAACAATCTTCTGTATCTGCGAAATCCAGCTAACTGCAGTAGTACCTACTGTGAAAACATAACCAGTAGTACTTCTCCTGCGATCTACTTCGCCAGCAAAATCTGCATCTACAAAGCCTTGTAGAGTCACCTCGCCTCGTCCAAAGCATAAGCATCTATCAGTAGTTCCCCGTAGATATCTTAATATCCACTTTACTGCTTCCCAATGCTGCTTTCCTGGATTTGCCATAAAACTGCTCACAACTCCCACTGCATGAGCAATATCTGGTCTGGTACAAACCATGGCATACATCAAACTTCCAATGGCTGAGGCATATGGTATTTTAGCCATGAAGTTTATCTCGTCCTCTGTCTTAGGACTCTGATCACTAGATAGACGGAAGTGATTAGCTAGTGGCGTGCTAACAGCCTTCGCACTGCACATGTTAAATCTCTGCAGAACTTGACTAATGTACTTGGCCTGAGATAACTGCAAGATACCCTTCTGCTTATCTCTGAAAATCCTCATTCCGAGAATCTGCTTCGCTGCACCCAAGTCCTTCATTTCGAATTCTGCTGACAGCTGCATCTTTAACTTCTTGATTTCGTCCATATCTGAGCCTGCTACTAACATATCATCGACATAAAGTAGCAAAATTATATAACTGGACTCGAATCTCCTGAAGTAGCAACAATGGTCAGCATTACATTTGAAGTAGCCATTTTTCTGCATAAATCCGTCGAACTTCTTGTACCACTGTCTCGGGGCTTGCTTTAAGCCATACAGGCTCTTCTTCAATTTGCAAACGAGCTTCTCCTTTCCTTTGACTGAGAAGCCTTCTGGCTGCTGCATATATATTTCCTCCTCAAGGTCACCATGGAGGAAAGCAGTTTTTACATCTAACTGCTCCAAGTGCAAACCCTCTGCTGCAACAATACTCAAGACTGATCTGATTGTTGTCAGCTTCACAACTGGCGAAAATATTTCCGTGTAGTCAATTCCTTCTTTCTGCTGGAAACCTTTGACCACCAACCTCGCCTTGTATCTCTTTGATCCATCATGTTCCTCCTTGATTCTGTACACCCACTTATTGTATAGAGCTCTCTTTCCTGTAGGTAACTCGGCTAGTTCCCACGTCTGGTTAGAGATGAGAGACTTTATCTCATCTTTCATTGCAAGCTCCCACTTGCCAGAATCACCGACCTGACATGCCTCATGATAGCATTCAGGTTCACCTGCATCAGTAAGTAACATGTAGCTCATGTACTTTCTATTTGGAACATGAGGTCTGGTTGACCTTCTAAGAACAGGGACTGGAGACTGTGATGCATCAGTCTCTAGAACAGGCTCCTGTAACTGCAGATCCTCCTCTGTCTGCTGCGACGTACTACTTTCTGGAGCATCATCCAACTCAACATATGTTGGACCATCATGTACTGTGTCATCGGACTGCACTGCATTTCTGTCCTTGTACATAACCTTCTCGTTGAATATGACATCCCTGCTTCTGATGACCTTTCTGTTCTGGTCATCCCATAAGCGGTAGCCGAACTCATCTCCGCCATATCCAATGAATGTGCACTTTAGTGATTTGGAGTCTAGCTTGCCCCTTGCCTGATCACTAATATGTGCATATGCGACACATCCAAAAACTTTCATGTGGGAAAGTTTTATTTCTTTTCCGCTCCATACTTCCTCCGGTATCCTGTACTCCAACGGTACCGAGGGTCCTCGATTGATCAAGTACACCGCTGTGTTGACTGCTTCTGCCCAAAACTGTTTGGGCAAGCCTGCATGTAACCTCATGCTTCTGGCTCTCTCTGTTAATGTCCGGTTCATACGTTCTGCAACTCCATTTTGCTGTGGAGTCCCTGGCAACATCCTCTCCATTTTGATGCCATTCTGGTAACAGAACTTCTTGAACGCCGTATCCGTATATTCTCCTCGGTTGTCGGACCTCAGCTTCTTTACTCGCAATCCTGTTTCATTTTCCACCATGGCTTTCCACTTCTTGAACACATCGAATACTTCGGGCATGTGTCTCAAGAAATAAACCCACACTTTTCTCGAGTGGTCATCAATGAAAGTCACAAAGTATGACTTTCCGCCAATGGATGAAACTGCGGTTGGTCCCCAAACGTCTGTGTGGACTAACTCAAGTTTCTCTTGCTTCCGAGTTCTGCCACTAATGTTGAAACTCACCCTGGTCTGCTTCCCAAAGATGCAACTCTCGCATAAGTCTATATCAGTAGACTGAAGCTCTGGTAGTTTCCCCTTTGCATGCATATACTTGAGTCCCTTCTGACTCATATGCCCAAGTCTCTGGTGCCACAAGTTTGGGCCCTCCTTGCTTTTAGCAACTGCAATTGTCACACAAGCATCCGCCGTTGTGTAGAGGGTGCCAGTATCCTTGCCTCGAGCGATAATCATGGCGCCCTTGGTGATCTTCCAGTTATCACCAGAGAAGGTGGTGACATGTCCTTCTCCCGACAATTGCTTGACGGAGATCAAGTTCTTCCTCAATTCTGGAATATGTCTCACGTCCTTCAGCTTCCACACAGATCCATTGATCTTGATCTGTACATCACCTTTTCCGACCACGCCACACGGTTGATCATTACCGAGATATACTCTGCCAAAATCACCCCGCGTATAGTTTACAAAAAACTCATTGTTTGAGGTAGCATGAAAAGATGCTCCGGAATCAATCACCCAGTATTCCGTTTTTCTCTCCAAAGAGCATATCAAAGCATCGTCCGCTTCCTCTTCCACAACATTGACTTCTGTCCTGTCCTCCTTTTCTTTTGGAGGTGCTGTGCACTGATTTTTGTAATGACCGGTCTTGCCACACTTCCAACATTCCACAACCTTTGTCTTGTTGGAATTGTTTGGATTTCTGGACCTCGATCTGCCACTTCTGAATTTGCCGTTACCCCGCCCATTTCCTCTGTTGGAACTCCTGCCTCTGCTTTCCACGTTCAACGCCGATCCTGAAGTTGAGACACCTTCTGACTGTCGTCTGATCTCCTCCGTTAAGATCATGCTTACGACATCATCGAACTTCAATTTTGACTTTCCGGCAGAGCCACTAATTGCTGTGACTGTACCATTCCAGCTGTCTGGCAACTGCCCAAGAATTAACAGAGCTCGAACTTCATCACTAAAAGTGATTTCGACTGTGTTTAGCTGGTCCGTCACTTCATTGAATTCATTTAGGTGCTCCCCAAATCTTCCGCCTTCGGCCATCTTCATATTGAACAGCTTTTTAATTAAGTGGACTTTATTTGCTGCAGATGGCTGTTCGTACATGCTAGAAAGGGCTGCCATGAGAGACTCTGTCGTCTTCTCATTTTTTATGTTGAAGGCCACTGACTTTGACAACGTCAGCCTGATTGTGCCGAGTGCTTTTCGATCAAGCAACTCCCAATCCCCCTGGCTTATATCTTCTGGCTTTTCTTTTAGTGGCTTGTATAGATCCTTCTGGTACAGATAGTCCTCCATTTGCATTTTCCAAAATCCAAAATTTGAACCATCAAATTTGTCAATTTTGGATATTTTCTCATCTGTCGACATTGCTCCCACTCGATCACAAAACAGTCTAAAGAAATCTTTTCTGATGTGGAAGATCAGTCAAAACTGTAACCACAGAGCATACTAAGAATTTCAAAAGATTTTAATGAGCCAAAGCTCTGATACCAATTGTTGGGAATTAGGACGCAACTAATCCCGCCCAGGATCGATGTGACACAAATTAATTGGACTGAGAAAATATAAATACGCAAAAATAAAATGCAAATACGAAACACAAAGATTTACGTGGTTCAGCAATTTGCCTACGTCCACGGACCCACACCAATATATTTCACTAACTCGGAAAAATGAGGAGTACAAAAATACTACACTGTATTTTTATCTGCCTATGCAAAGGCTATTCTCTCCAACTCAATTTTCTCCCTATTTTGTGAAATGCCTCTCTTGTGTTGCTCTCTACACAAGATCACTCTTTGTTGTGGTGGTTGGTGGTGCATTTTTCATTGAGGTTTTGCCCTCTATTTATAGGGAAAGTTTGGACAAAGAATCAACAATGGAAGGAATAAAATAGGTGTGAACATATGAGGATTGTAGGCTAATGGTGTCTTACCAAATATGTGTGAACATGGACTATTAATGGTGGCTTGCCAATTTCAACAAAGTTGGCTTTATTTTCCACATTTAGCTCCATTTTTCAACAATATATTGCTTCGCTTAAGGCCTCGAAATTTCAGGATGGACACTACTTTGAAGGCACTACTGCTTCAAACCGTGAATCACATAATAGGTGGGTCTTTTCGGGCCTGAATATGATGACCAATCAAAATGTCATTGCCAGTCGAATATTCATTGACTTGGACACTCGTTACCTTGTACACATCAACTGTTGTGAGTTTTGTGTCTTCTATGTCTGATTGGATGCACATAATGTTTGATTGATTGTTGCCAATGCATTAATTCAGTACCGGCATGAGGTTTCCCATCCCGTATAGCCATTCTTATACGAAATTGAACCTCCAATTACACTAAAAAGAACTCACAGTCGATCTCCCCTACATGTATGTCATATATATTTGACTTTGTTCCAAAAGTTCGCTTAAGCGCGGATAACGCTTAGACGCGCTTAAACTTGAAATTTCAACTTCATGCTTCGCACTTCACCAGCGCTTCGCTCGCACATTGTCGAGTTTTTTCGCGATTAAGCTTGAAACTTGATCTTGCCGCTTCATCAGGCTTTACATTTTTTAAAACATTATTATTTGGTAAAGAGATTGGAGTATTGTAAGAAAAGAAAATCTTCCACTATTTAACATCAAATATACGGCTATTGTCAAACTAGACATCACTTATACAATACAATTCTTTCTATAAACAAAAATGGCATGTTAGGTGTATGATATTGGACTAGTATTGAAGGGAAGAAAAAAAAAATCTTTCTCAATAATCTTGAGTAGAATCTAATTTACCTTACCGAACATGCTAAAAGCTACTCGGAGAAACATAGATTATTCACTTGATACATAAAGAGATGGAGAAAGGCCAATATCCAATCCCCAGAGTTCAAAACTTCCATTGACAAAATCATAGTAACCACCCTTTAATGCTAAAGTGTTCTTCACCAAACCCTCTCTAACAAAAGGATATGTCAACAGGTTCCCAAGTGATACATTCACAGCAGCCTGTTGCATTTCACAATAACAGTGAATTTCATATTATGGGATTTCTCCAATTTGATCAAAGCCATAAGATTCAAATCCCATGTTCCGCGATAAAAAAAAAAGGCCCGCATGAGGACCTTTTTTCATGTAGATGTCTGGTAGATCATATATCGAATGTCGTCTTGAAATATATTTCATAATTTCTAGATACTGCAATGAAAAAGATAATACTATTAGATACGAGTGCTAAAATTTACCTTTTCGCAGTTTGTGCATTGATCTGCGAATTCTGAGTCTCCACTCTCCGCCTTCGCCTTTGTCTTTGCAGCTAAACAAATCTTCACCCAGTCTTCAATGAATTCACTGCATTTTTCAATCACTAGAGAATTATTGATGTTACATAGTATTGGATACAAGACCCTTATATTATTTAGTCTTGTCATAGTAAAGTTTTCTTCATTAACTCGCAAGTCACAACTTGAGCCAAGAATGAATTGAGATATTGTTAAATTTCAAGACCTGATTTAACACTACTTTTGTCTTATTAAATGATGTGTTGGATTGAAAATGTTATAAAATTTTGTTTAAACATGTGTATATATGTTATTTTTACTTATTTGTAACTTCTATCAATGTAAAAGCGTCTCCTCGGTATCACTATAATTTTAGATTTTAATCTCATTAAAAGTCAACATTTAATCTTAACCACACTTTTTATGAGATCTACAACTTTTCAACCTCACATCTTATCAGTTTTTATCAAAATCTACTAAAAACTGATTTTTATCAATACCAAACGGGCAAAAGAAAATTACTTAGGCATGTTGGATATTGGTTAATAAGTCGATAAATCAAGAAATTGATTAAGTATTGAAAAATTGACTAAAGCGACTTCGTGTCGACTTCGGCTAAATACTTAAAAGCTCGGCTCAATCCGTTTAGGCAAAATTGTTTGCCACTTCGCCGCTTCGGGGCGCACAAACGGGGATCGACCTGCTCGGTCAGGTCGCGGGAGTCGAGGGGGCAGTGCCCCCCATGGACGCCCCGAAAGAGAATTTTAATTTCTCTGCATGTATTAAAGGGTATATTTGGCATTTCGAAAACCAATATCGGATGAATAAGAAATTACGAAAAAGGACGAAATCAGGTCAAAATACTTGACCGTGCGACCGCATGGTTATGAAACTGTGCGATCGCACGTCAAATTCATTTCTAGCTTTTTGCGTAAAGCCGTGCGACCACACGGATTATATCCATGCGGCCGCACGGATGTCCGATGAAAAGACACATTTTCATAAAGGTGTATGGTTTGACCTCAACCATTTCGTCCACATCTTTTCATGGTCTATAAATAGGACTTTTTGGGTGTCCATTCCTCACAATTTGATATGCAAAACATATATCATCCTCTCTTCTCTCCAAAATCAAAATCATAGCATTTGTTGTTTTTTGATTTTCTTTCATTTCATCTTTGGAGTACATACACCAAATTTTGGTTCGTTGTACTTGTGTTTTGGAGTGCTACAAACACAAGTGAAGCCGTTATATCTTGGGAATCGATTGCCGGAATTTGTAGGCACCGTTGCGGGGCAAATTTGACTTAAGGACAAAGAGTCCAACTCTTGCCTCGGCTTTGTCCCTACTTTTCTTCTTCTTCTTGTTTGTATTTTCCTTGCCGTTACTCTGTCCAATTTTCAGCACAGATTTACAAACTATCGTTCTACTTATTTTGGCGTCACTATTCACAAAATCCTCCAACATTGTTCGGCGGCTAGAGAGTGATTATAAATTGGTTTATTTGTATTTTCTAGGTAAAATGTGTGGTTGAAAAGGGGAGAGAGAAAATGTGTGTAGTTAAAAAATGATTTGAGAAATTATATAGATTATAAATAGGTTTATAATCATCCAACCGATCAGAGGCTTAGACTATGTTTTTTAATACAATTATTACAATTTATAAGTAATACAATTTTCAAACTATTTTTTAATCATACACATTTTTTCTCTTCACTTTTTAATAACGAGTTTTACATAAGAAAAACATAAATAATTTAATTTATAAAAACTACTGTGTTAAAGAACGCAGTCTATTTTGAAAGTAAGTCGTACGAGGTTGTAGATCCATCGTCCGGGATAGACATGAGGCCCTTGATTCCTCCACAACAGCTATGTCCAATAACTACAATTTCTTGCACCTGTTAAATGTTAAATCCACAAAAGTAACTTTGAGCTTTTAGACACGTACGAGGCGTCCCGAAAAGTATAAAAATGCTGAAATGAAATCTTATTATACCTTGAGATGCAGAACAGCATATTCAATTGCTGCTCCAGCTCCAGAATATCCGATCTGTTGCAGCAGACGCATTCAATCCAATAATTGGAAAAGAAAAAGAAAAAGAAAAAAAAAAAAAAGAAGCTAAATTCTTGTTCATTATTATACTATCGAATTGCGTCTAATACTTGTCACCAAACATGCATAAGAAATACGGGACCTTATCGTATGCAGGAACCATGCTAGCAATGTTTCGAACCATGAATGCCTCCCCGGGTTGCAAATCTAGCATGTGTGACGGGCATACGCGTGAATCCGAGCAAGCAAACACCATAAACTGTCATCCGTACATAGATATTTGAAAATTGTACACATGATCAATCCGAGAACGTATGCGTGACAAAATTATTTAAATAAATCGAACCTTGGGGCTCTGGCCTTTGGAGAGTTCGTTATACAAGTCGGGATTCTTTCTGAATAGTATAAACTATAAATTGTTAAGAGATAAAATCCATGTCGAATAAAAATGAAAACATTGATTAATTTATAAGAGTTTGAATTATTTCTTTTAACAATGTTACATTTTAAGATGGATTATCAAATCTTAACATAAACGTTAGAGCACTCATAATGATCAAATTTATGAACATACAATGATGTCTAGAGTAACTTACTCATATTTCTCTCGTTTGAAGTGAATAAAGCCGTTTTTCAACCTCTCAACTGGATCGAAAGTTCTGCTTTCAGCAATACTTTGTAAGTCGCGTGTAATTCTATCGATTTTCGCGGCCGCAACTGCTCCTAATTCTGCCTTCTCACTGTACCAAAATTAACGTAATAAATTGGTACTACGGAAGAGGACACAAATTATGTTTAGTTTGTCAACAGATTTGGAAATTAACCTGAGAAGCTGCTGGAGTGCAGCAATGGCTTCCTCGTACGAGTCGTTGGCCATGTCCTTTCTCTGCAGTTTGTAATTCTAAATTGTAAAATATAAATAAATAAATTTCTATGGCACCTACTTAATAATAGGAAGAAATAACAATAAAATATTTTCAGAGTTTGCTTCAATAATACACTAAAATGAACGGATGTAGCCCAAAAAAGTATATGGTAGTCATTAACTTCAGGAAAATTAACGTATATATGGACAGGTTTTAACGGTTTTATTTTGATTCTAGCAATAAATTAAATATTATTTTTAGATTGTTTGTGTTAATGTGATTTAAGCAATGACATTCCCTAGTTTTAATCAGCCTTTCTATAATGTATTAGTTGAATCACGTGCATTGTACATACACTGCCTATAAAGACGCATATATTATTGCATTTTTATGTAAATATTTAATAACATTATGAGTATAATTCATAACAAATAGTTTGAAAACTTGATTTTAGCATTTTGCAAATATATAATAAGTAAATGAGGAGTTACTCACACTTTTTGAAGGAGTTGGAGGAAGAAAAAATATGAATGCTAGTCACACCTTATGTTGACACATGACAATAAGAATATTACCAATTTAATCATTTTTATTATTGGTGGTTGAAGTACGTATGTTGCACGACGACGGCATAGGATTGCATATGTTATTGTATTTTAGTTTTTATTAATTTATAAAGTTTTAGTACCATTATGAACATAATTCATAGTAAATAATTTTAAAAAATGTGTCCAAATTGTACCTTGAAATAATGAAATGAAAAAAAAAAAAATGAGATAAGAAAATTCCAGGATCAAAGTGAAAGTTTTGAGAAGTTAGAGAAAGAAAAAGAAAAAAAATTATGGTGATCAAAGGTGGTCCTGACACATGACGACATGAATGTACCATTCCATTGACTTTTTTTCTTTTATGATATGTATATATAATTAGAAGTTAGAAGAAGTGTTTAGCAATTACATAAAATTTATGAGCTTAGGGAGGTAAAATCTGACAATTGGAAAGTTCGATGATTAAATCACAAATTTAGTTACTTACAAAATATCAAGACGCCATGAATTTGAAAGAACAATGATCAAATTGTATATTGCAAAAGTGAAAGAATGAAAGAGAAATAAAATGAAGATTTGATGACCATAATTGGTGTTTTGAGAAGTTGGAGTGAAGTTTTTTTTTTTTTTTTTTTGGGGGGGGGGGGGGGGGCAGCCTTATTATATAGGATAAAACGTGACTAGACTTGAAGGTCCACCTTCAAGTTTCAGAAGCCGAGGCGAGACTCCTCCGCTTAGTAACACTGTTTGGTTTTGTAAACTAGTTTATTTATTATTTTGAGATTAAAAAAATGTCGGTTAAAAATTAGAGAGAGAATGTATGTTTGTTTAAAAAGTAATTTGAAAAATTGTGTTGTTTATAAACATGTTTATAAACCATTTTTTGAGTTTTATTGAACACATGGTGATGAGAATCGAGAAAGTCAAACCTCGATGCACGTGCCCGTGGGACCCATGACGAGATCCGAAGTTGAGGAGGTTCAAGATTCGAGGCTAAACAATGTGAATAAATCAAGAAAAGCAAGTCGAGAATCACGTTGGAGCCAAAAAGAAGACAAAATTGGAAACAGCCAAGTTCGGTCGACCGAAACTAATTCCAGTCGACCGAAACTCTGCAAAGGATTTTAGACCCAGCTTCAGTCACTTTCGGACGAGGAGCGGTCGACCGAAAGTCCAGTTTCGGTCGACCCAGAGATCGACCGAAATATTTTTCGATCGACCAATTCGGTCGACCGAAACACCTCAGTTTTCAAAAAACGGGGTTTTCTTGCAATTTCCACAAAAACGGGGTTTTTCTTGTAAATACCGAAATTGCACATTTTTCCCATTTTGTACATTATATTCTCATTTCTCTTCGTTTTGTAAGAGAACTTGGTTTGTTCATTAGAGAGCTCTTGAGAGCTAGGGCTTGAAGTCCCCCTTCTTGAGGTAAGGTTAAACATCTTTGATCTTGTTATCTTCTTGGAATTTAATCAACTTTGCTTGAGTATTGTTATTCTTGTGTTGTTGTTTATTTTCCCCCACCTTGGAATTTGTTTAAGTGACCCCCATTGGGCTAGGATTTGTTAATCCTTGAATTTTGGGTTAGAATTAAACTTGGGTTAAGGTGTTTATCCATTTATTTACCACTTTAGCTTTCTTGGGTTGGTATTAAAATTGTTGTGAGAATTTTCGGTCAACGCACCGAAGGGGTTCGCATCATTTGGTATCAGAGCTTGGCTCTAATTTGGTAAACATATCTTTACTTTCTTGTTGTTGTTCTTGGCATTGTGAGAAAAAAAAAAAAAAAAAAAAAACAAAAATTGAAAAAAATTGGGGATAATTTATATGCCTATGTGTATTGTTGATTCTATGTATTGGGTATATTGATTGTGAGTTTGTTGGGGGAATTCCATATTCATTCACTACAAAATCTACACTTTCCAAATTGTGTATTCAAAGTGTTTGATAAATTGTCCCAAAGAAAAATACTCCCTTAGTGCTTTATTGTTCAATACCCATATATTTCTAATTACTTGGGGCTATCCAATTCCCATTATCGAGATTGTGTTATCAACATTGTATCCCATATATTACTTGCTCCATACATTGGGTAATTGTTGATCATTCATTCCTTACCACAATTTGAGTTGTTGGGAGTTTTCATATATTCACATTATCCACATTCAAGGTCATTCAAGATTGAGTACAAAGTGTTTGATAATTTTCCTCATTCAAAAATTACACTATTGTGCTTATTTGCTCTACATATATGCCTTGCCTAATACTTGTGGTTTTTCAATCCCATTGTTGAAATTGTGATCCTAGCATCTTATCCCACATAAATATTGTTCCTTTTGAGTTTAGCAAGCACATAAATTCTACTTGCTATTTGTGTCTATTTGTTCTAAATTCCTTCTTCCTTGTTGGAGATTTCTTTAACTTCACAAGAATTATACTTGGTGGTTTAGTTGATTACCTTCCTTGGAGAACTTGAGAAAGGAGATTTTGAGTGAAAAAAAAAGAGGCAAGAGTGGTGAGCTCAATAGAGGGAAAAAGCCAAATTTGAGTGAAACACGAGAGAAATATTTTTCTTGTGAGAACACTTTCACACTTGCACACCATGTCCATTTTCAATTCTCAAACTCAAGATTCAAAGTACTTGTCGAAAAATCTTTCAACCACCATGGCTAAACAAATGGAGAAAAGTAGGGGTGAGTTGGAAAATTTATGAACAAGAGGGGAGAGTACATCAAATAGGGGAGGTGAAGAAATGATGTATAGTAGAAGAAGGGTAAGGGATAATCTTGGGGATGTAGTGTATAGGAATGGAGTTGATGAAAATATTGATAGTGCGAGAATGCAAAATTCATCACTTCATGGAATGGGTATAAGTGGAGAAGTGGAAAAAGATTGGAGAATGGGTAGGAGACGAAGAGAATGGATAGATAGAAGTGGAAATGGGATGGATGAGAAGATTGATATTGAGCAAATGAAGACTTCATCATTCCATAGGAGGGAAGGTAGTGGAGGTAGAGAAGTAGTGAAGGAGATGAATGCTAGGCCACCACAATCTTTGGCCCATGCTAATGAGATGGAGGAACATGGGGAGGATAATTTCTACACTAGATGCCTAGTGAGTGATAAACCATGTAGTCTCATGATAGATGGGGAGATTGGCACAAATTTGGTGAGTGCTAGTAGGGTGGAGAAATTGGGGTTACCGGTTATGAAGCATCCTAATCCCTATGTATTGCAAATGTTGAATGACTATGGGGAGGTGAGGGTAAGTGAACAAGTTCTTCTTACTTTTCACATTGGTACTTATAGTGATCAAATATTATGTGATGTGGTTCCCTTACACACTACTCACATAATTTTGGGAAGACCTTGGCAATGTGAGCGAAATGTGAATCTTGATAGGAGGAGGAACCGGTGTAGCTTCAAAATGAATGGAAAAAAGGTTGTGATCCTATCTTTGAGCTCGGAAGAAGTATGCAAAGACCAAATGAAGCTCAAGAAGGAATTCGAGGAAGAAAAGGAGAAGGAGAAGGAAAAAGAAGAGGACGAAGGGGAGGATAGGAAAACAAAAGAACCTTCAATTGATAAAATTGAAGAAAATAAAAATGAGAGCAAGAGAGTTGAGGCCACGTCCCTAGAAAAAGGAGAGGCAGTGAGAGTTGGAGCCACGACTCCAGAAAAAGGAGAGGTGAGAGAAGAACCGAGGGTTGAGGATTCTACCTCAGAAAAAGGTGAGGAAGTGATGAGTGCCACCAAAGAAATTGAGAGAAGAGATCACTCCAAAATGTCCTTTACTCTTGAATATTCTAATACTTCCCTCCCTAGTTTTGTCATGTCTTTGTTGCAGGGAATTGTGAGGCCAACTTATCAAGGCAACAAAGAACTCCAAAAGCACGCCTTATGGAAGAAATTCATGGAAACATTTTCCTACAACAACGAGTACAACCGAGGTAAAGAAAATGGGATAACCAATGCAACATCTAGGAGGTATGCTCCTAACAATTCTTTGAATGCAAGGTTATTGTGTTTTGAATACATTAGAGGGTTGTATGATCTTGATGTAGATTTGACAAGTGTGTTGTTGACTTGTGAAAATGTAACATGTGGTAAGGATAATTGTCATGATGAGTGCTTAATGTGTAAATGCAACTTTTTGCGTGTGCCCAATGGCATAAGTACCAAATCCTTTTGTGAAAATGTTGCATGTAGTACATTTCATGGGCATGTTGAATCCTTACTTTGTGAAAATATGCTTGACTTGCATATTCGCTCTCTAAAGGAATTGCTAGTTAGGGGAGTCCATGGGAAAGATTATTTGGAATGTCTTGATGGTAAAAGGACTTCGCTTCTAACATTTCTAGATGCTCCCTCATTCCGTCTTGAACATAGTAAGAGCATGCATGTTAAATATCCGAATTTGTTAAACATCTATGAATCATGTTGTGAGCAATATTTTGATGGATTTTATGGGCATGATGAATATTTGTTTTGGAAAATTGGATTGTTTCCTTGTAAATGTGTCATGCGTGAATTGCTAGTGGGAGGAGCACATGATAGTTGTTTGATGGGGCGATTTAAAATCAACGGGGTTTTAGGGGTATTATGTGATCAATTTTATTGGCCTATTTTGAAAATTGGTGTTGAGCATGTTTGCACTTGCAGTAAATGCCGAACTTGTAAAATGGCTAAACTTAAGTTTTCCCCCCAAGAATTCCATACATATTTACCCATCATGAGTAAACCTGGGAGTACTACTTCTATGAATTTTATAGTGGGTTTACTTGGAACAAAGAAAGAAGATGAAGCTATTTTTGTGATTGTTGGTAGAAGAATTAAAATGTCACGTTTGATTGCATGCTATGAAACCAACAAGGTCATCAACCTAGCTAATCTTTTCTTTCAGGAGGTCGTGCATTTGCACGAAGTTGGTGCTAATTTTGTGGTTGTTAAATTTGCTTGCGATTTAATTGCTCATCATAATAGCAAGTTTTCTCCACTTAAAATTGCTTGTGACTTTAACCTATTAACTCTGTTGAACTTTATGCACATGTTTATCGAAGAAAGAGTTGGTTTAGGTGGGCACGAGAATGCACCTTTGGTTAAGCCCCTTTGCAGGAGGCATGAGCTTCCATTCAGGGGAATTGGAATACAATATATTTCCAATACCAACCATGGTAGGAAGTATATTCCATTTGACCCGGGCGGCTGGATGTATTCCCATTCGTGGAAGGAGCGACCCCCCGATCAAATAAAATCCAAATTGCTACTTTGTAGTGTTGGCACATCTCAAGCTTTTGGCAACGCCTACAAATTGACTTTGCACGGTGAGTATGAAATTTCAGTTACATTTATGGTGTCTGAATTTTCTATTTTTATTGTAGGTGCCGATTCGAGGTCGAATCTCTTTCGAGATGGAGAAGATGATGAGAATCGCGAAGGTCCAACTTCAACGCATGAACCTGTGATCCACAATGTTGCAAGATCAAAGTTCAAGGAGTTCCAAGATAGTGCATTCAAGCAAGATTCGAGGTCGAATCCTTTTCAAGAAGGAGGGGATGATGAGAATCGGGAAAGTCAAACCTCGATGCACGTGCCCGTGGGACCCATGACGAGATCCGAAGTTGAAGAGGTTCAAGATTCGAGGCTAAACAATGTGAATAAATCAAGAAAAGCAAGTCGAGAATCAAGTTGGAGCCAAAAAGAAGACAAAATTGGAAACAGCCAAGTTCGGTCGACCGAAACTAATTCCAGTCGACCGAAACTCTGCAAAGGATTTTAGACCCAGCTTCAGTCACTTTCGGACGAGGAGCGGTCGACCGAAAGTCCAGTTTCGGTCGACCCAGAGATCGACCGAAATATTTTTCGGTCGACCAATTCGGTCGACCGAAACACCTCAGTTTTCAAAAAACGGGGTTTTCTTGCAATTTCCACAAAAACGGGGTTTTTCTTGTAAATACCGAAATTGCACATTTTTCCCATTTTGTACATTATATTCTCATTTCTCTTCATTTTGTAAGAGAACTTGGTTTGTTCATTAGAGAGCTCTTGAGAGCTAGGGCTTGAAGTCCCCCCTTCTTGAGGTAAGGTTAAACCTCTTTGATCTTGTTATCTTCTTGGAATTTAATCAACTTTGCTTGAGTATTGTTATTCTTGTGTTGTTGTTTATTTTCCCCCACCTTGGAATTTGTTTAAGTGACCCCCATTGGGCTAGGGTTTGTTAATCCTTGAATTTTAGGTTAGAATTAAACTTGGGTTAAGGTGTTTATCCATTTATTTACCACTTTAGCTTTCTTGGGTTGGTATTAAAATTGTTGTGGGAATTTTCGATCAACGCACCGAAGGGGTTCGCATCACATGGATAAGCAATAAAAAAAAAGGTTTTGATAACATTTCATATGCGAATGGAGCATCTATCATTTTTGATACATTACATTTCGAGGTCACTAAGGTGATTCAAGACAAATCGTGTTGAAATGCAACTTTCTTGAAAATAGTTTGCAGTGGCACAGTCACAAAGATATGGACGAGGCCATGGACTGTAACATTCACATTGTTGCAATTACTTCAAGTAAAACTCATCTTTAAAAACACGTTTATAAAGAATATCTAATGTGGATCGTGATTCACTGACTCTTTAGAATAACTTGAAGCAATGTGTACAATATTTGGATGCCATATGTCTCTCATCATTCCTCCAAATAATTGATGAAAATCTTATAAAGTTTGTTCATTATATTGTCGAGTCAAACACGCAACCAAGCATAACAACCCAGTACAGTTCAGACATGTTATCTGACTTCAAAAAACAAATGGACATCTTTATACGTTACGGAAGTAGATATCAAGGATTAATGGATGGAAAATTATACTACGCTCTCCTCCGTAGAAATAAAATTCAGATTTTAATTTAATTAAAGTCAACAATTAATTTTAATTACACACGTCAAGTAATCCATAACTTTTTAATCTCACCTTTATCAATTTTTAATCAAAATCTACTAAAAGTTTAATTTTAATACTACCAAAACGGGGATATATTTTATTAGTGTTTTGGAAGAGTACTTTTTTTCTATTTATATGGAACCAAATTATTCACTATTATTTGATTATTACATCTTTACTCTTATCCAAACCATCAAATAAAAAATAAATAAAAGAAATTAAAAACTCAAAGATGTTTAACAGTTTGCATTCTAACACAGAACTCAACAATTATTAGCACTAAGAACATATTCTCGAAAGCTCATTACCATTTACGGTATGCAGTTACAGGAATTGATGGAGCCTCAAGCAACCAATGCGGCAAAGAATGGGGAAAGTTGACGGCCATGAATAATTGCTCTTTAATTTATGAACCCAAGTATGTCAATGTGGGATGATGCACTTTAGTATAGAAGATCAATAAAGTCATCTGTAGATGTGTTTACCTGAATAAATATTTGCGTTGCCTTCAATATGAAGTGCAAATATCACACTGAGAAATCACTTTGGGGCTAATCTTATTGGGCACACTGAGAAAGCAACACATCGAGCTGCTTTAGCCAACATAAATCGGCAGATCGCTCATTTTCTATCAATGGCCTCTCGATGACCTTCACAATGTTAAATGCTTGCATCCTGCACAAGAGATTTCAAGTATCACAATACAATATCATCTTTTTTTGAATTAATCTACTTGATCCTATTGGTTTACCTAATAGGTTACCGATTTGTGTGTTGGCAAATTTATGATGGTTGATTTTGATGATGATGTAATGTAATGTGTAAAGTGATGGATGTACACAAAGTATATTATTTGTAACCCAATCGGTAAATTAATAAGGTAGAGTAGCATGGTTCTCCTTTTATTTGATATACTGCAAGATTGACACCTAAGATGCCTAATCATAACACTTGGGTCCACAACCAATATTTTTAGCATTTGGCATTTTATAGCCCCTGAGTCACCACACTAATGGTTTACATCCAATTTGGTCATTCAAAATATTAGCACAACAGTAGGCCAGGCCCAGCAACCTGTTGTATGTTTAGCACCTCAGCAGTCTGGTTCCAATCTTCACAGTTGCTCACGAACAGTAGCCCATCAAGACAGCTGCATGCCATCTCAACCGCTCACCATATTTCATGGAATTGAATGGAGGGATAAGGATGATGAAACCCACAAAGCAAAAACTGTTGAAGAGATAAAATTGTTGAAGAGATAAAGATGAACTTCAACTAAACAAAAGGAGCAAAGTGGTCGGATATGCTAACAGATTAGATGCAATCTCCCAAGATTTATCCTAATTTTTATTCACTTTTTTGAGTCTTTAAATAGTTATGCAATAGTCTATGGATTAGTGACTTTTAGTGCCTGTGTTCATGTCATTATTTTGAGGAATAAAACAATTCTTGTTCTTCTTCAATTTTCTTCTTGGTATCAGAGCTTGTGTGAACACGTGGCAAAAAAATTAATTATAGTCCAGCAATCCACCCATCCCAAGCAGCTATGACTTCTCTGTCTCTCAATGTTGGAAATTTCATCACTTAAACTTACCCCCACTAACTATCCGTTGTGGCGTGAACAAGCTTTAGCTCTTGTTGAAAGCCAAGAACTGCTTGGTCATCTCACAAATGAAGATCCAGGTCCAACTCAATACACCACACCAGAAATCTATAACCCTACAAATTCACACAATTCTGCACCAAGATCAACCGAAGCCTACACAACTTGGTGAAAAGCAGATCATCTTCTCCGAGGATGGATAATCGGTACACTTTCAAAAGAAACACTTGGTCTTGTCATAGACCTTGACACAGCAAATGCAGTTTGGGAAGTATTGAAGAATGCTTATGCAGAAGATTCTCAAGAACGAGAGTTCACACTAAGAAAACAAGTTCCATATCTTCGAAAAGAAGATGAAAAAACAATTGGGGAGCATATCCAAACCTTCAAAAGCCTATGTGACAGTTTAGCAGCAATTGGAAAACCAATTTCAAACAAAGAAAATGTATGTTGCCTTCTCACAAGTCTTGGTCCTCAATATGAAACTTTTACCACTACTATGCTCAAGCCACCAAGACCATCATATTCTGAGCTAGTCTCACAACTTCAAAGTCTTGATCAACAACGCAATTGGTTCTCAAATCACATAAATATCACAAACTCTTTCACTCCTCAAGTGGCGTTCTATGATCAACAATAACGTCAGCAACTCTCCTCAGGATATCAAGGTAACAAACAAAAGTTCACTTAAAATGGAAGAGGATTTCAAGCACAACAATCAAAGGATCAGAATCAAAGATACACCAGCCCCACATCAAGCACTCAACAAAGACGTCATCCACCACCTGGTGAACGTCGAATGACGTTTGCTGAAAGAGATCTCTACCGAGAAGAAAAATGCCAATATTGTGGCATGATAGGGCACATTACAAAAATATGTTGGTGGGTGCCAAAGAAACCAACTCAACATGAAGACATACCACAAGCTCTAGCAGCACTCACCTTGGATAACACTATCACTAAAACAGAATGGACTTCAGATACAGGAGCCTCAAACCACATGACAGGTAAGCCAGATATGTTAACTAACATTCGAAAATACTCAGGTACATATTCAGTTCTTATTGGCGATGGCTCTTCCGTACCAATTCTAGGTATTGGAGACTCGCGCGTTAAGCAAAAATATAAAGTCTTACCTCTAAATGACGTTTTGCTTGTTCCTCACTTGAAAAAAAAACCATACTTTTTTTAAGTCAATTAACGTCTCAATTTCCAGTTAACTCAATTTCCAGTTAACTGTGAATTTACTAACATTGATTTTTGTGTTAAGGAACGACAAACCGGAAAACCAGTGATTACAGGGAAACGCAAGGGTGATCTCTATTTACTTCCAAATTCACCGGAGCTCTATTTGTAGCGCCCCGAGTTCCGTATACCCGATTCACTACGTCATTTTCTGTCTAAATTTTTCGAATAATATTTTTGCGGAAGAAATAATTGAAATTCATTTTTGGCAACATTAAATAAACTGTAATGGCCGCTAAAATTGAAAACATTTATGAAACCATTTGAAATAGTAAATCGAACCATTAATATTGTAAAGAAATTGCCAATATCATAATTTCTTAAATAAATGAACTTCTCTAAATTATTCGATTGTTTGGAAAATACGGAAATCATTAACGTCAAACTTTCAACCGTTCAACGATTATTGCCACCATCATTCATCGCCCGCCACCGTCTCCGAAATCTGCAAAACTGTTAAAAAGTAGGGTGAGTATTTCATGGGGGAAATACTCAGTAGACTCATCGCAAATTAATTTAATTTATAAGATGATTAAACACATAAATCCCGGCTCTTTATAAAACGGGCATTGATAGAGCTTCTTTATAAAACTGCTCTTGATAAAACTCATATTGTGCATTACAGCACGGGACATATTTTACAAATCATAGGCTCTTTGAAAATAGCTCTTTGAAAACAGCTCTTTGAAAACCATATACTTATAAAAACATTTTAATTATGCCAAGCATAATTTCTTTTGAAAGCATAACATAAGATAGGATTTAAATCCTCATAAACATAAATAGACACAAGAACTTTACCGAACTTAGGTGGCAAGAATTCTTATGCAGTAAAATCATAATAACAGTAAGTTTTCATCATAACATAGGATAATATCGAAATCCTCATAAACATAAGAATTTTACCGAACTTAGGTGGCAAGAATTCTTATGTAGTAAGTCATAATAACAGTAAGATCATAATAACAGTAAGTATACCAAAACATAATTCATGAAATTCATAGGGATCATTTCCATCATAACATAAGATAGGATCGAAATCCTCATAAACATACGCGACAGGAATTTTACCGAACTTAGGTGGTAAATCCTCATAAACATATGGAAAGGCAGGAATTTTACCGAACTTAGGTGGTAAATCCTCATAAACTTATGGAGACACAGAATTCTACCGAACTTAGGTGGTAAGAATTCTTATGTGCATAGCAATGATCCAAAACATATAAAACATTATCGTAAAAACATAGGGTATACTTACTTTTCATAAAAACATAAGGTATATTTACCTTTCATAAAAACATACTTGTTTTTCTTAAAAATTGACTTTCACAAGTCACATGACATTTATATGAAATCATAATTTAAATCAATTAATAAGTGCGAGTCTACCTCAAATCCGACGAGTGCAAAGTTGAGCGGGAATGACTTCAATTTCTTTAAATTCTCCGTACGCTTCGTCTTAGCCAATAAGTCACTTTAGTTTATCGAATATATAGTTCAAAATGATAAATTATAATTTGAGGACTAAAATTGATGTTTTTGAAAGTTGAGGGACTAAAATAGATATTTTGAAAGTTGAGGGATTAAAATGAATACTTTTGATAGTTGAGGGACTAAAATGAATATTTTCAAAAGTTGGGTTTTAAAATCAAATAAAGTAAATCAGCAGGGACTGAATAATAGATTTTAAAAAATGAAGGACTGATTAAACTCATTTTAAAACTTGGGGGCTGATTTTAAAAGTTTAAAGCCAAAAGGGCTGATTTAAATCATTTACTAACTTGGGGACTGATTTGAAAGACTTCAAAAGTTAGGGACCGAAGTGAAAATTTTCGAAAGTTAAAAATCAAACTTTACTCCTCTCTCTCTTATTCTTCGCTAATCAGGGCATTAGAGAGAGACAGGCGAAAGAGGTTCGTGAGCTGAGGAAGAGAGGGAAATCCGGTTTTTAACCGGCGATTCGCCGGCGCTAGGTGAGGCGAAGGACGGGCAAAGTGTGGGAGTTCTGATTTGGGGTTCATATGCGAGGTTGGGTGCAAAACCGTGGTTAAAAACGAAACTGGGTTCGCGATGATACTCCGGTCGGAGAAACGGCGTTCGAAGGTAAGTCTTGGGCTTGGTTTATTTCTTGGTTTTTGGTTTGATTTGAGGTTCGATTGATGGGGATTTTGAGATTGGCAGTGGAAGTGGCTCCGGTGGTTGGCGATTGTGGGCTGTGGTGGTGTTCATTTGGTGATTTAGAGTTGAGTAGTGGTGGTCGGAGGTGGTGATGTCGTCTATGGCTGTGGTGTTTGGTGATGATGAAGATGATTAAATTGATGTCTAAGTTTGATTAGAATAGGGCAGTGGTGGTGTTTGTTGGAATTTGCAGCTTGTTTCGATCGGGTTGGATCGGCAGTGATTCATTGGTGGTGGATTGATTTGATTGTGGTGATTGTTTCCGGTGGAGGTTCTGGTATTGGGGGAAATTCTTGGTTGTGATGATGATTGGTGATGATGAAATGTGGTGATGCAGTGACAGTGTGAATTGTGATGAAGGAGGGCTGAAGCAGATAGTGGAATTTGGCAGCTTGGTGGCCGTGACTGTGGAGCTGAAATGGTTGCAGATTGGGATTTGAGTTGGGTTGGCTGCAGTGAAGTAATATGATTCAGGTTGTTATGGTGATTGCAAAAATTGGGGATTGAAGTATTGTTGCTTGACATTAGAGCTGCTGGTGGTGGAGGAGGACTGATGATGCTTGGTTGTCTAGCTGCAGAAAAGGAACTGCAGTTGGAATGAGGTGATGATGCTGATGATTCATAAGTTTCGTGGTTATGGTTTGGGGCTGCAACTGATAATTGTGGTAGTGATGATGATGATGTTTATATATATTGAATTGTGGAAATCTGAAAATGGATGGGTCCGAAATTGTGGTATGTGGAGTTGGTGATAAAGGAGAAGAAAGCATTTTACCTTGCTGGAAAGAGTAGTGTAAGTGATGATAATGATGATGCTTTGAGGTGTTCCAATTGTTCATGTGTGGAGATGCTTGTTGATTGTACACAATGAGATGGAAAGAATAATTAAGAAGGAAACAAGGTGGGGAACGTGAGTTGTGATGGGGAAGAATATGTATTGAGTTGGTACTATAGAATATGATAGTGTAGAATTAGGTGTAATATTTATTTGTATAAAAATGATGATGTTTTTGTATAAAGAATTGTTGTCTTGGTGTAAAGAAGAAGACATGTGGGAAAAATTTGGATTTTAGAAAGATTTTTGAAAATAATACTTTGAATAAATAATTAAAATAATATAATTTTAGAAATTCGAATATTAAATTTAAAATCGAACAAATTCGATATTTCTTGACTTGGCTAGACGAATCCGTCGCGGCATTAATTTCAAAATAATAAATGAAATAGTAGCGACACAATTTTCTAAATATTAAAATAATTATTTATTGCATAAAAATTCTGGGTCGCTATAATCTTACCTCCTTAAAATAATTTCGTCCTCGAAATTAAACTTACTTAATCTTAAAATTTCTGAATACTTAATCAGAATCTCTTCTTCTTATCATCGAAAATTCCAAAAATAATCAAAGAATTACCTGAATATCTTCTCTACGTAATATACCCAAACATATCAACATAATATCATCAACTTATCTTTCCAATATTTGTAACCCAAAATTCAGTAAACAAATATCTCCCAAAACTAAGATTCTATACTTAAATGTCACCACATTTCCTGCAAAGTATTTCTTTCACTTGTATATACGTATGAATTCTGATTCAATACGGTACTCATTTTACTTTCCACGTATCATCACACTATACCAAGATTATCATTATTAAAACAAAATATCAGTACCCATAATCCAAGAAAATATTCCAAATCTCCAATCAAATCTCCTTTATCGATAAAATTTAACAGCGCATTACTTCTTGTCTCCTCTTTTCATTAAAATAATCCTGCGCTTTCTTGTTGGTCACAACATTACGCGGATTCACTCAGATCCTTTGCGCTTTTAAATAGTTCATGCTGGGAAGAGGTTGAATCATCAAACAATGGATATCATTCTTTCTAACATTCGCAAGTATTATTCCAGTCTTCCTATGAATGATCTGAGAAAGATCTATAAAATAAGGCTCGAAAGATTGAGGTTGCTAATGGCTCATGATATTCCAGAAGATGTTCGCTGGTTGATAGAAGCAAAGGTTCGACTATCTGGTGAATTACTATCAACATTTCCAAAACATATGCCTGGTTTAGGCAAAAGCACGTTTGCAAAGAAACGAAGAGCAAAAAGACTGGGTGGTTGCTACAAATGTGCTCGTTGGAACTGTAATACTCTTTGCAAATCAGTAGGATATTCTTCTACTAATCGGGATGATAAAATCGAATTCATAAAGGGTGGACTGAGTAAGGAGTCTTTGGATGATATTCGACTGACTCTAGAGACGCACCCAAGTGGTTATGTACAACGTGAACTTCTCTCCTTATACGCTCAGTTTAACGAGGACAAAAATCGTTATAGTCTCCAAAATATAATATCGAAAGATCCTGTTTGCCAGTCTGTTTTACAAAATGAGGCTTCTGGCAGTTCAGCAATGATATAAGGTAAATCTTTTTAAAATATTTTGCTGCTTTCTTTCACGCGTTTTGGAAATAAAATATATTTTCCTTTCTCGAGGTTTGATAAAGCTGGAAATAAATATATTTAATCGCCGAAAGATGACAGCCTCGATACGATAAAAATATTCAAAAGTGGGCTGATTTTGTCAAAAGTAAATCTTTACTTTTTCAGAATCAATCAAAAACAGTAAATTTTTCCGGCTTTAAATAGCCAAACATATTTCATAGTTCAGGCATCCCAAAATCACATCTTATTCGTAAGTTTTCCCTTCTTTACTATCAAAGATGGAAGCACCAAAACTTCGACAGATCAAAACTATTTGTGTATTTTGTGGATCAAAAGTAGGGAAAGGCTTCGGTTATCTAGAAGCGGCTGTAGATCTTGGAAAGAAACTGGGGGAAAAAGGTATCACTCTTGTGTATGGGGGTGGTAGCAGTGGTCTAATGGGTTGTGTTTCCCAATCTGCTCTTGCAGAGAAATCAAAAGTAATCGGTGTTATACCTGTCCCTTTGGTAGATGTTGCAGGCAAAACACGAGGGCATGAAGTTCAAACTTTATCCATCCATGAACGCATAACTTGTATGTTATATGGTTCTGATGCCTTTATAGCCCTGCCCGGAGGTTTTGGTACCTTAGAAGAAATTTTTAACATTACCTCGTGGGCTCAACTAGATCTCCATACTAAGCCTATTGGGCTTCTGAATGTTAACAATTTCTTTGATGGTTTGTTAACCTTTCTTGATTATGCTGTGGAACAGGGATTCATCTCTCCATTTTCCAGAAGGCTTCTTATTTCTGCTCCTACTATTGATGAACTACTGGATAAGCTGCAGTCATATATCTCAATACAAGATCCAGCAGGAGTTAAGATAGATTGGTCGCAAGGAAGGGGAATCAAGCGAAAATGGAGTCCGGTTAATGTAAACTTAACTCTTTGAATCTTAGAATAGGTGGGGGTAGAGTACGGAGTATTTTCACTCTCGAGACACCCCTCCATTTACTAGGATTTCCTTAATGTTTAAATCTTGTGTGTACCTCAAAGATTCCAGGTGGTAGATTACGGAGTATTCTTACTCTCGAAACACACCTCTTTGAAGGTTTTCTCTTTATATCCTCAAAAGATCAGAGGTGGTAGGATACGGCTACTCCGGAAACACATCTCTCATTCTGAGGATCTTTTCATGTTTTTCTCTTATGCTTTCATGTGTTTCATGTATTTCCTTTCCAGTGTGACTCTTGTGTGTTCTCCTTATGAGAAAATAATAAAATCTCTGTTATCATCTACTAAATCTCGTTTGATGTAAATGAACTTGCATGTCTAAACTTAATTCCTTTAGTAGATGCTTATCATATTATGCTCTTAATTCCAAATGATAAAATTCTGGATAGAGTCTCCCTTGTAATTTGGACTTATCCAAACCATAAGCATACTTCATAACTCACAATAATAAATAACTCCACATTTGATCACAACGATCTAAAAATATTGAAAACGATTCCAACACTTCAATATCATCAAAATATCCCATAATTCAATTCATAATTCCTCAACATAGAAATTTCAAATCATATTTTTCAATATCACAATATTACTTCCTTTCATACCTTAATTGGCTCAAAAGTTACTCATACTTATAAATATATGCCATAAATCATATTCCCAAAATTTATTCACAAAGCCAAACTTCATAATAAATTTCTCTTCAACATAGAGGCATAATAAATTAACTCAACATAATATCCATTACTTAATTCTCAATAAAATCATATTATTCCCATTATGCTCAACACTCGTTTTCTTTAAAAAATTTCTCATAATCATACATTAAAGCATATAAGTTATGACAAAGCATAACAACATCATTATTTTCGAAGAAATACATTCTTATTTCTCATAAATCATAAGTATCCGAAATACTCTTCATTCTTTCTCATAAATCAATAAAATGAGTATTCGAAATACTGAAATAACTTTAAACATCATAAACTTCTTTACCTCGGAGTTGGTGGAACGAATGATGGCAGTGGCAATCTTCATCAATAAAATTTTATAATGGAAAATATTTCTTGAAAATTCTTTTTGAAAATTTTTTCCAGTCTACAGAAACGCAGACTAGCTCTGATACCAACTTGTAGCGCCCCGAGTTCCGTATACCCGATTCACTACGTCATTTTCTGTCTAAATTTTTCGAATAATATTTTTGCGGAAGAAATAATTGAAATTCATTTTTGGCAACATTAAATAAACTGTAATGGCCGCTAAAATTGAAAACATTTATGAAACCATTTGAAATAGTAAATCGAACCATTAATATTGTAAAGAAATTGCCAATATCATAATTTCTTAAATAAATGAACTTCTCTAAATTATTCGATTGTTTGGAAAATACGGAAATCATTAACGTCAAACTTTCAACCGTTCAACGATTATTGCCACCATCATTCATCGCCCGCCACCGTCTCCGAAATCTGCAAAACTGTTAAAAAGTAGGGTGAGTATTTCATGGGGGAAATACTCAGTAGACTCATCGCAAATTAATTTAATTTATAAGATGATTAAACACATAAATCCCGGCTCTTTATAAAACGGGCATTGATAGAGCTTCTTTATAAAACTGCTCTTGATAAAACTCATATTGTGCATTACAGCACGGGACATATTTTACAAATCATAGGCTCTTTGAAAATAGCTCTTTGAAAACAGCTCTTTGAAAACCATATACTTATAAAAACATTTTAATTATGCCAAGCATAATTTCTTTTGAAAGCATAACATAAGATAGGATTTAAATCCTCATAAACATAAATAGACACAAGAACTTTACCGAACTTAGGTGGCAAGAATTCTTATGCAGTAAAATCATAATAACAGTAAGTTTTCATCATAACATAGGATAATATCGAAATCCTCATAAACATAAGAATTTTACCGAACTTAGGTGGCAAGAATTCTTATGTAGTAAGTCATAATAACAGTAAGATCATAATAACAGTAAGTATACCAAAACATAATTCATGAAATTCATAGGGATCATTTCCATCATAACATAAGATAGGATCGAAATCCTCATAAACATACGCGACAGGAATTTTACCGAACTTAGGTGGTAAATCCTCATAAACATATGGAAAGGCAGGAATTTTACCGAACTTAGGTGGTAAATCCTCATAAACTTATGGAGACACAGAATTCTACCGAACTTAGGTGGTAAGAATTCTTATGTGCATAGCAATGATCCAAAACATATAAAACATTATCGTAAAAACATAGGGTATACTTACTTTTCATAAAAACATAAGGTATATTTACCTTTCATAAAAACATACTTGTTTTTCTTAAAAATTGACTTTCACAAGTCACATGACATTTATATGAAATCATAATTTAAATCAATTAATAAGTGCGAGTCTACCTCAAATCCGACGAGTGCAAAGTTGAGCGGGAATGACTTCAATTTCTTTAAATTCTCCGTACGCTTCGTCTTAGCCAATAAGTCACTTTAGTTTATCGAATATATAGTTCAAAATGATAAATTATAATTTGAGGACTAAAATTGATGTTTTTGAAAGTTGAGGGACTAAAATAGATATTTTGAAAGTTGAGGGATTAAAATGAATACTTTTGATAGTTGAGGGACTAAAATGAATATTTTCAAAAGTTGGGTTTTAAAATCAAATAAAGTAAATCAGCAGGGACTGAATAATAGATTTTAAAAAATGAAGGACTGATTAAACTCATTTTAAAACTTGGGGGCTGATTTTAAAAGTTTAAAGCCAAAAGGGCTGATTTAAATCATTTACTAACTTGGGGACTGATTTGAAAGACTTCAAAAGTTAGGGACCGAAGTGAAAATTTTCGAAAGTTAAAAATCAAACTTTACTCCTCTCTCTCTTATTCTTCGCTAATCAGGGCATTAGAGAGAGACAGGCGAAAGAGGTTCGTGAGCTGAGGAAGAGAGGGAAATCCGGTTTTTAACCGGCGATTCGCCGGCGCTAGGTGAGGCGAAGGACGGGCAAAGTGTGGGAGTTCTGATTTGGGGTTCATATGCGAGGTTGGGTGCAAAACCGTGGTTAAAAACGAAACTGGGTTCGCGATGATACTCCGGTCGGAGAAACGGCGTTCGAAGGTAAGTCTTGGGCTTGGTTTATTTCTTGGTTTTTGGTTTGATTTGAGGTTCGATTGATGGGGATTTTGAGATTGGCAGTGGAAGTGGCTCCGGTGGTTGGCGATTGTGGGCTGTGGTGGTGTTCATTTGGTGATTTAGAGTTGAGTAGTGGTGGTCGGAGGTGGTGATGTCGTCTATGGCTGTGGTGTTTGGTGATGATGAAGATGATTAAATTGATGTCTAAGTTTGATTAGAATAGGGCAGTGGTGGTGTTTGTTGGAATTTGCAGCTTGTTTCGATCGGGTTGGATCGGCAGTGATTCATTGGTGGTGGATTGATTTGATTGTGGTGATTGTTTCCGGTGGAGGTTCTGGTATTGGGGGGAAATTCTTGGTTGTGATGATGATTGGTGATGATGAAATGTGGTGATGCAGTGACAGTGTGAATTGTGATGAAGGAGGGCTGAAGCAGATAGTGGAATTTGGCAGCTTGGTGGCCGTGACTGTGGAGCTGAAATGGTTGCAGATTGGGATTTGAGTTGGGTTGGCTGCAGTGAAGTAATATGATTCAGGTTGTTATGGTGATTGCAAAAATTGGGGATTGAAGTATTGTTGCTTGACATTAGAGCTGCTGGTGGTGGAGGAGGACTGATGATGCTTGGTTGTCTAGCTGCAGAAAAGGAACTGCAGTTGGAATGAGGTGATGATGCTGATGATTCATAAGTTTCGTGGTTATGGTTTGGGGCTGCAACTGATAATTGTGGTAGTGATGATGATGATGTTTATATATATTGAATTGTGGAAATCTGAAAATGGATGGGTCCGAAATTGTGGTATGTGGAGTTGGTGATAAAGGAGAAGAAAGCATTTTACCTTGCTGGAAAGAGTAGTGTAAGTGATGATAATGATGATGCTTTGAGGTGTTCCAATTGTTCATGTGTGGAGATGCTTGTTGATTGTACACAATGAGATGGAAAGAATAATTAAGAAGGAAACAAGGTGGGGAACGTGAGTTGTGATGGGGAAGAATATGTATTGAGTTGGTACTATAGAATATGATAGTGTAGAATTAGGTGTAATATTTATTTGTATAAAAATGATGATGTTTTTGTATAAAGAATTGTTGTCTTGGTGTAAAGAAGAAGACATGTGGGAAAAATTTGGATTTTAGAAAGATTTTTGAAAATAATACTTTGAATAAATAATTAAAATAATATAATTTTAGAAATTCGAATATTAAATTTAAAATCGAACAAATTCGATATTTCTTGACTTGGCTAGACGAATCCGTCGCGGCATTAATTTCAAAATAATAAATGAAATAGTAGCGACACAATTTTCTAAATATTAAAATAATTATTTATTGCATAAAAATTCTGGGTCGCTATACTATTTTTCTTATCGTTTCAAATCAGGCTCTACAGAAATTTGGCATCAACGCTTAGGGCATCCTCAGACTTCTGCTTTACATTTTTTAAAAAATAAAGACTTCATTGATATTATTGGCACTGTAAAAACAACACACATTTTTGATAGTTGCCAACTAGGAAAGCTTACTAGATTACCATTTTCTTGTTCCAAACATTCAAGTTCTAATATATTTGAAAATATTCATTGTGATTTATGGGGGACCTGCTCCTGTTTCATCAATTGGAAAATTTAGCTACTATGCATGTTTAGTTGATGATTTTTTCAAATACACATGGATCATTCCCTTGCAACGTAAATCTGATTTTGTGAATGCTTATCTCAACTTTGAACAATATGCTGATTGAAAATTTAATAAAAAAATCAAGATTTTTCACTCCGAGGGGGGAGGTGAATTCATAAACTCCAAGTTATCTTCTCATTTTCTTTCAACAAGAATTATTCATCAGGTATCTTGTCCATATACTCCAGAGTAAACAGGTATGGATGAAAGGAGACATAGGATAATAAGAGAATTTGGAATGACTATGATGTTTCACAGTGGTGTTCCTTTATTTTTATCGGTAGAAGCCTTTACCACGGCTATTTATCTAATAAATCGTCTACCTTCTTCTGTCTTAAACCGTGAAATACCATACTTTAAATTATATGGCACTTACCCAGATTACACCTCACTTCGTGTCTTTAGTTCTAAATGCTTTCCTTACACATGGGATACACGAAAACACAAATTTGATCCTAAAACAATTCTATGTGTCTTTGTTGGGTACAGTGATAAACATAAAGGATACAAATGCTTTCATCCCTCTAGTAGGAGTCATACACTTAATTTCAATAATTTTTCTTATCTAAAAACACCCTTTCGCCACTTCATCTTCTCAAGTAGAGATGACAATCGGTAGGGTATGGGTCGGGTTTGTCAAACTCATACCATACCCACTAAAGATTTACAACCTCCATACTCTATCCATATACTCATTTAAGAATGGCGGGTCGAGGGCGGGTCGGAGGTGAGTTTGCTTCTATATCCATTTGAAACTCATTACTAATTATTTATTTATTTTTATTATTTTTTTAGGGCTGTAAATAGGTTATAGGTGCTCCGGATTAACTTGAATCAGTTAAATGTTGGACTACACTTGAATTTGGCTTGAAAAAAGTTTGTTTTAGGTTGAAACTAAACAAGGGAATTTAAACATGTTAAGGTTTAGACGTTAACAATGTCAATAGATATTTGTGTTATATTATTTATTTATTTTATTTTTTTTACACAATCACTTTTGTTTTTAAATTCTATAATTTTTTAAAGAAATTAATGAGTATGCGGGTCGGGTACGAGTATTGTAGTAAAACTCACACCCGACCCATACCCATATGGGGTTTTAAAGTTTACCTCCATACCCTACCCACGAACTCATTTACTCGGATAATCCCTACCCATTTATGTCGTGTCTCTAACGGATATCAGGTCCGTGGGTATTACTTTCACCGCATGCAACCCAAATTATCATCAGAGGCAAGTGGTGGGGAAACGACCAGTGTGGTTGTGGAGAGAGCAGGCAGTTGTTAGGACCCAGTAGGTCATGTTTTTTTTTTCCTTTATCTTCTTTATTTTTTAACTAAAATCATTTTAGTATATCCATTTTATGCCTCAAGCAGTATTTGATGAACGTGACTTTTAAACATCATAGGTACTAAGTACTCAGAAACCATAATTGGGAACCAGTGCTATAAAATCTAAAAGCTAGGGACCAAATGCGAAGAAATATTGGTTGGGTACCCATGTGCAATAATACGCAAGAAGCGTAATTAGAACTCTTGGAGTTCAATCACCTTTTCTTATTTTTTATTTGAGTTTCGATTGTCTTAAAATAGGGTAAAATAAATGATTGGTCACTGAAGCTTTGTTTGTTTAACTACTTTATAATCGAATTTTAAAATGTAACTCAATACTCACTTAAGTATCATAAACATAACACATTCATCATTGAGATGAAATTCATTTGAAGGCTTCGATGAAACTGTCCACGTGATGAATGAAAATCTGAAGTGATAATATTTAATTATTTAAATACTCTTTATCAACAACTCGCCCTTTGAACCATTAGATCGATTGATTTAAGAGTGATTCTAAGAAGAAGGCCTTCAAGTTTTAATTCTCTCAACCACTAAAAAAATGTGTTGTCAACTGTTTAAGTCGTGTTAAAGGCTATTTGTTTGGAATGGAGAACTATCAACATGAGTGTTCTAACTGTTAAATATTATTATCAGATTTTCATTAGCCAGTGGACAATTCCAACAATGCTTTCTAATGGATTCCACTTCAACGATGAATGAGTTACATTTATAATACTTGAGTGATAAGTACTTATACGAGCTAAAGTTCAGTGGCCAATCATTTATTTTACCCGATTGTGGCTTAAATATTACTCACTCTGTCCTATAACGATAGTCCACTATTCTTTTTCCATCCATCCCAAAAAGATGGTCCACTTTCTTTTTGTTAGAGTGAAGTTAATATTTAATGTTCCATTTTGCCCTCATTTAATGTGTTTTTTTATTAGTCTAAATGAAATTACGCTCTTTCACTTTTATGGGAAACTACAAACTTTATTAGAGGTATATTAGGAAAAAGATTGCAAAACTTATTTTTTCAATAACATTAATTGACATTTCTTAATCTGTGTGAAAATGGGTAGGGGACTATATTTATGGGACGGGGCTTACAAAATTCAACTCCCTTAGCTAAAGGCTACAAAATAGAGCATACCTTTTTTTGTTCTTGAACTGAAGGCCTTACACTTAGGCCTGGGCAAAAGAACCGAACCTAGCGGTTAAGTTTGGTTCGGTTCTATCAAAATTTTAAACGGTTCTGGTTCTAGAAATCAAGAACCATCGGTTCCGGTTCAGGTTCAGGTTCAGGTTCTTGGTTCAGAACCAGAACCAGAACCAAGAACTAAAATATAACACGATTTTTTATTTATTTTTTAAATGTAAATTTGAAAAAATAAAAAAATTATCAATTCCTAATGTTAATTCATGTTATCCAGTCCATTAGTCAATATCAATTACCCAACAACTATTAACTCATTAAACGTTACAATAATTATAAGCAAAACAAGTAATAAACAAAAAATTATAGATCAAAAATTAATTTTTTTTTTACTGGTTCTGTTGTTCAACTTCAAACATTAAACCGTCAAGCCTTCAGCTGTCAGTTCATCAAGAATCAACTAACAATAAATTTTCACTCTTCATCTTTCAATTAATTGTTATCTTGTTTTCAAGGATTTGTTGGACTTGTGCGACTATTTCCTGAAAAGGTGGAGATTTACAAGTATAAATTGTAAAATTTTTAAAAGGAGCACATACACATGGATGAGGAGATACGTTACTGTATGGAAGGGAGTGAATATTTTGATGTCTTTGATTTTGAGTATTGTATTCGCGTTTTGATCAAGGTCGATGACCTTACTGTCTTACGACTCTTACCAACCGAAATTTACAATGACTTCATCACTTAAGATTAAAAATTTTGGTTTAGGAAATCGAAACCAGAACCAAAAGAACTGAACGATTCAATTCCGGTTTGGTTCTTCTCTTACAAAAAGAACCAGAGGTTCTTTTTTCAAAAGACCCATAGGTTCTTGGTTCAGTTCAATTCGATTCGGTTCCCTGGAAACCAGAACCATATGAAACCACGCCGACACTTACACCATTCTGATCCCTTACTTACTGAAGGTGACGCTGTTGAATGTCTACATTGTCCATTGGTAATAACTTGTAATAGTATCTGCCACAAAGAAAATTACTTGTAGTATTATAAAGAAATTATACGACTCTGTACGCTTTCATTGTTGTCTATATATTTCAATGAATAAAAATAAGACTACCATCTGCCTACAAGTTTGAAGGGCTCAACAAATTAGGATGTAATGACCAGAGTTACTTCCCGTGTGGAAGTCTAACTTCAACTTCAAATCTTGGGCCACCCATATGGGTAGCTTTAATTGGGTCTTACCAGTTACCGGTGAAATCTCCAACCAAATTTACATCTTCCCCCTATAAACCAGTGACAAATTACTGAGAAAATGAGCGACGAAAACAGATACATTTAAACTCAAATTATATAAGTTGGATATATTAGAATGGGATGGACGGTGAATACTATTGTTGGCCGGTTTTTAGAAACAAAACACTCTGTTCTAGTCATGGAGGAGTTAATAGGGGGATTTCCATCAGTTCTCTCATTAGCATTTCAAACAGCATTATAATCTTCTCCTATAATCCAATGGATATCCATAGATGTGGCCTGCTACTTCAAATCTTCCCACAAAGCTCTTCTTTGGATGTAAGTGCTTTTTTGCATACACAGCTGTGGCAGCAGTTTGAAAAGTGCCTGTGTCAATTTCACTGTAAGACATTGTTCAGAATCCACCAAAATAGTTATTACATTCCCATTGCCTCAGAAGAGCCATATTTTCCCATTGCAATTTGATGTACCATTAGCAAAGTTCAGCCTTCTAGCATATTTTTCCACTATAGTAGTACAAATCATTGGTTCAAGAATAAAGATGTAGTCCAACTTATGGAGTTGAACAATTCTTCTTTTGGAAAGCTTCTTATAGAGCCCTCTAATATTCCGAAAAAGAATGTGCTGAACCATGAAAATTAGTTAGAGGTGAAAAGCTTGCCTTTTTTCTTAGGTCTACCTCTTTCCTAACTGGCTGGAATTATCCTGGTTGACTTTCCTGAGCACTCATCAATTGTGAGTCAGAGGAACATTCCCCAGTTTGTGCATTCTGAATCATAGGGTTAAGTTGGCTAGTAACCCCAATGGCCTTACAGATTTGATCCTCAAGAGGGGAAGTCTTACCATGATGATCCTCCAGTGAAGGCTCATTTGCTGAGAAACTCAAAAAATCTCTATCCTCATTAGGCCCAAGTTCCCCATGATTGGGTTCCATTATATTATTGGACTTTTATGTATCAAATTCCTCTTCTTCAATGGAACTAAGAGCAGTAAATTGATTTCCATTCGCATCAAGGTTCATCATTGCTTGTGCTATCTGGTGTTCTTCTCCAGCTTCTCTACGTGGTTGGTTCTTGTTGGAAGGAGAATATGGCTTCTCCCTTAAATCCTGTGGACTAGTTCAAGTAACTGGTTGGCTTATCAATAGCTGTATGCAAATTAATATAATCATCTTTAGACCCTGAGGTCCTAGCCTGCTCTATATTTTGTTTCTCTACCCATATGGCCTTTCCTGTTTGTTCTTGGTTAGGCTTATGTACTTTCTGATTCCCCTTAGTTTCTGAAAATCAGAAAAATTACATGATATTCTGAGCAGGGACACGGAATACTGGAATACTTTTTTATCTGTTAAAGAACAAGAAGAGTTGGACATAGCAATCTATCTTTCCCTTTGGCTCTGCCATTTTATTTTTCCTTCTAGAGATGATTGTCTCAGGGTGGGAACTTCCAAAGTAGCTTCCAGAATGGTTACAAAATCAACTTACAGCTTGATACTTCCCATCTTAGCTTGCATTTATAGAGGACTTACCGAGACGACAAATTGCATGACTAGCCATGACATTGGATCAGCCAAATATACATTACAGGACATTTTCTGTATGCTTGGACTGCAACTTATAAATCTTATATGTGGTTTACATTCCAACTAGATCAAATTTCTTGGCAAGATAATGGTTAGTGACCATCGATCCATAATCCAAATAGATACATTTCGCATATTTTTCAGGTCTTCAAATTTCAATCCTGAAAATTTTATTATGCCGAGTAGTATCCAAAAAGACACATTTCGCATATTTTTCATGTCTTCAAAGTTTTCATCCTGAAAATTTATTATACCGGGGGTATTCAAAGGATACATTCCCCATATTTTTCAGGTCTTCAAAATCTTCAACTTGTAAAAGTAAATCTAGCGGGGGGAGGGTATCTAAAAAGATACATTCCAAAGATTTACCAAATTTTCAAAGTTAAAAAAAAAAAAAAAAAAATTCAAAAAACAGTTCGACCTTCAAATTGCTCGATCATTTTCAAGGATCCTGTCAAACAAACAAACAAAGAAAAAAGTTAATTTCAAATTCAAAAAAAAAATAAAAATCGTTAGATTGAATTTCTGGGCAGAAACCAACTGATTGCTTTCTGAAACCAATTTGATTGGTTTCGGTTAAAAAAAAGGTACCCTCTATAGTTGGTGAACGGAAGTAAAGCCTCAAAAGCAGTCTCTTACGATTTTTATACTCTTCCTTGTCACTTTACAAAGTCAAAGCACAAGAGTCCAAATAATTGGATTACAAATCTTTGTTTACTCTACTGCTCTCTTTTCCAAAATGAACGTGATCTGATCAGAAAATTTGTATTAAACGCATTCAATGCTCAAATCATTTATATATATATATATATATATATATATATATATATATATATATATATATATATATTTCACGGTACTTATTTCTCTAGCCAAATTTGGATCCCAGATAGAATTACTTCACAACATGTCCAGTGGCTTATAGATACGTGTTTCAAGGCAATGATATTTGTGATATTTGTCTTCTTCTTTAATAAGATGAATTCAACTTGTAGAGTCAAATTAAAACTCTTCCTTTAAAAAAAAAAAAAAGAAAAGAAAAGAAAAGAAATGTTCATAGTTTAGATAGGACTCTCAATAATTTCTCTTTTGTTTTAGAGAGAGAAAAAAATCACGTTGAACTCCATGAATTGAACGGATTGGATTATAAATCTTATATGTGGTTTACATAATAAATTTTTAGGATGAAAACTTTGAAGACCTGAAAAATATGCGAAATGTATCTTTTTGGATATTCCCCAACATAATAAAATTTTCAGGATTGAAATTTGAAGACCTGAAAAATATGCGGAATGTAACTATTTAGATACTCGCCGGCATAATAAATTTTCAGGATAAAAACTTGAAGAGTCGAAAAATATGCGGAATGTATCCCTTTGGATACTATCCGGCATAATAAATTTTCAGGATGAAAACTTTAAAGACCTCAAAAATATGCGGAATATATCTATTTGGATACTCCCCGGCATAATAAATTTTCAGGATAAAAACTTTGAAGACCTGAAAAATATGCGGAATGTATCTATTTGGATACTCCCCTGCATAATAAATTTTCAGAATGGAAACTTTTTTTTTTTTTTTAAGGGATGGCAAAACAAAATAACAAAGACAAGAAAAAATTGAAATTACCTGAAATTAAGGAATTTTATGATCCTGCGCGGAAAAGTCAAATCATTTGCTTCCCCAAAGCTAACTTGAAGCTTCCATGCAACTTGACAGGACACTTTAAGCTCACCATCAATAAGTCAATGACATACCCCTTCATCCATGTTGTTCATTTGCAGGGTATGGACATGCGTGTTCTCAGTGTCAGTCAGAGGAATTCAAATCGTACTAGACATCCTTGTTTGTATCCTCCTCCACATCACGCTTCAGACACAACGTTCATTCCAAAAGGAGTCATTTCTGAGTGAATTGATCAGAGAGAGATTAGATGGGGAAGTGCAGTCCATTATCGTGGAGAGATTTCTTACTTGTCAAAGTTTTAGGAATTGTCCCTGTGGATCATAAACTTCCCATCAAGAAAAATCTTCCTGAACTGGCTCATGCAGTTTACTCTACCACTAAAGACTATTCTCGTCCTGATTCTATTTATCGAGCTCTTTGTGAGGTTTGGTGCCCGGAAACCAACACTTTTGTAACTGTCAATGGAGAGATTAACATTTCGCTTTGGGATATGCAAGAGATTACTGGACTTTCCATCAAAGGTGATTATTATGAGGAGGTAGTACCAAGTCTTTTGAAATTGACGAACTCCCTACCCAAATCTTGTTTATATTTGTTCAAGGCCTTTTCACTGATCGTTGACAAAAGGAAGAGTGATCGGGTAGATTGATTTTTGGTTCAAAACTGATGATTGTGTTCTGAATCCAAGGAAAAGTAAGGCATTTAGGCAGTCTATGGAAGCAAACCCATCTTCAGGAGATCAGTTAGTAGCCAAAGAAAAATTACAGAGACCTATTTTCACAGAAAAATTACATGATATTCTACACAGGGACACGGACTACTGGAATACTTCTTTATCTGTTGAAGAACAAGAAGAGTTGGACATAGCAGCCTATCTTTCCCTTTGGTTCTGCCGTTTTATTTTTCCTTCTAGAGAGGATTGTCTCAAGGGGGGAACTTTCAAAGTAGCTTTCAGAATGGCTACAAAATCAACTTACAACTTGGTACCTCCCATCTTAACTTGCATTTATAGAGGACTTACCGAGACAACAAATTGAGTGACTGGCCATGACATTAGATCAATCAAATATACATTTCCCGAACATTTATGTATGCTTGGGCTGCAACTTATTTTGTTCAGGGCATCTATGACAACGTTGACAAGAGCATTGGTCGTCCCATTAACCGAAGATATGCCGGTACTTTAAATGATTTCCAACATTGGGAGGTTGATGCATTTGATTGCTGAGAACTCCTTCGCGGAAGAATGGACTCTAATGATTTTTTATGAAATCTGATTTATTTGCCTCATGGTGGTTTACGCATAGATAACAATGAGAGGTCTATAGAGACTTCAGAGTTTATGACCAGTATCCGACTAGGGTTTCTTTCTTACCATCGTGGTAATAACTTGTTTATTCTTGAAGCTTATAATCTTCACAGATTTGCAAGAAAACAAGGCTTTAGGCAAACGATTCCAGACTCGCCAAAACCAATGATGTTTACAGCCAATGTGTTGACTCTCTATCATACTTGATTATCTTTGACACAAGTAGGGAGCAAATGCATATTTCATCTTTCGAGGCGCATTGATGATATGCAACTTCACGTTGATCCATCATACAAAGCTTGGTGGGAGGATAAAGTATATCATGGTCTAAACTAAATTAAAGTGCAAGATTTATTGTCCAGGGAAGATATAACTTTGTACTTGGTAAGTCTCCATCTTCCCCCTAACAAACAGGAAGACATAATGCCAATGAATTGGACGCCTCTTGTGTAGATTCTCAAACAACTCTTCAGAAGAGGCCTTTGGATGTTTGAAATGAAAGAGGTATTAAGAAAATTAAAATAATACATTCTCGTATGGATCACACTTCCACTTCAGAGCATGTAGAGAAGGTACGTGAGCCCATTACAATTTCAAAAAGCAGCATCTCTATGGACCGAACACCTCAAACACTTGATTCCACACTTCATTTGGAAAGTAGCAGTCCCAGAGATCAGGTAAGATTTATTTATCATTCTTTTTTTTTTTTGAATGATAATTTTCATCTCATTTGCTGTTTCGAATTTGAATTTCAGATTCCCCTTTCTCAAATATTGCGTCGGAAGCAGACAATACGACCTAAAGATTCTCAAGTTGTGGAGAATCCTAAGGAAGCTTGTTCTGAAAAATTTAGACATGACTAGAGCATTCCAGATGTATCCTATGGTGATGAAAATTTGGATATGTCGCCTCGAACACAAAACGCAGGTATACATCTTTATTTTTTTAGCTCATTCAATGGCCTAATAGATTAGTATTTAATATCTTCAACTTTCTATTTGTTGTAGGATTTCCACAAGTTCCTAAAGGGATGTTTTATTCAGCGGATCATCCTAATGAGAATCACGAGATGATTGGTGCACTTGATGAAATTTATGGAAACGATAGACATGAGCCTCCTTTTAAATACCCAAGCAGTATTAATAATGTTGTCATATCACCTAATCAAGATGATCTTAATGATGAGGTGAATTTCGAGCCTTTGCAAGTTAGCAGTTCAAAGATTGGACAGGCCACTTCGACTATCTCACCTTTATTAGCTTTACCAGCTCCAAGTCAGAAGATAAATAATTGTGAGACGACACCAATTTGTTCTTCCATATATGGTCCTCTGCATAGATTTACCGAAGAATCTTCTTTCTTGTAAAATACTTTACAAGAAGCCAAGATTAATTTCCTGCAGGCATTGTTTAAGGAAGCTTTGAAGCATGGTTTTTCCAACATTCGGACTTAGTGGAATGACAGCAAATCAACTCTTCGGGATGTGATCATCAATCAATTCCGTACAGATCCAATGCCTTTGATGAGACATATTGATGCATTTCTTGGAGAAGGTAACGTTTATCTTGCTAAAAAACAGCAGTACTTGGAGTGTTTGACTGCGGAAGAAAAGGCTAAGCAGTTGAAATCTCTTGATATACAGATAGCAGCAGAGAATTCCACATGTTCTTCTTTGGAAGCTAGAATTAGTAAATTGAATTCTGACCTGGATAGACTTCGCGATGAACTCCAAACTTTCCAGGAAAACACCAGTTCACTTGAGACAAAGAAGACCACATTGGAGCAAGCACAGATTAAAGATGCCACAATTGCAGGCTCCATTGACCAAGAAAGGAAGGCTCTTGAAGACAACTTCTTGCAGTTGATTGACAGTGATTGATTAAGATAGAATGAAGACTTCTTCTTCTTCTTCTTCTTTTGTTATGTTGTATCAACATCATTCTTTATTGGATTTTTTCTCTCTTGCATCTCTCTTGTACATTTCTTTTCTTTTTTCTTTTTTTTTTGCAAAGAAAGATACAAGAAAAATAGAAAGAATTTATTGATTTTAACTGAACTTGAATTTATATTTTCCATCCAAGCTCCCTAAATACCCAAAAGGGATCAAGTCAAAACTTAGTTCGCTACTAGGAGTAGTACATTTAGTTACAACAAAAATTTAAAGAACTTTAAGCATAAAAACACTTTAGGAATTTTCCGTTAATAGGTCCAATATGTAGTTAGGGGTGGACAAAAAAAATCGAAACCTAAAGAACCGAACCGGAACCGAACAAAAAAAAATCGTAACCGTTCGGTTCTTTAGGTGAAAAATGAGAACCGAAACCGAACCGAAATCGAAAAACGGAGAACCGAAAATCGATCGGTTCCAATTTGAAAATCGAAAATCGGACCAAGAACCAAACATTCTTAATTTTAAAATTAAGTCCACGTGACACTTTTGACATTTTCTGTGTTGCTTTATATGATCGAGTGTACAAATCAAACTTACTTTGATGTATTATGATAATTGTTGAATTGTTCATATCTTGTTGCATCTTACATGAAATTCTTTGCACCAATTTTAGAAGATTGGATGTTTAGTCTCTCACTCGCATCGGTTCAGTGAATTTTTTGGGTACAATATTTACAAATTAAGATAATGACTGTTGTGTTGATATGTATTGAATTAATTTTAGGAAGAATGTGTGGTTTGACATGTATGTGACTTTTTTGAAGATGTATTAGTGAATTGTGGTTTTACATTGAAGTCTGAGATAAGAGTTCATTAAAAATCGTTTGTTATCTTCGAAATATACCTATGATCAAATGACCTAAATGATTTTATGTTATGATAAATATGTCTATATGCCATCATTATCCTTTTTTTAGTTCGGGTGATCCAGGCATTCCAGCATAAGCCACAGATAGAACAACAGAAGACGAAGATCCTACATTTCTAATTTCTAATGAGAATATACAGAATATTATAATTATATTTAGTGTCTTTAGAACAAGAATATATTCAATTTGAATATTTTGCCACATTGATGGATTTATTTGGGAAATTTTGACTCAACACTTATTTATTTTTCGCACACATTTTCACGTTTACTCAAAGTTTAATTTTTTAATAAAAAAACATAACAAAGAATCGAAAAATAACCGAAACCGAATCGGAACCGGAATCGTTCGATTCTTGAGTTTTGAGAACCGAAACCGAAATTTTCGGTTCGATTTCGGTTCCTTCAATAAATGGACTGAAAACCGAAACGCCCACCCCTATTTGCAGTCTATCTTTATCAACGATCTTGTATGCTTCATTTCTGAACATGTGAGTAACAAGAAATGGACCATCCCATTTAGGTTGGAACTTGCCCCCAGTTTTTCTTATGATTATGATTGTTGTGCTCACTGAAAGTATATGATCTTGGCCGCACCCTTTTGTTGAAGGACTTCGCCATACGAGCTTGATATCACTCCAAGTGCATTTGTGCCTCTAATTTCTTCTCATCCAAAGCGTCTAGCTCCTCAAATCGAAGACGGGCATTTTCTTCTATCGTCAATCCTTCTTGAATAGCAATCTGTGATGATGGAATTTGACATTCTAAAGGGAGGACATCTTTTACTCCATACACTAAATCATGAGGGGTAGCTTGTGTCGAGGTCCGGTAAGTAGTGCGGTAAGCCCACAAGGCTTCTCCAATTCTTTCATGCCAGTCCCTTTTTATTTATACACAACTTTCTTCAACAGGTTGCATAGGATTTTGTTGAATGCCTTTGCAAGTCCATTGGTTGCTGCATTATACATGGAGGAATTGTATTGTTTGAACCCAAATTTAGCACATAAATTATTTATGTGGCTATTGCAGAAAGGCTTTCCATTATTAGTGATGATGTGTCGAGGAACTCCATACAGGTAAATGATTTGAACACGAATGAAATCTGTAACATTTTCTTTCTTTAATTCCCTCAGCGGTACAGCTCCAGCCCACTTGGAGAAAGAATCAGTTCCAGCAAGGATGTATGAATGTCCAGCAAAATATTTTGGAGTTATAGGTCCAATCACATCAAGGCTCCGAGCATCGAATGACCACAAGGCTATCGTCGGGTGTAATGGTTCCGAAGGTTGATGGATGAAATTTGTATGGACTTGACAAGCTTGAAATTTCCTTGCATAGTCCATAGAATCTTGAACCATAGTTAGCCAATAGTACCCCATTCTTTTTATTCGAAAATGGAGCTTGGGTCCGGACTGATGAGCACCGCATATTCCAGAATGAGCTTCTTCAAGAACATGTGATGTTTCCTCACTACTTAGGCATCGAAGGAAAACTCCATCAAATGAACATTGATAGAGTGTGTTCTTGTAGAATATGAAGCGAGAAGTACGCCTTCGGACTTCAGTCCTATGACGAGGATTGTCCGGTAACTTCTGATGTTGAAGATAATCAACTATTGGTTGCCTCCAATCAACTTTTTCTTCACCAGAAACTTCAACACTATTGTTTTCTTGCAGATTCTCTGGCAATAGTGGTGGAATAACCTATTTTTGAACAATTGACACCTGGTGGATAGATTCTTCATTTGATCTGGCTAGAACAACAGCTAAATTGGCTAATGGATCATCTTCTTTGTTTTCATTTCTTGGAAAAAATTTGATTTTTGTTGATTCAAACTGCTTCAAAACTGTTGATGCGTACTCATGATATGGCTTTAGATTCAAATTTCTAACTTCATATTTAGACAGAAGCTGGTTGATTATCAACATAGAATCTCCAAAGACTTCTAATTGATTAATTCCCATGTCCAACGAAGTCTCCAAACCGATAATGAGAGCTTGATATTCTGCCATGTTATTGGAACACTTTTCTGTCAAAGCAAATGCATATGACATAACTTGATCATGGGGAGTGACAAATACGACTCTTGTCCAACACCGTACTTTTGAGCTGCCCCGTCAAAGAATAGCCTCCATGAAGGTACAACTTCAGTGTAAAAGACTTCTTCATCTGGAAGGTCTTCAGAGAGTTCCCATTCTGCTGGAATTGGATGATCAGCGAGAAAGTCTGCTAATGCTTGTCCTTGAACAGCCTTTTGAGGAATAAAGTTGATGTCGATCTCCGATAATAGAAGTGCCCATTTTCCTATCCTTCCAGAAAGAATAGGCCTTGACATTATGTACTTTAATGGATCTACCCTTGAGACTAGATTGATTGTGTGTGCTAACATATAATGTCTCAATTTCTTAGCTGTAATTATCAATGCCAAACACATCTTCTTAATTGTTGAGTACTTCAGTTCATCACCTACTAATGTCAGACTTAGGTAATAGAGCACATTCTCCTTTCCTCTTAAGCTGCAAAATAAAGAGTCAATGGCTTTCCAGGAGTTGGAGTTGTAAGCACTGGTGGATGAGACAGATATTTCTTAATACTTTGAAAAGCATAACGACATGCATCATTCCATTCAAATGGCACATCTTTCTTTACCAAATTGTTGAATGGGTGACAACGTCCAGCAAGATTAGAAATAAATCTTCGAATATATGCCAACCTTCCTTGAAGACTTTTTAGTTCATGTAAATTGTTGGGCTCACGCATGTTAATTATGGCATCAATTTTTGATTGATCTATCTCAATGCCGCGACGTCGGACTATGGAGCTAAGAAAATTTCCAGAAGTGACCGCAAATGCACACTTTAATGGATTCATTTTCAGCTGATAGCGTTGGAGTCTCTTGAAAACATCTTGTAAGTCTTGTAGATGATTGTCTCGTCTCTTTGTCTTGACAACAAGGTCATCCACATAACATTCAACTTTCTCATGCATCATGTCATCAAAAACCTTTTGTATTGCCCGTTGATAAGTTTCCCCGACATTTTTCAATCCAAAAGGCATGACCTTATAATAGTATATGCCTTAAGGTGTGTGGAACACTGTAAGCTCTTCATCTTTTGGATTCATTCGGATATGATTGTGCCCGGAAGATCCATCCATGAAAGAAAGAACATCATATCTAGTTGTTGCATCCACCATTAACTCTGTTATTGAAAGTGGAAAATCATCTTTAGGACAAGCTTGATTTAGGTCTCGAAAGTCAACAAAAACTCGTAACTACTGTCCATTCTTCTTTCTGACAGGAACAATGTTAGCAATCCAAGTTGGATACTTGACTTCACGTATGAACCCAGCTTCAATGAGTTTGTTGATTTCTACTTCAATTTGGGGAATCGATTTTGGCCGAAATCTTCTTTGAGGTTGTTTGATAGGACGAACTCCATGCTTTACTGCAAGATGATGCACAACAACTTTAGGATCCAACCCTAGCATTTCTTTGTAGGACCATGCAAACACATCCTTATATTCCTACAGCATATTGAAGTACTCAGGTTCTTCTTTTAGATTGAAAAGGGTACTGACGTAGATTGGCCTCGTCTCTTCTTCCGTTCCCAAGTTCAGCTGTTTCAAATCGTCCACTGTAGCTTGCCCCCCTTCTTCAAATGTTGGCGGAACTGGTTCAGGTTCATCTGATGTAGTTGGTTCTTCAACTTCAGATTATGGGTTACCAATTTCTTTAAAAGCAATATGATTTATCAATACTTTTTCTTCATCTCCGTCATTCTTTTGAAACTTGGAGGTCTTTCTAGTTTTGTGCCTTCTTTTGGAATGTTGGGGTCATTGCTGCTTAACCTATGGAAGACTGAGACTTTGTCTTTTTGATTCAGTGGCTTTTGAAGATTCTCCCTTTAACCTTTCGAATACCGAAACTCTGACGTTTTCACCTTGAATTCGGTCAAATACAGAAGGTCTCGACTCTTCGGGTTTTTCTTCAGGATTCTCACATATTTGAATCATAATTGGGTTTGAGGAGACCTTCTTAACATTAATCTATTTCAATTGATTTGGACTATATCTCAAGCCATATTTTGGTTGTGATATGATTGATCTATCCAAACCTGATGGAACAGGTCCACCTGAAAGTACTACGTCAAGATCACCCAATTTTCGGGGTTCTCTTCTGCCAAACCCAGCATTTTCAAACAGTTTATTGTCCCTTGGATTGTAACATCCCTTGAAAGTTCTCTTCATTTCGTCAACCCCTTTTGCATGTTTCAAGTTTTGTCAGGTGATGAATCAAAGATACGTAGACTTGATATACTTGGAATAGATGTTGAAGCTTCACCAACCTTTGTAACTTTCATAAGTTGATGTGGTAGAGCTAATTTTGTAAAATTAATTCTTTCCTCGATAACTCAAAACTTTTTGATGTTGCCTGAGGCTGTTTACCTCTAGAGGACCCTTCACAAATAAATTTTGATTTACCTGTCATAAGTTGATACGGTAGAACTATGACTTTCTAATTAACACTTTTCATTTCAAACCCCGCTGAAGATAACCCTTCCGAATGAAATTCTTCATCTTCAAGATAAAACTTGGCGTCTGCAAAGTAAGCTTCTTCTTTTAGGAAGGGATTGGTTTCTGCTACCACGCATTTGACTTCTCCATCTCGGTTGTACTTAAAACATTGATGCAAAGTTGAGGGTACCACTCCAGTTTCATTCAGCCAGACGCGTCCAAGAAGTAATTCATAAGACTTTTTGGCACCAATGAGATGGAAGACAGCTGTGGAAACTAGGTTTGCAATTTGTAGCTTCAAACGTATCATGCCAATAGCTTCTTCACCTTTCTGATTGAATCCCTGAATCATGATGTTGCTTTTGGACAGATCTCCAATCTTTATTCCAATTTTTTTAATAGTTTTGATTGGTATAATGTTCACAGAAGAACCACAATCAATCATTATCCGATGTATTTTTCATTCACGGATATAACCGTAGACATATAGCGGCCTGCAACACTCTTTGATTCACTTTCTCCATCCAAGCCAATGACTTTAGAAGTGAAACTTTCTTTGTTGAAGAAATCCTGAGGAAAATACTCTCCCAAAGTTATAGGTCTAGTAGCTGAACTTGTCTTAGCTTTGGACTTCTTCTTGCTGTTTCTTGGCCTCCTTCTTAGCTTTGATTATTCATCACGTATGTCAGGACTTGGTAATTGTTGAGCTATTCGGTGTCATCTTTTTACAAGAGTCCATGGCATATCACTTTCTTCTGTAGGTGTTTTTTCAATAGGGGAAACTTCCATACTCAATGCCCCAGTGTTGGTCCTGCAAGAGATATCGAATATGGTATTTTACCTGTTTTTTTTAGCATCTGATATTTCTCCTTCTTGTTTATGAAGGTGGACCAACCATCACCAATCTCATCTTTAGATTCTGAATTGGAATCCCAAATATCCAAGTCATTTGTCATGATTTGATAAAATGTTGGACGGTTGGCAGCATGTGGTTTATCCATTTCTGGATAGATTTATGTGATGGTAACTTCTCCGTCTACCTCGAACTCTACTGGGATAGCTCCTTCTGGAAGTTGAGGTCCAAACTCTGTTACCCCATGTGAGAATGTGTCCATATCATATGCAATAGGGACAAACTGCTCTTTATTTGCAATAGGGATTGGATCGAATGACCCAAAGGAAATCATATAACAAGCAGCTACTGGATTTTCTCCAATTTCGAGTTTGATCTTATTTTATTTGTCCAAGAAAACAATAAGATCTTTCAGCATGAAACATCTCTCCACTGGATGATTGATTATTCTGTGGAACCTGCAGTATTTAGGATGATCAACTTGACTATCCTGTTCTGGCCTCTTCGGTGTTAGAAGTTCAATTACTCGCAGCTCAAGAAGTTCATCTAAAATTCCAGAAACTTCATAGTCTGTGAATGGATATTCCTTCTCTTCAAGTTCTATCAAACTTAGAAGACCCTTCTTTTGTTCTTGTGCCTTGTTAGACTTGAACTCCTGCTTTGGCTTCGGATTTGGGTTTGAATTTGAACTTGATTTTTGGAAAGTGATTTTTGTAGGAGTAGTGGAAATTTCCATAGATTCTTTAAACTTACCTGGCTTATTGTCTTTCTTGACTTCTTTCTTGGGATCTTTTTTTTCACGCGGGTCACTTGGTAAGTAACTTCCATGTCTTGTAATTTTAATTTCTAGATCATGAGCACGTGTGGCCAACTCTTCAAAGGAGTGAGGCATATTTGCTTGGAGATTATAGAGTAGTCCCCAATGCATGCCTTGCACACACAAGTCAATAGAGGATGCTTTGCTGATACGTTCTTTGCAGTTAAGGACAAGATTTCTCCAGCGTTCAATGTATTCGACAACTGGTTCCTCTTTATTTTACTTTGTTCTGGAAAGTTCTAGAAGGCTGATGATCTGTATGGTTCTATAGAAGCGTGTGAGGAAATCACGTTCGAGCTACTCTCAACAGTCAATTGACCACGCCATCAAGTTTGTATACAATTTAAATGCAGCACCTTTGAGGGAGTGTACAAACTGCGTTACCATGGTATCATTGCATGTGCCAGCATTGTTACATGTTTCAATAAAATGAGCTACCTGTTGTTTTGGGTTGCCCTTTCCATCAAAAAACTTAAATTTCGGTGGTTGGTAGCCAAGAGGTATTCTCATCTCGTCGATTCGATGACTATAAGGTTTGGCATAACCAATGAAGATTGCGAGGAGCCACCGCATTGAGCACGGAAGGTGTCAGTGATCATATGTTGAAGTTGTTGGACGGACAAGGAGCCAGCAGAGAGTTGAGTGGTGTCACGAAATAAATTTTGCACAACAGTACGGTCATGCATATCTTGCTTCTGCTGGCACTCTTGGATTTCAAGATCTTTAAATTTGTAAGAGCTTGCATTTTCTGGGTTGTCTTTTTTCAAAGGGCTTTGCAACTCCAGGCGATGCATGAGAGTGGCGATTTGTGCATCCTTTTCCTCCAAAGATTTTGTCAACTTTTCAATGGAAACAACCATTTGTTGAAGTCGATCATCAGTGTCTGGTGTCATTTCTGTTACCATCACCGACTCGATTGATTCTTCAAGAGCTGTATAGTCTCCCCATTTTTGCGAAGAAGTAGCGTGGGTTGATCCAGACACGGACCAGCCACTGGACATAGAACCAGAACGAGGACTTTTTGCCAAGTTCTTTTTTGACGACCGAGAGCCCTGCTTCTTGAAAGAAATTTTCATTTTGCCCTTTTTGAAGAACTTCTTTAATGGTGTAACCAGTTGAGTTTTCTGGATTTCTTTTGGGCTCTGGTCACATGAAAAAGTTCAGCAAGTGTTTCTTCAAGACGTGTCACAGTTTCCTTAACTTTTTCCCTGATGTATTTGTTGAAACTTGAAAGTTTTGCAGAACGAAAGATGAGAGGCAAGAGTGTCCCACTAGGCGTGCCAAGAAATTTGTACGACGAATTTCGAAGTATTATTAAAAATACTGAAATTGTTACAAATTGAATTTGAGAAAATACAAGTGGACAACACTTGTAAATACAAAATTGCAAAATCCTCTGATTAACAATTTGCGTGTTTGAACACAAGGGGTCACGTGGCTTGATTCCTGGACTTCTGAATTTGTTGGAAAACTTGATTTGTTGAGTTTGCTTGTTTTGCTCTTGGAACTTGAGACTTGGATTTGAATTTGGGATTTTGGACTTTGGATTGGACTTGCTTTGATTGAAGAAGGCTTTGATCTTCTCGGAATTGATTTGAAGAAAAATTTGATCTTCATGGATTTGGACTTGGCTTGAAGCTTGAGAGAATTTTTTTATTCTTCACTAGCAATTTTTTTTCTTGCTTTTTTTTTTTTTTTTTTTCTCTCTTTTCCATGGACCAATGGTCCTATTTATAGAGAGAATTTGTAACCACCTCCATTATTTAAATAAATAAAATGGTTAGGGTTTTGAAAAGGGAAGAATACATAATTAAGATTTTTAAAATGCACATTTTCAAAATTAAGAAACGTAAGGTTTTATTTCAAAAATCTGGTCATAAATAAATTATATGTTTATTTATGGTCACAAGTCATAATTTTTTAGGTCACAGTTTATTTTGGTCACAAGTCACAATTTTTTAGGTCGCAAGTCACAAATCAAGTCATAAGTTTATGGTCACAGTTACAATTTTTTATGTCACAATTTATTTCTCGATCACAAATTTCGAATTTCGTAGCCCGTAGGTCACAATTTTTTTCGATCGCAAATCTCGAGTCAATTGATCACAACTTAACAAATTATGACTCACAATTTTTTTTATTGGTCACAAATCACAAATTTCATTGGTCACAGTTTTTTCTCGATACAAATCAAGAATTTTTAGGTCACAATTTTCACAAATCACTAGTTTTCTTGGTCACATATCACAATTTATAAAATTATTTGGTCATGATTCATTTTTTGGTCACAAATTATCGATTTAATTGGTCACAATCTATTTCTCGATCACAAATCAAAAATTTTATTGGTCACAATAATTAATTGGTCACAACTTACTTTTGGGTAACAATTATCCTTTATCACCCAACCACCCCTCCCCCCACCAACCCAACCCCACATCCACCGGTGCCGCCATCGGAACCACCATCGCAATTCAACACCACACACAGATATGCCCCGATCACCACCATATAGCACAAACCGCAACCACACAACACCACCACAAGTCACAACTACCACACACCCACCACGACTCACCAGCAACCACACAAACACCATTGCAACAACATCACCACCACATACCAGCACACTTCGCAAACCACACAAACGCCTACCCCCGTTCCACCACCAACACCACCACCATCGGGAACACTAATAATTGGTCACAAACCTATTCAATGATCCCATCGCAACCCACCCCGTTCCACCACCACCAGGAATAGCCGTCGGCACCACCACCGCCGGGAACCTCCACCGCAACCACAGACAAAACTCCCGAACCAAAACCACACGCAAAAGCCGAACTCACCAGCCACCACCACCGGGAACCTCTGCTACAACCACACGTAAAACTCCCATCGCAACAACAAGAAAACTCACAAATAACCACCCTCAAAAGTGGAACTCACCACCACCATCAAAATCCAAATTCACCACCAAGAAAAATCGAACTCACCAATGTCTAGTGATTCCAGATCGACGGGGCATCGCCGCTGCAGCAGCATCAGAAGACGACTCTCACAGTGGTTGACGAGCAGCAGCATCTGAGCTCCGTTGCGGTGAAGAGAATGTCGTTGATGTCACCGTCTTAGTGTCAGAGAAGTGCTCGCCACTACTGATGGTGCTGCCTGTGAGGAGAAGTTAGGGTTGAGAGAAGTGAGATGATGTTTGAATTTGGTACTGGGAGAAATGAGTGAATTAGATATGTTAATTATAATTTGATATTAAAATTGAATTATGACCTGAGTTGTGTAATAATAAACTTAAAACTTGATTTTTGGATTTTGATCTTTAGAGATAGGGCAGCATGTAATTTCCTCTTTTGAAAAGTAGGATGGGCCTTATCCATGGGCTTATTTTAGGTGGGCTTTAATAGACTTTTTTGTTTAATAAATAAATTGGACTATTCAATTTGATCCAATCCAATTTTTTTTTTATGTCTACACTCACTGGTAGGTTGTTTTCCTTTTTCCTGTAGCAAGTTGATTCCATGTGACCAAGATGATGGCAATAGTTGCAGTAATTGAATGAATCCATTTTTGTATGATCCTCGTATATAAACGGCTACCAAATGGCAAATTCCTCATGCCCCACTCTAATTCTCTCTATCCTTGGCTTATTGAGATCGACTTCCACATATATTCTTGCAAGACTAGGTCTAGATTTGGAGGCAGTATGTTCATAAATTTTGAGAGGTGTTCCTATGGCCGCAACAATTGAGTGCAAGATTGCTTTTATCAAAGTAAATCAGGGGAAGATTGGAAAGAGCAATCCACATAGAAACAATGGATGACTCTTTCTCAGGTGTAAAATCATATGTATACTTAAGTATTCTCATAGGAAATCCCTTCAAATACCATATCGGCGTAGTAAACATTCTTATATAATCTTCCTCCAGTGAAAAGTAAAAATAATATGTTTCTGATCTAATGTCCTCATTGTGATTTCACCTTTGAACCCTAACTTAGTTAGTGTTTGTTTGATATCAAAATTAGAGGGTTTACTATTAGAGAGTTTACCTACTAGCATGGACAAATGTAGGGGGTTGCGAGCTCGGCCGGTTGCTTGTGTTGGATTATCAAAAAAAAAAAAATTTACATTATAATTTTGACGTCAAATTTTTTTCCCTTCACCTTGTAGTAGCCGCTCGTGCTGAATGAAATTTACTATTACTGGATCACTTTCCTGAATTTGTCACTACCTACTAGGGCATACGAGGTTGAACCTACAAGTGCTTTAATCTCATCTTTAGTTATTAGTATGTAAGATTCATTGCAATATGCTTCCACTCCTCGAACTGATACCAATTTAGATCTGCCATCATTGATTACTTGTTGAAACGATTTCGCCTTAGCATGAATTGAAGCCCGCTTATTTGTTAGTATCTTTGCAAAGGTGCGCCCCTGAGGGGGTGGATCCATGAGCACCCTGTTGAGTAGGTGCTACTCACTTTGGGCCTAAATTGGTTTAGCCCACATACATGGCCTAGAATTAGACCATTATATTAAGTTGGTGATATCAAATTGGTGAGAATAATCTTGGTGGTTCCACAACAACACAATTGACGGTTTCTCCTCTTTAGCTCCCTTTGGGAGGCCTTTTTGATTAAGGGTTCAGACAAGATTGCTTAGTGATGTCCATTTTGTAATTCCCTTTTGTGATCTCTTTTCTTGATGATTAGAGTATCTTTTCTTTGTGGTTTCTCCAATTTCTTCGTGTTTGGAGTGGTTTTACGATATGTGTAAAACATAGTTTAGATGGAGAGTAATCTTTGTGAAATCCGTGTGTTGTATGGTAGTGGATAGACTTAGTGGTTTTGAAGATCATTTTGGTGTTCTTGGAGTTGATCTTGAAAATGTAATGAACTTCTTGATGTGCTTAGTGGATTTGAGCGTAAATCCAAGTTTGATGGATTGCTCAACGGAGGATGTAGATGATTCTTGAATTATCGAACCTCCGGGGCCTTTGGCCGAAAAATCTTGGCGTTCATGTATTTTTACACTTAATTATTTTTATTCTTGATCACGTATCGATCCTAACAGTGGTATCTGAGCCAGGTTATTTGAAATTAGAGCTTTATGTTGGGATCAAGAATCAGTTGAATTTTGCGATTGAAATCAATTTCAAAAATTGGCGAGAAAAGGGCTACTACCGGTTTGCTAAAACGAAAATGAGCCACAGACAGGAAAATTACCGAGAAGCAGCTGACTCAAAAATTCAAGAAAGGTAATTGCTACAGCCATATTGTAAGAAACTGGTCACGACGGGAACCAAGAAAATCAGTGGCCGATCGGGAGGAAAATAAAGAAAGCTACTGCCGACATTGTTGGGAAGGAAAACCGCAAGAAGGAAGAAGAAAAAGGGAAGTAGGCTGGTGCGAAATTTTGGCCGCAAGAATACAACAAAGAAGAAGCCGGAAGAGGCAGAACACCAGCCGGTTGCACAAAAAAGCAAACCGACCAGTACCAAGAAAAATTCTGGACGAAGGTGCTACTGGCCGAAATAAAAAATCAAAAGATGAAGGCTTTGATCGACCAACTGAGGGGAAAAAACTGGGCTATCAGGCGGAGCCCAGCGACTAGGCAGTGACCGACCAGGCGAGGGAGGAAGACGACCGATCGCGAAGGTATAATCTGTGCGGAATCTAACCAGCAATCAAGAAGGAAGAAGAAGTTGGTCGGAAATTTTAAAAACCAACCGAAAAAAAATGCGGTATGCAATTCCCTCTAATCTCCACCTCTGGCTGGCCAATCGGCAATCAAGTACCACCATTAGAACCGTATATTCAAGGAGAAGTCTCAACTGGAGTTTGGGTAGAATCCGGCGGCCGGCGATGACGATTTTGACCGGGAAGAAAAATCTTGACCGGAACTTCAAATTTAAATTTCGGCCAAACGGTGACTCCAAATAAAAAATGGCCACCACCATTGAGTTTGCGAGGTCGAGGAGATCTTGCAGTAATTTCTTTGTTTTTCCCGACAGAAAATCTGGCGGCGGCAGGTGGTGGTCCGGCGGTGGTCCGGCGAAATTCCGGCGAGCACATTTTGGACAGTTTCATCATCTCGACCTGCTGAGTCCATTTCCGAAATTAGTTTTGCATGATTTCAAGTGCATATATACGAACATGAATTGTTCGCTCGGTGATATTCCTAAACCCTAACTTTTTCATGCTTTATGGAATAGCTACCATGCCGGTAGCAACCTACTTTGGTTAATTATTATTTTTGAAAGTAATCACCTTGCCGGTGACAACCTGTTTTGCGAGCTATGTTCAATATTGATATGTCTTAATTGCTTTGGATTTGTGATTGTTGACTTTAGTTGGGTAAAATTCGATAATTCGCCGTATATTGTGATTGATCACTTTATTGAAACCCTAGCTTAATGGACTTCAAATTAGACCTACCTAGTAAATAGTGACTTAGAATTAAGGAATAACATTTTCTTTTGTGACTTTGCTTGTTTCTTAATTTTGGTTTTATTTGATTGTGCATTTGTGCCATAATCTGTTATACTTGAAATACTTGGTCGAGTCGTTACTTGGTGTATTTGTTTTGTTAAGCTTTGTTTCGAATATGACTACACATTGCACGAATTTGGGGGTTTTCGATGTGAATTATGATTTTTGGTTTTACAACAAAAAATGAGGCTGACTGGTTAAATTGGACATATGATCATGATAATAATTGAGGGTGATCTTTTAACTTGTAAGGGGTTATGAGAATTGGTGTATTTGTTACCACTGCTTATGTGATTAGAGATGTTGATTTCTCTATTTCTTTTACTAACACAAATGACATGCTTTGTGGTAATGAAAGGACTGTTATTGGAGACTTTGTGTCGTATGTACCTTTCTGTGATAAATGCATATTATATGTCGATGGTGTCTTATATGCATTTATGTAGTCATTGTGTGTTTGGTAAGTTTCATAGAAGGCATGCTTGAAAAGATTATACATCTAATGTGGTTTTATCTGATTGTTGTTGCTTTGTAAGCAACGACGTGTTTCTTTTACTTCAGGTATTTGTGATACTACTCATGATAAATTGCATGATAAATGTGTTGATCATTTTTTGCTTTAGACTTTTGGTTGTGCTTTAGAATCCAAAAGTGTGGTTAGATCATGGAGTAGTGTGATCACGGAGTAGTGTGATTACGGTTAATGGGGCTGATGTGTCATGTTTAGGACATGATTTTTGGTGCAATTGAGAGAAAAACAGCAAGGTATGCTAGTTATCAGTTGCATGTGGAGTTAGATATAGTGAGATTACTATACCCAAGCCTAGGGTACCTCGAGTGAGGTGGAGACTCCATATTCAGCGTCCTGAAGTTAAATAGGTGAGAGAGTGATAGGAAAACACCCATTACATCATATTCTTGTGTTGACTGGTATTTGACTAGTATGGTAATTGATGAGACCGTGGATGAACAATCAATAGAATGGATAAGCAATGATAGGAGACATGAGTTGTCTTGTTATGAATTAAAAGAGGATACCACTCGGAATGAACTTTTAAGATTATTGGATACATAGGTACACACATAGAAGGAGGTGAAGGTTATATGAAAACTTTTGTTGGTGGTTTGTTGGTCGCAACAACTTTAATAACCTGATGTGAAATTACATTTTTTATAAAAGTTTTTATTTTTATACCTCTTGATTTTTTGAAGATAAATGAAAATCCGTAAATGTGTGTCTTTTGTCTTAAAAGGTTCTTATATGACTTAAAAGTTGCTTTGGTTGTGATATAAATGACTTGATTCGTTTGTTCTTCTTATTGGCTTTTGATGCAATATGTTTGATCATTGCTTGTATATCATCTTGTTGAAATAGTAGTAACTTTGTGTTCTTATTAGTGTATATTGATGATATTGTTTTTGATTGGTTCATTGTTGATACTTATAAATGAGAGTTTTGAAATATATACATTGATCTGAGGAAATATGATATGAATCTTGTGTTTAAGTGCTATACACAATGTGATATTGTGAGGATTTATAAATGTATGTTATGCATGAGATATTGGTAATTGGATGTTATCCTCGTATGTGTTTTCACCTCGTGTGATAGTTATGTGAGTTCGAAATCACATATTTTTTGCACATAGTTCTTTTATCCATGATCGAGTCTGAGTATATTGGCACCGTATGAGTCATTAAATGATCTTTGATATTTAATGTCTTCTAAATAAACATTGTGGTTTTATTGGTTATATGATTATACTCTTTGACGGTTAGCATGTTATACATTTTATGAAAAATCTAGTTTTTCACGGTTGCACTATACATAGAGAAAATTTGATGGATTTTGTTTAAGGTGTCACATGTGAAGGAAATTTTGAATAAATGTACATTTTATTTGAGATGTGTCACAGGGTGAATAAAACCTATATAAATGTTTTTATCAACTATTTCCTAGTAAATGGTACTAAAATCGTTACTTATTTTTCAGGTGTGTGAGAGCAAGATGATATTAAGTTGGTTGCTCAAATTCACTATTAGTGCACTCAAGTTCGTAGCAAGGTGGAGATTGTTGAGTAGGTGCTACTCACTTTGGGCCTAAATTGGTTTAGCCCACATACATGGCCTAGAATTAGACCATTATATTAAGTTGGTGATATCAAATTGGTGAGAATAATCTTGGTGGTTCCACAACAACACAATTGACAGTTTCTCCTCTTTAGCTCCCTTTGGGAGGCGTTTTTGATTAAGGGTTCGGACAAGATTGTTTAGCGATCTCCATTTTGTAATTCCCTTTTGTGATCTCTTTTCTTGATGATTAGAGTATCTTTTCTTTGTGGTTTCTCCAATTTCTTCGTGTTTGGAGTGGTTTTACGATATGTGTAAAACATAGTTTAGATGGAGAGTAATCTTTGTGAAATCCGTGTGTTGTTTGGTAGTGGATAGATTTAGTGGTTTTGAAGATCATTTTGGTGTTCTTGGAGTTGATCTTGAAAATGTAATGAACTTCTTGATGTGCTTAGTGGATTTGAGCGTAAATCCAAGTTTGATGGATTGCTCAACGGAGGATGTAGATGATTCTTGAATTATCGAACCTCCGGGGCCTTTGGCCGAAAAATCTTAGCGTTCATGTATTTTTACACTTAATTATTTTTGTTCTTGATCACGTATCAATCCTAACACACCCTCAAGAGGAAAGTCACAATGGGAAGAATCACCGGATTAAGAAACTGCACTGTCTTATCAATCACCGGATTTAGAAACTACACTGTTTTATCAAAAAAATCATCGGAGCTCTCTCCACTAGTACATCCTTACTTTTCTAATTAAGTCAAACATGCCTTGACCAGAGGTGGAGCTAGGATATTGAAATGTAGTAAGGTAAAGAAAATATGAGGTTGGAGGTGGAGGCCCCCCTCCCGAGGATTCAGGGGTTGAGCCCCCAATTTTTTTCTCAATTAAAAAACAAGAATAATTCAAACTTCAAATTCATAAGTATAACAAAATATTTTTACTTAAATGACAATATCTAAAAACTAAAAAAAATGTATCACAATTGTGCAATACAATATATCTTGAGATGTTACTTGTGACTCACCCTCCTACTGCCCACACAAAAAACTTATCAACGATGACATTAGGGTTGTACATCGAAACCGTCAAACTGCTAAACCAAATTGAAAATGCAATTCTGAAACCGTTGGTTCGGGTCTACGCGGACCCGTTAATGTTTTGGTTTTGACCCAAATCGAACCGCTTTCAAATGGTTTGGTTTAGGTTTTACTTTTCAAAACTTGTTTCAAACCGCCAATCAGCAAAAGAAGTTACAATTAACATTTATTGATAAAATTACAAATTTATTTTACAGCTAAACTTTTCATAGAAATTGGCTTAAACAATTTCCAAGACTTATTCTACCAGTTCCAGCAGTCATGTCCATACTTAATAAACATTATCAACTAGCTATTCATCAGAATACAATTACCTTGAAAAAGACTGTTTTGAAATTTTCATTATTTGATTCTCATTTCATGCCAATAAATAAAAAATCTCATATTTTTATACAACAGGAGACCTTGGAGGCCATTTTGACAAAGGAAAATTAAAAGAAGAGAACGAGGAACTCCAAATTACCCTTCCTTTTGGTCAATTTGAAGGGGAAATTTTAGTTAAAGTTAGTATATGGGAATTCTTTTCTAGTTCAATATTTATTTTAACTCGATCAAAATATATTAGTTTAATTTCGTTTGTAAGCCGTGGTTTGAACTTGCACTAAACCATGAAAAATGGTTTGATTTGGTTTAAGAAATTAAATAGTTTGGTATAGTTTGTTTTAGAAAATAAATGGTTTTATTTGGGTTGGAAAAACATCAAACCGTTTTAAATGGTTTGCTTTGAAAATTTGTCAAACCCCGCAAAAATCAAACCGTTTACACCCCTAGATGACATTCGTATGAATTCCAAGAGAAATTTCCCTCTCAATATAGATGATCATGGAATTCGATAGAAATTCATTCTCCATTTTATTGCGAAACTATGTCTTGATAAGTAATTAATGATCCAACATCACCTTTCTTATTAAAGTAATGAAAGATATTTTTTTAGCATTTTAATCAATCTGTAAGGAATATTTATTATCCAAAATTCAATCAACAGATTCTCATCACAAAAGAACAAGTAGTAAAATAAAAAGAATTAACTACCCAAAGAAAAACCCTAAATAAGCCCTTTTATAATAAAAAAAGAGTAATTCTAGGGATAAATTTTTAATTCACATTTCTAAGTGACATTGTGACATGATGCACATACATTGTGTATGAAAATGTAAGCAGTGGGGTAGTTATTTACACCACCCAATGTATGTGTGCCTGTCACAATGTCACTTAGAAATATCAATTAAAAATGTCTCTCTAGAATTACTCTAAAAAAATTAACTCCCACAAAAATCCTAAATAAATTAAGTAAATTAATCAACACTTAAAATGCAAAAAAAATAAAAAATAAAAAAAAATCTAGAGTTTAAGAGAAATAAGAAAATAATTAAGACCCATTACCAAAAGTCGAAATGCAGAACATTGGAAGGAGAAACACAGAGTGACAAAAGTCGAAACTCGAAATGTAAAACGACAGAAGGAGGAGTTAAGTTGCTACATGTTGAAGTCTAAAGGACAATGGTCGACGAAGGCTTCACGACACTAGTCTCAATAATGGGTAGAAAGCGAAGAGAAGTCAAAACTCAGAAGAGGAACTGAGGATTGGAATTTGGAAGCTGAAGCCAGAAGTGGTGATGAGCAGGACTGCATCCGGTGCTTCTCTATTTTGGATGAATTAATTTGTGGTTTGGACTTATGGAGTAGACCTATTGGGCTTTGCTTGGAGAAGTAATCAATAAAAATTGGGCGCCCAGACTCAACTTTAAAAAGGAAAAATTATATGGAGCCCTACATTCTAAGTTTAAATTTTAAAAATCAAGTATAGGTAAAAAAAAGTTTTACAAATTAGGGTGTAAATTCAAATTTTTGATAATAATAAATAAAAATAAATATATCAATAAATTCAAACTCTAAATCCTACCGTCCAAACCGCTTAGCCATTAACATTTTTTCCCCGGCATCACCTCAATCTTCCAGCGACACCACTCTCCAATGGTACCCACCTCCTCCGATGGTACTTTGGTCACAAGCGACATCACTTGGCCTCTCTACACCCAACTTCTTCTCAACATCGTTTGAGCCCACTTCGCACTTTATCTTCCCTGTTACAGCCTTCTTTGCATGTCACCATCTGGCCTCCTTAGTGAGGCCACTCGACACCTTCATCTATTCCTCGCCAGCCTCATCGTTGTGTTTTTTAATTTTTTTGGTTTTTTGTGTGATTTTTGTTGTAAGTGGTGGTTTCTGATGGCTTTGGTGAAACTGGTGGTGTAATAATGGTTGCGAATCTTTTGATAGAACTGGTGGTGGTGTTACGATGATGCAATGGATCTGTGTGCGGTGCTTTTTTCGTGACGTTATCGCCGAGTGCTTGGTGGTTGGGGTTGCATTGTTTTCTTGTGGTGGGGGTGATGTTGCAAGTGGTAGTGGTGCAGGTGTTTGCTGGCAGTAGTGGACGTGATGGTGGTGGTGCAAGTGTTTGGTGGCCATTGTGGTTGTGTAGGTGGTTGGTGGAGACTGGTGGTAGTGGGTGCTTCCTTCTTGTGACAGTGGTGTAGATAGTGGTTGAGATGGAACGGACTTGGTGAGTGGATAGGTGGTGGTTTAGATTTTATATTTGAAATTATATTACTTTTAAGATAAAATATAAGAGATTATTATTTTTATATTATATAATATTATAATATAATATAATATAATATTTATTTATTTATTATTATTATTAAACACCTGATATTTGAGAAAAAAAAATATTAAGTTTGTTTGGTTTACAAAGTAATAAGTTTTAGTCATGTAATTGTGTACTTTTTCCCTTCAAAAATTTCAAGCTTTTTTTATTGGCTTGGGCGGAGCATGGGCCATGCCTAGCTCCGTCCCTTGTGCCACGCAGTGAAAATACTTATCTCCTCATTCGGTTCGGCAAGTCGACAATAGCTAGGCGATTGGCCTCTTTTACCATGAAGTGTTCTAATAATATGATCATATTACAGGTATTTCCCTTACATCGTACCCATCAGAGTGCGTGTGTTCCAGTTGTTCTGCCTAACCGGCTAATGAATGAGAGGTAACCTACCTAGAGGAGAGAAACCTCAGGAGTTAAACTTGCGATCCGTGAAAGTTGGTATCAGAGCAGGACCGCTTGAATGTGTTGTTAGTCTTATAAAGATCAATGACATGAATTCTCACGGATAAAAGATTTTGGGACACGGATTATGTCGGCAAGCGTGCGGAACACGAAGAAGGAAGCTATGGGGAAGATGAGTTTGTTGGGCAGTGTTGCGCGATTGCCTTTCAGGGAGTTTTGTGGAGCGCGATTTGCACGGCTCGCGAGAATGTAGTGGGTATGTGCTTCGACATGTGCTGGAGGCGCTGCAGCTGGAGGCCGTCAATCGAAGAACTACTGCTTATGGGGGCAGATGGTGAAGGTTGGTGTCGGAGGCAGTATGTACAAGTTACAGTGGGCAAGTGTGGAAGTACCACCGTGTGAATGCTCATCCATGAGAGGATGGTGTCGTTTAATTTTGCAATTGAGGAGTGCATGTTGATGCGAAGCTCACTTCCCGGTATGAGAACATAAGCAGATTCGAATGGGGGAAAATGTCACGCAGTGAAAATGCATATCTCCCCATTCGGTTCAGCATGTCGGCAACAGCTTGGCGGTTGGCCTATTTTACCAAGAAGTGCTCTAATGATATGATCATATTGCAGGTATTTCCCTTACATCCTACCCATCAGCGTGCGTGTGTGCCAGTTCCTTGCCGACCAATGAATGAGAGGTAAGCTACCTAGAGGTGAGAAACCTCAGGAGCTAAACTTGGGATCCGTGAAAGTTGGTATCAGAGCAGTAAAAATGTCACGCAGTGAAAATGCTTATCTCTTCATTTGGTTCGGAAAGTTAGTATCAGCTAGGCAGTTGGCCTATTTTACATGAAGTGCTCCAATGATATGATCATATTGCAGGCATTTCCCTCACATCCTACCCATCAGCGTGCGTTTGTGCCAATTGTTCTGCCTTGCCGGCTAATGAATGAGAGGTAAGCTACCTAGAGGCGAGAAACCTCGGGAGCTAAACCTGCAATCCGTGAAAGTTAGTATCGGAGCTGGACCGCTTGAATGCATTGTTAGTCTTGTGGAGATCAATGACATGAATTCTAGAGGAGAAAAGATTTTGGGCCACGGATCGTGTCGGCAAGCATGCGGAACACGAAGAAGGAAGCTATGGGGAAGATGGGTGTACTGGGCAGCTTTGCGCGATTGCCTTTCAGGGAGTTTTATGGAGCACATTTTGCAGGTTTATGTCGAAGGCGGTATGTACAAGTTACCGCGGGCAAGTGTGGGAGTACCACCTTGTGAATGCTCGTCCATGAGGGGATGGTGCTTTTTAATTCTGCAATTGTGGAGTAGCACCGTATGAATGCTCATCCATGGGGGAGAATGTCACGTAGTGAAAATACTTATCTCCCCATTCGATTTGGCAAGTTGGCAACCGCTAGGCGGTTGGCCTATTTTACCATGAAGTGCTCTAATGATATAATTATATTGCAGGTATTTTCCTTACATCCTACCCATTAGTGTTTGTGTGTGCCAGTTATTCTGCCTTACCGACCAATGAATGAGAGGTAAGCTACCTAGAGGTGAGAAACCTCAGGAGCTAAACCTGCGATCCGTGATACATTGCCTTGATGATTAATTTTAGCCATTTCTGTAGTAAACATAGAAGAATATGTGCAGGTTCCTCCAATGTCCTTGTACATTAGATTGCTTGTGCAAAGTTCCGTTCTCCTAGAAGGAACTTAGCTTTGCCTTAACAAGGCAAAGCTATATTTGCACCAAGGAGGCTGACACCCTATTTTTAATTTTTTTATTTTTTATTCTTCTTCTTTTTATCGTAAATTTGTCTATAAATTCATTATTGGTATACTTCATTCACTCAGTCAAAAAAATATAGAAAACACTTTCAAAAAAAAAAAAATACAGAAAAAATTCGCGATCGAGTAATTTCATATTTTCAGAGAGGGTAAAAAAGATGAAACCTACCAGATGAAACTTAAAAATTTGGTAGCCCATTCTAGTGAACGAAATAGTGTGAACTCGCGTTTTCGAGCTTTTGGTCGTAGTGGACATGACAAAAGAACTTATTCAACCTTACAGTCCACACCGCTGGTGAACGAACCGTATCATCCACATTACTCTTGGGACGAAACTCAGGAAGACGAGTAAACTGGCCTTATTAACAATGATTATGGTGCATTCCATGGGTTCAATAACGATAATTACGATTAAACCACTTATTGTACTCGTTCGAAGTAGTTCGTATTATATTTTATTTTAAGATCTTTTTTTTCTTTTACAAAATTTAATATATTACAAAATATAAGATAAAATAAACAGAATAAATAGAATGGAGGAAAAATGAATACAAAACAAAAATTAATAAAATAAAGGAAAAAAAACGAAAAAGAAATTTAAAAAAATATAGAATGAAGTTATGTTGTCAGGCTCCTTTTCAGGCGCCTGAAAAGTTACCGACAACATTACTTTGTTGTCTAAGTATGAGCTTTGCTTCCATACGGTTCTGCATAGGAGAACCAGACTTTGCTTGTGCAAATGTCCATCTGTAGCTTAATTTGAACAACATAAAGCATGTGTTAGTTGATATGCTTATACAGTTACCGATTTATACTAATTATTTTAGTAGTTGTAATTGCTTGTTTGGTGTAAGAAATTTTGGAAGAATTTCGATTTTTGAAAAGATTGTGGGATTTAAAAATTATTGATAATTGTGAAATATGATGGGTCACCTATAAATATGTGATTAAAAATAAGTTTGAGAAAAAAATTAAATAAATCATCAGGACTAAACAAGCCCTCAGTTGTGAAACCTATTCACTTGTATCGTGGACAACCAAGCCATTGGTCTTGGTCTCTATTTGTCAAAAGTTTTATGCATAAAAACATGTTTTCTTATATCCAAGCCATTGGTCTTAGCCTCTATTGTTAAAATTAAATTTGATATAGATGAATATTCATCTAAAATCCACGAACATCATACTGTAATTATCAAGATCCAAACTGAAGCGGAAGCGTACCTGAATTCATTGTTGTGTTTGATCGAACGGGATTATGGTCTTCCAACTGATTCGTGGTTTTCTCCTTATGTTTCTTCTCTGTTGACGGGGATGCAGAGAATTATGAAAAAGTCACGCTCAATTGGGGACCATGACCTGTATAAATAGTTGTAGGGCAACTATCATGTTTCAATGTTATTAAATTGGCCCATCATCAATTTAAAACATTGAATCCGTCTCTACACTTTAATCTCATGACACTTAATACCCATTAGTCTCGAATAATCTTTAGTGGATCACTTTATTGACTAAATCCTTAAGATAGCACCACACATTTTATTTTATACATGTTTGGCCCCACATTATTGAATTTTATCCAACAATCTCCCACTGGGCCATACATGTATCCTTACAAATGTGTACAACCTTATGAGCTCAAAAATGTGCTATCATTATTAAGGGTATTTCCAAACAATCTCGTCCATCAATCATATCAATACAGGATCAAAGCGACTTTCGTTAAATCAATCGTAACTAAATCCATCAATGGTCACGTATACCAATATAACCAAATGACATAGATCAATCATGAGAGTGTAGTATGAAAATTACATGTTATGTGATCCAAACATGCCTATTTTCAATTGGTCTGACTTTATTCCTTAGGTGAGATCAATACCAAACACAATGTAACAGAGTAGAATGAACTGAATACTTTATTTCTGTACAGAAAATTATCCAAATACACAAATGTGTCCAAAACCAAAACATAAAGCAACCAAAATACAAACTCCCACTAAATCATGATATCCTCAACAAATATTACACTCATACGAGTAGTGTGCTCGTGAAAGACCTTGGGTGCTAATCCCTTAGTAAGCGGATCCGCAATCATGGAGTTTGTCCCAATATGCTCTATGGAAATCTGTCTACTCTGTACCCTTTCCTTCGAAACCAGGAACTTAATGTCAATGTGCTTTGACTTAGTTGAACTCCTGTTGTTATTGGAATATAGCACTGCAAAGTTATTGTCACAATATAACTTTAATGGTCTTTCAATTCCATTCAGAATGCGCAGCCCGGTGACAAAATTTCGCAGCCATATCCCATGATTAGATGCCTCATAACAAGCTACAAATTCTGCTGCCATAGTGGAAGAAGTTACGAGTGTCTGCTTAGCACTCCTCCAGGAAATGGCTCTTCCAGCTAGCAGGTATATGTAGCCTGATGTGGATCTTCTACTATCTTGGCATCCCGCAAAATCAGAATCGGAGTATCCTACGATCTCTAACTTATCCGATCTGCTGTATGTAAGCATGCAATCTCTTGTTCTCTTCAAGTACCTCATAACCCTCTTTGCTGCTTTCCAATGATCCATCCCAGGGTTAGTTAAATATCTGCCTAGCATTCCAACAATGAACGCTATGTCTGGACGTGTACAAACTTGAGCATACATCAGACTCCCAACAGCTGATGCATAGGGAATCTTTTGCATTTCCTTAACTTCAAGATTATTTTTCGGGCACTGATTGAGACTAAATTTGTCTCCCTTAGCAACAGGGGTGTCCCCTGGTTTACTATCCTGCATGCCAAACCTTACAAGAACTTTATCGATATAGCTCTTTTGTGATAATCCAAGAATACCCCGAGAGCGGTCCCGGTGTATCTGAATTCCTAATACGAAAGAGGCGTCCCCAAGATCTTTCATCTCGAAATTCTTTGACAAAAAACTATTGGTTTCGTGCAACATGCCTATATCATTAGTGGCAAGAAGTATGTCATCGACATACAAAACCAGGAAAATATGCTTACTCCCACTGAACTTGTGATACACACAATCATCAACAACATTTATCTCAAAACCAAACGAGATGATCACTTGATGAAATTTGTAGTACCACTGACGGGAAGCTTGCTTGAGTCCATAGATGGATTTCTTTAATTTGCAAACCATATTCTTCGAGTCTCCTGACACGAAGTTTTCTGGTTGCACCATATAAATCGTCTCATCAATGTCTCCATTGAGAAACGCCGTCTTTACATCCATCTGATGTAACTCAAGGTCAAAATGTGCAACAAGTGCCATGACTGTCCTGAAAGAGTCTTTTGTTGAAACCGGAGAGAAAGTCTCTTTGAAGTCAATACCTTCCTTTTGTGTAAAGCCTTTAGCTATAAGACGAGCCTTATATCTTTCCACATTACCTTTCGAATCCCTTTTGGTTTTAAAAATCCATATACAACCAATGGGTTTCGCACCTTCTGGTAATGGGACAAGATCCCAAACTTTATTGTCTTGCATAGACTTATACTCCTCATTCATGGCATCAATCCACTTTTGAGAGTCAGAACCCTTCATGGCCTGATGAAATTTGATTGGATCATTTTCCATCATTCCATTATTTTCCTCATGTTCTTGGAGAAATACTATATAGTCATCCGAAATAGCATTTTTCCTTTCTCGAGTGGATCGCCTTAATGGTATTGTTTGTTGAGGTTGTTGAGTTTGTATTTCTAGATTTTGGATGGGAGTTTCTTCAACATTATCATGCTGAGTTTCCGGATGTACTTCTTGATCAATGACAGGTATAGAAACCTGCACATTGTCAAAAGTAACAGTAGGAATCGAAATCGATCCTTCCTCAGCTTCTTCCTCAAAGATAATGTCTCTAACCTTATTTCTCCCCCCGAACTCAATATCCTCAAAAAATGTTGCAGTTCCCGTTTCAAAAATTGACTTAAGCGTGTGATTATAAAATTTGTAGCCCCTTGATCGCTCAGAATAACCAATAAAGTAGCTGCTAACTGTTTTGGAGTCCAATTTATCCTCATGCGGCCTATAAGGCCTTGCCTCAGCTGGACATCCCCAAATGTGGAAATGCTTTAGACTGGGCTTTCTGCCTGTCCAAAGCTCATAAGGTGTTTTAGCAGCAGCTTTAGTTGGTACTCTATTCAGAATATAAGCTGCAGTCTTTAATGCTTCTCCCCAGAGTGATTTTGGTAAAGTAGAATGACTAATCATACTCCTTACCATATCCTTAAGAGTCCTGTTTCGTCTTTCAGCTACACCATTCATGCTTGGAGAACCTGGAATGGTGTACTGTGGGACGATTCCACATTCCTCTAGGAATTTAGCAAATGGTCCTGGACGTTGTTCACTTGAACCGTCATATCTGCCGTAGTACTCACCACCACGATCAGATCTAACGCTTTTAATTTTCTTGTTGAGTTGATTCTCAACTTCAGCTTTGAAAGCTTTGAACATGTCCAGTGACTCAGACTTTTCATGAATAAGATATAGATGCCCATAACGTGAGTAATCATCTATGAATGATATAAAGTATTGACCATTCCAGGAAGCCGTAGGGAATGGTCCACAAATATCCGTGTGTATCAATTCTAAGACGTCCGAAGTTCTATTAGCACCTAACCTTTTTTTTTTTTGTCTGTTTTCCCTTGATACAATCAATACAAACATCAAAGTCCGTAAAGTCGAGGAAATCCAAAATACCATCTGACACAAGTCGTGCAACTCTAGTTTTTGAGATGTGACCTAAGCGCTTGTGCCATAGTTTTGCCGAATTTTCTTTATTTAATTTTCGCTTAGTACCACGTGATTCCACATACAAGGTTTCATTATATGATGCAATAGTATCAAGCAAATATAGGTTATCGTATGAACATAATGAACCAGTACCAACAATATTTGAATTTAAAGAAAGACTAAACTGACAATTTCCAAAAGAACAATAATATCCTGATTTGTCCAATAAGGAAATAGAAACCAAATTCCGTCTAAATGACGGTACAACAAAAGTATCTTTCAAATCCAAATAAAAAACAGTTCCCAATAATAACCTAAAAGTTCATATTGCTTCAACTTCCAACGATTTTCCATCGCCCACAAAGATGAATCTTTCAGCATCATTTGGCTTTCGGCAGAACAGGCAACCCTGCATAGAAACACTTATGTGAGTAGTAGCACCAGAATCTAACCACCAAGTGTTTCTAGGTACTGAAGCTAAATTAACCTCAGAACAGACCAAATTAAGAAATGTACCTTTCTTTGCACACCAAGCGTTATATTTGGTACAATCCTTCTTTAAATGTCCAGGTTTCAGGCAAAAGAAACAACCATCTTTGTCTTTATGTGGCTTCTTTTGATCTGGATCCTTAGCAGCTTCATATTCTGTTTTTCTTTTCTTGCCCTTATCCTTAGAGGTACTTGCCAAGTTAGCAATTTCAGTTCTATCCTGCCTCAACCTTTCTTCCTCTTGCACACAATATGAAATGAGCTCATTTAGAGTCCATTTCTCCCTTTGACAGTTGTAACTGACCTTAAACTGACTGAAATGTGCAGGAAGCGATATCAATACTAAATGCACGAGCAAGTCATCAGACAAGTCGAGCTTTAGTGCCTTAAGTTTTGAAGCAGTATGAGACATCTTCATGATGTACTCCCTTATGTTCCCCTTGCCTCTATACTTCATTGAAATCAGGCTTTGCAGAAGCGTGCTTGTTTCAGCCTTATCGTTTTTAGCAAAACGCTTTTCAAGTTCGGCAAGGAATTTCTTGGCATTAGTTACCTCTTCAGATACTGCGCCCCTAAAGGCTTCCGGAATGCCGCGCTTAATGATCATTAGACTTATGCGATTTGAGCATTCCCACTTCTCAAAGTTCCTCCTGTCATCAGGTGAACTTGCATCCGTAAGAGAAGCTGGTTGCTCAACCTTGAGAGCAAGGTCAAGATCCATGCAGCCGAAAACAATTAGTGCGTTCTCTTTCCAATCCTTGAAGTTTGACCCATCAAGCATGGGGATTGAGTTAAGATTTGCAGATATTGTGGTAGCAGATGAATTAACTGTATAGAGAAGAAGATGGAAATAGCTTACATTAGTACTTTATTATGCAAATAATAATTTCAAATAATGGTAAGGCCCATCACAAGATACCCAGCACAACATCAATATTTAGTCTTTGGACAGAAATATTAACTTGTAATTGGTACCTCGATGTAGTAATCAAACACTGACAATAAGACATGTCAACCAGTAAACCTTTCTTTGGACCGATTTATTGATCACACGTTAAACCAAATAATCATCACGTGTTTATTGTTCGCTAAAATCGTGTACCGCAAGCGCACGGGTCGCGTTCAAGTAATAAAGTGGACTTTTTGAGTCCGGGTTGTCGATCCCACGAGGAATGTATACTTCAATTACACATGCTAGTTAATTTAATTTTAACAAAAGAGTCACAAAATAAAGTTTTGGATTTTGGTTTTGAATTTGAAATTTAAACGAGTAAATTCTAAAATCTAAAGATAATGCGGAAAATGGGAAATTAAAATAGTTGGGATTCATGATTTCATTTAAACGACACTTGATTAATTTTCAAGTTTTGTAAATAAAACTAACTCCTCAAAATAAATGCATGACATTAAACTTAAATTTAAATGCGCAAAATTAAACGACATAAATTAAAGTGCTTGAAATTAAACGGCAATAATTAAAATGCATGAAATTAAATAGCACAAAGTAAGTAAATAACTTTAAAAATAACTAAGTGCAATTAAAATCCATCAATCATCCCAACATGTAAAAATTAGCTAAACATGCGTTCGAAAATTAAAAATAACATTAAGCATTAAAATTAAAACCCGTAGTTTGAAGATTGTTGAAATTTGCAAAATAGTCCTCCAACTTTCAAGCAAGTGCATTTCAGTCCCTAGCTTTCACTCATGTACAAATCAGTCCCTGGTCCAGCATTTTGTCCATTTCAGTCACTGCCTTCTTCTTCCCTGCATCACCACGCCACGAGCAGCAGCAGCTTCATTGCAGTCACCAGCAGCAGCTCCAGCTTCATTTGGCAGCAAGGCAGGCTGCTGTCACTCCTGTTTTCTTTTCTTCAGCAGCCAAACCAGCAGTGTTAAGCAGCAACTTCAGTGAATAGGCTGCTATCACCAGCCTTGCACCAGCATTGTTTCAGGCAGTAAACCAACAATGGCAATAACAGAAATCAGTCTCTAAGCAAGCAGGTATTAGCAGGCAGCAGTGTCAACCAGTGATGTAAACCACCAGCTCCGGTAGTAGTCTTCAGTTGAAAGCCTGAAACACGTCTTCGAACCAACCTCCTGGCAGTAGCAGCCTCCAGTAGTAGCAGCAGTGTCACCCTGCTGCACTCGTCTGGTTCTCTCTTCAGCTGCACACGGGCAGCAGCAGCAGTGTTTCCCTTTTCCTCAGCAGTCCAGTGTTTAAAGGTAGAAGAATCCTTCCTCAGCAGCAGTGTCACCCTCCTGCTTCGTCAGCTTCTTCCCCGTCTGGTTTTTGTCTATGTGTATATATCTATATCTAATGAAACCTGTAAAATGGCTGCTGTCACCAGCCCTTCCACACACGGTTCCCTCTCTGGTTCTCTCTTTGGCTGCCTATCATTCACCGGTGGTTATCAATAGCCACTGTCACCAGCTACTGAACCTCACCCCCCGGTTCACACCCCTCGCTATCTCTGGTTTGTGTATATATATGTAGATCAAAAACATCAGCCTGCTGCTCTTCATGTCCTTTTTCCAGCAATCTTTTTCACTTTCCCATTATCCACAGCTGCCCATGCTTTCTTCCTTCTCCCCATGCTCAGCTCTCGCACGATCCAGCTTTTCCCATCTGCTCCCCATCATGCCTTGTTTCCATCACTTTCGAGCTCCTTGTCTCCCACTCTCCTTTTTTTTATCCACAGGACCACAGCCCATGTGCAATTCCCTTTCCAGCCGTTTCTTTCTTCTTCCAGCCTTGTTTCCAGCCTTTGTCCTTCTAAATTGCACTTTTGGTCCTTCAACTTTTGAGATTTTTCAATTTGGTCCCTTGATTAATTGCATTGCTTGTCCAAAACTTCCCGGAAGTGGCAAAATGGTCCCCGAACTTGGAATTTCAGCAAAATCTTCCCTCCTTTTGTGGTTTTTGGCCTCAAACTTGGATATTAACCTATTTAACACAAAATATGCATAAATTAGTAGATATTTGCTCAAGATGTTCCAAAATATGCTAATTTAAAGGTATAAAAAGTGTATAAAAATGCACTTAACAAATACCCCCAAACTTAAACTCTTGCTCGTCTCGAGCAAGAATATCTACTAACACAAGAACAGATGAATGAATGATTAACAATGCTAGATAACTTGTAAATTCTTTCTTGAGTGTAAAATTTCATGATTAATTCACAATTTATGTTTTCAAAAATAATATTACAAAAAGAAGTTGAGCTTATCTCATGTTTGATCGGTGTGTGTGTGTATAGTCACTTCCAATTATTACTAAGGTTCAAAGAAACATTGTAGGAAGGATAAATTTCATACTATCCACCCTTAGTGGTCAATTTCATTTCTTACCCTCTCGTGACATTCATCCCCCCCATATTATTTCTTTTCTCTCCCGAAATGCAATCTTAGGGGTGACTCTCAATTCACACATTTCTTTTTCCACTAAAGCTTGGTTATGACTTACCAGCAATCTCAACAATCTAGATATGCAGTGACTCTCCACTAGATGAGTGTTTCAACATTAAAGTTTATACCAAGCAATTCAAACCCACTATTAATCTAAGCCCTTATGCAAATACAAATGCATGATTTCTACAAACTAATGTGATAATTGCTCGTGACTTCCTCACTCCCTTAAGCTTTCTAATTGACCCATGTAGCGAGTTTTAGGCCGGCAACTCCCCGATTGTTTTAAGATCAAAGGGTACCGGGTTTCAAAATACCCCTACGGACTTACTAACTCAAGTCAAAAAGGCTACGAAGTGAGGTAGACTTATTAAGCAAATGCAATGATGATGATGTGCTTTTTTTTTTTTTTTTTTTTTTTTTTTTTTACAAGTGTGTGTGTGTACCCTACTCATTAAGCTTTCTAATTGACCCATGTAGCGAGCTTTAGGCCGATGACTCCCAAGTTTCAAACTTAAGGCACCAAGTTTCAAGATACTCCTACGGGCTTAATTACTCGAGTCAAAAAGGCTACGAGATAGGGTAATGTAATAATTAAAATGGGCTTAGATTTCTAGCATTTGGTCATCACTTAGCTTATACTAACGTCAACAACACTCCACACAAATTTAGATCAAGCATGCATGGAATCACTACACATCTAGACCGTCTCCTTTACCGGTTCAACCACCCCCAAACTTGTCTCACAAAGGATCAAGAGATTAATAGCATTGAGAAGGAATTGGATAGGTTGATAAAAATTGAAAATACAAGCTCACAACCTAATGAAGTCTACTTCACGAATTTTTCCAACCTTCAATAGATTCCAAACCTCAACAACAATTAGTTATGACTATTGTGCTCAAGAGAACTCAGGATCACTCATAGATAAGCAAGTTAAAAATAAGCACAAGTAGCATATTCGATCATAATTCGTGAATTAATCAGCAATTCCAAACATCAAATCATTTTGAGCCGACAAGGCTATCTAGCATGTCAATATCCACAACAAAATGAACAAAATCGAACATCACAATATCTTAAGCCGACAAGGCTATCTAACATGAAAAAAATGCAAAATGAAGTCAACACCCCCAAACTTGAATTACACATTGTCCTCAATGTGAAAATAGAAACAATATGTAAAAAAGATAAGAGGTAGTGAAACTTCCCTGATTCAATGCTTGTTTGTGATGTTGAATTTTGACCTAAGCTTTCGTCGAATGTAGTTCACCCCCAAACTTGTTGAGTCCAATGTCGCTTAGGATTTTCAAAAATATTTGTTTCCTACAAAAGTTTGACAATTAATTAAAAAGAAAGTAAAGAAATAAAGTAAATAATCAAAAGTAAAGCAAAAGAGAAGAAATTTGGGTTGCCTCCCAAAAAGCGCTTATTTTAGAGTCATTAGCTCGACTACCCCGCATAAGCATTTCATGGCACTTTGAACATAGCTTTCGATTTCCTGCCCATTTTGCTTATCCTGGCTTTGCTCCACTCCTCGCTTTTTCGAAATACTTGCACCTTGCCTTTTCCACAGTTATGGAAATTGCCTGATTCATCCAATTCGATCTCAACTAAATAGACTTGCACTTCCTCAAGTGGCTTAATCACTAAATCGATTATTGGACAATCAATGAAGTTGAGAGAATTTGATTTGCTCTCTTCCTCATTAATTGTCACTTCTTCATGTGATTCTAGTGTGATTAAAGTGTCATTCTCTTCAAGTTCATCTACATCAGTTGATGTTTCCTCGGATTGAATGATCAATTCAAAACATGAATCCATTGGCAATGATAAGTTTTTCCTATTTATTCCCACGAGTGGATCATACCCCCACATTTGAAATGCTTCCCAGAATACGGTATCTCCTATAGGCATATCATCCTCATCCAGCTTGGCAAGTTCATAGTAATATTTCGCAAGTACCTTTTCATTCAAAAATGGCGGACCATTTCCCACAAGAGTAATGTCCGCATCCCAATCATCTGGTACACTATCTAACATGAACAAGTAATTAGGATCAGATGTGTCAATTGCTTCTTTTCGGCAATTCAAATAGAGTCTAAACTTAAGAAGCTTCGACTGAAACATATTATTGCCCGAAAATAAACATGGTCCATTACTATGTATCTGATAACAAATTTCACAACTTGAATATTCTTCAAGCTGGTATTCATCACCCATGTTGAGATTGTACATTGCAATTCTTGTCCTATTTTGCCAATACTAAAATCAGATATGCATACAAAGAAATCCAAATACAAGAAAGATTAGATGTGTGAAGGTAAATCAAAGGTAACAAAACAAAAATAAAAATTGTTAAAAATAAATTAACTAGAGTATAATCAAAGTAAAAACATTCCCCGGCAACGGCGCCAAAAACTTGTTCGCTAAAATCGTGTACCGCAAGCGCACGAGTCGCGTTCAAGTAATAAAGTGGACTTTTTGAGTCCGGGTTGTCGATCCCACGAGGAATGTATACTTCAATTACACATGCTAGTTAATTTAATTTTAACAAAAGAGTCACAAAATAAAGTTTTAGATTTTGGTTTTGAATTTGAAATTTAAACGAGTAAATTCTAAAATCTAAAGATAATGCGGAAAATGGGAAATTAAAATAGTTGGGATTCATGATTTCATTTAAACGACACTTGATTAATTTTCAAGTTTTGTAAATAAAACTAACTCCTCAAAATAAATGCATGACATTAAACTTAAATTTAAATGCGCAAAATTAAACGACATAAATTAAAGTGCTTGAAATTAAACGGCAATAATTAAAATGCATGAAATTAAATAGCACAAAGTAAGTAAATAACTTTAAAAATAACTAAGTGCAATTAAAATCCATCAATCATCCCAACATGTAAAAATTAGCTAAACATGCGTTCGAAAATTAAAAATAACATTAAGCATTAAAATTAAAACCCGTAGTTTGAAGATTGTTGAAATTTGCAAAATAGTCCTCCAACTTTCAAGCAAGTGCATTTCAGTCCCTAGCTTTCACTCATGTACAAATCAGTCCCTGGTCCAGCATTTTGTCCATTTCAGTCACTGCCTTCTTCTTCCCTGCATCACCACGCCACGAGCAGCAGCAGCTTCATTGCAGTCACCAGCAGCAGCTCCAGCTTCATTTGGCAGCAAGGCAGGCTGCTGTCACTCCTGTTTTCTTTTCTTCAGCAGCCAAACCAGCAGTGTTAAGCAGCAACTTCAGTGAATAGGCTGCTATCACCAGCCTTGCACCAGCATTGTTTCAGGCAGTAAACCAACAATGGCAATAACAGAAATCAGTCTCTAAGCAAGCAGGTATTAGCAGGCAGCAGTGTCAACCAGTGATGTAAACCACCAGCTCCGGTAGTAGTCTTCAGTTGAAAGCCTGAAACACGTCTTCGAACCAACCTCCTGGCAGTAGCAGCCTCCAGCAGTAGCAGCAGTGTCACCCTGCTGCACTCGTCTGGTTCTCTCTTCAGCTGCACACGGGCAGCAGCAGCAGTGTTTCCCTTTTCCTCAGCAGTCCAGTGTTTAAAGGTAGAAGAATCCTTCCTCAGCAGCAGTGTCACCCTCCTGCTTCGTCAGCTTCTTCCCCGTCTGGTTTTTGTCTATGTGTATATATCTATATCTAATGAAACCTGTAAAATGGCTGCTGTCACCAGCCCTTCCACACACGGCTCCCTCTCTGGTTCTCTCTTTGGCTGCCTATCATTCACCGGTGGTTATCAATAGCCACTGTCACCAGCTACTGAACCTCACCCCCCGGTTCACACCCCTCGCTATCTCTGGTTTGTGTATATATATGTAGATCAAAAACATCAGCCTGCTGCTCTTCATGTCCTTTTTCCAGCAATCTTTTTCACTTTCCCATTATCCACAGCTGCCCATGCTTTCTTCCTTCTCCCCATGCTCAGCTCTCGCACGATCCAGCTTTTCCCATCTGCTCCCCATCATGCCTTGTTTCCATCACTTTCGAGCTCCTTGTCTCCCACTCTCCTTTTTTTTATCCACATGACCACAGCCCATGTGCAATTCCCTTTCCAGCCGTTTCTTTCTTCTTCCAGCCTTGTTTCCAGCCTTTGTCCTTCTAAATTGCACTTTTGGTCCTTCAACTTTTGAGATTTTTCAATTTGGTCCCTTGATTAATTGCATTGCTTGTCCAAAACTTCCCGGAAGTGGCAAAATGGTCCCCGAACTTGGAATTTCAGCAAAATCTTCCCTCCTTTTGTGGTTTTTGGCCTCAAACTTGGATATTAACCTATTTAACACAAAATATGCATAAATTAGTAGATATTTGCTCAAGATGTTCCAAAATATGCTAATTTAAAGGTATAAAAAGTGTATAAAAATGCACTTAACATTTATCACCACAGGTGCATGTAAAATTCCAGCCAAACATTGACCTTCCTTTGGGCCGATCAATATCCGCATGAACAACACACACACTAAACCTTCTAATATTCTAAGTTAATTAATTTCCACAAGAGAGGTTGCTTTGGCAACATGTTGCTTCAATTAATTCACTTCGAAATATTATATTTCTCAAAAGAGTCCGTCATACCAAAATTTGAACTTGAATTGATTGTTTTGCATATATTTAAGGCTTTAGGATTTGAATTATGAAATTCAATACTTTAGGATTAAGTAATCATTAAGTTGGATGGTTAAATTGCAATTTAATTAAACTTGATTGGCCAATTTTGAAATATTTTTAAACTTGAAGGACTAAATTGCCATTTTCCCAAACTTTAGCGGCCAATTAATTAAAATCAGAAACTTTAGGGACTGAATCGTAAAATTCAGAATTCTTAAAACCCAACTTAAACGATTTCTTAACTTTAGGGACTTAATTTTGTAAATTCAGAAGTTTGAAGGGCCAACTTAAAAGTTTTATAACCTTAGGGTTTTAAATAATATTTAAAACGAAATTAGAGGATCAGGAGTTAAATAAACCAATTTTGTAAATTGCAAACTAGGCCCTTCAGCACTTCAAATTTCCGATGGAGCCCCTCAACCCAAAATTTGCAACAGCTAGGGTTTGGAACCAAACCCTAGCCGCCGCACACTAGTTCCAAGGACGCGTCGCCATCACCGGCGCCGCCCGTCGCTGCTCAGTCCCAAGAACTGCGTCGCTACGCGCGACGCGGTGTACCACCGCAACCCCCATCGCGCGCAACCATTGAAATCCGACGCCGCAACGCTGGGCGTCCCCACCAACTGCAACCCGTCGCCTCAAGCCCATCGCGCGCGGCCTCTCCTTCCCAATCAGATTCATACAATCTCAACCACAATACACATACTGAATCCATACACAACAAAAAAAAATTCGAAAAACACAAAAACCAGAACTGAATCCATTTGTAAACCATGATTTTTTCGCATATATACATTCACACACAGAGGAAATGAACGGCTGACTCAATAAACCAAAACATGTTTCCTAAATTTTCGATTTTGCGGTGTGTGTATGTATAATTCTCAATTTCGATATGTGTGAGTGTATGTATATATTTCGATTTTGAAATCAATCTGACTGTATGCATATTCTTGAATTATTGAAATCAGTTTCGCATATACATACACGCACAGAACCAATTTACACATATATTCGTACAAAATTGATCTGATAATTCAACACGATGTTGGCTCTGATACCACTTGTTAAAATTAAATTTGATATAGATGAATGTTCATCTAAAATTCACGAACATCATGCTGTAATTATCAAGATCCAAACTGAAGCGGAAGCGTACCTGAATTCATTGTTGTGTTTGATCGAACGGGGTTATGGTCTTCCAACTAATTCGTGGTTTTCTCCTTATGTTTCTTCTCTGTTGACGGGGATGCAGAGAATTATGAAAAAGTCACGCTCAATTGGGGATCATGACCTGTATAAATAGTTGTAGGGCAACTATCATGTTTCAATGTTATTAAATTGGCCCATCATCAATTTAAAAGATTGAATTTGTCTCTACACTTTAATCTCACGACACTTAATACCCATTAGTCCCGAATAATCTTTAGTGGATCACTTTATTAACTAAATCCTTAAGATAGCACCACACATTTTATTTTATACATGTTTGGCCCCACATTATTGAATTTTATCCAACATCTATTTGTTAAAAGTATGTATAAAATATGTTTTCTTATATTTTCAAGGCAAAATATGTAGTTAAAAAATGAAAAGAGAAAATATGTTTGATTAAAAAGTGATTTGAAAAATTATATTGTTTAAAAACATGTTTTTTTTTTTTTTTTTAAGTTTGCCAAATAGAGACTTAATTATTAACTTTGGTAATACTTTAACAATTATAAATTGATTTATTTATAATTTTAAGGTCAACATGGTTAAAAAGTTGAGAGATAAAATGCATATTTAAAAAATTGTTTGAAAAATTGCTTTGTTCATAAATTACTTTATAAATCGTAATGATTGTGTTAAAGAAAATAGGCTAATTGATTAGTTGTACAACTGAATTAAAAATGAGTTGTTAGAGTATCGTAGAGCATATTATTACAGGTCTACTTTAATTGATCATCTCAGAACGTATCAATGGAAAACTCCAGACGCATTTTTGAGTTTCGATTCACGCTGGCATTCACAGATCATGCCCAAAACAATTGTACCCTTCTGTATAACTCTCAAAAGCTTCAAATATATTGTATAGAAAGGGTGGGCGTGAATTGGGTTGGGTCGGGTCGATTTTTTTTCAAATCCAAACCCAATCTACTATGGTCGAGTTGATAAAAAATCAACTCAACCCAAATATGAGTTCAAATCCAACCCAAATAAGTTTTTCTTCCCTATCGATGTTTTCCTACACTTCCTCATCCCACCACATCCAAACCCCACTCGACCCTACCCCACCTCATCGCAAAGTGATAAATCGATCTCACCCCAGCCACAGACCCCGACAACACCCCGCCCTACCACCCACCCCACCGCAAAAATGATTTTTTTCCTTCTACTTTTCCATACCCCAACCCCACCAACCCACACCCACTCCACCACACCCCACCCCACCCCACCCCACCCCAACACCACCATGCCCACCCTACCCCACCCCACCCACAAAAATGAATTTTTTTTTATCTCTCAATATTTTCCCACCCTACCCCCGGCACTACCCGCCACCCACTCACCCAACCAACCAATCGACCCCACCTTACCCAAAAATGATTTTTTTCTTCTACATTTTCACACTCCACCCAGACCCTACCCTTGCACCCACCCCACCCCACCATACCCACCCATCACATTCCTACTCACCCCCCTAAAAATGATTTTTTTTCATCAAATTTCTACATCCCCACCCATCTCGCTCCCGACTAGGGATGGCAATGGGTCAGGTTCGGGGCGGGGGCAACTCCAAAATCCCGTTATCCTGCCCCGCCAATGACCTGAATATATATATATATATATATATATATATATATATATATAGATTTTCTTCTCAAAATTGGTAATGAAATTTTAGGTGAAAAACTTAGGCGTCAAACTAGTTAGAGTTTTTAAGTTTGAACTTTAAAGATAAATATGTATATATTTGAAGGAAAAAAATCAATGAATAACATAGTGTTATAGTGGTTGTGTATTCTCATACCCATAAATCTCGTCAGGGTTCAATTCTTCTGGACATCATTAAATTTATTTTTAATTTCTCATTCCAATATTATTAATAAAAAAAAAAAAAATTGGGTCACGGGGCGGGTCGGCCCCGAACCGGCCCCGAAATACTCCCCGCCCGATGGGGGGGGTGTAATTTTCGGGGCGGGTCATTTCGGATCCTCCGGGTTTATAGTGCTTCGGGTTTTTTTGTCATCCCTACTCCCGCCCTACCCCGCCACCCACCCAACAAACGGACCCCACTAAAAAATGATTTTTTTTTTCTACTTTTCCACATCTCGTCCTGACCTTACACCCGTGACCCACCAACCCCATCCCTACCCACCTCACCCAAAAATGATTTTTCTTCTTCTAATTTTTCACACCCCACTACCCATCCAACAAACCGACCCCACTTAAAAATGGTTTTTTTTTTCCCTCTATGTTTTCCCACCCCCACCTCACCCAACTCCCAAAGTCGCAATTGATCACACAAAGTTACATTTCAGTCATAAATCACAATCGCAAATTTCACCGCCACCTCACCCCACCCAACTCTAGCTCCACATGCAAAGTCACATTTGATTATACAAAGTCACAATTGGTCACACAAGGTTACAATTTAGTCAAAATTACAAATTTAGTTCGATCACAATTACAAATTTAGTTGCAAAATTCACCCAACCTGCAAGTCAAATTTGGTCACACAAAGTCATAGTTTGATCACACGAGGTCACAGTTCGTTCGCACAAAGTCATAGTTTGGTCAAACGAGGTCACAGTTAAGTCACAATTAGTCACACAATGCCACAATTCGGTCACAATTACAAATTTAATTGCAAATTTCACCCCCACCCACCTCACCCCCACATGCAAAGTTACAACTGGCCACACAAAGCCACAATTGGTCACACAATGTCACAATTCGATCAAAATTACAAATTTTATTGTAAAACCCCACCCATCCCTAAAGTCACAGTTGGTCACACAAAGTTACAATTAGGTCATATGAGGTCACAATTAGATCACAATTGGTCACACAAAGTTATAATTCGATCACAATTACAAATTTAGTTGCAAAATTCATCCCACCTCACCCAATATGCATAGTCACAGTTGGTCACACAATGTCAAAATTCAGTTACAAATACAAATTTAGTTGCAAAACCCCACGCCCCTGCCCATCCATCCCTAAAGTCACAGTTGGTCACACAAGGTCATAGTTTAGTTACACAAAGTAGTAGTTAGGTCACACGAGGTCACGGTTAGATCACAATGGATCACACCAAGTCACAATGCGATCACAATTACAAATTTAGTTGCAAATCTCACCCAACCTCACCCGATATGCAAAGTCACAGTTGGTCACACAAGGTCACAATTACAAATTTAGTTGCAAAACCCCACCCACCCCAAACCCTAATTAATCAATATTTCATTTATAATTACTTAATAATTAGTCACATTCACAATCACACAAAGTCACAATTAGTCAATATTTTAGTTACATTTATTTAGTAATTGGTCACATCTCATAGTTGTCATAGATGGCACAAATTATAAGTCCAGAAGTAACATTTGACACAAATTATAAGTCACAATTACAAATTTAGTCACATCAAATTTTATAACTTCAGGGAGATTAATTATGAGTTTAATAATATTAGGAATCAACTTTAATTTATTAATAAACTTTGAGGAAATGAATCACAAAAACCAAAATTTGGAAAAATTGCACCTCAAATCCCCGAAATCACTTAATTTACAGCCTAAGGTCCTCATCTAACAATTTGTTCCACCAGCACCACCACACCACCGGAACCACCATCGGCTCCATCGGGAATCTCCAACAAACGAGAGAGTATGCAGTCCTAACCGCTATTTCTTCCATCATTACCATCCATTTCGAGATCACCATCGTGCGCCTTTGGATAACATTCGAGAGAGTATGCACCTATGGATAAACGAGAGAGTATGCACCTTTGGATAAACCATTCGCCGCAGCCAAACACTCCTCGCCAACACCTCGCTATCGCCACACCGCTACAACCACCGACCTCAACACTACCATCGCACCATCCCCACTAGATCTACAAACACCATACCAACGACCACCACCAAATCTAACAACAGCAAACCACCGTTGCACCACCAGTTCTACAAATTAAATACCACAACACCGCAATGTCACTTCAATCAAAACCAGATTACATATTTTATATGGAACTGAAATTTTTACACAACATTGTCGAGGTATGGAGGAACTAAAATCGAGCAGTGAACTGCCGTGCAAATTTCGGCTCGTTGGTGATCGCCGCTAGCAGCGGCTAGGCTAGAGGCGATCCCACGTAACTAGAGGCGATACTCCGACGGTAGCATCGCTGTTGTAGCCTAGGTTTGGTGACGGATTGTCGTTGGGTTGGAGAGGAGAGTATGCGAGAGAGAGAGAGAGAGAGAGAGAGAGAGAGAGAGAGAGAGAGAGAGAGAGAGTGTGTGTGTGTGTGTGTGTGTGTGTGTGTGTGTTTTGGGTTAGGGAGATATAAAATGGAATTAAGGTTTATACGTGAGTTAATCTTTATTAATAAAAATAATAATTAACACCTGATTTGTAAAAATAAATTTATCCCTCCCTAATTTTTAAAATTGGAACTTGAATGGTAGGGTTGTGTGTAATTTTCCCTATTTTTAAATTTTTTATTGGATTGAATTTTTCACCCAACCCACAACTCAATCCAACTCGAACAATTTTTTTTTTTTTTTTCGCAACCCAGCCCAACTCAATTTTCATCAAAAATCGACCCAAATCAATCGGGTTGAGTTGATTTAAGCGACTTGAGTGGGTTAATGCCCACCCCTAGTGTACAAATTATGTACATTACAGAATACTCACTGTAGCTCGCTACCTACAGTGATGCTACAGTAAGTAAGTGATCAGTAACATTATAGATCTGTACATATAGCACTTTTTCAAAAGCTTAACACCTGACTCAAGAACTCATCGGAGTCACTTCAATGAACCATACAACAAATCGTAAACACAGATTAAGAATATCTCCGACACACCGTTCTTTTACGAAATGATTACAATTTATAAATTAGTTTATAAATAATATAATTTTTCAAACTACTTTTTAACCACACACATTTTCTCTCTCCAATTTTTAACCACATATATCTAAAAAACACAAAAAAAAAATCAAAAAAAATGGCAATTGTGGCCGCCAAACACTTTGTCAATCACCACTCACACAGAAGTAAACCTTATAAGAATTAAAACAGGAGAGTAAAAAAAGAAATCTAGGAGAAATCGACGTATCAAACGGAATGAGGATTAGGGCAACAGAGAGTTATTTTTATACTCTCTTGCCAACCACTGATCATCCATCTCGTCCAACGGTCTAGATCAACTAAAGAATCTGGGCAACTGTTGAGAAGCAACCAGTTGCATTTCATCAAACAACACTCTCCTGTTTAGTACTCATATATTTCAAACCTTATTTTTTTCAAAACTCATTTTTAACCACATTCTATCAATAAAATAATCTGCACAAACACAAAAAGATTCCATACTTTTTAACTACAAATTCTCCAAAATTAACCATTACAAACCACATTTTATGAATTTTAGGGCAGATCCATTTCATAATTGCCCCCCGACTTTTCACATCATTCCAACATGGGATTTTTAATTTTAAACTGAATTCAAGTGTTGAACCCTAAACAATTTTCATTATATCAATATAGTCAGAGATGGACGGCCATTGCGACGTGATGCATTGCATGTTGAAACGATATTAGATAAATTGTGAATAAGATGAAGAAACAGAAACGTTAATGTGCCAGAGAAGTATACGTTAATGGAACATAATTAGTGTAGAAATAATATAATCCATTCCATTCTTAGTCACACTTGGGCCATGTCTAACCAAGAACTTTAAAATTCAGTCAACTTTACACTAAAATATTGTTTCTCTTACTCTATTCTATTAAAAAAAACTGGGGCAAAATAGGAAAATAAGGGGAATTTGTTCTTTCAACTACATTAAAAAATAAATAAATAAAAGGAAGAAGGATGCCGTCTCTACCCAAGATGCCGTCTTCAACAGCGTTGCACTATTTATAGGTATGTCAACGAGCCGAGCCGGCTCGCGAGCTGAAGATCAAGCTTGAGCTTTTAGGGATCAAGCTTTTTTTTGCCCGAGTCGAACCAAAGCTCGTCCCCGAAAATAAGGCTAGACTCGAGCTTTAAGCTCAAACTTTTCCTAGCCGAGCCGAGCCGAGCCGAGTTAAGTCTCGAGCTTTTAATTTTTATAACAAAAATCTATAAAATATTTAATGAAAATGTATATATATAGCAAGTTGAACCGAACTTGTGGCTGAAATTAATGGCTCAAGCTCCCGTTGAGCTTTTTGAGCGGACTTTTTTTTACTCGAGCCCGAGCAGCTCGAGCCGTATTGTCTTCCCTAACTATTCATATACTGCAAAAATGCGTTTTGCCATCCAAAATAGAGTCTCGGTTGGAGAAAAGGAAGATGGCAAAGATTTTGCAATTTTACAGTACCGGCCGGAGATGCTCATTTTTTTTCTATATCTAAATCCCATATGATTCACGTAAATTTTATTAAATTTCAAGTGTCAGACATTGCTAATCTTTTCATTTCAAATGAATCCCAACTAGCTCATAATAATATTCTACATTCATTTAAGACTACTTTAATACCAGCAATGCATATTTTTGTTACTACTCTTCTTTAATCCTGTATATTTCTATTTGATAAAGATAATATGTACCAAGTAAACCTGTATCCCTTCCAAAAAAAACAGTAAATCACCATTGTATTGTCCTGCATTCTATTTCTCCTGATTAAATTTGTAAATAATATGATGGTATTTCATGAAAATACCAGGAACTAGCACATGTTTATTGACCAAATATATGAATGTGCACTTGTATAGGGACAGTACAGAGGAGAATGACACAAACAGTTCAGTTCAAACACAGAATTTGCAATTGAATGTTTGGTTTAAATCGAACTACTATTAATACTACAACTAAGCAAAGATAAGTACATAAAATCATTCAAAAATTATCACAATTTTCCATTCAATTCCATAATTAATTGAAAAAACTAAACAATTGAGATTTTAGCACCTGCTGCTTCCAGCTGCTTTTTGGCTTCCTCAGCTTCATCTTTAGACACTCCTTCCTTAAATTTCTTCGGCAATCCCTCAATCAAATCCTTGGCTTCCTTCAATGCCAAATTTGTCAAAGCCCTAACTGCTTTAATAGCAGCAATCCTCGCATTGCTAGGCACCTCCTCAATTACTACGTCGAACTCCGTCTTCTCCTCCACCACAGCAGGAGCATCCGCCACTCCCGCGCCGCCAGGAGCGGCCACAGCGGCTACGGGGGCGAAAGAAGCAGCAGAAACACCGAGCTTGTCCTGGAGGTACTCGACGAGTTTCTGAGCATCAGCAAGCGTCAAGTTTGAGATCTGGTCGCCGAGTTCGACAACCTTCTCTGGGGCTTCTACGGCTGCGAGGGGGCGGAGGAAGGTGGCGCGGCTGCGGAGTTTGGGGTTGGCCTTTTGTGGGAATTCGATGGCTTGTTTTGGAAATGCGTCTGAAGGATGTGCAGGATAAGCAGCGGGAATTGTAAGATAAGTGGATGAACGGAGGGTGACTGAGGATAATGTTGAAGCCATTGTCGAATTTAGAGAGAGAAAGTGGGAGTGGAGAAGAAGTAGTAGAAGATGAAGAAAGGATAAGGAGTTGAGGTTTGGTTGAATGTACGAAATTTCAAAGCAAAATTATATATTTTGAAGGAAATGGTTAAAATTTTGATGGGCCATTAAATTCACGCAAAGGCCCAGGCCCATGATTTTCTATTCCAAGCCGAAAATTGAAAACCGAAATATTTATAAAAAAAAAGTAAAACAAAGAATGGGGCATTCCGAGAATCGAACTCGGGACCTCTCGCACCCAAAGCGAGAATCATACCACTAGACCAAATGCCCATCAGTTACGAAATAGGGGATGTCCGCTACGATTTTATACTTGGCGATGAATTTTGAATTCCATTTTAACATGACTTCTGAATAGAGATGGCAAGAAAATTCGATCCGTCGACCCGATCCTATCCGAAAAAATCTCGATCCGTGGATCGACGGATCGAAATTTATGTAATCCGCCCTGATCCGAAAATTCACGGAACGGATTTGGATCGGGACTGATCCGATCCGCCCGATCTGCGATCCGATATTTTTTTTAATATAATTTTTTTATCATGTATAAAAAACTAATATGCAAATTTTTTAGCAAACTTTAATTTCTGGGAATAACCTGCAATCTTTGCATTTTAAAGAAAACAAATTTTTCATGTTCTTCATTTGAAGAAATAATTTCAATAAGTGATGGCAAAAAAAACTCGATTCGTTGAATCGGAGAATTGACATCTATACGTTTCGTTTCAATAAAATAAATAAAATTTAATAAAAAAATAATTTTTCTAATTTTTTTTTTAAATATTTAATTTAAAAAAAATTTAAAAATTAAAAAAATAATTCGGCGGATCGATGCAGGGATTGGTGGACCGACCCGCCCCGACCCGACCCAAAATTTGACGGATCGCAGGGCGGATCCGGATCGGACCAAAAAAATTCGGACCCCGATCCACTCCGTTATCAACACTACTTTTGAACATGTTTAAATAATTTTTAAAGCAAAGGTGTCAATTTGTGTAATTTGAATTGAGTCAACACATCTACGTTTGAGCCATGTATAAATAATTTTTCCTCTTTAATTGTGTAGAGGTGGTATGTATTTATAGGTGTAAGAGAAGTCCCCAAAAATAATGTAGAAATCTGGTATATATTGAGTTTCAAAGATTCTAATCAAGCAAGAAAAGTTGGTCCGTCGTGCCCATGATTATGTCTCTGTGCAATTATAAGTGTTTTGATAATACATTTTTAACCTATTATTCAATTGAGGCTTTTCAAAGAGGGTTGGAAAACTAACTCCAATTCTTGTAGAATATAAGGGGTCGTTCTCTTTGTGTTTCGATTTGAATTTTGAGTTTTGAATTTTAGATTTTGGTTGTTTATTTTTGGATTGCTGAAAACATGTTCTCTTTGTGATTTTGAAAAACTGTTTTCAAAAATAGAAAACTGAAAAATGCGTTTACTTTGTAATTTTCTGATATATTTATTTTGTGATATTTTATATGTAAAAAATGATTGATTTGTTGAATTGCATTAATTTTAATGTCAATAAATTAGTTAGTTCTTTATGTCAATAAATCCATCATTAATATTTTTTCAACTAAACAAAAATCCAACCTATACCAACAAAATCTTAACATAAATTTATATATAATGGCAAAATAACATAAGAACTTCAAGTGAAGGAAGTGGTCTCACATTTACCATAAAACAAATCTTAACATGAATCTATATAATGGTAAAATAACATAAGAATTTCAAGTAAATGAAGTGTCTCACATTTACCAAAAAAAAAAAAAAATCACAGAAAAAAAAATAAAAAAAAAAATCCTAACATAGATCTATATATAATGGCAAAATAATATAAGAATTTCAAGTGAAAGTAGTGTTTCACATTATTAAAAAAAAAAAGTCCAAAACGCGCGTTTTGGCGTTTTGGACTTTTTAACACAAAATATCCAAAACACAATAAACTCGTTTTGAGTTTCATTCGTATTTTTTATTTCTTTTGTTTGTGTTTTGGAAAACACATTTATGAAAATAGGCAAAGTGAACACGTTTTCGATATTTTCAAAAATCGAAAACTCAAAACGGGTTAAAAATAGCAAAGAGAACGGGGACTAATTCTTTCAATTTGGACGTTTGCTCCGACAACATGGGTCTCAATATTCAACTATGGATATGGATTTGTGAGAATACTTTGATTATATTTCAATGTTTCACTCATTTGATTTCTAATTACATCCAATTGATCTATAATGCTATTCAATCAATGTTTTGAGGTCTGAATCAACTATTAAATTTTTTACACTTCAATCCTTGAACTTTGAGATTCTTTGTTTATTGCCTACTTTGGCCAATTTCACTTATTTAGCTCCAATCATCTCCAAATTCAAGTTTTCTCTAAAACAATTAAAATAAATACACAATTAAGTAGAAACATACTTAAATAACTTAAACACTAGTTCGTCCTCAAATAAGATAAATTATTCACAATCATGCAAATACACTTAACATAATGAATCCCTAAAATACTTTTAAGCAATGCTACACAAGTTTTAAATTATTCCATACTCGACGTGTATGTGTTTAGTCAACTCAATCATATAAATGCGGAAAATTGGTTGGTCTAATTTTCGTTTACCCTCTCGTGAGATGTACTCCCCCAAACTTGCTATTTTCTCTCTAACTAGGGGTGTAATTTCTAATGCTGATTTTTAATTCACTATTACTGTAATACCACTTTTCGTTTTACGTGCTTTCTTGAATATCACCCAATTTCTATGATGGTACTATGAAGAATTATTTATTTGACAATTATTATTGATATTAAGTTGAATTATTTTGCAGTGGAAGGATTTGGACGCCGTCTCGATCAATGTACCGACTCGAAAGTTTATAAATTGATTATTTTAATTATTTACGTGTAATTCTACGTAATTAATTGTTTTATTATCTAAGCATGTTATTTTCTATTTTATTATGCCAATTTGAAATGTGGGGGAAAAGTTTGGTGTCAGTCGAGGGTAAATAGAACTTATAGGCTTACTTAAACAAAAGAGGAGAACTGAGGGATTGAATTGCAATTTACCAAAAGTTAAACACTTAAACCTAATCTAACCCTCATCCCTCACGCTGCTCTCTCACGATCTCTCACACTCGGTCTCGCTCTCTCATCTCTCACACTCTCTCCGCTCTCACTCGCGATCTCTACACTCTGTCTCTCTCTGCGCTCTCTGTCTCCCGTCTCTCTCGCCTCACCCAAACCGCAACCTCACTTAACCAGGGCTGCGACCTCGACCACCACCTACCGGTAAGGCACTCACTGCCCTTTTCCCCCTCAGCTCCTCCAACCCGCACACCCACAGCGCACGCAAAACACCACTCACGCGAACACACACTGGTTTACACATCCACGAACACCATTACATATATTGACCGTATGTATGTGTAGGTGTGTAAATTCCCACGGTGTATCTCTGATTTCGAGTATATGTATATGTGTATATGTAAATGTGTGTGGTTCTCATATTTTCGAATTAAAGTTTAGTTGATTTTGAATTATACTGTTAAATTGGGAATTTAGTAGTGCTCGTATGTGTGTATTGATGTATATATTTTTATATAGAGGTGAAATTTCCACAGTAGATTTTCAGATTTTGAAATTCTTAATTTGAAGTTAGTTAATTGTTTGGGTAAAGTTTGGATATATGTTGATTTTAAGATTTGTGAATTTGTTGGGACCTTAAGGGAGTGATTTTATAGCTTTAGGTTAAACTGTGTGAAATTGAGTTATAATTTTACTTTTTGAAATTGTAGAAAATTATGTAATTGTGTATTGGATTTCAGAATTTGGGATTTTAAGATTATGATACTTTGTTTGAAATTTTACTTTAAATTTCAAATTATAAATATTTATTTTCAACATTTGAAATTAAGGTTATGAGGTTTTGTTTGATTCTAGAGTTAAATTTGACGATCATATTTGAGTATCTTCAAATTCTTAATAACGGGATTTGTAATTGAGAAATTTTGTAAAGTTTAGGTTAAGCTAAATATTTCAACTTAAATTTGAATAAATGAATGATAAAGAACTCGTAAGTGCATGTAATTGGATCCCTCGTTTTGAATATAATATTATATGCATTAGTCATGGCTTAAGATCACATGTGAGTTAAATTGAAGTTTTAATTTCAGTTAATGTTTGATTGAGTATTAAAATGAATAAAGAATTTAATTGTCAACTAAAAGTCATATTTATTGACGAATGTTAATAATTAGGGATTTTGGGTACATTGACGTTACGGGTATCCGAGACTCTTCCACTTGCAAGTTCAGAACGGTAAATACTAAGGATTTCAGGTAAGTAAACTTCCCCCTACTTTCATCAAAGTTGAATGTTAATGTGGAATTAATGTGCTTAATTGACATTCGTGTTAATTACGGAATTTTAATGCTTTTGGTCTACCATGTGCAATTATGTGTAGTTAAGGAAATGTTCAAGCATGCACGTTACATGTCATTGCACCATCAAGCATGCATTGGCATCGAAATGGGAAAGTCAAATGTTTTAATGAAAGGAATGTGTCAAAGTGTAATTTTTGTCAAAAATTATGTATCCCAAGTTTTTGAAAGAATGGGTGTACTTCTATGTCATGAAAGATGCGAGTGGGAAATGGGGCGCGGGGGACCGGCGTACCCGAAGGTAATGAGCCGCTTTGCGGTGGAATGAATGTAATGAGCCGCTTTGCGGTGGAATGAATGTAATGAGCCGCTTTGCGGTGGAATGAAGTGAATGTTAAACCGCTTTGCGGTGGAAATGCGCATGTTAATCTGGTTCCAAATAAGAATTGCCCACTGTTATCTGATTGACTAGAAGTTACATCAAGTGAGCTCACGATGGAAATGAAGTGAAAGTTTGAAATGTTAAGTGAAAGTTTGAAATGTTTGAATGTTTTGGAAAGTAAAGTAAATGGGGATACATATATGGAATTTTTAAAAGCATTCATGTCATAAGCATGCATTCATGCATACAGTTTACTTACTGAGCTTTAACTCACCCCAATCCCTCCCCACTTTTTTTCAGGTGATGAAAATTAGATGATCAGAGGAGAGCACTTGGCGGCTGACTCCGACAGTACCCGTTGTCGCCTTAATAAATAAAGTTAAATTCATTCGAGTTATCATCTAAATTTATTTCTTCATTCATTATTATTGATAATGGTTTGGTCGAAGTTATTTTGATTAAGTATGGAACGTATTAGGGGTTAAATTACCTTTTATTTTAATTGTGCAACCGTTTTAAATTCCGCATTTTAATGTTTAAACGATTTATTTCCGCATTAAAAGAAAAAGGGAAGTTAACACCTAGGTTGAAGATTCTTGAACTTGGGGTGTTACATTTTTGGTATCAGAGCTAGGAGTTTTAAAAGCGATTCTGTTGACTTTTAAAATTTATTTGAAAATGGTTCGGGTACTGAGTCACGCCTCAAGTGCTTCTCCCTCGATCATCTGGTAAGTTAAATTTTGTTTAAATTATGAAATGTTATTTGATGTTCCAATTATTGTAAATTCTTGAATGCTAATGTGTAATGTCGGAAAGTGAAAGGTTAAGAATGTTGTCAGTGATTATGACGAGTATACCTTGGTTATGTAAATGAGGAAGTGAGAAAGTAATGATTATTAAGAGTTTGGGTGCCGTTTATTAGATCTTTTTTGTGAAATAAGAAATGGATATGAATGGTATATCGGATCGAGAGTATACAATGTCCAAACGAGAAGTTGAGAAGTCATCGAACTTAGTATTAAGCACTTATCGTGTTTGATATCGGGACTACCCACTCATTTGATAGTCCCACAATTATAGGAAAATTGATTTACCCATCTCAATAGCTGGAGACCAAGTTTATATTGTCAACGCCATTTGAAGAATTGTTGAACTAAGTTATGTGTTGAGAAATGTCCCAATCATGGTGAATGGGAAGGAGTAGATAATGGATTTCATAACACTGAATATCCACAAACTTGATGTCATACTAAGAATGGAATGATTATTATGGTATAAGGTTTCAATCACTGGCTACGTTAGGGTGGTATTTGAACCTTCAAATGAAACCCTTTTTCGCCTTGTTGAAGTAAAGGTGAAACTTTCTATTTCGATATTATCAGTGATGAAGGCTCGTCAATTGATGAATAAGAGTTATTAGGCCTACCTGGTTGCAATAATTGAAGTGTCTAAGGTGAATACTTCTCTCGATCAAATTTCAGTTATTCGAGAATGACTAAAGATGTTCTCAGAAAATCTTTGTGATTTACCGCCTCAAAGAGAAATTAAATTCGTCATCGATTAAGTGCACAACTCTAGTATCCAAGGTATAATGTCGGATGGCTCCTTCGTAACTTAAGAGAGCTCAAAGTGCAACTATAGAATCTCACGGACAAAGGTTTTGTTCGACCTAGCTTTTTGCCATGAGGTGCTCAGGAGCTATACATGAAGAAGAAAGATGGTTTTATGAGACTTTGCATAATTGATTTTAGACATGGCAAAACCAGTTTTATGAAGTTGTGAAGAGATGTTGAGATTATAAGTGATATGATTTTATTGAGACTTTTATGAGAAGAACTATGAAATTAGAGGTTTAAAGATTTGGTTCTTAGTTATTGGGAATTAAGTAATGGATATTGTGTTGAGTAAGTGAATTATTCCTCTATTTTGAGAGAAATTTATTATGTAGTTCGGTCTTGTGATTAAATTTTGGGAATATGATTTGTGGCATATATTTATAAGTATGAGTAGTCATTTGAGCCAATTAATGTATTGAAGGAAGTGAGATATTGATATTGGAAACTATGATTTGAAATTGTTATGTTGAAGAATTAAGAATTGATTTTCTGGGATATCAAGGTATACATGAAGTTATGTGATGATTTGATCCATACATTGGGAAATGATAAGTTATATTTTGAAAGGATGAGTGAAGACAAGTATTATGGCGTTATCGGGAAGAATCTTAATTATTCTTGGGAACGGATTGATCACTAGTAAGGAATGATCACTTGTATTGGAGAATATTATAAATTATGAGAATATGAGATAATACTGTTGATTTATTTTGGAATTTGATCGGGAAGATATGTTAAGGATAAGCTGATGATATTATGTTGATTTTTGAATAATATGTTATTGGATATACTACATAGAGAGAATATTCAGGTAATTTCTATCGTTTTAATTATTTTGGCGATATTTGGTGATAAAGAAGTTTTAGAGATGACAAATTATTATGGTTTGGTATGTTTTTAAAGAAATAGTAAAGATTTATTGAAATTTGGAGAGAATTTTTCCATGGGCTTACAGAGATTAGTGAAGAGACGTGATGTCATTTGGGTTATTGAATAATGACTTAAGTAATCAGCAAATATTTCTTTATACAGAGTTTAGAGGCTATGTTGAGAGCTTACATTTTAGACCTTTGTGATGGTTAGGAAAACCATTTACCGTCTGTTGAATTTACATGTAATATGATTATTGGGATTAGTCAGTTATCATTATTGGGAGATATTGAAAGTATTTTATAGTGAGATGCCTTAAAGGAGTAACCATTTATTCGAAATGAGAATTTGGGGACATATGATTGAAGTTTTAGGATCATGTGAGATAATGATGATTGTCATAAGGTCATTTGAATATAAAAGGTACAAGAGATAATTATAAGGAATGATGCGATTGCTCTTATGGTGAGAACTGAAGGTGACGATGTATTGAAATTATGAAAAAAGTTGACCATCCATGAATAAGTATGTTGTATTTGGTTCTAAGTGGAAATGAATGATGAATCTCAGTCATGGAAAATGAATCAGGATTTCCTCATAATGTGAATGATTCACTGATGTACATTAAGTTTGCATTGATGATACTAAAATATCATATGAGAGATTGTTGGATGAAATTGATGAAAGAAACTTTATCAGGTCCTAGATTCGTACAAGTATTGCAGAAGTAATGCATCTGATCGGAGGAAAGTTTATGATAGTACATACCATGAAATTGTGGAGAGTATTATTGATGGTAGCTTGATTCAAAAATAAGAAATGAAACTTTAGGCAATTGTCCTTGTGGATAGAATTTGTAGAAAATGAGAATAAGACTTCAGAATGATTACTTATTATGGAGTAGTGTGCAGAAAGAGTGACAATGGCAGAATTTAAGATTTATAGAGATTGAGAGATTGGTATATATAAGATTTTCGTGATTTATTGATGTATAAATGTTCATGTGATATATATGATGGTTATTATACTGTGATCTTAAGGAGATTGATATGATTAAATGTTGAGGTCATAGGGTATGGTGACAAGTGGCATGTCACATGATTATCACAAGTTATGGTGAATAGATAGTTAATGAAGGTCACGATTGTCCTATGGAAGAATAGTGTGATGATATGTTTGAACTAATCAATGGTTGGTTTATGACAAGATAGATGAATTTATTTAAAATTTTGGTGATGTAGTTGTGGTTACTCATTGTCGGTTGTGCATTAGATGTGAGTAGAGCATATTATTCATTTTGAGATCTCCATGGAATATACATAAATTTGGATTGGTTGAAATCTAAGATGATCATTAGTGTAACTTTTACTTGTTGTGGAGTTGTATCTTTGGGTTAAGTAAACTTGATGAGGAATTCTATATGAATCACAAAAGTTTTATTCATTGGTGATAGGTCAATGATTTATTTATAAAATACTTGGTTAGAGTATTGTTGTTATGATGATTTTGAAAGTATGAATTCTTAAATTAGTACCTGGGCTTTAGTTTTAAGATGAGTGTATGATGCTGAATACTTGATACAATATATAAGTATGGGTTACAGGATTTAAGTTTGATCCCCCGATTTTAAAAGAAATGTCAGCAAGTTCAGAAATGATTTCGTTTGTAAATCTTTCCAGAAAGATTATGTCAAAGTTTTAGTATTTCTACTGTATACTTTGGTATGGATGTCAAGTTTCACTAATTCTGGTTTATGAAGTCTTATTTTGGTCAATCTTCTTGATTTTAGTTTTAAGGATGTGATCAATCAATATATATATATAAAGGTTTAGACATTAGAATCGATCCTATGAAAGGCTGGAAATAGAAAGTAAGTGAACGGATTCATAAGTGGGATAATGTCAGTTGATGGTCTCTTACAACAATAACTATCAAACTTCGATCCATATTGAGTACTATACGATAGGAAGTGTAGATCGTCAGTTACGAGGGTGATCTAGGAGAATGAAAGTTATTGGGTCCAGAAATAGTACAGCAGACAACTGAAGTTGTTGAAAAGATTCGTTAACAAATGAAGATTGCACAGAGTAGACAGAATAGCTACGTGGACAAAAGAAGGAAACTTTTGGACATTACTATAGGCGATACGATCTTTTTGAAGGTAGCTCCAATGAAATGAGTTATGAGATGAATAAAGGAAAGTTTAGTCTGCGATTTGTTGGCCCCTTTGAGATACTTGAAAGGGTGGGTGACCTAGCTTATCAAGTTGCATTGCCACCGGCACTATCTGGGGGTTCATAACGTATTTCACGTGTCGAGGTTGAGGAAGTATATTTCGGATTCCACCCATAGTCTCAGTTATGAGTCATTAGATCTTTGTGAGGATCTAACTTATGAGGAAGCACCTGTGAGAATCCTAATGAAAGCAGGCAAAGAACTTAGAAGGAAGAAGGTAACATTAGTTATAGTCCTTTTGGAGGAATCATGTAGTGGAAGAGACTACTTGGGAACGCAAAGATGAAATGCGTGCCAAGTATCCACACTTTTTGGTAACTTTTAATTTCGAGGACGAAATTTCTTTTAGGGGGTAAGGAATTGTAATACCACTTTTCGTTTTACGTGCTTTCTTGAATATCACCCAATTTCTATGATGGTACTATGAAGAATTATTTATTTGACAATTATTATTGATATTAAGTTGAATTATTTTGCAGTGGAAAGATTTGGACGCCGTCTTGATCAATGTACCGACTCGAAAGTTTATAAATTGATTATTTTAATTATTTACGTGCAATTCTACGTAATTAGTTGTTTTATTGTCTAAGCATGTTATTTTCTATTTTATTATGCCAATTTGAAATGTGGGGGAAAAGTTTGGTGTCAGTCGAGGGCAAATAGAACTTATAGGCTTACTTAAACAAAAGAGGAGAACTGAGGGATTGAATTGCAATTTACCAAAAGTTAAACACTTAAACCTAATCTAACCCTCATCCCTCACGCTGCTCTCTCACGATCTCTCACACTCGGTCTCGCTCTCTCATCTCTCACACTCTCTTCGCTCTCACTCGCGATCTCTACACTCTGTCTCTCTCTGCGCTCTCTGTCTCCCGTCTCTCTCGCCTCACCCAAACCGCAACCTCACTTAACCAGGGCTGCGAACTCGACCACCACCTACCGGTAAGGCACTCACTGCCCTTTTCCCCCTCAGCTCCTCCAACCCGCACACCCACAGCGCACGCAAAACACCACTCACGCGAACACACACTGGTTTACACATCCACGAACACCATTACATATATTGACCGTATGTATGTGTAGGTGTGTAAATTCCCACGGTGTATCTCTGATTTCGAGTATATGTATATGTGTATATGTAAATGTGTGTGGTTCTCATATTTTCGAATTAAAGTTTAGTTGATTTTGAATTATACTGTTAAATTGGGAATTTAGTAGTGCTCGTATGTGTGTATTGATGTATATATTTTTATATAGAGGTGAAATTTCCACAGTAGATTTTCAGATTTTGAAATTATTAATTTGAAGCTAGTTAATTGTTTGGGTAAAGTTTGGATATATGTTGATTTTAAGATTTGTGAATTTGTTGGGACCTTAAGGGAGTGATTTTATAGCTTTAGGTTAAACTGTGTGAAATTGAGTTATAATTTTACTTTTTGAAATTGTAGAAAATTATGTAATTGTGTATTGGATTTCAGAATTTGGGATTTTAAGATTATGATACTTTGTTTGAAATTTTACTTTAAATTTCAAATTACAAATATTTATTTTCAACATTTGAAATTAAGGTTATGAGGTTTTGTTTGATTCTAGAGTTAAATTTGACGATCATATTTGAGTATCTTCAAATTCTTAATAACGGGATTTGTAATTGAGAAATTTTGTAAAGTTTAGGTTAAGCTAAATATTTCAACTTAAATTTGAATAAATGAATGATAAAGAACTCGTAAGTGCATGTAATTGGATCCCTCGTTTTGAATATAATATTATATGCATTAGTCATGGCTTAAGATCACATGTGAGTTAAATTGAAGTTTTAATTTCAGTTAATGTTTGATTGAGTATTAAAATGAATAAAGAATTTAATTGTCAACTAAAAGTCATATTTATTGACGAATGTTAATAATTAGGGATTTTGGGTACATTGACGTTACGGGTATCCGAGACTCTTCCACTTGCAAGTTCAGAACGGTAAATACTAAGGATTTCAGGTAAGTAAACTTCCCCCTACTTTCATCAAAGTTGAATGTTAATGTGGAATTAATGTGCTTAATTGACATTCGTGTTAATTACGGAATTTTAATGCTTTTGGTCTACCATGTGCAATTATGTGTAGTTAAGGAAATGTTCAAGCATGCACGTTACATGTCATTGCACCATCAAGCATGCATTGGCATCGAAATGGGAAAGTCAAATGTTTTAATGAAAGGAATGTGTCAAAGTGTAATTTTTGTCAAAAATTATGTATCCCAAGTTTTTGAAAGAATGGGTGTACTTCTATGTCATGAAAGATGCGAGTGGGAAATGGGGCGCGGGGGACCGGCGTACCCGAAGGTAATGAGCCGCTTTGCGGTGGAATGAATGTAATGAGCCGCTTTGCGGTGGAATGAATGTAATGAGCCGTTTTGCGGTGGAATGAAGTGAATGTTAAACCGCTTTGCGGTGGAAATGCGCATGTTAATCTGGTTCCAAATAAGAATTACCCACTGTTATCTGATTGACTAGAAGTTACATCAAGTGAGCTCACGATGGAAATGAAGTGAAAGTTTGAAATGTTAAGTGAAAGTTTGAAATGTTTGAATGTTTTGGAAAGTAAAGTAAATGGGGATACATATATGGAATTTTTAAAAGCATTCATGCATACAGTTTACTTACTGAGCTTTAACTCACCCCAATCCCTCCCCACTTTTTTTCAGGTGATGAAAATTAGATGATCAGAGGAGAGCACTTGGCGGCTGACTCCGACAGTACCCGTTGTCGCCTTAATAAATAAAGTTAAATTCATTCGAGTTATCATCTAAATTTATTTCTTCATTCATTATTATTGATAATGGTTTGGTCGAAGTTATTTTGATTAAGTATGGAACGTATTAGGGGTTAAATTACCTTTTATTTTAATTGTCAATGTTTGATGATGTTTTGGAAAATCTTATACTTGAGGAGTTCGGGAAATGAATGGATTGGTTTTGGTGAATGTGATTGTGATGTGATTAATGCTTTGAATTTGTAAAATTGTTTTGATGTCCCTCTACAGGTTGGCTATGTCCAGTTTATAGAGGAGACTCTGCCGAAATTTCTGTAAAATTTTATAATAGATAAATGAATATTTTAATTGTGCAACCGTTTTAAATTCCGCATTTTAATGTTTAAACGATTTATTTCCGCATTAAAAGAAAAAGGGAAGTTAACACCTAGGTTTAAGATTCTTGAACTTGGGGTGTTACAATTACCTTTCTCACTCAAGTTCGGTTGGGTCTAACCAATGATAACAACTACCTAGGTTTGTGATGATTCTCCTTTGGTTTGAGTGTCCATTCTTCAAACACCTACTATGCAAGTCAAACACACTAGTTATCTGAGTCCCCTTAATGTAATTAATGATCTAATATAGCTATATATATTTACAATATTTTTCTCCTTTAAGCTTTCTAGATAACCATTATAACGATTTTTCAGTCGATGACTCCCAAGTCAAGAGAACATAAGGCTTCGAGTTTTGAGATACCCTTATGAGCTTAATAACTCGAATAAAAAAAGTTACGAAGAAAGGTGTAAGATAAATATGCAATGTCTTTTTCTTGTATTTTTTTTTTACATATCTTTTCTGCAATACCCCACTCCAATAAGCTTTCTTTATGACCCCCCTGTAATGAGCTTTCAGTCGATGACTCTCAAGTTAAGAGACCGTAGGATATCAAATTTTGAGATACCCCTAAGGACTTAATAACTAGAGAAAAAAGGCTATAAAGAGAGGTAAAAGATATATGCAAATGCAAAAGTTTTTTAACACTCATGGAATTAGTATAACCCCAGGTAGCTATTACCACTCATTTCTACTCTCTCAGACTTATCTAACTAATAAGTCAAGTGATTAAATAATATTTTTCGATCTTGGTATTGAATTCTGAGCCCATACTAGCAACTTAAACTGTACTATATATATATATATATATATATATATATATATATATATATATATATATATATCCTATCTACACAATGATCAAGATAACTACGTGATCAATTAAAGTCAAACATGGATCAATTCACTACAAGCATTGCACTAATGTCAACAGTCCATGAATAACCCAGTTAGCCTGCAAATTATCTAACATAACATGCATGCAAATAGTTAAAGCGATTTTTTCTTATATATAATATACTAAACAAAAGCAAAAAAAAAAATCTTAAACAATTAAAACAAAAAACAAATCCTACTCGAATTTCCTGCACCCTTAAATTTAGAATCGTATATTGCACCCCCAATATAACTCAATACTGAATAAATAAAAGGGTTAAGAGACTCTCCGGGGTGTAGTAGATGATGGAAGATCCGACTAGAGGTCCCAATGCTTGTGAGTCTATCTCTAGCATTTCTTGTCTGCAATCATTGTACCTTAAACACATGAGGCTATAACAATCATAAGATAATAGGACGACAATGATAATATAAAATTTTAAATAAAAGGGAAACGTTCCTATGTTACTAATGCACACCTAAACATTCCATGTAATGCATACTAGAATAAAAGATATAATAATTGCATCCCATTCAACGCTTATTTATAATCACTAGCTTGACTTTTTGCTTGGTTTTTAAAGTGGAGGTAGATGAAATGTTGGGATTATCGAAGGTTTCATTCTCCAAGATTCTCTTTATCTCCATATCCATGTTCTTTGACTTATCATTCTTCTTATATATGATAAAAGTAACTTCTACATCTAGAATGTCGCCTTTAACTTCCACCACATGCTCACTTTTCTATGTTCCTTGATCTTAACCATCTGTTCACCAAGCTCATTTTCTTGGACTACTGGTTTAGCTCCCCAAAATTTATTAAAGAAGCTTTTCTTGATTTTTTTTTTTTTTATGTTTCCACTTGATAATCAATCCAATAAGAAAGAGGTGTTTCTGCATCATCTTTTCCTGCTACATAAAACACTCCTCTTTTATGTTGAACTTGCATGGTAAATACACCTTTTGATACATCAATGAGAGCATAAAAAGTGGCTAAGAATGGCCGCCCCAAAATAATGGGGATTTCTACATCCCCGGGAATTACTAGAACAACAAATCTAATGGGGGAATAAGATCTTACTCACTTCAATTACTACAGTTTCAATCAATCCATTACTCACTTCAATACATACGGCCGTAAGTATAGTCTCTCACGGTCGTAAGTCATCATCTAGAGGAATTTTTTTTCAGAAGTTCAGTTACCGTCGAAATTGCATATTTCACGGTCATAACTTATGCTCAGAATATTTTCCTAATCTGATTTGGAGTCTATCTTTGGAAATCCTGTGTGAGACTTTTAGGGCACGATTTTGGAAGTATAAAAAGAGAAAAGAAGCACTAAAAAGCGACTTGAAAAATAGGGTTTAGAATAGAGAACTTGTTAGGATATTTTTCAAGCAAAAAGAGAAATCAAGAAGATGGTGAATTCAAGAATCAAAATTGGAGATTTCACCATGACCATGCTTGGCTCAAATTCCTTATCTTGTCTAAGGGGGAAGTTGTGTCAAATTTTTTTTTATATTTTTTTCCTACAAACAAGTAACATTGTATCTATCTCATTCCTTCAATTTTTGAATCATTACGTTTTGAGTATTCGATTGAGTTTATTTATTAATGGATTTGATTTGGCCAATTGAATTGTTTAATCTTTAAATTCATGTATATGCTATGTTAAGATCTTTGATCCGTAATTGTCATTAGGTTTTGACTCAAAGTAGCAAATAAATCTCATGTAGGTTTAGCAATAATTCGACTTGGGTTGATTAATTCGAGCTTGTGAATTTAACAATCCAATTCAATCTATTCTTCTCAGTATTCACGCTAGTCTTGTATTAAATCCTAAAAGCTTGTTTAGGATTGTCCATTGGCTAGAATTGAGTCAAATAGCTTGTTTTGATTCGATATACATAAGGAAGAATTGATATAATCAGAGTGTGTTGATTATTTAAGATTGATAAATTGAAAAGGGGATAGAAATATGATACGGAAAGGTATAACAATAATTGATGGCACAACCGAACCCGAGAACGAGATCTTCTCTCATATTAATTCTTTAAACATATTTATTTATTTATTTTTATGCATAATTTTCATTCAAGAAAGCAAAACAACAAAACCCACCATTCTATTCTGATTTCTCAAGCAACTAATTATGTTCACTGTTCCTCATGGGTTTGATTTTGTCACACCCCTTTTTAATAGACAATTTTGAATAAATGTTGAAAACTAATTACTCGATCTAAATATGTGATCAATTTTTTTTATATGGCGTAAGCATTCTCACAATATAACACTAGTATATCGAGAGAAAAGAAGACTATATAGACTTACTGAAAACATTTTACATTGAGATTACAAAAGTATAAACAACCTCACTTTATAAGTCATATATACTAATATACATTCATTATAAGATTCCAAAATACAGTACAAAAGACTTTAGAACCAAAAGATAACCCACAAAATAACCCTACAGGTCATCATCCATGTACATCGATCCTCGAAATCCTGTAAGAGCTTGATAGCCAGCAAGGTAATCTATGAAGTTCCATACTTACCTACAATGCAAAAACTACATGAGCTAATGCCCAATAAGTAAAAATCATGCATGCACAATCGTGCAATTTCGTTAAAAAACATAAGGTTATAAATGTATCATATTCAAATATTAACCAGGATGAGTTCAAAACATTTTGATTGAAATAAGTTCTTTTCACTGGGCACTTGACCAATCTACTTTGCACCGGAAAGAGCTCTGGGAAATATCAAATCAATATCTATAATCCAATGGCCAATATGTCATTGACACAGTCAAGTGGACCAACCTCTTGTGATCACTAGAGGTACATCTCCTATCGGCCTCTATGACCACCCAAGAAGTATCCCACACACGGTGTCAATAATCATGACATAACAAAGGCACAGTCAAGTGGTCCATCCTCCCGTAACCCACCAAGGACTCCCCCTATCTCTCCCTGTGTTCACCAAGAGGTCTCACTTACTTGCCAACAAATATCACAGCATGCCTCGGTGCCCTAGTAGTGGTCAATAAAACATTTTGCAATATGATTCACTTCTCAAATCATGTCGTGCATGCTAGATGTCAAACTTTATAGTATGTCATGCATGCACATGCCAATGTTCATGCATAAAATACATGATAAAAATGATGTCTCGAACACATATTCAATCATTGTGTTCAACATAAGATATAAAACTTTCCAACAATTACTATGCTCTTGCATTGTAGTTGTAAATGGATTTTTACTTACCTTTCGCCTCTGTGTGTGTGTTCTCTACAGTGTAAGTCAAGTCCTTTCCACTTAAAGGCGTCAAACAACCTGTATTGTTACTTAGTATCAAACAAGGCTCTTAAGTTCACAAGCTTAATATACACATTCCTTCACTATGATCATTAATGTCAAGACAATCTAGATAACACTAGGACTTCAAGTAGTAGCCCCAAACTTTCCCCTATTTCCACGTTCAATGCAGGTAAAACACATTTATTTGGATCAATAATGTCCTAACACTCATTCAAATCAACTTCCCAAGCTTTAGAGGTGAATAATAAACATGTAAGGGTGAAACTATGCAAAATCTGAAAATGGACAGATTCCAATTTAAATTTCAGCTGCGGCGCAGGTTGATTCATTCCCATTTTCACACCCTTAATCATATCTATTCATTCCAAAATTCTTACCATACATTTATGACATGTATATGAAGGAAAGAACATCCCAAAATCACACAAATTTCAGGCCTTAAAGCCTAAAAAACAATTCATTTCACAGTACATCAAACCAATAATTTCACTGGGCTGTTTTGAGTTCCACTCTAATTATCATGCTTCAATTCAGGTTCTACCCCAAAAACTCATTTGAAAACCTTTAAACTCATATATAAACACACTCAAATCGATTAATACATTATTCCTCAAGATATAATTCAAAACCAATGGCTAAATCATCAAATATTATCAATTCCGAATTCTTCCTTCAAAGTTGTACTCACTTTCTTTCAATAACTAACCATTCTCTTGTCATCATAAATTCACCAAAACATACCACCATCACCTAAAGAAAGTTCATAAATTTAATAGTTCATAAAATAATCAAAATTAATGGATTAAAAACCTCGAAACCGTGATACTTACTAGTGAAGGATTTCAATGCCCAGATTCTGTCCTTCTTACTTCTATTCAGCTTTCTAGTGTCTTCTTTCACTTGGGAGCATTTGAGGACGTCTTTAGGGAGTTTTTTTGTGTTTTAAATGGTAGGGATAAGGTTTAAAGGTTCTGGAGTCATGATAAATTCCTTAGGGGTTAAGTAACAAACTACCAAAGCACAAGTGGACATAAGCAAGCACGAGGTGGCAGCTCCTATTTAATTCAGATTTTGTACCAACCTCCTTAAGTTCAAACAACGTGTCCTTAGCATATTTAAAGAGTTTTAACATGTAATTTAATAACCATAGGATCCTAATTTTGATGATAAAGTAATTTCCTCGACCGTTGATTCAAATCCGTTCCCGATTGGCACCCGATCCTCGATCGATTTCTATAATTCCCACTTTAGTACTTATCACTTCACTTGAGCCTAATAATATAACATTGTGATCATAAAACCTTATAAATAATCTCTAAATTGTGTTACTTACTTATCTAGGTCTAGGATAGCCTTAATCAATCTGAAATAAAAGTGTAAAATCTCACCGATCATAAGTATAATGCTTTCCAAATTATTGTTGAGTCACAATCCAATATCCACCACTTGATCGACCTAATTTTATACCATAGCTCAACATAAAATAGATCACCTAAATTTGGAAGTTCTAAGAATAATACTTTAAAGGCTCAATAATCGAATGTATCCTTTCAACAAAAAGCACAATGAATTATCAATGTAAATACAAATGGCAATGTCAACAATATGTGATGCATGAATGATATTGGCCAAGTCTTAGTTTGAAGTTTGGGGTATTACATCCTCCCCTCATTATAAAAATTTCGTCCTCGAAATTTACTTACCCAAAAAGTTCTGGATACTTAACCCGCATTTCATCTTCCCTTTCTCAAGTAGCCTCTTCTGTTGACTGGTTTTTCCATAAGACCTTGACTAATGGAATTTTCTTGCTTCGAATTTGTTTCACTTCTCGTTGAAGAACCTCTATTAGCTTTTCTTCATAATTCATATCTGACTTTATCTTCCCTGGTTCAATATTCAAGACATGAGAAGGGTTTCCAATATATTTTCTTAGCATAGATACATGAAACACATTGTGTACTTGGGACATTGATGAAGAAAGGTCAAGCTTGTAGGCAACATTTCCAATTGTTTCAATAATAGAAAACGGACCGATGTATCTCGGGCTGAGTTTTCCTTTCTTTCCAAACTGTATAACTCCTTTCATTGGTGCTACTTTCAAGAATACTTGATCTCCTATTGTGAATTCTAACATTCTTCTCCTTTGATCTGAATACCTTTTCTGTCGATTTTGAGCAGTTTGCATGTGTTGGCATATTTGTATGACAACTTCTGCCATTTCACGGACCATGTCTGGACCTAACAGTTTTCTTTCCCCAACTTCATCCCAATAAATTGGAGATCTACATTTTCTACCATACAATGCTTCATACGGAGCCATGCCAATTGTACTCTGATAGCTGTTGTTGTATGCAAATTCCACCAATGGCAAAAATTTACTCCATTGAGCCTGGAAGTCTAATACACTTGCTCTCAACATATCTTCCAGTATTTGTATTATTCTCTCTGATTATCCATCAGTCTGAGGGTGATAAGCAGTGCTGAAAGATAACTGTGTTCCCAATGCCTTATGTAAGCTTTTCCAGAAAAGGGATAGGAATCTCGAATCTCCGTCAGAAACAATAAATAATGGTACACCGTGAAGTCTGACTATTTCCTATACATAAAGTTGTGCATATCGATCCATTGAATAAGTGGAACACACTGGAATGAAATGAGCAGATTTGGTCAACCTGTCTACAATAACCCAATTACTATCATGTCCTTTAGTAGTTTTTGGTAATTTAACCACAAAATTCATAGTAATTCTTTCCCATTTCCACTCTGGGATAGGTAACGGTTGTAACTTTCCAGCTGGTCTTTGGTGTTCTGCTTTTACCTGTTGGCAAGTTAAACATTCTCCAACATATTCTGCTATATTATTTTTCATGTTTGGTCACCAATAGTTCACTTTCAAATCCTTATACATTTTAGTAGCTCCCTGGTGTACAGAATATGGTGTTGTGTGTGCTTTATCACCTCGAATATTCTCTATATCAGGTATCACTATCCGTCCTCTGCATCGTAAAATATTGTTCTCTGCTATCTGAAAGTCTGTAAATTTTTTCAGAATTTATATCCTCCTTTACTTTGGAACAATAGTTATCTATTTGTTGCCCCTGATGAATTCTATTTATCAGAGTTAGCTGAAGTGTTAAGGCTGCAAGTTTAGTCTTCAAAGATCCTTGTAATATCATCTCAATTTCCATTTTCTGTAAGTCCATCAATTCAGATTTTTGAGTCACAACCATAGATGCAATGTTTGGCACTAGTTTTCTACTCAGTGCATTAGCTACCACATTACCTTTACTAGGATGATAGTTAATAATAAAATCATAATCTTTAACCAACTCTAGCCACCTTCGCTGCCTCATATTCAATTCCTTTTGTGTAAAGAAATAATTTAAACTTTTGCTATTAGTGTAAATCTCACACCGTTCCCCATATAGGTAATGTCTCCATATTTTAAGTGCAAATACAACTGCAGGGAGTTCTAAGTCATGTATAGGGTAGTTCTTTTCATACTCCTTAAGTTTCTTAGATGCATATGCAATACCCTTGCCATTTTGCAACAATACACATCCCAAACCATTCTTAGAAGCGTCACTATGAATAAAAAACCTCCAGTACCAGATGGAATCGATAGGATAGGAGTTGATGTCAATCTTTTCTTCAATTCCTAAAAACTTTGCTCACAAGCATTTGTCCAGTCAAATTTCGTACTTTTTCTAGTTAGATTTGTCAAAGAAGAAGCTATCTTCGAGAATCCTTCCACAAATCTACAATAATACCCAACTAAACCCATAAAACTTCGAACTTCTAATGGGTTCGTTGGTCTTGGCCAACTATGAATAGCCTCTACTTTACTTGGATAAACTGTTATTTCCCTACCTGATATTACATGCCCCAAAAATACGACTTTATCTAACTAAAATTCACACTTCTTAAACTTAGTGTATAGCTGTTTATCCTTCAAAATTTGAAGTATTATCCTTAAATGCTCGACATGTTCTTCTCTAGTACGAGAATAAATAATGATATCATCAATAAATACAATAACAAACTTATCAAGGAAATCCATAAATACCCGATTCATCAAATCCATAAAAGCCGCTAGAGCATTTGTCAACCCAAATGGCATGACCAAAAACTTATAATGACCATATCTCGTGCTAAATGTCGTCTTAGGAATTTCCTCTTCCTTTATCTTTAGTTGATGGTACCCTGATCGTAAATCAATCTTCGAGAATATAGCTGCACCCTGAAGTTGATCAAATAAGTCATCAATTCTGGGTAGTGGATATTTATTCTTAATTGTAACCTTGTTAAATTCTCGATAATCTATACATAATCTCATTTTACCATCCTTTTTCTGAACAAACAACGGTGGTTGTTCACTAATATCTCGCGATGCAAGATATCCCCGAAAGTATACGGGTCGTGAGAAGTAATAAAGTGGACCTAAGAGTCCGGATTATCGTCCCACGAGGACTGCAATTAATTATCGAAATATGTTAGTTCTAAACCTTATTTGAATGAACAAAATAATTTGATGTTTGAAATCTAAAACAAAAAAAATCAATTAAAGAATTAAATTGCTAAATTTGTTTTGTTTTTAAAAACGATTGTAAAATAGTTGGGATTTACGATTTCACCTAACCAATTAAATTAACTCAAATTCCATGTTTTATTTCCTAATTCTGTACTCGGTCGAATTCACTAATTTATATTGAAATTCCTCTCTCGAGTTTAAATCAATTCTACCTATATAAGTCAACCATGTATCTCTACAGCGGGTCTGAATATTCCTTATCTAGATGCAATAAATACAAGAATTCACACACGACCGCAATAATAACATGAGTATATCTCTATCTCTCGTTCAATTATCGGATTTATTACCATGTTCTAAATTATTAACTCACCTCTCGGATTATGGAAATAATTCAATATATCATGAACTGGTGATCAAGCAATTCAAGCATTAAGAACAATAATAAATCAATACATGCAACAAAACATTAAAACAACGGAATTTGGAATTAAAATAATATGACTAGGCTACATCGTTCATCCCAACATAGAATTTAGTTACACATCATCAATAAAGAACAATAACAATAAAAATGAACGTTCATTAAAAATAATATAAAGAATGAAAATCTTGCACCAAGTTTTGATTCTTCAATTATCTTCAATTCACGCCACTTTGCGATGCTTGATTCCCCAAGAATTTGATGTTAATTTCTCGATTGTGGCTCGTTCTTTGGAGAGGCAAAGGTCTGATTTTCGTGCAAAGAGGTTGTATTTATAGTTGGTGAAGAGATCAAGTTGAAGAAGGAAAGAAATTCATCAAATCCGCGCGTGAGTCTTTTTTGGTATCTGCACAGCGTTCAGTATTTCGAAAATATCATTCTCTTCCCTTATCTGATTAATGTGATTCAAAGTTATTTAGGAAGATAACGTAAAGGGCTATAATTCTTCCGGAAATAGGATTTTCCCAATTCGAACGTTTACTATCCCAAAATTAGGTCTCAAAGTTCGACTAGAAATCTGTTCAGAATCTTGTGCGATTGGAATTAATTTATGATAAAGTTCTTATCATATTTCATTCCTTTTTGGACTTCTACTTGCATCCAATTGACTCCTAAAAATTATCAAAGTGTTTTCTTGTGATCCAAGTCACTCATTGGATATTTACAAGTTGTTCCCTTATGTTTAATTTGCTCTTCAGTTCTTCAACTTCCAATTGCAACAATATAATCTCCATACTTTGGAGTCTTCTCAATTTGCTCGTTTCAACTCTCAATTCCTTCAACTGGATCCTCCAGCTTCTTATTCATTGACTTCGTCACATTGCATCTTTCCGGTTGACGTCACAAACTTATCAATTGCTCATTTTAGCTCCAATTAGCATTCAATTATGCATTTTTCTCATCAATTACTTCATTCTTCATCTTTTGGGATATTTTCTGCAAAGTAAACAAATAAACACAAATTAAATAGCATATATTCTAAAACGATAATAATTTATTATAATTTAGACGTACAAATAAGTGTATAAAATACACTTATCAAATACCCCCAAACTAGAATTATTGTTCGTCCTCGAATAATGTAAACTAAACCAACAAATTAAAATAACAACGTGCAATTATTTTTGTTGTGTCAACATGTTCACCATATGCCTCCATAATCCAAATATATTCAAGCTTCATCAAGAGTTATGAACAACAATGCAAAATAATTTCTAGTTATATCATGCCAGATTTTCAAGTGTGTGTGTGAATAGCCAATGTCAAATGCATACTTATGCAAAAGATGTGCTCAACACTGTGTGGCTCATTATGCATAATTAAGCCCGAATCCCATGTTGTCAATCTATGATTTCTAATGAAATTCCTTTCAACGCTCATGGATGATCACCACTTCTGCTTTTCTCTCACATCCCGAATTTTTAACTATGTGGATTCTTAACATTTTTCATTGTTTTTTCCACACGAGGCAGTCAGAATCAGAAATATGCATGCACAACAAATCAAAAGAAAGCAGTCCCCAATTCTACAACCTTAACCACCACAGCTCAGTCAACTAAGCTTATACCATGTATTTATATTTTTTTTTTCTTTTGATGGACGACTTTTTCTTTTTATTGTCCCTGTCTTTTACCATCTTTGTGCAGAACTTTTCATACTTGCTTTCTATATGACCCCTGTAGCAGGCTTTCAAATCGGCAACTCCCAAACCAGTTGGCTTTAGGGTACCAGGTTCAAAGAACCCCTCAGACGTACTTGCCCGAGTCATAAAGGCTTAAACAGAAAAGTTAAAGATATTATAATGTCTTATGTGTAAGTCCACTCTCCGTACTTGCTTTCTAATTGACCCCTGTAGCGAGCTTTAGGTCGATGACTCCCAAACCAGTTGGCTTTAGGGCACCAGATTTGAAAGACCCCTCGGACTTACTTACTCGAGTCAAAAAGGCATTTGAAGAGCAGAATAAGACCTTCAGCATTTTTCTGTTTTTATGCTGGAAATTGTTTATACCTGTTGACCAAACTTTAATGACTAAAGTGCAAACCCAAGAACCACAGACCTCCAACCCGTCAATACACACAAATTCCAACCATTTTACCCCCAAACTTGCCTTTTAGCATGATTGGTTCTAATTTAGGGGTGTGATGTCTAACGATCTAAGTTCAGGGCTTTTGAGTCATTCCTAAGTTCAAATTGCATAAATTTGCCCCACATGTATTAAACAAAATCTCTTACACAAGCAATTATCCAACACTGGCTATGTGCACAATAAATATGGAATCTAGCAAAACATAACTAGTTCAAAATAAGTTCATGCTTTCATGTTGTCCAATTTTCAAGCCTAAGCACACATTGATTCATACTATATCCTAGGCAATAAACATGTTAACACTTTTTCAATGTCTCTTTTTTTTTAATCCCAATAAAATCGAATGAATATAAAATGAATGAAGAATGTAATGAATTTTCACCCCCAAACTTGAAATGAACATTGTCCTCAATGTTTGTCAAAAAAATTCAACAATATAAAATGAGACAAAGAAAAGAGAACGAGAACTTCCCAAGTGTAGAGGATGTATTTCTTTGAAGCTTCCTGTAGCACTGCATTGGATGAATGACCCTTTGTTTGTATTGTTCAAATTGGGTTGGCGTGTTTTGATTGGTGTTTTCCCTGCACATAAGAAATAATTTACATTAGAATACATAAACACCAATAAGAAGAAATGGAAGTTCAGTACCATACCCCCAAACTAAAGTTAAGGCAAAATTTTGAATTTTCAACATTGGTCGACCACACACATTCAAGCCTTTACATCGCCTAGAAAAACATAAATTTTCCTGAGCCATCTTTTGATACGTTAAAGTTCACAGCACGATCGACAATATATTAAAAATTCAGCTCATTTGAAGATCAATAGGGTCATGAAACAATGTCAAGAAGTAGGTGACGTGAGACAGTTTCTGGGTGCAATGGCCTGCAGTGACCTTGCAATGGGGCTGCCTTGATGCAATGTTGGTTTTCATGATTTTCATGCAATGTAGTGAACTAATTCTTGAACGAAATACACACAATCAATGATGAACATGTCATGAAGTTAAATGCTCGAATGAATTTTCTAAAATTAGCACAAGAATGTCTTTGTGGCATTTCATCAAACACTTAATGGGCATTGCAAAAATCAATGGATATGCATAGGGTTGGAGGCATGAATGAACCCAAAATTTTTGTCTACTAAACCACAAATCACAATCTCCAACCACTAACCTAAACCCATTCTTCACCATTCACAATTTCAAAATCCAAGAACTCAAAGAAAATTTCAAAAATTTGAGTAAACATGGATTTAAGTGAAGAATTTCATTCCTTTCATTGATTTGGATGTGAAAATAGCAATGAATTTGGTGCAACTAGGTGTTGATGACATGCACACAAAATGGAAGATCAAATATGAGGTGATTAGGGGAGAGAAAAAAAATTTATAATGTTTGAAATTGAAAACATGAGGCACAACACTTAAACTGCCGATTTTGGTCCCAGTACAGCCACGCGATCGCCTGGCTGGAGTGCTAGCGATCACGTGGTTCAAGGTTTAAGAATCTGTTGATTTTTAAATGCAAACTCGCGATCGCCATAGCCTAGTGGCACGCGATCGCGCAGTTTACGACAGTAATGAAAATTTTTCCCATTTTTGGGTTTTTAAAATCGTTTTTATCCCCCTAATCACTTCGTGATCGATGCAATGATTTTTCAAACCTTAACTTCATGATCTAAACTAGTGTGTTTAATGTGCGGGATGACAATTAAAAGCTTAGTTTAACAAAAATATGCAAAATTAAAAACATACCTAAATATGCAAAGATAGTGCAACAAGCAATAGAGTTTTAACATGTAAACATGTAAAACCCTCAAACAGGATACCTATCATGCATTTATCTAAAATTCAGAAAATAAATAAATAAATTATGAAAGCATAATAAATAAAAGGGAAGAAAGGTTGGGTTGCCTCCCAACAAGAGCTCCGTTTTAAGTCTAAAGCTCGACTTTTTGCACTTCTTTATCATGGAGGCTTGAATGATCCTCTTGAGCCCCTGCACAACATGCAATTACCAGCCTTGCACTTCTCAATCCTTTTCCTCACTCTCTTGAAGTCTAATACTTCATTTTCCACATTTTGTTGACTAAAATTTGATTTTTTCTCCTTCTTCAAGTTACTTCTCTCCTGCTTCGCTTCTAAAATCCCTCTTTGTAAAATCGAAGCATTCTCAAGTTTTATCCCTTGCTCCACATTTTCTTCGGGTTTCTGGATCACTCCTTCCACCTTGAAGCAACTTTCTTTTAGAACTTCAAGGTCTTGCCTTGGCTTGATACTGAAAGTGACTTGTTCCTTCTCGACCCTAAAGATGATTTCCCCTTTTTCGATGTCTATGAGAGCTCGCCCTGTAGCAAGAAATGGTCTTCCAAATATTAGGGGCATCTGAGAGTCCTCCTCCATATCAAGGATCACAAAGTCAACTGGAAAGAAGAACTTGTCCACTTTCACAATCACGTTCTCCACTATCCCATATGGATACTGTATAGACCTGTTAGCAAGCTTTAGTGTGATATTGGTTGGTTTAGGCTCCCCCAAACCAAGTTTCTTGTATACAGACAAAGACATTAAATTAGCCCTAGCCCCTAAGTCACACAATACATTATCAAAAGTAAATCTACCAATAGTGCAAGGGATAGAGAAACTCCCTGGATCTGTTAGTTTCTGTGGCAACTTCTTTTGGATAATTGCACTGCATTCCTCACTAAGAGCTATTGTTTCATTATCTACCAATTTCCTTTTGTTTGACAGCATCTCTTTCATAAACCTTAAGTAGAGGGGCATTTGAGCTAGAGCTTCTGCAAATGGGATATTTATGTGGAGTTTCTTGAATATTTCCAAAATTTTTCCAAACTGCTGCTCCAACTGATCCTTTATCAGTCTTTGTGGATATGGAACTGGAGGTACATATGCCTTGACTGGAGGTCTAACTCGAACGCCTTCTTTGGCTTTTTCTTGAATTTCAGGAGTCGACCTTTATTCTTTCTCACTTTCCTGTTCTTCCACCACATCTTTCTTTTGGTTCTTCTGCTTCTCATATTCCTCTACAGTCACTTCAGATAGCTGAACCCCGCTCCTTGTTGTTATTGTATTAACATGCTCACGAGGGTTCGTTTCAGTATTGTTCGATAACTGTCCTGGCTGCCTTGTGGAACTGCTAGCTGCCAACTCTCCCACTTGTCTCTTCAAATTCTTAATCTCAGATGCTTGATTCATAATTTCACCATTCTGACTCTTAACTAGCTGGATTAACATCTCCATGTTTTCTGCCATAGTTTTATGAGATTGTTGTTGCTGCTGTTGTTGAAAACCAGGCTGACGCTGAACATTTTGATTATTAGTCTAGGAGAAATTGGGGTGGTTCTTCCATTCTGGGTTGTAGGTTTGTGAATAAGGTGCACCCTGTTGCTTGTTTCCCATGAAATTGACTTGTTCTGAACTTGTTTGATTTTGTTGAAGTGGGTAGAAATTTATAGCGTGATTTTCAAAACAAAAATCACAGAGCGCTGTTTGAATTGAATTGACTGTCTGCACACCCATACTGTCAATTTTCTTCGTCAACGCATCCAATTTATCATTTAATGATGTAATTCCACTAACTGCAGCAATTCCTCCAGATTTTGGTGTAGATCTTTCTGAGTACCACTGGTAACTGTTCGCAGCCATCTTCTCAAAGATCTCAGATGCTTCTTCATAAGTCATATCCATTACCGAACCCCCAGTTGCTGAGTCTGCGTGCTTCTTATTTTTATTTGTCAACCCATTATAGAATGTCTGAACTAAGATCCAATCTGCGATTCCATGGGTAGGACACTGTCTGATAAGCTCATTGAACCTTTCTCACGCCTCAAAAATGGATTCCCCAGGCTGTTGACTGAATGACAAAATTTCACGCCTTAGCTTTGACATGCGGCCAGGTGGGAAGAATTTATCTACAAATTTTTGGCTCATAACTTCAAAAGTGGTGATTGTGTGTAGGGGCAAAGAGTAAAACCAGGCTTTTGCTTTGTCCGCCAAAGAGAATGAGAAGAGCTTTAATTTCACGACGTCATCTGCAACTCCATTCAAGCGTTGCATATCACATAGTTCCAAAAATGTCCGAAGATGGGCATGAGGATCCTCAGATGGCAGTCCATGAAAAACACATGAATTTTGGATCAAGGATATCAAGGAAGTCTTGATCTCAAAATTATTAGCTCGGATTACAGGAGGTACAATGCAGGTTCCAACGTTCCCCACAGGAGGAACCATGTCATCTCACAAAACGCGCCTTCCATGATTTTGTTACTGTCCCATTCACAGCTGCTGGCAGATTTTGTTGATTTCCCTGATTATCCTGAATTATGTCATCTGTCATGGCTAAGTCTTTTTATTGATTCGCTTCCAACTGTTGTCTACGCCTCTGTCGAAAGGTGCGTTCAATTTCTGTATCAAAAGGAAGCAAATCAAATGACTTAGTCCTTCTTAGCATAAATTAAATAAAACAAAAATTAAAAACAAAAACTGAAAAAATAATATAAAAATAAAAATAAGCAAACTAAAGTTCAAAGTAAAATAAGAATTAATGGGTATCGATATTAATTAATAGTCCCCGACAACGGCGCCAAAAACTTGTTCACTAATATCTCGCGATGCGAGATATCCCCGTAAGTGTACGGGTCGTGAGAAGTAATAAAGTGGACCTAAGAGTCCGAATTATCGTCCCACGAAGACTGCAATTAATTATCGAAATATGTTAGTTCTAAACCTTATTTGAATGAACAAAATAATTTGATGTCTGAAATCTAAAACAAAAAAAATCAATTAAAGAATTAAATTGCTAAATTTGTTTTGTTTTTAAAAACGATTGTAAAATAGTTGAGATTTACGATTTCACCTAACCAATTAAATTAACTCAAATTCCATGTTTTATTTCCTAATTATATACTCGGTCGAATTCACTAATTTATATTGAAATTCCTCTCTCGAGTTTAAATCAATTCTACCTATATAAGTCAACTATGTATATCTACAGCGGGTCTGAATATATCTTATCTAGATGCAATAAATGCAAGAATTCACACACGACCGTAATAATAACAAGAGTATATCTCTATCTCTCGTTCAATTACCGGATTTATTACCATGTTCTAAATTATTAACTCACCTCTCGGATTATAGAAATAATTCAATATATCATGAACTGGTGATCAAGCAATTCAAGCATTAAGAACAATAATAAATCAATACATGCAACAAAACATTAAAACAACGGAATTTGGAATTAAAATAATATGACTAGGCTACATCGTTCATCCCAACATAGAATTTAGTTACACATCATCAATAAAGAACAATAACAATAAAAATTAACGTTCATTAAAAATAATATAAAGAATGGAAATCTTGCACCAAGTTTTGATTCTTCAATTATCTTCAATTCACGCCACTTTGCGATGCTTGATTCCCCAAGAATTTGATGTTAATTTCTCGATTGTGGCTCGTTCTTTGGAGAGGCAAAGGTCTGATTTTCTTTCAAAGAGGTTGTATTTATAGTTGGTGAAGAGATCAAGTTGAAGAAGGAAAGAAATTCATCAAATCCGCGCGCGAGTCTTTTTTGGTATCTGCGCAGCGTTCAGTATTTCAAACATATCTTTCTCTTCCCTTATCTGATTAATGTGATTCAAAGTTATTTAGGAAGATAACGTAAAGGGCTATAATTCTTCCGGAAATAGGATTTTCCCAATTCGAACGTTTACTATCCCAAAATTAGGTCTCAAAGTTCGACTAGAAATCTGTTCAGAATCTTGTGCGATTGGAATTAATTTATGATAAAGTTCTTATCATATTTCATTCCTTTTTGGACTTCTACTTGCATCCAATTGACTCCTAAAAATTATCAAAGTGTTTTCTTGTGATCCAAGTCACTCATTGGATATTTACAAGTTGTTCCCTTATGTTTGATTTGCTCTTCAGTTCTTCAACTTCCAATTGCAACAATATAATCTCCATACTTTGGAGTCTTCTCAATTTGCTCGTTTCAACTCTCAATTCCTTCAACTGGATCCTCCAGCTTCTTATTCATTTACTTCGCCACATTGCATCTTTCCGGTTGACGTCACAAACTTATCAATTGCTCATTTTAGCTCCAATTAGCATCCAATTATGCATTTTTCTCATCAATTACTTCATTCTTCATCTTTTGGGATATTTTCTGCAAAGTAAACAAATAAACACAAATTAAATATCATATATTCTAAAACGATAATAATTTATTATAATTTAGACGTACAAATAAGTGTATTAAATACACTTATCACTGGTGCACCCCATGGTGAAAAGCTAGGTCTAATAAAATATTTATCCTACGATTCTTGTAATTGTTACTTCAACTCTTTCAATTCGGTTGGGGTCATTCTATATGGACCCTTAGATATTGGAGATGTCCCTGGAATTAGTCAATCACAAACTCTATTTCACGACTTGGTGGTATCCCAGGTAGATCATCAGGAAATACCTCTGGAAATTCTTGTGCTACTGGTATATCACTAAGATTCAAATTATTTTGTGCTCCTGCCATTACAGCACTAACCAAATGACCTACACACCCACTGTTCAATAGTCTTTGTGCCTTCAGTGCTGATATGATATGATAGGAAATCCAAAGCCTCTCTAATCCCAATAAATGTAAATGGTTCATCTCCTAAAAGCTGAAAAGTCACTGACTTCTTGTTACAATCAATAATAGCTTGGTACTTTGATAACCAATTCATACCCAAAATTATATCATAATCTCTCATATCTAATACGATCAAATCAACATAAAGTTCCTGATTTTCGATCAGGATCATGAAAGCCCTCAAAATCATATTAGTTTGATGTACATCTCCAGATGGAACAGTTATAGTATAATTGATCTTTTGTATAACAGGTATCCTACCCAGCTTCCTTACATACTCAGTAGATAAAAATGAATGTGTAGCTCTAGAATCAAATAGAACAATTGCTAGAATGCCATAGAGAGAAAGTTTACCTGTTACCACTGATGGGTTTGTCTCAGCATCTTCTCTAGTAAGAGCAAATACTCTAGCTGGTACTTTCTTCTATTCTGTAGGATTAGGATTGTTTGGGCATGCTTTAGCAAGATGTCTGACCCTTCCACGAACATAACATGTCCTAGTCTCTGTAGGACACGCTCCAGTATGTTGTCCACAACATTTAGGGCAAGATGGTTGTGATATTGAGTTTTTTCCTTGATCTATCTTCTAACGTTTACTCTGGTTCCATTGTTGTTGTCCTTGCCTTGGTTGAAATTTTTGTTACTGATTCTGACCCTGGAATGTTCTTTTCTTATCATCTCTAAGCCAACGATGTCCTTGTCCCTGTCTAAATTTTCGTCTAGCCTCCTGAGCACGACTAATTCTTAGTTCAGCTTGTTCTACGACCAATGCCCTCTCAGCTATTTGTGAATATGATACCCCTTTGATTCCTGCCATGTTCACATCTCTATATATCTCTGGCCTTAATCCCTCGAGGAGTCTTTCAACTTTTAGTGCATCAGTACTAACCACGTGTGTAGCAAATCTTGATAATTGTTCAAATTTACGAATATTTTCTCCCACTGTCGTAACTATATGAAATCATTCATCTTTGTAGTTTTAACTGATGCTGTAAAATATTTGTTACGAAACAACTCTTTAAATCTATCCCAAGTCATAGTATTTACATCTTCTATGCTTCTCATGGTATCCCACCAATGTCCAGCACTTCCTCGTAACATGAAGGATGCACAAGTAACTTTTTCCACTTCAGAAACTACCGTATCTGAACATTTCTCTAAAGTTCTCAACCAATCTTCAGCTGCTGTTGGGTCTATGCATCTTCAAATATTGGTGGGTTTAACTTTCGAAATCTCTCTCCAACTGTCTCATTTTGTTCAACTCTCTGTGGTTGTTGTATAAATCCAACCCTTTGTTATTCTCTCATCTCCCTTTATTGTATTAATTCCTGAATTTGTTGTGATTGGCGCTCAACCAACTCAGTAAGTCTATTAATTATAACATCACGACTATTATCTAGGATAAGTGCCTCTTGTCTTGGTATTTCGGCTCCACCACTACTTCCTCCTCTGGTTCTCACAATAACTATTATAGTTGTATATAAAAATTTGGCTAACATGATTCATGAAACATTAAAGGGTAATGCAATAAAATAAAACTTACTTGCATAGCTGTGCTCTTTCATACTCCTAGATCATGTACCACAGAATCATAAAGCCATGCTCTGATACCACTCTCTGTCACACCCCTTTTTAATAGACAATTTTGTATAAAAGTTGAAAACTAATTACTCGATCTAAATATGAGATCATTTTTTTATATGGTATAAGCATTCTCACAATATAACAATAGTATATCGAGAGAAAAGAAGACTATATAGACTTACTGAAAACATTTTACATTGAGGTTACAAAAGTATAAACAACCCCCACTTTATAAGTTATATATACATGCATTATAAGATTCCAAAATACAGTACAAAAGACTTTAGAACCAAAAGATAGCCCAAAAAATAACCCTGCAGGTCGTCATCCATGTACATCGATCCTCAAAATCCTATAAGAGCTTCACGGCCAGCAAGGTAATCTATGAAGTTCCATGCTCACCTACAATGCAAGAACTAATGCCCAATAAGTAAAAATCATGCATGCAAAATCGTGCAATTTCATTCAAAAACATAAGGTTATAAGTGTATCATATTCAAATATTAACCAGGATGAGCTTAAAACATTTTGATTGAAATCAGTTCCTTTCATTGGGCCCTTGACCAATCTACGTTGCACCGAAAAGAGCTCTGCGCAATATCAAATCAATAATCAAATGGCCAATATGTCATTGACACAGTCGAGTGGACCAGCCTCCTGTGATCACTAGAGGTACATCTACTATCGGCATCTATGATCACCCAAGAAGTATCCCACCCATGGTGTCAATAATCATAACATAAGAAAGGCACACTCAAGTGGTCCACCCTCCCGTATCCCACCAAGAACTCCCCCTATCTCTCCTTGTGTTCACCAAGAGGTCTCACTTACTTATCAAAAAATATCACAGCATGCCTTGTATGCCTTGGTGCCCTAGTAGTGGTCAATAAAACATTTTGCAATATGATTCACTTCTTAAATCATGTCGTGCATGTTATAAACAAGATTCAGATCATAGGTCTACACACAGAATATGAAACCTCATCCAGTAGCAAACCATATGACTTAGACAGCAGTGACTTATTCTTAGGATTGTCCAGATATGAGTGCTAGTTAGATTCATCCGGAGACATGTTGACTGCCTTCAGCCAGACGTATCTGTCTCTTTATCAGCCTCAAGCACTCAGATATATCTGCAAGAAAAACATGATCTACTTAGTATAAGAATAGGATAAATTAATCTAAATGCATGCAATAAAAACGAAAAAAAGATCTTTTTTTTAAAAAAAAATATGCATGTTCCTATTCAGGAGGAGATGATACTCCAATTTATTTCCTAAGGCTTTCAAATTTGACCGTATCGAGGGCTTTAGTAAAAAAATTTGCAAGCTGTAGACCAGTCTGTATGTGCTCTAGATTGATAATCTTTTGTTCCACCAATTCTCTGATGAAGTGGTGTCTAATGTCAATGTGTTTTGTTCTGGAGTGCTGGACAGGGTTTTTTGAGATGTTGATAGCACTAGTGTTATCACAGTACATAGTGGCTTGTTCTATAGATATCCCATAATCTTCCAACATTTGTTTCTTCCAAAGGAGCTGTGTACAGCAACTACCGGCTGCAATATACTCCGCTTCGGCTATGGAAAGGGACACTGAATTTTGTTTTCTGCTTAGCTATGCCACCAAATTGTTTTCAATGTAAAAACATCCTCCAGATGCACTCTTTCAATCATCCACATTCTCAGCCCAATCTGCATCTGAATAACCTGCAAGATGGGTAGTGGTATCTCTTGTAAACCAAATTCCATAACTTAATGAACCACTTACATATCTGATGATTCTTTTCACAGCAGCAACATGAGACTCCTTAGGTTTGGCCTGATATCTTGCACACACCCCAACACTAAAGGATGTGTCTGGCCTACTGGCACTAAGGTACAGAAGACTCCCAATCATGCTTTTGTAGAGGGATGGATCTACATCCTTGCCATTGTCATCCTTTGAAAGTTTCAATATAGTTTCCATGGGAGTTGTCATAGCCTTTGCATCTTCAAGTCCAAGTTTCTTCACCAGATTTTTAGCATATTTTGCTTGAGATAGGAATACGCCAGATTCATCCTGCTGTACCTGCAAGCTAAGAAAAAATGTTAGTTCACCGACCATACTCATTTCAAATTCTATTTTCATTGTATTTATAAATTCATCAATTTTGGACTTGGATGTAGACCCAAATACAATGTCATCAACATATATTTAAGCTACAGTTAGTCCAGGATTTAGATGCTTAATGAAAAGAGTTTTACCGGTTCCTCCCTTTTTATATCCGTTGCTCAGTAAGAATGATGTGAGCATTTCATACCAAGCTCTAAGGGCTTGTTTCAATCCATACAAGACCATTTTGAATTTAAAGATATGGTTCGGGTGAGATGGATCTGTGAATCCTTGGGGCTGCTCCACATAAGCTTCCTCATTGAGTACACCATTTAGGAACGCACTTTTGACATCCATCTGATAAAGCCTGAAATTGATGTAGCAGGACACAGCTAGCAACAGCCTGATGGATTCTGGTTTGGCTACCATAGCAAATGATTCGTCAAAGTCTATCCCTTCAATATGGGTATAGCCTTAAGCAACAAGTCTGGCTTTATTCCTAACAACATTTTGTTGTTCATCTGATTTGTTCTTGAAAATCCATTTAGTTCCAATTATATTACCTTCTTCAGGATGTGGTACCAGTTCCTAGACGTTGTTTCTTTCAAATTGGTTGAGTTCCTCCTGCATAGCATGCACCCAATTTTCGTCTGTCAAAGCTTCTTTGACATTTTTCGGCTTGATCAGGGACATATGGCACATGTTTCCCATTTCAGCAGCAAATTTTCTTCTGTTTGCATTCCCTTTAGAAACATTAGTGAGAATGTTGTCGGGTGAATGAGCATTTTGAACTCTAGCAGATGGTCTTTTCTGCACTTCTGGTTCTGCAGCACCAGATGTATCTACGTAGTCAATTGAATCTGGATGGATAGATGTGTCTGGGTAGCCATATTTATCCACATCACATTCTTCAATATTATTTTGGATTTCTCCTTGGAGTGTTCTTTCTTCTGGTTTCTCAGTTTTGACGTGTTGTTTTGGTGGGATGTCCAACTGATCAGCTTCATCTTCCTGTTCATCAGCCTTTTCATTACTAGATTTCTGAAAAAGATTAGCGACATTGTCAAAGGCGTCAGAATTTTTACACATGAACATGACCCAAGTATATCTGGAAAAATTATCAACACATATGTAAATGTATCTCTTACCACCAATACTTTCCTTTTGAATAGGACCCATCAGATCCATGTGATTAAGTTCAAGTATATGAGAGGAGTTGAGAGATTTACCTGGCTTGAGTTGACATTTGATTTCCTTACCCTTTTAACAATCACTGCAGATCCCATCTGGAGTGTTCTTAGTATTGGGTAGGGATTTCACAACTTGTAGCTTAGATGGCTTTATGAGATCATGATAGTTCGGATGTCCTGACCGATTTTGCCATAATTCCTCGATTTTGGCCCTTACAGAATTGCAAGTTATGTGACTTTCAAGTGTGTAGCATTTGTCATTGGATCTAATTCCCTTAAACAGGACATTTTCCAATGGATTTAAATTCCTGTCACAACTCAAGACCTTGCAATAATCTTTAGAAAATTGGACAAGTAGGTTATCATCACATAATTGACCTACACTAATCAGATTAGCCTTAAGCCCAACAACATACAATATATTGGTTAATGTAGGCAATCCTTTAATATTAATGATACCCGATCCATCAATCTTAACTTTTTGGTCATCACCGAAAGTAACAACACTTGTCTCACCTTTTTCAAAGTGTGATAACAGAGAAAGATCACCTGTCATGTGTCTAGATCACCCACTATCAAAATACCAAGTGTTAGAAATCAAGGCACTGAATGATAATTGAACTACATAAGAATTAGTTCTAATTTTCTTTTCTTGCCTAGTTATGAGTCTTCTTTTGTTTGAGTCAACTAATTTCAAATACTCATAACACCTAAACACATCATGACCAGGTTTGGTACAAAAATTACAGAATACCTGGAAGACAGATGTATCTAGCCGATTCTGACGAGGTTGAAATTTTCTACCATTCTGACGGACAGATTCATCTTGCTTGTACATATTTGGTTGAAATTTTCTATCTGTATGGTTCCTAGCTGGATGTGATTTTTGCGTTCCAGCAGCA